>VBSM01003143.1:1741460-1831821 GCA_008086735.1 Cheirogaleus medius
TGGTGGGACTGCAAACTAGTTCAGCCTCTGTGGAAAGCAATATGGAGATACCTGTTTGACCAGCCTCCATGAAAAACTCCAGACTCATAAGAAAGAAAAAAAAGAAAAAGAAAAAAATAAGCTTCCCTGGACAGAACATCTTCACAGGGGTTGCTGCGAAGTTGCTGGAGGAATGAACATGTGCTGTGCAATTCCCCTGGGAGAGGATTCTGGAAGCTGATCTCCCCAGACTTGGCTCAACGTACCTTTCTCCTTTCTTGACACTGCTTTGTACTCTTTCACTGGGAAAAATCATAGCCATGAGTAATAACTATTTCAGGATCCTAGGAGTCCTTCTAGGAAATCACTGAACTGAAGGGCGGTCTCAGGGACCACCGGAACAGAATGCAGAGAAACAGGACTCTCATGCACAGCTGGCATGTTCATCATTGTGGAGAGCAATGGGACAAAACTCGGGGAAAATTCTAGATGCTCATGCACTAAAACCCAGCAATTCCTTACCTATGTTTCTAATCTAGAAAACTTCTCCCTTAAGGCCATGCACAAAAATGTTCACTATAGCCATCTTTCTAACTAGACACAATGTTAAAGCCCATTGATAGGAAAATGGAAACATAAACTGTCATATATTTGTATACTAGAAAATGGCAAAACATTTCAAAGAGTTACAGCGACACGGGTAAGCCTCAAAAACAAACTGTATGTAAAAGAAGGAAGCTGCAAAATCATGTGCACAGTAAGATGCCATTTATGCAAAACTTACAAACATGTACAATTAAAATGTAAGGGTGACACGTACCAGCTTTATAACAGAGGTTACTCCATAGAGAGGACAGGAATAGGATGGGGTGGGCAGCAAAGACAGGGGGTTACATAGATCTGAAATGTTTTCTTTATTAACCTCCCCCCAAAAAAGATCTACAGCAAATATGGCAAAATGTTAAGATTTGTTAAAGCTGGATGGCAAATTTATGTTATTTTGTATATTTGCAGAATTCTACATTTAAAAAAAAAATAGAAAGGTGAAGTGTCAAGTACTTTGCTTAAGACCACAAATTCCATTAAACTGAAATTTGAGCTCCAGTTCTCAAGCCTGGCTATAGACTGCACTGTGTGTCTATTAATTAAAACCCAGGCTAATTAACTTAATCTCATTCATAGTATGCTCATGCGGGTCTCTGAATTAAATTTAAGCAAAAATGCTCATTTTACTTTAAAACTGTGGTTGCTATTTATAACATTTAATTACATGCTGAGTTCATACAAGGTCTTAATATGACAGGTCCCACATTAATGACAAAGGTCTTATAGATGACTTCAGAAGGCAATAAAAACTCTAGTGAAGGAATTGCTGCAAGTAAATCTCAAGTTATGGGGCATCTTGTTCATTTAGAATATTGAAGAAAATAAAATTGAAATCAATATGAAGCTCTTAAGACATACAACTTGGTCAGCTGAATATAAATTAGAAGTTCTTAATTAAATAATTTATAGGTACCGATGGGTTCATTTCATCCTTTAAGAAACCTAAATGTTTTCAGTTTGTCATTGAAACATCTTATGACTGACACCAGTGTCTTTGGTATCGAAAGATGAAAAGCCAGAGAAGGAAGATAAAAATCGAACACTTGAGTTCTCGAAAAGAAATAAGCAGGAGGTACGAGGCATATGTGCTGATGCTATCTTAAAATTTTAACTACAAAAGGCAGGGGCAACTGGTTTCAATCACCATTTTAAAGTTGTCCTAAATTAAAGCTTGCCAGAAATTACAAGAAACAGTTTTTGCAGTTTTTGTCAACATACTTTCACAATTCAATTTCACAAATGTTTCACTAGGAACTATTTATAAGGGAAGCACTGTTCTAAGTTCTATAAAGGTAAGAAATCCTTTTGGTATAACAATAATCAAAGTAACATTCATTGGGGATCGGGAAGGTGGGAGGGCAGGAGAGAATGGGTAAATTCACACCTAATGGGTGCAATATGCATGGTCTGGGATGGGCATGCTTGTAGCTCTGACTTGGGCGATGCAAATGCAATAGATGTGACCCAAACATTTGTATCCCTGTAAAAATTTTGTAATTAAAAATGAAACACTACTATGATACTATGGCTACCGTATTGAATGCCTGCCATATGCCAGCAACCCTGCTAAAAGATTTGCATAATTAGGAAGAAAACGAAATGTGTGTGTATTGAGGCAGAGACTGAAGAACATCAAGAATTAAGGAACTTGCTAAGACCAAAGGGTAAAAATGGAGAGATGTGTTTATAGAAGGGACTTTTAGAGTTTGAGATATTGAAAGCAGAGATGTCTTCAGTGGTTGCAAGGTTGCTAGAGTATATGAATTTCCTACTGCTGCCATGACAAATTTAGTGGCTTAAACACCGCAAATTTATTGTCTTAAGGTTCTGTAGATCAGCAGTTCAACACAGACCTCACAGAGCTAAATCAAGGAACGAGGGGCTACATTTCTTCTGGTGGATCCTGTGGACAGTCTTTTGTTTTTTCCAGATCCTAGAGGCTACCTGCCTTCCTCACGGCCCCTCCCTCCATCCTGTCAGCAACAGTGCCCCCAACCATCCTCACATCACCTCACTCTGACCTCCTTTGCTGCCTTCTTCTCCCACTTCTAAGGATGCTTGTGATTATATCGGGTCCACTCAGATAATCTAAGATAATCTCCCTATTTTAAAATCAGCTGATTAGCAACCTTAATTCCATCTGCCACCTTAGTTTCCCTTTGCTCTATAACATAGTATATTCCTAGGTTTCAGGGATGAGGATGTGAATATCTTGGGTGAGGGCATTAGTCTGCTTGCTTTATAGAGATTACTAGAAAATCCCAACCCAAACTAGCTTAAGCAAATGGGGCTTTCTATTGGAAAGATGCCATAACGTCACAATACCCTAAGGGCAGCCCAGCGTCAGGAACTGAGTCAACGCAGGAAAACCTCTATCTCCATCTCTCATCTCCGCCTTGCTATGTGTCAGCAGGTCATGTCTTCCACTGACTTCCTTTACACTCCGTTCACCTATCAGACTATGGCTGCCAGGAATTCTTGAATGGTACATCTTACATTCCAGACCTCAGAAAGGGAGCTTGCTTTCCCTTCTCTCTCTTCCAGTTCCCAGATAACGAGGAAGACATCACTTGGCCCATCTTGAGCCAAGGCCCTATACATCTTGGATGGAGGTTCAAAAAGGCTGCCTCATGGAACCATGGAAATGGGGTAGGGGTGAGAGGAGCAGTTCCCCAAAAAGAGAAGGTAGTGGTAATGAGTAAACAAACCAACAGAGATCCGCAACCGTGACTAAATTGAATAAGACAACGTCCTGGTAACCAAGGACCACACGGATCAGACGAAGACACACAGATTTCAACACAACGGGATGCATGTGATCATCACAGTTTACACAAAATGCTGTGGGGGCTCAGAGTGACCCCTTCCCGCAGCAGAGCTGAGTGAGGCTAACATGTGCGGTGGGCAGAGGAAGCTGTCAGAGGTGAGGCTGGATAGCAAGGGTGGGAACAGATTGCAGCAAGTCTTCCACAACAAGCTAAGGTGTTTCTTTTGAAATAAGTGACTAGCAATAGACTCACCTTGTTTCAGAAAAGTCACCCCCATGGTTAAAGCAGGGTTAACAGTTGCTAGGCAGGACCAGACTCTGCCCAACTGCACAAGTCGGGAAGCTGCAACCACAGTCTAGTGGAGAGCCCAAAAGTGGGCCAGAGTATCGGGATGGAGATGGGGAAGGATCAGGCGCCTTCACAGTGGGATTTCAGAAGGCAGAGGGGAGCAGAGCTGACTACAGAGAAGGGGAAATAAGCCTAAGTTGTCCCAGATGGTGGTGTCAACTGGGCTCTGGGAGCCTGGCTCCAGAGCAGGGACATCCTGCTGATTAAGAATAAATTTAATCTAAACTTATTTTTGGTGACTTTCACTCCTTTCCTGGGGTGTGTTAGAAAATGTTTAATTACTGGCAGAGGAGAGTGGGTGGGTGAGGGGAACCCCAATCTGTAGAGTTCACCAGTTTCTATGGTGTAAATACTCCTACCTGGCCAATTTCAAATGACTAATGCAAAGTCACTACGTGCAGATTTGGGCAATCAGCCAGTAGAAGCCAGCTTCAGCACACCCCTGGATTTTCATTCTTCATGATGATCCTGTAAAACTTCCATGTCCCATTCATTGCAGGACCAGGTTGATGGGATTAAGACCACTGGGATTTAGGGATGCTCTGTCTGAGGCTGTGAGAGGACAGGAGGTGAAGGAATCGCCTGAGCAGAAGCCTGAAATAAGTGCAGATGTTAACTGCCTAGTTGGGGGACATATATCAGCGATCTGGGAGTACAGCAAAGCATGCTCTAACCTCAGAGCCTAAGGGGTCTCATGCATGAAAAGCCGCAGGCGGCCTGACATGAAAACTTCTCATGGCTATAGAGGTAGATTGCAGTATGTCAGCCCGGGAGATGGGTCTCAAGGCTTCCATAGTGTTTGCACCCTGGGCCAAGTTCCTTCTCTCCCTTTCTCTCAACAATGCCTCAGTTAATGTAAAACCAGTCTCCCAGTGGGAAGCATGTAGTTTCCTTGTTTCTTGATCAAATGGGTCGCAGCTACTGACATTAAAGATTGATATCCATGTACATAGCTTGAGCGTGGGATAAATCAGTTTACCTTGATCAAAAGGGTTGTACCTACTGAAAAATTATGTGTTTTTCACTTCTAGAAAGGAGAAGGAAATTAACTAAGACACCTTGTGATTTTGGGGGGAGCCTTGAAACCTTTGATCATTGTATCTCGTGATTTTTTCACATGAGATCATTGTATTTTGCAACATGGCAAAGAGAATAAAAAGCAAGTGCTGGGGTTCAGTCACTGCCACCTTAGCACCGGAGTGCTGGTGGTCCCCTGACCTTCCCGCTTTCTTAATTATTATTTCTGTGTCTGTGTCTTTGTTTCTTTTATCTCTTGCAACACAGTCTGCCAGGGGACCCTATCTTTATTGGGGACGTCGCGAACCCCCGATACCAGGTCTCTAGATGAAGACTTTCCAGCTGGACTTTAGGGGGCCTGTTGCTACAGACCTCTCCTGTCCAACCTTCTCCTGTCCTCCTCAGCAACTGAGCATCCACCCACAGCACAAAGGAAAGGAGAGAACACAGTAAGATTTGCAAAAGCTTGGCCATCTGTTGACCAGAGCAGCTAGTCAATGTGTGGATGGTGATAGAGCAGATAAAATGGAAGGCAGCATAGCACAGTGGAGAACAACAATGGGCGCAGAAGCCAGACCACTTGTTTTCAAGCCAGTTACCCCACCTCCGTGTTCTGTGACTTTGGCCCAGTTACTTAACCACTCTGTGTCTCTGAGTGTGATCTGCAAAGTGGAAATTTTCCAGGATGTTAACATTTGTGTCTGCTACAAGATGGAGGCTTCTTAAAACTTACTGGTAAGGCAAGCAATAACAAGAGGTACCAAAAACATACTTATCTCCAAAAAATCAAACTCCTCTCCTAAAAACTTAACTGGCAGCTAAAGTGTTTTCCCTACTTTTATAAAAAAAATCATCAAAATGTCAGCCTTGTAAATATTTATGATCCCAACCAGACGGTTCATATCTAAACATCAATTGTTTAAAGATGACTCGAGTGCTTTTTGACAGAAATCTCATCTCCTACACATGCCCTATGCACAGTACGTAGAAAACATGCCTTTATAATGTTTTCCAGGGTAAGGTCAGGAAGGCAACCAAATGTGATTATGGGGCCCATCAGAGCTTCATTTATTCTGGCTGGTGCATTTGTAAAGGTTAGAAGCAAAGAAGGTTCACTGGCAGGAGGCCATTGGGACTCTTCTCATTTATAATTGAATATTATTTGGGTCACAGTGTTTCTGCTTCTCAGATGGATCTCCTGGTAGAACAAGGAATCGAGAGAAAGGGCAAAGGAGCCATCACAGCTACGTTTGTCAGAGCTGCTCCAGCAAGGCACGGCGTGTGCCCCAGTCACGCTCGTGGCTTTCTGCTAGCAACTCCCTGTGACGTCAAAGAGGTCATCTGGACTTCCGTTTTCTCCATGGTAGGACAAAAATGTTAAAGATTATATCAATATGAAGCATTGTTAATGCACTATTAATCACTCATTTAAAAATCGAAAATATTTCCAACTTCCAGCGTGCCTTCCAGCTTTAAAACACGGTGGTTCCATGAACTTGATAGCAGGGATCTAAGAATCACAGGGAAAACGGACATACTTTGCTCAACTACTCAAGAATAAGCCTAAAACTCTCTGTCTGAAACCGAGAGTCTCCATGTCTCATCCCACCAATACTCTGCCCAGAGCAAAAGTGCCTGGGTATTAATTAAATTTCAGATTTTCTCCATTTTTTTCTTACTCTGCTAGAAAAAGAAAACATAGAAAGGCCTTAAAAAATAATCCAGTAAGTCTGTTTATGAATTGCCCAGACTATATGAATTGGTCAGAGCTCAAAAATCTGCAACCATCTACCAGCATTTTTTTGGTATAATTGGCCAATTGGAGGAGCAAGTTATTCACTTACAATAATACTTGATTGTCAGAGGATAAAGCAATTGTTTTAAGTAAGTGAATTTTCCAGAAAACTGACACATAAAGCTTTTGTTATTAAGCACAAAGGATAGAAAACTTTCTGAAATATATTACCTACTTCCCTAGCTGCCTATACTGGGAATAAATGAGCTCAATTAACATTTTGCAGGATTCAGGTTCAGCATTATTGAGCATCCACGATTGTACGAAGCTGTGCTGGTCTATAGCAGGAGTCACAAGCCCACAAACCGCCTGCTCCTTTGCTGGTGAAGCCCATCTCCCACCTTCCAGGCTGACGTGGCCAGGCACTCGCTTTCCCAGCCTGCCTTGCAGCGAGGGCCTGAATAATTGACCCAAACTTGGCCAATGGAACATTCTGGAGGCCTTGAGGAAAGAGTGTGTGTGTGTGTGGTGCTACTTGTTTCATTTTGCTTTGATTTTAGTCCAAATAAAGAGAGATGAGGAAATGACAACTTTCTTCTCTTCTGCACACCGCTGTGTCCACCGGTAAGGGTAGACATGGCAACGCCCTGAGCATGGCAGAACCCTGAGTCCTTGGAGGCATCTCCAAGCCACCGAGGTAACCCTGGATAGGACCCCCTCCCCCTCCCCCTCCCCTGGACTTCTGGATAGGTGAGAAAATGAGTGTCTTCTTGTGTAGTCATTGTAGTCAAGAGATTCTTTCCTTGAAACTAAAAATGTTTAGCCTATAAACAAGGAAACCCTAAATTGGGGTTCCGAGTATATTTTGGGGTTCAGAGTCTATGTGTGGACCAGGTGAACTGGTGACCCTTCCGAGGATGTAACTGTACGAGTTGACATTCAAGAAGGCCTTTCGCTGGGCCGTGGAGGAGGAAAGAGCTCGCTGCGGTGCTTGCTCCGGGCCCCTGGGTCACAAAGACAATGAACAGGAGGGAGGGGGTGACAACGGTGTGGTTTGGTGTCCAGGTGACAACGTGCGGCATATAAAGTGTAGCTGTGCAGAGCCTGGGCTCTGGACTCCGGCCGAACCCCAGCTCATCACATACAAGACATTCCCTGAGTTCCCTGGGCCTCCTTCTTTAGGTGGGGATGGTGACAGTGCCCTCCTCCCGGCACTGCCAGGTCTGAGTCCCTGCTCCTCACGGAGCTTCCTTTGTGCACACAGCCGGGCTTGCGGAGGGGCTCGCTTTCTCTGCCTCTGCACGAAATGTCCCCAAGATCGTTCACACGTTTGAGCCCTGGTGGTGCTTTTCCAACATGCGTGGAGCCTCCCTCATTGCTGGGATCCATCTGCTAATGGCGCCCCTTCTTCTAACTGCCTTACTGGAATCTTCCACAGTCTAGGAGGTCACATAACCTGATGTTATCAACTCGCTTGAAGGGCTCTTTTGTGAATTAAAAAATCACTTCATTCCTCTATCCGGTCACTCAACAGATACTTCTGAGCACCTAGCAGTGCTAGATTGTGCAGACACTGGGGACACAAAGGGACTGAGAGAGACAGGGTCTTGCTCTGATGGGACTGACATTTTAGTAGGCAGCAGAGATAGTCATACCTAATTAAAATAAATGAAAAAGATGATTCAGGAAGTTATAATGGCCCGTAGAAAGGCATCAGTGTGATGGCACAAGAAGAGCGGGGGGGGGGGGGGAATTGGGGGGCAGATGAATGTTCTAGATCAGGAGACCAGGGGTGGCCTCTCTCAGGAAGGTGACGTAGAGATGAGACCTGAACAAAAGGAGGAATCTGCCTTGCAAAGGTCACGCAGGGCTTCCCAGGCAGAGGTCACAGCAAATCCCCAAACTGGAAATGGGGGGCAGTTTTGGGAATTCGAGGGATGGGAAGGAGACCACCATGGCTGGCTGCAGTGAACCATGGGAGAGGCCACATAAGGACTTGGTGTTGGTCTGAGATCACCTGGAAGCCACTGGAAGGTTATTTGTGGTGGTGGTTCTGGCATGGTTTACTGTCTCCTGAAAGAAACACTATGATTGACATTTCTGATAGATCACTCTGGCTGCAGGACAGGCAGTGGCTGGAGAAGGCAGGCGAGGAGGCAGGGAGGCCCATGAGAGGCCTGCAGCCACCAGAGAGAGAAGCGAGTGGTCTGACTTGAGGGTAACATGGGAGGCAGTGAGAAGCCTACGGACTCCAGATACACTTTGGAGGCATGAGGTTTGTGCCGGCTTTGTTGTATCTCTAGAAATATATGTCTAAGTATTAATCCACTACACCTATGAACATGATCGTACTTAGAAAGAGGGTCTTTGCACCTGGAATTAAGATGAGGCCATACTCAGCCTCCTTTAGGGTGAGCCCTAAATCCAATGACGGGTGTCTTCACGAGCAGAGAGAGACGTGAGGACACAGACTTGCAGGGAGGGGCTGGAGTGAGGCAACTGCAAGCCTAGGAAGGCCAAAGAGTGCCGGCGACCCGCAGAAGCCGGAGAGGCAAAGAAGGACTCTCCTCTGAGCCTTCAGAGGACACGGCCCAATGACAACCTGATGTCAGGCCTACGGCGCTGCATGGGAACACATTTATTTCTGTTGTTTTAAGCCACCCAGCTTGCGGTAATTTGCGGGAGCTGCCCTAGGAAACAAATACGAGGTTGCGAGAGAGCCTGGCCTGCTAAGAGCATGGCAGGGAGCTGCGCAGACGTGGAGCGACAGGAACACGTATTTAGCGACAGAATGGGTTCTCTATGAAGGAGGCCGTAACCCACGTGCTCATCCGTGGATTTCCAGAAAAACCTTTAGAGTGCCAACGGTGCAAGTGGAAATTCCTGACTGTGGGGCACCGACCGAGTAACCAAGTCTATTGCACGTGGCGGAGCGGGTGTCACAGGATGCTCTCACCCCTCCCCCTCCCCCTCCTCCCTGCTCGCGGCCACTGGCAACGCCACCCTAACAAGCTCCTGCCACCGGACATAGAGCCAATAAATCCATCCTGGACCATGACCTGCATCCTTACATGAGCTTCAGAAAAATTTCCTTCCTTTGCATCAAGAGATCACTTGATACAGTTAAAGAACCAGCTACAAATCAGAGCCTCAGGATAAGCTGACTCTTGAAGTGAGCTCTTCGCAGAGCTGAGACACACAGTCTCTCGGGGTTGCACAGGGCGGCATTCTGGGAGAGCCCCCGGAAGTGAATGCTCCTCCTCAGTCTCCGTGCTCAGCCAGGGGTAAACTCCTTGGGGACAGGAATCCTGTCTGGTATAAATCTGTTTTCTTTTAAAGCCATTGCATTCATTCAGTCAATAAATATTGAGGGATAGCACCCTGCTAAGCTCTGGGCAGGCACAATAAATGTTTGTTGAATACATTGTATTTTTTGATAGAAATAAAGTTACATAAATAGATGAAAAAAGGAAAGGAGGGAGGGAGGGAGAAGGGGAGGAAGCGACTTGCTTATATGTTAAACTTGAAAGGAAAAATAGTAGAAAAGGCTTCTGGGCAAGTAGGGTCTCTGTACTTGAAGAAGATGGAGATGTAAGTAGAACACTGAGAAACTCACCTGGCAAGATAGTAATATGTCGGGCAGGCCAGGGGATCTCAGAGTCCCGCCCGACTCTAGGCCTCTAGGCTATGCTGCACCACGGAGGGAGTGAGGGAGGAGAGAGGCAAGGTATTCAAGAACACAGACCTCAGAGACAGGCTGGAGTGTGGACAAACCCGGGGTCCAGACAGCACGTGCTAAGTGTGACCTCTTGCTGCTCTTTATGGCACCCTGTCCTCTTCCCCCTGAGCACTTATCCCACTTGGGAACCGTGTCTTTATTGTAGCTCATTACCTGTCTGCTCTACCGGGTACAGGCTCCAAGCTTCATGGCTATCTGCTCACCGAAATACACCCGGCGCTATGTTAATACTTGGCACGTGCAGAGAGCCAGTATGTATTTGTTAAAATGAATGAATACAGAAATTACTGTAAGTTACTTAATCTCCCTAAGCCTCAGTTTCCTCATTAGTAAAATAGGAATCACAGGTGCATTTTCTTCCTAGGGCTGATGAGTCTCAAGTGAGCAAGTATTTCAAATGCTTTACTCATGAGAGGCGTTTAGTAGAGATGGCTACCAGGTTATAACTAACATCACTGACATTATGAGGCGCATAAAAGCTTTTTCAAATATCAAATTTTTTAAACAGTCAGAGCACAGTTTCAAAGGTAAATAGCATAAGAGAGACACTTGGAAAAGTGGTCAGTAGGACGCGAAGCCTGTCAAAATGAAGGCAGAGAAACGTAAACTGGATGAGGGGATACTCCCCCCCTCAGGGGAAAGAAGGGAATGGGGCTAATAATCAGGCATCAGAGGGAAGAGGTGACTAAGACAATATTTCCCCCTGGGTGCTCCACTTTCTTTGATATCATCTCCAAAGGGACAAGGCACACAGCAGTGGCTACACTTTGTCATAGAAACTGAGATAGGCTCTTCCTGCCAGCCTCAAGTGGGGTTTGTTCCTTAATATTTGAAAGAAAATAAAAATATCAAAATCCTTTTCTGAATCATGCTGTTTGCCACCTACAGGTTGTAGTCTCCTCACTTGTCAAGTACATATTTTCTTTCTACTTTTTGTCGGATTTTACCTTAGACTTATTCAACAGTTCTGGCGGGGTTTCAGAGGAAATTGTTCAATCCACAGTTTGCAGCCACAATAACCAACACTCAGACCCGGGTCATAATTCACACTCCCCTGTAGCTTATTTATTTCTTGTTAAACTATTTGAATGGCAGCTCGGACTGGAAAACATTTGGTATAGCAAATCACTGGGGGGGAACGCTAGTTTGTTAACACTCTCTGAAGCAAGTACATGACCAGATTCCAATATGAGATTGAGATGATGAGTATCTAAATTACTTCCTCATAATAGACTCTTCCACCATTTGTCTTTGGGCTCCAAGAGTCATCTCAGACATCATTCTGTGACCTATCGAGGTAAAAATTGTTCTTATCTCTTTATTCCAGGGGACAAACTTTCTATAAAGGGCCACATAGTAAATATTTTAGGCTTTGTGAGCCATGTGGTCTTTGTCACAACTACTCAACTTTGCCACTGTCATGCAAAAGTAGCCATAGATAATATGTAAATCCATGGACATGGTTATGTTCCAATAAAACTTTATTGGCAAAACAGGAAGCTGCTGGATTTTGTCTGAGGGCCATAGTTTGCCAACCCCCTGCGTTAGTCATCTGTCTTTTCCCAGATTTAGAGATTCAGAAATTCAATGGATTCTTTTGTCCTGAGAACTAAAAGGAAACTCATCCTAAAGGTAAACAAGACAACTAGCTCATTTGCCACCAAATAAAGTACACTTATCCAAAATAGTGTCCCACAGTTTATGGTTCTTACTGTTTTGTTGCTCTGATCAATTTTTCTCAATACTAATTCCATGGGAACACAAAGTAGATAGAAGAACCCCTTTTTCAAATGCCTCTCTTACACAGAACCCCGCCTTATAAAGCCAAGAGAAGTGATGAAGGGTTTCTCCAGTTGGTCTACATCTTCACTAGTTTAGACAAAGTTCTGAGTATTTGGAGATGCCTGTGGGGCCCCTGCAGAGCCCAGAGGTCCCACAGGCCCAGCTTAACAAACACTGATGAAGAACACAAAGGAGGGGGCTTGTATTTGGGAGACCTGAACTGTAGACCAGGCTCTGTCCGGTTTCTTTGGAAGCTGCAGAGCCGAGACAGGAGGCAGAGCCCCAGAGAGATGCAAAAGGTAATTTGGCTCCAATATGCCAGTTCTTGGTTTGAGTCCCTGCAGATACCCAGCTGGCTTTCTGTGGTCTGCATCCAGTTTTCTTCCAATAAATTTCATTTTGTTTTTTGCTTAAGTTAGTTTGGCTATGTTCCGAACAATCCCTAAACACATTAGCAACGGAATTGGGTTTAATGACATTTCAATCCTGTTTAGCTTATGCTGAAAGAGACATCAAATGAATCCTGTACTTCAAATATCTAAATAATTGAAGTCTTTCATAAGACAAAATTCCAATGTGTGGAAAGAAGAGGATTTTAGCCTTTATATTTTTTCCTACAGCTATTTACAGGTTAAATTCCACCTCTGGAATAAAAGTAAACCAGAAAATATTCAGTCCCAAGTTAAGTTAGTGATTCGAAGCCAGGGAAGTGTGATTCATGAGACAGGATCAAAATAATTTATGCTGCAGGCAAGCTAAATAAAGATTAAAGGTGTGGAGATAAGTGAGTCTGACTATCTAAGAAGGGTAAACAACTGGGTGATGAGGTTTTGGTAGTGAGGTACGTCAGACAGGAAGAGGGCAATGGGGCACAAAGAAGTGTCCTGAATATTCCTAATTCCATTACAAGGTAGAATTATCTCTCTCTGGGAATTACAGTATCTTCAAAATTAACCATAGTGTTTCTGGCGGTTGGCCCAGATAAGCAGGTAGAAGATGTGTTTTAGAGAACTGGTTCTCAATCGCTGGCAAGGGCTGACGTCAGAGCTGGCCTCCTGGGACTCTAGTCTCTTTTGAAACCTGTGCTGGAACCTGACACCACCCTGCTTCTAGCATGTGACACAAATTTGGGAACACAGCTTCACACACCCAGGATGGGGGCCGAGCCTAAGTAGGGAAGCCCTGGTATACAGAACTAGTCCCTAGAGCCTGCCTATAGCCCTCCAGAGAGAGGAGGGCGAGGTTACTCACATGCTTGGATTCAAGAACCAAAGAGAGTGGAGCATGAGGAAGCAGAAATGGAATTAACTGGAACTCAGGGGTCTGAGATCTGGACTCCACTCTGCTAGTCACTAGCTACATGACCAGGTAGATCATTTGACTTTCATTTTCCTCACTGGGACATAGGACTAGACCAGGTGTCACAAAACCAGGGTTTCTGGGCTTTCCAGCTGCTACCTGGTTTTGTAAATAAAGTTGTACTGGAACAGAGCCACACCTACTTGTTGTCTATAGCTGCTTTTGCACTACGACAGCAAAACTGAGTGGTTGCAACAGTCAGTATGGCCTAAAAACCCTAAAATAATTACTCTCTGGCTCTTCCAGAAAAAGTTGGCCAAGCCCTGTACTAAATGCTTTTTATGACATCTTCTAAGGTCTCTGACTCATCTCCATGGCTCCAGTGTGTGTATAAGTGTGTGTGCACATGTGTGTACTTGCAAGAGAAGATCAACCTTTCTCACTTATAACAATTGTCTATAGACAGTCGGTTGGGGCTGGACCCACAGAGACTTGCCACAGGAGTCCTGGCCAACAAAGAGGAGGAAGATTCCTGGGAGACAGAGCAAAGTTCATGGTCTCTGATGAGCCCGATGAGAGAATGGATCTGTGTCTTTGCTCCCATAGCACACAGCCTTTCCCAGAATCACTAAAAAGATTTCTCTTTTCCTCGAGTATCAAAACTCTCAGCCCATGCTCACCACAGCCCTACACAAACTCACACCCGAAGCCAAACTGTCAACAATCTCATTGCTTTGCTCTGTAATAGGTTTGGCCAATCCTGCCTGTATAGGAGGATTGCAATTCCAGCCACCGAGACATCAGAGATTTCTATTTTCTTCCTGGCTAACACAATTTATAAAGAACAGCCAACCATGGGAAAGGTAGCCAATGTCTATCAGACTTTGTCGATTATTTAAGAGGATTGCTTCTCGTTGGAACTATCCGTGGACGCAGAATGTTAGGGGATGCTTTTCCACAGAGAAATCCAGGTCCTGGAGGGAGAAGGAAACAGCAGCCGCCACCCCATCACCGCCCTTTCTGGTGGTGGTGACATTACGGGAGGACGGTCTCTGCCAGCTGGTGCTTTCCTGATATGGGTCATTTGTCATTTTGACAGGAGGACTGGAAAGGAACTGAATGATAGCATACTCATATCAAAGTAAGTGTCTGCAATTATGACACTGTTAAAAAAATACCATTAATCCCTAAAACCTTCCATCTGGCATGAAACAGGCCTCATGTGAGTATTTAACCGAGTTACAAAGACAGGCTCTGATGCCACTGCCCACATTTCCCTGCAGCATCCTCCTTCCTCCCAACTGTGTTCAGCCAGCAACTGGACTTAGCAAGCCTGGGTGAAAAGCGGGACTCTCTCTCTGCCCAGCACCTACGCAATGGCTCAGGGACCACGAATGGCCCTACTTGGGTCCTGTGCCCATATGTCCCCTCTCACTCCCTGCATGAGGACGAGGAGCCCTCACTGGCCAGCCTGGGTCCCTTCCCCATTCCTATGGCAGGGGTGAGGCTGAGGGATTCTGACTGACACCACATCAGGACTACAGGAGTGGGGCAGGGTCCTCAAGAATGAGAGAGACCCTCTAAGCAGGCACAGCTATAACTGCCAGGAGCTATCAAACCAGCCTTCGGACATGGTGTTTCCTTCGAGGGCATCGGCAGGGATGGGAAGAGGAGTTATTCCAGTAAAAAAAAAAAAAATGAAAAGAAAAGAGCCAATGCACCATACTAGCATCAAAAAGACACCACACAGGTGACAACAGTTTTGTCTCAATGTTGTTACATAACAAGCAAATTGTTCATTGTTTTATGGAAGTCGGACTTGTGTTACCAGCCCCCACACTACATGTACATTTGGAATTTTCTTTTTTACTATGTTGGGTGGTTTATCCAGGTTCTCTGTTTCACACATCACCTTGTCTACCTACTTCTCTAGAATGAAAGTGGCTATCCAGTGGCTATACTGCATTCAAATGTTTGAGAAATAACAGGTCATCTTTCCCGAATCTAAACTTCTGAAAGGTAACTCTTTTGTTGCTGGTCCACAGTTACTGGGGTAAAAGGTTTGCATGTGAAGACTGGGGGTCTCCTGATGGGGTTGTCAGCGAGAATCTTGGGGGATGGTCTGCCAGTCATTACGGAGCCTGAAGGAATTCAAGGTGAAGGTGTAACTTTGGCCCCAGCCTCCACCCTGAGAGGAGGCTGACACATAGCAGTAACTCCCACTGGTTCTCCACTGTCCTCACTCCTCTCCCTAGAAGGAGCATCTAATAGCCTTTCCCTGACACAAACTTGTTAATATTCTCTGATCTTTGTTCCTTGAACAAGAATTTTCCATACCAAGTTTGAACTTTACAGAGCTTCCATTTAACGTGGTAAAGGCACATTTTCTCAAGACTGATTTACTCAGCTATGCCTCGTGCTTTGTTATTCCTGACTTTATTATCCAAAGTATATTATTTTAACATTAAGCACACCAGTAACTTGGGGAAACACAATGTTCAAACGTAAAGATCCCAGTTGGATTTAGACTTTGTGGTTTGAAAAGAAAAATTTTCTCATTCCAAAGTGACTTGAACACTCAAAGGCTTTGTGATAAGCACATGTGGAGATTTACTTTCTAAAATTCTAAAATGTTCTCTGCTGTTCACAAAGTTCCCAAATGCACATGAATAAAACATCACAATTTCTCATGAAAACTATGCTCAAATGTTGTCCAAACAAGAACAGCCATTTGGAAGTCCTTGAGGTTATGTAAGTCCACAGACTCCTAGCCTCAGACTCTGCGGGGACTTTCGGGAAGCCTTTAACCACCCCTAGTTCTGAGGGTTTGAGATGTACCATGGAAAACACAATCTCTGCCTTAATCTAACCTTCAATTTATGTGGTCAGGGACACACAAAATACTACAAATTTACAACATATACTAAGTTGTCCTTCAGAATTCCATGAGAGAGTGGTTCCAGGGTTCCGAGACCCCCTGATACTCAAGTCTCTGATATAAAATGATATAGTATTTGCATATAACCTCTGCACATCCTCCCGTATACTTTAAATCATCTCTAGATTACTCGTAATACCTAACACAATGTAAATGCTATGTAAATAATTGTTATATTACATTGTTTAAGGAATAATGACAAAGAAAAAAGTCCATATGTGTCCAGTACAGAGGCAATCATCTTTTTTTTAAAAAAAATATTTTTGATCCAAGGTTGGTTGAATCCACGGATTCAGACCCCACGGCTATGGAAGGCCAACTATATTTTCGTGGTGTTTCTATTGTGCAAGCTTGGACCTTTGCATTTTATTTTAGGATACTTTCCATACTCACATTTTAGAGTTTCTCAAATTCATGCCTTTTTCAGATCCCCATTGCCTCATTAAGGCTTTGCAAGAGCGTCCCTCTCTTTGACCCCCTTTCTCAGTCCCTCCACCAAACACTACTAGAATTACCTTCTAATGCCCAGAACTGCTCATCATTCTCCTGGCTTCGTGCATCTACATTGCCTAAACAATGAGACTCCGACTTTGCAGGCTGAAACTTGCACTTCTTGCCAAGACGGAGTAACCGGAGGATTTACCCTCCCCACCTAAGCCAACCAAAAAATGGACAGCACATAAGAAATAATGCCTTTCAAAATGCTGGACATCAGGCAAAGACGAACAGTGACGTCTGAGAGACAGGAAACGACCAGGACGAGCCCTGCAGTTGCTCCATTTTAGTTCCTTGAGAGAGTTTCCAGGCTACAGCACGTGTTAGGGATACCAGACAAAGCCTGGCAGACTCCCTAAATATTGGAGAGACAGAGCTGAGAGTCCAGAGAGACCAAGGCAGCTAGAGTTCATTGGACAGAGCACCGGAGAGAGAACTCTGAAGATTTCCAGAGAGCTCCCTTCATATATTGAGCTGAGTATTAATCAGCACATGTGTGTGCAGAAACTTCCTAAGGCTGGGAAAGAACCGCCGGAGAGGATCAGAGGTGACAGTGCCCAGTGCTCACACAGGACGAGAACACGTCTGTCCCTCCCGGGCAGACTGAAAAACCCCAACATTCACAGGATATCGGTAAAGTACACAGAAAGGCTTATTAAGGTAATGAGAAATAATTAACCCTAGACTGCGCATGGCTCTGGTACCATCCCAAAAATATCTCAAGGCCCAAAAGGATCAAACTATTTCCACGTAACAGAACAAAGCTCAGTAAAATTTATAGAAGCTAGGCACGGTGGTGTGTGTCTTTTCAAAATGAAGATCTCATCACATCACTTCCTGCTTCATGTCCTCTAATAGGACAAAGGCAAAAACACTTGGCCTACAGGGCTCTATGCGGCCTGACCCTGTCAGCCTTGGGCCCCTCTCGCAGCACAAGTGCCATCCCTGAAACCCGGACGCACAGGCCTCTGTATCCACCCCGCCCCGAAATCCCTCCTCCTGGCTAGTTCCTACTCTCCCTTTGGATTTCAGCTAAATCTCCTCTTCCTCAGGGAAGTCACCCCTGAGCCTCTCAGTGAGTCAACTCCCCCATTACGATTTCCCAAAGCATCATGTCCCTGTTATTCCACAACCCTTGTCACAATCACAGTTTTGCACTTGCTGTATTTTTTTATTGTTTTTTGGTTACTGTTGATCTGTTCCACCCAGGGGTGGGGAACCTGCAGCCCCAAGGCCACATGTGGGCCTCCAGATCCCCAAGTACGGCCCCTCCACCAAATCCAAATCCTTTTTTAAAGGATTTGTTCTGTAACATTTGGATTGAGTCCAAAGGTGACAAGACTGTCACCTCCTAGGGTCAGACACCAATCTATTCTTTCATCCCCAGCACCTAGCTCACAGTTGACCCCTCCATAGACATTCATTCAATGAGTGAGAGTATCAGGGTCAGCCTGGCCCCCCAGGTGTAAAAAGAACGATGTAGACTATGAAATGAACACTACTAGTGCTCTCATCTCTCACTGGGCAGTTCTCTCTCCCCCAAGAAGCTTCCTGCCTGGGTCTGAGGAACCGAAGGCCTGAGGGTGCGTCTTCCAGTCTTAGTCCTAAGAGAGGCTCAATCGCAAACATATTTTGATCATGATTTCGCTTCACGATTGTCTTTTGCCTCTTAACATTCAATTGATCAAATGCTTGCGGTGACGCAGTTCTGCTGCGATGCCCCCGCGTCCGCCCTGCAGTTGAGTGATGTACAAAGCACGCCCTCTCCAGAGATCGAGATTCACGTACATGAAATTGGACTGATGGAATTACCGACGAGTGACAGAGCACAATTGAATCAAAGCGGTCATTGCAAATGAATATAAATGCATTTAGGATTTGGGAAAAGCTGATGCTAGCTTGATTTATGCCTCTCCTGCCTTGGAGACAATGACGGGGACTGTGATTTATTTAATGATATCATTGTCAAGAAATAATGGAACTCACTGTAAGTCTTGAGCCAAATAGATTTCAGGTAAACATTCTCTGCTCTGCATTGACCCCAAATCGGCTATGACCTTTCAATCCTGCAACTTCCCCAACCCTGACTCCTGGTTCCTGTGAGTTCATCTAGTTCCAATAGCTTTCAGGATTTGGGGTTAGGTTTAATTAGCTTCCCTTTGTTGGCATTTGTTTGCTGTTTCTCCCCACTTTTTATCCCAAGGACTGGGTTCCTTAGGAACCTCTCATTTTGCTATAATGTCATTTGTATACTTTGCTCCACAGGAGGGAAGGAAATAGGATAGGGTGGGATATGATTTTGCAAACAGAAGAGGCAACAGAATTGCTTTGCATGGTCTGACCTCCCTGCAGCCTAGACCCCTGGTCTGCTGTTGGGGCCTTGAGAAGGGAAAAGGCAGATGATGCGAGTTTCTCCTGTTATTCGCTATTCCTAGAGATGTCCGCAAGAGCCCAAAGTCCCATAAAACTCCATTCAAAATCACAGCTTCTGGCTATAACCAACCACTGGAAGGAGACGATTCTCATGCGTCCCAGAATCCTACCTCAGCATCCTATGGCAGCAGCCCCGTTTATCCCTGAGCCAACCTCATTTCTGACATCTCTAGGTTCCTTTTTGATATTTATTGCTTTTACATTCATCTCATTTGATTCTCAAAATACTGTGAATTAAGCAGCGGAGGTACCATCCTCATGTCAGAGTTATGAAAAATAAGCGCCAGCAATGACGTCTGCTCTTTCTGCTTGCCCAGCCTCCCATCCCCTTTCCTTCTGCTACTGGCGTCTCTTCCTCTTGGGAAAGGTCTCTCCCACATCCATTTGATTTTGGTGAGGCTGTTAATCATGGGATAGGATGCCACCACCACCTCCACCCCCTCCCTAGATGAAAAGAGACAGTCATGACTAAGAAAAACCAATCGGCGTCTGTCTCCCAGAAATCTGAATCAAGCAGAGAACACCAAGGCAGAAGGCTGTTGGAACCAAGCGACAACCCACAGTGTCTGCTGCTCAGAGCCCTGAAGTGGCCTGCCTGGGTGATCAAATCCACCTTTGTTCCATAACACTCCTACTCTCCTGATAAATCTTTTATTTCTTACTTAAGTCAATCCATTAGTTTCTGTTGCTTCCAACCATAGAACCTAGCAACAGGTTTGCAATTTGCCCAAGCTCTCGGTTTTGAACACAGGTCCCTTGACTTCATCTGATGTTCTTTGTGCTGTGCCATCAAGTAAGATATAAGTAATATTATCGTGTTTCACAGTGCAGAGAAGAGAGTGGTAGGAACAGTACAATAAATACAAAGCTCATTCGTTATCTAGGGCAGTGGTTCTTAACTAGGGGCAATTTTTCCTCTCAAGGGGCATGTGGCAATATTTGGAAACATTTTTGGTTGTCACAACTGGTGAGGAAGGGGGACATGCTCTTGGCATCCAGTAGTTAGAAGCCAGGGATGCTGCTAAACATCCCACAATGCATAGGACAGACCCCACCAACAAAGAATTATTTGTCCCAAAGTGTCAATAGTAACCAAGTTTAGATATCTAGAAAGTGGGGTTATCTACCACATTATTTAGGATAACAACAGACAGTGATCCAAATAGTAAAAATTTTAAAAACACTTAAAATTCTCAATGGCTGGACACTTAACTCATCAGAGATTTGTGACTTACTGTTGCAAAGTCTTCTGTGGCCTGGTGATTCTCCTTCCTGTAGTGACTTAGCAATCCAGACTGTTTCCAGGTGGCTACGGTAGGGGACAGGAGAGCTAGAGATGGCATGCTGGCTTTTAAGTGCTCCAGCCCTGAGGTGACACCTATCACTTCCACACATGACCTAACTGCCAGGGAGCTGGGGACACATGGGGTGGGGAGTAGGTGGCAATGCGACAGATACTGAAGAGTAGATGACTCTGCCATGCCATCCATGTAGTCCAGTGCTGCTATTTCATTAAGAACAGAAACTTACCTGCACAATGCATTACTGAGTGACATGTCTAATTATCTGAATATATTCTATGCAATACATTACTAAGTTACCTCCTGGGACCTAGGGATTTTGTTTTTAATTTTTTAACTTCAAAGAATTAATTTGCTGTAGCAATCCTACTGCAGCCAATAATGCTTATGTCTAAATAAATGTCATTAATGTCTGTTTTGCTCTATGGTGACTGGACTATGAACTGTGGTAGACAGGCCACAGCCAGGCTAAACTCTGTTGATTCAAAGGGCATTTCCTTCTAAAGAGGACAGAGTCACGTAAACGAAATTATATCTATCTAATGCAGAGCGTTTATAAGTGAGACCAATATATTTTCATTGCAAATAATTAGCTGGACTCAATTCATACAGAGATTTCATATCTCAGTTAAGAATCTTTAAATATGCATAAGGTCAAGTTTCTCAGTCACTTGGGGAAGTGTTTCTTAACCATCATGCAGAGTCGCTCCAGAAGTCTTTTCCAAGTATAAATGTCCTTCCAAATTTCTTTTTGTTTTTGTTTTTGTTTTTGAGACAGAGTCTGGCTCTGTAGCATGGGTTAGAGTGCAGTGGCATCAGCCTGGCTCACTGCAACCTTAAACTTCTGGGCTCAAGCGATCATCCTGCCTTAGCCTCCCAAGTAGCTGGGACTACAGGCACCTGCCACAATGCTGGGCTAATTTTTTCTATTTTTAGTAGAGACCAGGTCTCACTCTTGTTCAGGCTGGTCTCGAACTCCTGACCTCAAGCAATCCTCCTGCCTCCACCTCCCAGAGTGCTGGGATTACAGGCGTGAGCCACCACATCCAGGCCCCTCCAAATATCTAATTCAACAGAGGCTACTAAGATCATTGTGGTGGCAAGTAAAGAATCTGATGCTAACTTGAGAAACAAAAGGAAAAGAGTTTCTAGAAGGATACTGGGGGAGCTTACCAAATCAAATGTGGGACTGAGTAGCCAGAGCTTGGGAAGGGCAGAGCCTGGAGCAACTCCAGGAAATGCAGCAGCTGAGGTTCAGGGACCTTCTCCTAAGGTCTTTCTGTGAGCTTCAGGGTGACTCAGCTTCATCACCCCCACCTGTTTGCAAATCTCCATGTAAGTTCACATTTCCCAAGTGTTGCAGGAATAGCCGGGCTGAGAAGGGTATCTCTGCCCGCATCAATCAGCTCTGGGGGTGTGTCTTTCATTAGGTTGTGTAACATTGAGCAAGCTACCTGACCTCTTTATGCCTCAGTTTACTCACCTGTGAAATGGAGGCAATCATAATACCTGCTCCTGGAGGAATTGCCGTGGGTGTTTCTTGAAGTTCTAGTTGGTGTCTAATACTCTTTGGATCTAGAACATGAGTACTTTGGAAACTCTCCCCAGGTGCTTGTAATCAGATTTGCTGAGCAGTTACAACGGGCCATGTGCTGTATAAAGCCTCTTATCTGCATCATCCCACTTAGTCCTCAAGAGAGACCTAGGAGACAGGTACCTACAGTGCCTGATACCCTATATCAAGTGCTCCACATACGTCAAATGAATGAATGGACTAATAAATGAATGACGATGCCTCTGGCAACCACTTCAGCCCATGATGCAGGGGGTGATCTGCTCAGGTGCTGCCCCCCACCCATTAGCCCAGTGCTCCACTGGAGACCCTAGACCCTGTACATGCCCAGCACCTGCTGGTGTGGGGAGTGGAGCTTGGTCTGCTTATGGGGATGCCTTGCTAGTTGGTACCCCTTAAAGGGACCAAAGGCCCCTCTCTAACATGTGACTCGTGTTTCAAGATAGCATTACATATGAAAGTACAGGACTGCCGGTTTGTCTTCAACTTCTTGTGGAATTTCTTGGCATGGGCTCCAACCACGATCCTTCCTATTTCCACTTTGTGTGACTTTGGGCAAATTATCATCTTCCCCTGAGCCTCAGTTTTGCAATATGTGAAAGTGGGACAATGACGATAAATAACTCAGCAGTAGTAGTGTGGTCCTGTGAGCAAGTACACGGGAAACAGCATAATTCTTGACACATAGCAGAGGTTCATTTGCTCAATATCTGCTAAAATAATAATGGTATTTACTAACCATGGCTATTGATGACGATACCATAGCTGGTAAAGGAAACAGATGAAAGAGAACTCATCCCAAAGCAATAGTATATCTACTTCTTGATATTTTCTTTCCTTAAGATTTGCTCCTTTTCCTCATACATAGGACATGAATCTGGAACCAGATGGCCTGGGTATAAATCCAGATTCACCACTTGCTAGCTGTGCTACCTTGGGCAAGTTTCTTAACCTCTCTGTCCTTCAGTTTTCTCATCTGTGAATTTCAATCACATCAGTACTTAACTCAGAGTTGTTGTAAGGATTAACTGAACTAGTATTTGTAAGACAGAATGGAAGCTATACACAGTAAGTACTGTTCAAGTTTGTGAAACGAATGAAACAGAATGCAGGGGGGGATTTCTGCTCAGTCAGTATGTCCAGTTGACTTCCAGACGTTATTTCTTGGGAAGGATGCCGGTTAGACAAGGTTTCCTCCATTGTATTTCTGGGCTCACCGTTTGATTTTTCAAATTTAGACTGCAGAAGACCTATAACCATTCATCAGCCGGGGGTCTGTTCAACTTGATGGGAAGTGACATCACAGGATCTTGTACGACTCAAAATATCTTCAAATGATTTGGTCTTTGGGAACTACCAGAGTCCAGCTGTTTCCTGGCCTCAGTACAAAGAAGTGACACCTACTCCTAGTTGGCTTTGAGACTGTGAGAGGCTTAGGGCACAGATGACAAAAGGGCTTTGGGAGCCAGCAGATGGTACCTGGTAAACAGGCCCTTCAAGAGGAGCAACGGCTGCAGAAGGACAGTGGCATGTCCCAGAGCAAGTTGTCTTGCATATGAATTGTTGCATTTATGATCAAATTTCCCCAGGGCTTACCAGAAGGAAGATTTTGTAAAGCTGTCTCTATGGAAGATGCTGCAGAGAGGAAAATCGTCTAGTGAACGCTTTCACCTTCTTTTGACTTTCCATCCTTAAGGGACCCCAGACGGCCGATCAGCCAGGAAGAGAGGAGTTTGCTTCACACCTCCTCACCCCAAGCCTCTGTGTCAGGGCCATCGTTAGACTTGCATTTCAGCCACAGCCCTGACTTTGCTTTTAGCTGGATATGAGACTGTTTTCAGGCCAGCCTTCTAGACCAGGAGGAATCAGATCATTTCATTTGTTTTCCAAGATTTCTAAAACAATCCTCCATTCAATCCACAAGCCAGTGAGGCCAATTTCCTTTGCCAAAACTTAACTGACCACGTTTCATCTCATCTTCTGCTTAATCAGAATTAAGATGCTTCCTATTCCTGAGACCTGGTAGACTCCAGCATACACTGGTGATGTTTTTTTCAAAGTTTCATTTTGTTTGTTCACTTAAATTGTAAAGCTATCTGCAGCAGCTTAATGTTTGACAATTCCTTGAAAGGTGATAGATTTAGCTTAGAGAATCTGAGTATAAAGCCACCATAGCCCTCCTATTGTCAACTTGGCATCCACATATACCTCTTTTTAACCATACTTCCAAATAAAGACAATAGCAAAACCATGTTTCCACCTCCCATGTGCCACTGAAAACCCACTTCCCAAAAGAAGATACACAGACTCTTTGTCCACCTTTGGGTCATATTCATTCCTTGTCTAGCTGGGTCATACTCCCCTTTTGAATAATGTAACTTAAATACTGAAACATAGAGTTAACCACTATTAACATATCTTACATAAGATGGTAGGGAATGGTAAGGAAGTGAAGAAAACAGTTAATACATGCACAGATATAGGCCTATCAAAACGAGGAAGAAATGCGCAGAACTATTACAGTTTCTGCAACTAATCACACGGTCACACCAAGACAACTATCTTCTCCCACTACCCGTTCCTCATGCCTTTGCCTTCAGCAAGCAAGTCATGATTCCTTGGCTGGAGAGGTGACCCAAACCTTCAACTCTAAAGGGTCTGGGCCATTGGAAGTCCTGTCTGAATTGTGTCATTGTGGTCTTTCTCCAACTTATCACAGGACATGGGAATACTAGGAGGTAGTGCTCCTTGTCCCCACTGCACAGAAGCAAGCACTGATGTCATCAGTGGCACCATGAATGCAGAAACTCTGTCCCTTGCCTGCTCATACACTGGCAGGAAGAGCCCAAAGTGGCCAACTGGCAGCCTCAGTTTCCAACTCGACTGAATAACATCTGTGTCTCCTGGTGGAATTATTTGTCCCCTGGGAACTAAGACCTCTAGACCAGCAGACCCAAGGTCTCAGAGATGGGAAACAAAATTTCACTGTTGGGTCACCAGGTTTAATGGTGAGAGAGGCACTCCTATATTCACTCCTTGACTCCCAGACCAATAAACCTTATGGGAGGGGGGCGCAGCACCATGTATTGGTGGCTGATTAAAAGCACATGACCCCATCTCTGCAAGGTGTGTTCACCCAACTGTCACTGTAACTGGTTCTTCGAAAAGGCAATTCAGCATCTCTCAGGTCAGCGGCTTCAGGGTGATGGGGATATAATCAAACCAGTGAATTCCATGCGTATGAATCTCTTGACACACTTTATTTTCTCAAGCCCAATCTCACATATACTACTTACACATCCCATCAAATGATAATGGAATGCTGCTATGCACACCCAACCTCGTGTCTTAGTGGGTCAAACAATACCCAGCTTGTAATAGTCAAGTGGTCCCTTGGTGGCCCCATGGGCAAGCACTTGGTGCTGTCCAATAGAACTCGTAGATACCTGTAATAAAGAACAACTTCCTCCCCAAGTTCCCCAATGCACTTACAACCAACCAACCAGACCATTAAATTCCTCATTTTTACTAAAATATTCCACGGTAGCAACTACTCGGTCACCTACAGAACTGTAAGAGCAAGTGAAAAAGTCTACAGAAGGCTGTTGACTTTGCATCTGGTGATGGGACTGAAGTCACTACAGGGTGGCAGGATGGAAGAAAGAAAAGCTAGACATGAAGAGGGAGAGATTAAGGACAAGACACAACCTGCAAAAACAACCTAGAACACACAAGAACACACACAGGAACCCTCAGCACAAGCGGGCATGTGTACATGTCACTCACCACAGTAACCTGACAGTGCAGTCACCGGCTGCTGTCCCTTGCCACAGAGCTAGCTGCACATTCACCTGCCTGAGGACCTGCAGAAGTCGGCAGAGGTCGTCTGGTGGGAGCTGAAGGAGCTGCGTGTCACCCGCTGCCGTGAGCCAAGAAAGTTAGCCAGCAGCAAGATGGGGGGCCACCGGGTACCCCCTACACTGACCTGCAAAGCACGATGGCTGCCGCTTCACCTCTGCTTCTAAATCTCGTGCAAATTCCTCTTAAGGCCAGCTCTAACCCAGAACCAGACGTGGCAGAGAATTCGGGGAATAAAGTTCTGCCTAAGCTGATATGATATAATAAAAAGCCAACACAAAGACAGAAATCATTTCCTAGATTGCTGGAAATCTCTGGGAACAATTTTTCAGGAATAAGTTTCCTATCTGATGGCACTTTTCCTTTAACACTCATATTAAATTGACTGTAATTATGTTTTATTAACAGTGTAACATTTACTGCACATTTGCTATGTGACAGATAGTAGCCAGCTACTTTGCACCCATAATTCTCACAGTTATGCCATGAAGTACCTCTGTTATTTCCCCATTTTACACATGAGGAAATTAAAGCCCGGGAAGAGGTTAAACAGCTTCCCAAGACTGCACAGAGAGGAAGAGATTGCACCGGCACCTGACCAGAGTTAGTCAGTTCAGTGCCTTCCTCTCAACCACTAAGTAGTAATACTCTTAACTTCAAATGAGACCCAAATATTGATTAAGATCTTAATCATTCAAAAATGAACAGCACAGAACCTTTCTATAAATTTGGTTTTAAAGAAAAAGGAGCATGTTGAGAACATTACAATCATAAAAATCTAAATTTACACATCACTTATACTTAATTAAGGGGCACCATAACTTGCTTCAAACTCCTAGAAGAGCATAAGATCCCAACACTGGTTTTTAAAAGCATTAAGACGTAAAATAATTTATATTCAGATCACATAGGATATGAGAGCAAGACTAAAGTAAATCAATCAGATGAGCGGTTTGAAAAATAAGGCAGGAGCAATGCACGTTCACACATTCTTTCACTTGCTCTCTGAGCTAATATTGGGGAGCCCTGGCTGGGTGAGGGGGAGCATAACAGACTAAAGCTCTGCCAAGGCGTTGAGGCTCTCAGGGGAGATAAAGCATCTTGAAAGGGCACCTGGCATTCCTCCTCAAAAAACTGGAACACAGGCAGACCAAGTAAGAGAAAGAAAGTTCAAGTGCAGGAGAGTTTGGTGAAGGAAGAGAAATGTCATCTAAGTTTGATTTCCCTCTCTTAACTTTTAGTGTTCATCAAAATCCAGGTCTATGGGGGAGCTCAAAATGATGTTGATTTAGGCAAAAGAGCCTTAAATTCTGGGGACAAACAAGGACCAGGAGAGTCATGAGGTCTAGGTTCCATTTCTCTATTTCTTTCCCTAATCCACTGGGTGATTGGAGGAAAGCTACTTCTATTCTTTTATTCTAGACCTATTCTAGGTCTCAATCTTATTACCTGTAAAATGCGGGAGAGGGGCTCCCTAGGACAACAGATTTTCTAACAACATTCCATGAAACTAGACTTTTACCTATAACGAATCATCATCCTAATTCCCTACTTGGGAAGACACACTTGATACTGCATTGTGCAGTGGTGGAGGCTACCACTGTTGTGCTCTTTCATTCTGTCATTTTTACTTAATGGTAGGGATGGGTTCACCTGGACCCACCATTACTCTGCCATTTTCCTCTAAGGCCACCAGATGGCTGAAATGACAAGTCCACCTGTGCCCCAGAGCAGACCAACAGAAGCTGGCCCACACTTAGAGTAAGCCCCTGGCCCTGGGGACAGAACGTCATCCCCAGTGGGACCAGTAGCCCCCAAGCAGTGAGTGTTAGGACCCTTCATACATTAGGGAGATGGACTCATTATGCAGAGAAAGGCATTGCTGGCAAAGTGTTCTTGACTAGAGCAGACGGAATGAGAGGAAACATATTTGACCACCTTTTTTTAGGACTGGGATAAAAGCAAATTAGTTGAAGATAATCTGTGTAGACCAAATACCTTGAAATACACATTATAAAAATAGTCATTTGTGCATATTCTGGGGGATGTTTTAAGACGGGGAAGCAGCCTGGCCCCAGAGCCCCCATGTTAGGATTGAGGCTATGAAATCCTGGTCACTAGACCAAGCATGTTACATGTGCTATTATTAATTTCTGTCCCGTTGTACAGAAGAGGAAATAGCCTCAGATAGGAAAGCGCTGGTCCAAGGCCATGTGGCAAAGGGAAGAGTCTGGGTTTGAATCAAGGTCTAACTCCAGACCACTCTGTCCCTCTATTTACACTGGCCCTTTGTAAGCGATTTGGGCTCTGTCTACAGAGTGCCAACATATCTGGATAAAAAGGTTAAACTTGGGTGTTTGCACCAGGTATACAACAACGGCCTTGGTCATGTCAAAGGGCGTGCTGAGATCTATGTTGAACACTGAATAAATACCACATTCCAGGAACTGGAAATACAGAAATGCAAACACCAGGAAACAATGAGGCTACCACTACCACGTACTAGGGATGTGTGTGAAAAGTCTAGGGTGACCTGGATGACGGTGTGTTTAATTATGCTTGGGTGGATCGCTGACGTCTCAGAGAAAGCACTCTTTGCAACAAGCCTCAGAGCACGGCAGGAGCTCACTCATGGAGGGAGAAGTGAGGGGAAATGTATTTAAGAAAAAACTTCAAGAAATAAGGGTAGGCATGAGAGTGTCGGTGTCGACTTCCCCCGTGTCCTAAGAGCCTCTAAAGCCGCTGCCCCTTGGCTGCTGTTAGAAATGCCCTGGTTCTCTCTTTAATAAGCAAGACTGACACCGCTCTGCCGCCACACAGCGGGGTTAGAATTAGCAATGCTGAGGTGAGGCACCTGTGGCCTGGCGGGCCGTGAAACGCGCCAAGCACGGGTGACAGCTTCTCTGTCGCCCTGCTGCGAGTCAAGAGACATCCGGTCCCTGAACATGTGAGCAGTCAGAATTTGCTCTTAGAGAGCTGAGAAGAAAGTGGTCAGTGAGCATTTGACATTCTAATAGGAATTATATCACAGCCACTGATTATTTGGGGCTCGGAAGAAGCTTACAGCTCCAGATACAGTATAGCTGTTTTAAGAAAAAGAAGAAAGAAACTTCGAAGTGAACCAGCAGGGAATCGAGGAAATCATTACTGGAATTAAAGAATCCCGGCTGGTTCTCCTTCCTGGCCCAGCTCTCCTGGCGTTTATATAAAGCCTCATAGAAATGGCTTTGAAAATCAGGAATTATGCTTAAAGATAACAGACTACAACTATTAAAAGAGCATAGGGAAAGAAAATTAAAATTGGTCTTAAATTCATAATTTATCGTGAGGACCCATTTTTTGTGTGGCAGTTTGTCAAGCTGATTGATGTATTCTTCTACATGAGTCTCTCCCCTCTTGTTCTCCATGTTCACTCCTAATCACATCCCCAAATCATTCGTAAATCTTTCACCCACCTTCCCACTTTAGCCATCGAGTGCCCTTTGGGACTTTTTTAGGTTTTATCTCTTCCTTCAGACTCTCTTTGTGTAGAAAAGAATAGCGTTTAGCCATGGCCAACACAACTGAAAATCTTAAAAACTTGACACCCAACAAATTTGTAATTGTAATGTTCTGTTTACGTCTCAGAGTGCCATTGTATCTGTTTCTCTTATTTCACAATCATTTTTCCAAAAATATTGTCCAATTTTTAAGAAGTAAATCAGACCAATTTTACTACTTAGAGAAAACCTTTGGTGAAATACTTTATAAAGCAAACAGAATATTCTATAAATATTTGCATCCACACAAATCCACTTAAATCATACTTTAATTGTTTTTTAAGAATCAGGATCCCACCCTCTCTAAATGCTTAACATTTTGCATGGGCATAGCATACATATTTGTTGATAATTATAAACTAATATTAAATCTTAAAAGGAGCTTCATTCCAACCTAATCATAGCTCCCCGAAAAACACAACAAAATAGTATCAGCTTTCAAAATTTGATAAGAAAAGGAAAGTGCAGGCAAGAGAGTAGGAACTTGGAGGGGGTTCCTTGCTCACTGAAATTAATTGATGATAGAATGATTTTTTAAGGCACTTCTGAAAATTAAGCCAATTAAAATTTTATCTACCTTGGAGGCGATCTCGCGACGTAGTTTTATTTTCACATGAAGTTCAGGTTCCCAATGTATGCTCACCGAAAAAGTCTAGAGAAAAAAGGCAACACACACACAAGAACACAAAGGAACTTGGATTAACAGGAAATCTGTGGGCAACAGTGAAAATACAATCTCCGCGGCAATTATTACTTTAATAAGAAACTGTGAGAAATAACCAGAGATATTACCCAGAAATTCCTCCTGGATGGACTAGCATAGCTAAAGAATTCCATGCCACTTATCTATGTCTTTTGTTTTGAGCTCACCTCCAGTTCTCCTCTCCCACCTTCTTAGGGGACCAACATCTTGTGTCTCTGCCTCGGATCTCCCATAAGTAGACATCTAGGCAAAACGTTCGTGGCATCGAAGTGCCTGGTGATACGACATCACCTCGCCCTCCTTCCACGGCCCATGGAAGCTCGTCTCTGTGCTTCTGCCTGAAAAACTGTGCCCAGACCAGCATCACCTGACGTGTGGTCCTGGACCGAGAGCATGGGCAGCACCTGGGAGCTTGTTGGAAATGCAAATTCTCCAGCCCCAGCCCCACCCACTGGATCAGAATCAGGGCCCTGGAGGCTGTTGTAACATGCTCTCCAGGTGGTCCTTATGCACATTAAAGTATGTAATGAGGACCACTCAGAGAAACCATCAGAGAGAAAATTCCAGCAAGGTCAGAGACAAGAGGAGCCGCTGACTTCCAGGGCCCCTTCCAACAAAGAGATTCTAGTCCAGAGCACTTCTGCCCACTGACTGTAAGCCAATTATTGAAGTATACAGTGCAAAATGAAAAACTAGAGAATGAGCTTAAGTTTTATTGAATAATTTCCCTGAACTTGGAACATGAGGATTCAAAATTAATGACTCAAGGTGTTTGGAAATGAACACTATGTCTCACTTGATTTTCTGAGTCTCCAGAGAGAGGCTAATGGGGGGCCCATAAATTGAAAAAAATTACTTAACAAGTTGCTTAATGTTCTGAGAAAGGGGGGCCCAAAATGAATGCATTCTGCGGATTTCTAAAAAGGGGACTTAATTAAAATCGATTGCTTAACCCCACGGTAAACAGGCTGGATCAATCCGTGCTGTGGGCAGGCATGTCAATGTGCAAGAAGAAAATCAGGTTGCAGTCGGCAAGATTTCAGAGAAATTCCATATTTGTCAAAAGATTATTTGTCACCTTAAGGAATGTAAGAACATGGAAGGAAAAATCAAACATCAATTTTGGCCAAGAATAGATTTCCTGTATGTGAGAAAGGGAAACACCCAGCCCTAGTCATGCAGAGTTAAGTCACTTACTCTCCTGGGCTAACCTGCCGGCAGCCCGCACTTCACAACCTGTTGGCTGAGCCTTTTCTCGAGCTGCACAAACGGCAGCGCAGGTCTTCGTGAACAGATGGGTAGACCGCACTGCTGACTTGGGGCCAGCGGGGTGGAGTCCTCGTGCTCAGCAGTGTGCTCCCAGCATCGCAGATACCCAGGTGGTTTGCACAGGCCCAGGCCTGCACCCCACACTGCCATCCCTGTCCCCAACAAGAGGTCCACACCTGCAGTGAGTACTCAATGAGAGTGGCCCGCACCTTCCCCATTAAGGCCCAGGACTCCCATTCCCACTTTGTCTGAGGTCCCAGCTCCCCCCTGCAACCTCAGGGCCCTCTTCAAGTTAGCCACGCTTCCCCAGGCTTCAGCTACGCATGCTCCGACCCTGAGAGAATTCTGCCAGGTAAAGCAGCTGACCCGGTTCTGGGACGCGAAGAATCCGGGAGCCCAGCACAGTTAGACTGATTTGCACGGAGAACGCATGAACATGAAGCTGAAAGGCAGGCCTGGGTCACTACAGTAGGCAAATAACGACCCCCCAGGGATGTCCACATGCTAATCACAGGACCTGCACGTGTGTAAATAAGGTTGCAGGTGCAATTAAGGTTGCTGATCAGCTGACCTTGAGACGGGGAAAGTGGCCCAAATTCTCCAAGTGGCCTCAATCTGATCACATGAGTCCTTAAAAGTGAAAGAGGAGGCAGAGAGAAGCAAGGTGGGCAACACTCCACTCAGCCTTGCTGGCTTCAAAGCCAGAACAAAGGAAACCTCTAGAAGTTGGAAAAGGCAAGGAAATGGGTTCTCCCCAGAGCCTCCAGAAGGACCCAGCCCTGCCAACAAATAACATTAGCAACCTATGTGGTACTTCTGACCTACAGAACTGTGAGATGCTAAATGTGTGTTGTTGGGAGCCGCTCTGTGGCCATTTGTTATAGCAGCAACAGAACAGCTGTACAGGGACAGGGGGGTCGGCCTCTTTGCAGAGGCGCCCTGGGTGGGTGTGTCAGGACCTGCTCTGGCCAGCGTCTTACCAGATAGGCATAGCCGCTGCCTGGCTGGCTGGGGACAGTGGAGAGAAAGCAATGAGAAAAAAGACAGCTCATTTCTAACCACGAACTCACCCCCTGAAATCTCGCAAACACTTGACTGCTGGAAACTCAAATAAGGTCACCACCTTTATTATGGATCGTATAAAAGAAACTTGATTTGCAGCTTTTAGAAAATGAAGCTGTCTACTGTTGACTATTTAAAACAATCTTGACAAAACAATTTCAGATAGTGCCCCAAAACAATCAGGCTAGTGAAATGGTTTTTAATAAACATAAAGGGAAAATAGAACCTAGCATTCAGTATTTTACACACTCCTCATTCTGTTAGAAAGATCTTGACTTCAATAGCTAATTATATGTCATAACGGTATCTAAAATGCACAATATTCAGATGGTGTGGGTCGAGCACCTTTCTGCACAGTGGCAGCAATGGAGATGCTCAAAACAGGGCAGATGTTGTTCTAAAAGATACAAATAACACATGTGGATGATTTTTAGTGGCCTCTAGTGGAAGAAGCTTAAGACTTCTCCGTCCCACCCCATGCTGTCTGCACAGTGAGCAGAGCCCTTGTAAGGTGCAGGGTTTGACCTTGCAGGACACGGCCAGTGAGTGCTCACTGGCAAGTACTGAGGGTGACAGGTCTCTTCTCTCTCCTCAGATGGACAGTTTCCATCTGCTCCGTCCACACAGCAGCAAGACCACGTCAGCCCTGGGCGTGGGGACCAAACAGGGCCCTCCCGTACTATTTCATTCTCTCTGGTGCTGAATCTCCCTGGAGCAGCTGGGAGTGTCGCCACTTAGATTTAGGAAACAAAGGTCCTGTGTGTGGTCAAACTCCTTTTTATTGGAGAGATCTGCCCAGGGTCTCGTAGGCAGGATGTTTAGCTGTTAAGTGCCCTCTGAGAGTGAGCGCAGGGGGCCCCAGGAGATACGGCTGGGCTAACGTGAGTCCTGAGGCCACAAGTGACTTCCCAAAGCCACCAACTCACCGCTCAAACAGTAACATCTGAAAAACAGAGAAACAGGAGACAGAGGTAGGGAGAGCAAGAGGGAGAAGGAGAGAAGGGAGGGAGGAGAAACAACCATTTCTGACTCATGGCCTGGTAGCCCTGGGGACTGGAGCACGGTCAGGGTCTGAACCACCTTCAGGACTTCCTGCAAGAGGCCCAGCCCTGCTCCTCAGGAAGTCAGCGCCAGGGTGCGCCCGCGCGGAGGGCTTGCGGGGGGCCACGGCCCGCCAGCACCTTCTCCTTCAAAGCCATTGCCACGGGGATTTCCAAACACACTAATGATCCGACTCCACTGAGTCATTGCAGACACAAAGTCTCTGCGGAGGGACCGGCAGTGCATAGAGCCAGTGCATTTTCTTTAAAGAAAATGTGCTCTTTTGAGGACTGAGGAAACAAAGAGCTTTTCTTTTTCCTTTTTTCCCCCGACATACTAGATATTTTGCCTGGAGTGAGATCATAGGCTATCAGTCCAGCCTATGCTTTTAAATATGAATCTGCTGGAAACTACAGCTTTCAGAATGGAAACCTAGACCTAAGCAGGTACCAGTAAGCATAGCTAATATGTTTTGAGGTTGGACAATATAATTTAGAGATGCGTCACATCCATCAGATGATGCATGCTTAAGAGCAAGTTAATTTTTCAAAGCTTCTAGAAGGGAGATGGTGTGGAAGTGAGGAGGGGGACAGGAGCAGCATTTTATAATTCAGACGGGAAGTACGACAGCTCAGGTGTGTGTATGTGTGTTCCATGCTGCTCCTTCCCGTGTCTAAAATTCTTACCTCAGGCTAGAGAGTTCCCCTAAATGTTTAACCACAACTTTTCCAAATGCAACGGCTTTTGCCCCCAGAGAATATATAACCAAGGTAATTTGATCAGTAAGACAGAAATGATCCATGTGTCACCAAGCCCATGGCAGGCTTCTGCCGCATTTGAACAGATGCAGACATTTATTATCATTGATGACTCGTCTTTTAATTTGACATTTAATATAGCTCCTTGTCTCTGAGGCCTTCGAGATGTACATACATTTCCTTTTCCTAACTCTAAGTTAACATTGTGCCTTTCTTCCAAAATCATCGTTCTTAATCTCCTTTAAACAATTCCTCAAAGCAAACAGCTGTCTTTAGCCTTCCTGACTAAAATCTATTCGTGATAACGATCTCAGGTTACAGTGAATTTGAACTTCAGTGCTCAACAATTTCAGTTTGCACTGAGATTTGGGGCCAGGAACCTCATCTTTTTATGCATTCTGCAAAGCATCTTGTGAAATTATCCCTTCAATAAATTATAGTCTGGCCAGGTGCCATGGCTCATGCCTGTAATCCTTGCACTTTGGGAGGCCAAGGTGAGGGGGTCACTTGAGCTCAGGAGTTTGAGACCAGCATGAGCAAGAGCAAGACCCCATCTCTACCAAAAATAGAAAAAATTAGCCAGGCGTGGTGGCACACATCTGTAGTCCCAGCTACTGGAGAGGCTGAGGCAGGAAGATCCCTTGAGCCTAGGAGTTTGAGGTTGCCGTGAGCTACGATGATGCTACTGCACTCTAGCCCAGGCAACAGAGTCAGACCCTGTCTCAAAAAATAAAATAAAATAAAAAATAAATTATAGACTGCAATAGGGGTGATCACTTTCCATTTCCACCCCTGGGACTGTGGTCATCTATATTTCATGGAGATCTCTGTTAACCAGGTCCCCTAATTTTGCAGTAATCATTCTAGGTGCAGATCAGCTCCTGGATCGTGTGATGTGCCAACTGGCCTTTTCTACTGGCCACCAAAGGGGCCCAATTTATAACGTCCTTAAGTGTGAACTGTGACTTGTTCGTGCAGGGGCAGAAGGTGCTTTGTGGATGGCCCTCTATGCATGAGCCACCTCGACCTGGGCTACGCCAAGCACAGGGCTCCTACAGCTCTGGGGTCTGGGAGACAGAACTAGATGAGTTTAATGGGGTTTCAGAACAGGCTTTCGGGGGACGCCTTCCTGCAGGCATCGTGGGCTGAGCCCACCCAGGTGAAGACCTTCCCTCACCCAGGGGTGAGCCTGGGCAGACACCGTGGCAGCTGGTCCGCGGTGGACACGGGAGGTGGGGATGGCGTGAGTCCCTGCAGAGGGCCCCGAGCCTAGAGTTCAGCCCTCAGATATGGCTGAATTGGCCCCGGGTTTGGGGCCATGGCTGTCCTAGTCTTGGTTCACTTTTCCAGTTCCTAGGCACTTAGGTCAACTCACCTAACTTAAAATTGACCTTGACCTCCAAGGGAGACAGCCCCTGCTCACTAGCCAGGCGCTGGTAGCCTCTCCCTGAGCCCCCTTTTGCCATCTGGTATGTGAAGATAACAGTGCCCAGCTCGTAGGATAGTTGTGAGATTTAATGATGATATTAATACACATACAGGGAATCACAGAGCAAGTACCCAATGCATGTAAGTTCTTGATATTTTATCAGTCTTAGTGCTTTGAGGCCAGACTGACACCTGGCCTGTGGGTCTTCAAAGGCCCATTTAGATTGACCAGGTCAGTCCTGAGAGTTCATACTCCTCTGAGAGACAGCCAGGCCCAGCCAAAAAACTCTCGAATAATCCTGGGAGCTCAGATGTCACTTGTTCTGCAACACCTCCCTCAAGCAGTGACATGGACTGAATGTTTACGTGCCCCCAAATGCATATGCAGAAGCCCTACCCCCTGATGTGACGGTGTTTGGAGGTGGGGCCTTTGGGGCTAGTAGGCTCAGGCGAGGTTATGAGAGTGGAGCCTTCGTGATGGGATTCGTGCCCTTCTGAGTAGAGACACCAGAGAGCTTGCCCCACCTTGGCGCACACCCACCGCGGAAAGGCCACGTGAGAACACAGCGAGAAGGCAGCAGCCTGCAAGCCAAGAAGAGAGCCCCCACCAGAACCCAGACATGCTGGCACCCTGATCTTGGACTTCCAGCCTCCAGAACTGCGAGAAAATAAATTTCTGCTCAAGCCGCCCAGAGTATTTTCTGTGGCAGCCCGAGGAGACTAATACGGCATCCACGCTCCTTCCCTTTGGCGCCTTGGAGGCCTGTGACAACATCTGCGAGCCTAAGTCTTATAGCCCTCTAGAGATCAGTTCTTTTCTTTTTATTGCATCTTTAAGGTTTTTAACTGACATATAATAATTGGATGTATTTATGGGGTACATAGTGGTGTTTTGATACAGTGTCTGGTGATTGGATTAGTGCGATTATCATATCCATCATCTCAAACATTTATCACTTCTTTGTGTTGGAAACATTCGATATTCTCCTTGCTATTTGAAACTTATTAGTTATACAGTAACTACAGGCACCCTAGAATTTATCCCTTCCATCTCGTTGTAGTCTCCGTCCCCTTACCATTCAGTTTTCTTCACTAACCGAGTAATCCTAACCTGAGCCCCCTCCCACGATGCTACAACAAGGGTTCCCAAGAATACTCAGGAAATACATCCCTGTCCCATAGCTTCTCCTTGGACTCTGGCCCCCAGCTTCTCACCTGTCATACCTGGCCACCTCTTACCTGCTTTGCCACCCTACTCTAGCTCTCTACAGCCTACCTAGTCCCCAATCACAAAAACTGTCCTCAGAAACTGTAAATGCAGACCAGTTACCCGGTTTCAGGAGTACATGATGGAATTAAATGCAAGAGGGAGAAAAATCAGGTATCCAGCCCTGTGGACCAAATATTTTCACAGGGCTTCCTCACTGGCCCCTCTTCCCTAAGCCCTAAGGCAGCTGCCAGGCTCCTGGGGTTTACTTGCAGTCCTCATACAAACCTCCACAATCACATCCTTATGCACTGAAGCCAAATCTGTTCATGAGATGAAATCTCTGCAGAGTCACCGCACTTCCCATGGAGTCGTTGCTTTCCTTATGCAGAGGATGCTTCGTTGCCCAGTCCAGGCTCATTGTGGTTTTCTTTTGCACAGATGCATCAGATAGTAATTCTCCCCAATGTGGGGAGCTTTGAGCCCTAAAGACAATTCAAGCCTCCATCTCTGGCAACATAAGGAATGTGAAAGCCTTGCATATTTTCCTGAAAGTTTACAAGGATCCCAAGTTCAATACATAAGAAAAGTGGCTCCAGTGGCATGGGGTATGTCCTTGACTTCCATCTGCATGACCAAGGGGAATCCCCAAAGTGTTCCCCCAAGACAAAGGGAGCATCTCCCCCAAAGATTGCTTTGTTTCCATCATAAAGTGTCCAGGTCTTCAAAATAGCATTTTCCACTTTTCCCAAATACACATGGATCCTATAATTTGTTTCCGTGTTCTGCTTTCCTTCCATGCCAAGATTTTGACATATAATCCATCACTTGTGCATGCTTTTCCATGGATCTCACCAACCAAGACACTTTGTAGAACTTCACTTTCTGCAGATTGTGTTTAAAATGGGCATTTTAAGATTATATTTAACCACATACCCTGGCCCCAGAGATGCCCATTGGCTTCCTGGCATCTGCTCCTTGTTCCATCCCAGAGACTGAGAATCACTTATATCAGATAATGAGCTCCTCGGAGGCAGGGACCTTTCCCCACTCCTGTGGCCCCACATATGATTAGTCCCCGAGAATGGTGGGCTCCCCTCTGAAATATTTGTTCACGTCCTTCACTCTTGCATTTCTTTCCATTCCCACCTTGTGGGCTCAGCTGCTTGCTGCAAAAGCCCCCTCAACAGTCTCTCTGCCTCTATTCTTAGCCTTCCTAATCCATGGTCCACACCCCAGGCAGAGCAAGCTTCTAAAATGCAAATCTGACCGCGTTACGCCTAGGCTTAAATGCTGCAATGGTTTCCCCTGATCTTAAGCCAAAGTCCAAAATGGCTCACGAGACCCTGCATGGTCCAGCTGCTGCCCACACCCCTGCAGCCCCCTTCCTACTCACCGCTGGGCTGTGCTGGACCTCTTTCACTTCCTGTTGGCCATTCTCTCAAGTCTCCCGTCCTCTGGACATGCTAGTTCTGATGTCTGACCATGGCAACTCCTCAGTGCCTGTGTGTAAACAGATGAGTCAGTCCACACTGGGCTGTTCACTGCCTATCAACCAGCCTGAGCAGCTTCTCAGCAAATATTTGAAGGAGAGGAAAAGGAAGAGGAAGGGAACAGAGGGAAAGCAATTGAAGACAAGTAGCATGTTGGCTGACAAGAGGCCACAAAATTCAAAAGCCAAATCAGTAGGTCTCGGGAGGATGCAGCGTGTAGGAAGGGGCAAAGCCAGAGCTGCAGCAGTCGAGACAAGGGCCTGGCGCCCGTGGCCAGTCCCACTGGGTTGGGTTCTAATGACAGGTCTCAGCTTTCTTAAGTCTCAGTGGTCCAGGTTGGTCAGAAGGATGCCTCCTCCCCAAGAGCAGTGGTTGGCCCCCACCCTTCCATGTGCTTGCTGTCTGTCAGCAGAGAGCTCGTGTAAGGGAAGCCAGGGCTGGACCCAGGATTGGGTGAGATCCCTGACTGTACTTATAAGCTTGACTTTCACCCAGAGCCACACCAAGGTCTCCTCAGCTGGCCCTTTGACCGAGGGCTCGATGATCATTCTGGCCATTCTGACCTCAGAAAGTGATGTGAAAACATCTAGGCAGAGAAACCAAACTTCAGATGGATAGCTCAAGCCCAGTGCTTCATACCAACCACAAGGTAATTAGATAGTCATGTTATTACACAGCAAATCAGCATGCCACCTCCATTAGCAGCTATACATGTTTTCTTCCTCCTGGAAAATGTTTTCTCCTGCTGAGTAGCCAACTTGGTTTCTATGCATTGGCATAACTTTAAGATTCAGTCTGCATATTACGGTTCTTCGGGTAAACAGAACCAACAGGATATACACAGATGCGTAAGAGGAGATTTATTATGGGAATTGGCTCATGTGATCATGGAGGCTGAGAAGTCCCCCAGTCTGCTAGCTGCAATCTGGAGAACTGCAAGGGTCAGTGGTGTAATTCAGTCCGAGCTGGAAGGGGAGCCAATAGTGTAACTCCCATCCTGAGGACAAAGGCCTAAGAACCAGGCAGTGGACGGGAGAGAGACGTGGTATAAAGTCCAAAGGCTGAGAACCAGGAGCGCCTATGTCTGAGGGCAGTAGAAGATAGATGTCGCTGTTCAAGAAGAGAGAGAATTCCATCTGTTTACATCTTCTGCTATTTCCTTCCTCAGTGTTTCATAGTTCTCCCTGTAGAGGTCTTTTACCTCCTTAGTTAAGTATATTCCTAGGTACTTTATTTTATTTGTTGCTATTGTGAAGGGTATTAAGTCTTTGATTTCGTTCTCAATTTGACTGCTATTGGCATATAGGAATGCCTCTGATTTGTGTGTATTGATTTTGTATCCTGAGACTTTACTAAATTCATTTATCAATTCCAGGAGTCTCTTGGTTGAATCCTTGGGATTTTCTAAATATAATATCATATCATCAGCAAACAGTGAAAGTTTGATCTCTTCTGCCCCCATTTGGATACCTTTAATTCCACTTTCATGTCTGATTGCTATAGCTAGGACTTCCAGCACTATGTTGAATAGAAGTGGAGATAGTGGGCAACCTTGTCTGGTTTCAGTTCTAAGTGGGAATGCTTTCAATTTTTCCTCATTCAGTATGATGTTGGCTGTGGGTCTGTCATATATGGCTTGCATCATTTTTAGGTAAGCCCCTTCTATGCCTCTTTTATTAAGTGTTTTTATCATAAAAGGGTGTTGAATTTTGTCAAATGCTTTTTCTGCATCTATTGAAAGGATCATATGGTCTTTGCTTTTGCTTCTGTTTATATGGTGAATTACATTTATAGATTTGAATATGTTGAACCATCCCTGCATCCCTGGGATGAAGCCAACTTGGTCGTGATGGATTATTTTCTTGATAAGCATCTGGATTCAGTTAGCTAGAATTTTGTTGAGAATTTTTGCATCTATATTCATAAGGGATATTGGTCTGTAGTTTTCTTTCTTTGTTGCATCCTTTCTTGGCTTTGGTATCAAAGTGACTTTGGCTTCATAGAATGAATTGGGTAGGTTTCCATCCTTCTTGATGTTGTGGAATAATTTCTAAAGTATCGTCACCAGATCTTCTTTGTAGGTGTGGTAAAATTTGGGTGTGAAACCATCTGGTCCGGGGCTTTTATTTTTAGGAAAGTTTTTAATTGCTGTTTCTATTTCGGCTCTTGATATTGGTCTGTTCAGGAATTCTATTTCTTCCTGGTTGAGCCTAGGGAGGCTGTGTGTTTCTAGAAATTTGTCCATTTCCTCATCATTTTCCAGTTTGTGTGCATAAAGGTTTTTGTAGTATTCATAGATTGTATCTTGTATCTCCGTGGGATCAGTTGCGATATCTCCTTTTTTGTTCCTGATGGAGAATTCACCCTTCCTCTGCCTTTTTGTTCTATCTGGGCCTCCAATGGATTGGATGATGTCTACCCACGTTGGTGAGAGCAGATCTCCTTAGTCTGCTGAATCAGATGTTAATCTCTTCCAGAAACAGCCTCACGGAAACACATAGAAATAATGGTCTACTCACTAACCCAGTTGACACATAAAGTTAGCCATCACAGTCTACAAAAATCTACACTTCACATGGAATTCACAGCCTATCAGGGAGGCAGAAATGTGAACAATGTATGACATTCTGTGTGATGGCACAGGGCCCAGCTCATAGTGGGCACTCAATTAATAACTGCTGCAAAAGGATGGGTGGGTGGATGGATGGATGGATGGATGGGTGCTACAGTGGAGGTGGGATACAAGATCCAGTGGGGCACCAGGAAAGGGCATGGTGCATCCTGGAAAGGAGAGTTGAGTTAAAGCATAGAAGACAGGTTGAATACACTTGGTTATCATTTGGGGAATTTGATGGAGGAGGCTCTAATTATTAATATGTTATTGGAAAAAACTTGGACATTACACTAAGCATAAAGAGGAAAATAAAAATCACCAACAGTTTAGGTAGAACACGTGAAATGTAAGTAAATGCAGAAGAAGTGGCTTAGCAGGGATAGAAATGAAGTCAATAAGGAGACTGGCTTGCTGGGCTGGTGGATGAAAAGAGGGTATGGGCATTGTACTGGGAAGAATGAGAAATTCATTTGGCCATACCATGGTGCCTCAAGTCAAAGACATATTGTTGAGACTTGGAAAAGGACCTCAAAAACATACCAGTTTGTCAGAGAGAAGGATGGGGCAAAAAGAGGCCGATTAGTCCTGCCAACTCTAGTGCTAAGAGGCTGCAGAGGTGTGTTTGGGCTGGAACAACCCCACTGTTACCCACGCAGTGGTCAGAAGACCTGTTAACAAAGGTGAAGGCAGAGGTCACGTGGAGAGAAAGACATTCATCCATTTGATTCACTTGTACACACTTGCCTGTGTTTAGACACGTCTGTTCCTATGTGTGTGTGCAAAAAAGTGCAAGGAAACAACTCAAAGGGGGTGTTGCACCAATTGCAAGAGCGGACAGCTAAAAGAGGAGTAGCTTAATGGAGAAGACTGTCCTCTAATTAATGGAGAAGACTGTCCTCTAATTAATGGAGAAGACTGTTAAGCCTCTTGATTGATGACATGCAATCCCCCATCAGCTCTCCTCCAGCCAGCACGCTAACAGTCTCTGAATCCAGAGGCAAGAGTATTTTCATTCTGGGCATGGAGAAACCGGAAAATGGCAGAGCAAGCCGGGATTTGCACCTGCTTGGTCTGCTGGATGAAACGATGCCTTGTCAGTTTTCAGTTCCATATTCCTCCCAGATCTGCGCACTGGAGACGCACACTGCTTCAGGTGGATTGCTCATTTCCCCTGTAAAAGCCTGCTATTTGGACAACCCCTGTTTGATAATATTCCAGATGCCAGAGCAGTGGCGCGGAGAGGTTCAGGTGGCTAAACTCTATCTCAGGCTTCCAAGAAAAGGGCTTCACTGATCACATCATTATTTCCCATTAGCCTGAGAATGGTGCCATTTTTCCCTTAGAGACGCTTTACATAGAGATAGGTGGCTGCTTCCAAAGACCCATAAAAGAAATAGGAATTCAAAGATATTTCTTCTGTCTTCAGCTAACATTCGCTGCCTGCTTCTTTGAATTATTCATTATTGAAATTATGCCATCAGCAAGACCAAACCATCTCTGTTAAGAAAAATTCACCCACAGAAGTTTCAGAAAAGTGGAATAGGGATTAGGACAACCAATTCTGCTTTTACCCTAATTATTTTTCCTTAAAGTCCAAACATCACCACAGTTAACGCTACAGAAAAGCAGAAGCGGATTGAGTGTGTATAGTCACTGATAGGTACTTTAATGCTCAAGGGTCAAAATTTGTTATTAAATGTTAAATACATTTCCTCAGCTTCAAGAGAATTTTCAGCTATGTTATTTTTTAATCTTCTTTGGGGGAATGACATCACCTAAAATATGTGAACAGAATTTTTTAAATGTCAGAAAAGTCTTCTACTTATGTTTCCACATAGAGTCACTGCAAATTCTCACTGGGATTCTGAGATTGCTCTTGCTGGGTCTCTGCTGCCCTCTCTCCACTATGTCCAGGCAGGGCACACACATGTGCGCCCTTGTGCCTATGCACACGTGCATACACACAAGCATACTTGCATGCACGCATACATGCAGACACACACAGCTGAATGTCTTTGGGCCGTCACCTTTGCTATTTTCAGCTTGGACTAGAATCACGAGGTTAGGAAAAGTGTACAAAAGAGAAAATCTATCCTACTCCAATTCTTCCCACATTACAAAGACCTGGGCTTAGAGAACAGGCTGTCTTTGTACAAATTAACGAATGAATGAGGCTGAGGCATAGAAAATACCATGAGTTTGTGCAAGCTCCACAACTCACCAGCTATGTGACCTCAGGCAAATTGCTTAACCTCTGTGCCTCAATTTCCTTATCTGTAAAATGTGGATAATAATAGTCTCCACTTCACAGGGTTGTTGTCAGAATTAAGTTTATACATGAAAAGCATTTTTTAACAGAGGAAAGAATGTGATGGATGGATACATAGGTGATACAGAGGTTTTTTGTTTTTTTTAATAGTTGAGAGAGAAGCATTCTTGATCTTCAGAGATCAATCAGCCACTGAACTCACCTCGAAATAGGCAAGCTCTGGGCTTGTTGCTATGGATATGATCATAAACTGTCAAGTTCAGTTCTTATTCTCATAGGGGCCTACATCATGTCATCCCTGAAAGCACAACATCTTCATGTAACTGACATGGTCAAATCACTGCCATCATGAGGTGGCCTGAGAAGGCTCTCATATGTGCCACTGGCTCAATTATCTATGAGACAAAACATAAGAGTATCAACTGATCAGGGCATCTTAACACTCAGATTGAAGGCATTATAGAGTAATTTGTAAACAGCATTATGAAGGCTCAAAGCTTACCTTCTTCTCCATAGCAATTTGGTACCAGGATCAAAATTTGGCCACACTGTACCCCAGTTAAATGTTTTTAAATGACATACTAATATCATTCCTGCAAATCTAACACCCTGTTTAAGGTACCATCCCAAGCACTGCAATTTCTAAAATGTAAAAGTACAGGCAGCCTTCATGAGGTCCCTATCAGTCAGCCTTAAACTAATTGGCATCTCTCTGTACTGAATGCTTCTTCTACAAATCCTCAAACCCACAGGATGTTCCTTATGGAACAAGGCAGGATTAGTGCATCCTGGGAATCATGGTCTCTAAACCAGTCTCAAGAAGCTGCCCTCATTTCCAGCTGACTGGAATTAGCCACAGAAAGAGAGATGCTTGTTTATAACTTATGTTCCTGAAATCTTAGAGACAGGTGCAGCAATGCAGAGGTTCCAAAGGGGAATGGCTCCTGGGTGCAAGAGTAATGTCATGTTTTCTGCAAACAAGGCTTCAGGGCACATTTGCATCTTGTTTCTGAGCAGAAGTGAGCAGGCTTAATTTCAGAATGTGGTATGATCACTTAAGGAGAGAAACCAACCTCATGGGCCCTTTCATCTGTGTTTACCACACTGCACCACTCTCCCACTGAGACAAAACGCATTTCATAAGAAATAGCCCTTTGGTTTCCGAAAAGGTGCTAATAATAATAAAAAGGGCTAATTATTGAGTAGTTACCATGATGTAGACTATACATATATATATAAATATATATATTTTATTTGTATTACTTATATGTAACATATATAACATATATTACTGATATATAATATATGCTGATATATGATATATTATATATTATATGATATATAATTAACATATAATATATATTACATGATATATATAATATATGATCCTCACCACAATGATGTTGGAGAGGCATTATTTCCATTTTGTATGCAGAACATAACATTAATTCACCATTATTATCCTCTATAATGAAAGAGAGACTGACAGAAAGAAGTAATGCGTCTAAGGTGCAGAGTTGGGTTTGAACACAGGTGTGTGAGCCTCCAAAGCCCATGTTCTACAGCACTGCACCAGTGGTTAATATTGGTTGCTTTGGGACCAGTTGGTTTTTTACCTCTTTATTGAGGTATAAGAGACATACAATAAACTGCACATACTTGAAAAGATTAGTTTTATACGGTTTGACATATGCATGATACAAACAATGTACAAATGATACAAACAATGATACAAACAATGTAATCAAGATCAGGATTTTATCCAACCCACATGGCAAAAGCTTCCCCGTATCCATTTTTCATCCCTCCCTCTATTTACCCTATCTCCTATCCGCCTCCCCCCCACCCCCCGCCACTCCCCGGAACCACTGATCTGCTTCTGTCACCATAGATTAGTTTGCATTTTCTAGAATTTTATATAAATAGCATTATACTGCTACAGACTGAATGTTTATGCCTGCCCCTCCCCCCTCCCCATTCATATGTTGAAATCCTAACCCCCAAGGTGATAGTATTAGGAGATGGGGCCTTTGGGAGGTGATCAGGTCATGAAGGCAGAGACCTAATTAATGGCATTAGTGCCCTTATTAAAGAGACTTCAGACTGCTAACTCATCCCTTTCCATTTCCTGAGATTACACTGAGAAGTCAGCAGTCTGCAACCCAGAATGGAGCCCTCACCAGAACCCTACCATGCTGGCACCCTGATCTTGGACTTCCAACCTCAGAACAGTGAGAAATAAGTTTCTGTTGCTTATAACAGAAATTGTACTCTGTTTATGGTATTTTGTTATGGCAGCACAAATGGACTAAGACACATACAGTATCATACTATTTTGTTGTCAGGCTTCTATCACTCAGCTTCATTATTTTGAGATTCATCCATATTATTGCATGTATCAATAGTTCATTACTTGTATTGCTGACTCTTATTCCGTTACATGGATATACCACAATTTGTTTATCTACTTATCTTTTGATGGTCATTAAGTTGTTTCCAGCTTTTGGCTGTTACAAATAAAATTGCCATAAATACATGTGTATAAGTCTTTGTGTGGACATATGTTTTCATTTCTCTTGAGTAAATTCCTAGATCACAAATGTATGATTAACTTTTAAAGAAACTGCAAAACTATTTTCCAAAGTGGTTGTACCATTTTACATTCCTGCCAACTGTGAATCAGAGTTCTAGTTGCTCTACATCCTTGCCAACGCTTGATAAGATCGATCTTTTTAAAATTTTGGACATTTTAAAAGGTGTATAGTAGCATGTCATTGTGCTTTTAATTTGCATTTAACTAAATGAAAATGATATTAATATTCTATTCACATGCTTATTGCTCTTCATATATTTTCTTTGGTAAAGTAATCAAATTTTTACCCATTTTTGTTAGATTGTTTGTTTTCTTGTTGAATTTTGTGAATTTTTAAAATATATTCTGAGTATAAATCTTTTATCAGATATATTGATTATCAAAGAGCAGAAGTTCTTAATTCTGAGAGTCTAATTTATCAATTTTTTCATGAATTGTGCTTTTGGTATCATTTCTAAGAAATCTTTGCTCAATCCAAGGTCACAAATATTTTCTCCTATATTTTCTTCTAGAAGTTTCATAATGTAAGGTTTTACATTTAGGTCTATAATACATTTTGAGTTAATTTTGCACAGGCACAAGATATGAATCAGTTAATTTTAAAAATAGGCATATATAATTATTTCAACACTATTTGTTGAGAAAGATTATCCTTCTTCCACTAAATTGTCTTTATACCTTTGTCAAAATAAATATTCATTACCAGACTCTGTATTCTATTCCTTTGACTACTTGTCTATCTTGATGCTCATATTCAGTTGGAGTTTATTTAGTTTCCATATATTTGGGAACTTTCCTGATATCTTTCTATTATGGTTTCTAATGTAATTCCATTGCAGTCAGAAAAAATACATTTTATGAATCCTTAAAATTTATTCAGACTTATTTTATGGTCTGTTTTGATAAATGTTTTGTATACCCTTGACAAGAATATGTATTCTGCTTTTGTCAGATGAAGTACTCTCTAAATGTTAATTAAGTCTACTTTGTCGATAGTGTTGTTCATGTTATTCACATCGAACTGAATTGCTGTCTGCTTATTCTACCTGTTATTAAAAGATGGGTTTTAAACCCTCTGATTATAATTGTGAATATATCTATATCTCTCATTGTTCTTTCAGTTTTTCCTTCACATATTTTAAACTTCTGTTAATTGCATAATTATTTAGGATTGTTATGTTCTCTTAATTTTACCATTATGAAATGATCCTCTTTATCCTGGTAATATTCTTTGTTATAAAATCTACTTTATATAATAACAATATTACCACTCCAGCTTTCTCTTCATTAATGTTAACATTGTATATCTTTCCATCTTTTTATTCTTAACACATTTATATCTTTGTATTTAAGGTGAGGTTTTATATAGATTGATCTTCCTTTTTTATCCAATGTGACAATCTCTTTTCATTAGTGTATTTAGACAAATAACATCTAATGTGATTGCTGATATTGCTCAGTTTAAATCTATCATCTTGCCATTTGTTCTCTGTATCATATGTTCTTTGCTTCTTTTTTTCTACCTTCTTTTAGACTAATGGAATATTTTTATGGCTCTATTTTACCTTCTTTGTTGGCTTTTTATCTATAATTCTTTTCACATTATTTTAGGGGTTGCTTTAGGGTATATAGCATGCATCTTTGACTTATCACAAGCTACATTCAGTTGATACCATATCACTTTGCATACGGTATAAGAATCTTACAATTGACATACAAGTATATTTCCATCTCTCCCCTTATGACATTTCCACTGTTGTTGTCATATATTTTAATTCTACACATTATAAACCTACAATATATAGTTATTGTTTTTTGCTTTGAACAGTTAATTATCTTCTAAAGTGATCTGAATAATTACTTTTTTAAAAAGTCTTCATATTAATCCATGTAGTTACTACTTTTGGTGTTCTTCATTCCTTTGTGTAGATCCAGATTTCCCTCTGGTATCGTTTTCCTTCCTCCCATAGGACTTCCTACGGCATTTCTTAGAGTACGGCTCTGCTGATGATGAATTCTTTCAGCTTTCATATGTCTCCAAAAGTCTTTATTTCACGTCCATTTTTGAAGAATGGTTTCACTGGGTATAGAATTCTAGGTTGATAATTTTTCATTTAGTACTTTTACATTGTTCCACTGTCTGCTCGTTTGTATTATTTCCAACAAGAAATCTATAATCCCTACCTTTCTCCTTCTGTATATAATAAGTATATTAAAAGGAGAGGTGCTCCTCCACAGAAATAATTTTAAAACACAAGGTAAAACCAGAAATTATTTTTCTCCTATTACATTTGCAAAGATTTAAACTATTGACAACATCAAGTTGTGAGGAAACCTGCACTATCTGCCACTATTGTTGGAAGTATAAATTGGCGCGTATTTTGGATGATCATTTGATATAATCTACTAAAATGAAAAATGAGCCTTTTCAGTTATTCTTCTAGGATTTTTCTCTGGAGACGTATTCAACAACTGTACACGTATAAAAGAATGCTCATTGCAGCATTGTCTTGAGTTAAAATTTCATAATAATACAAATGCTTATAAGGAGAAGATTCTTAAAATATGAGTTCATGTATTAATATTATCTACCCAATAAAAATGGACAATATTTATATATTAGCATAAAAAGAGGTATTAGTAAAGACTTTTGAGTAGAAGTGGCAAGAAACACAATTCAAACTAGGTTGGGGGAAAAAGAAAACAAAAGCTACTGGCTACTACAATTCAAGGAAGGGGAGTATGACTGATCAACCAAATTGTAAGAAAAGAACAGCCAGATCCAGGGGCTACTGAAACTCTCCTTTCCATCACTCCTTTTGTATTTCTGCCATTGGCTTTATATTGATTTCCTCCCTTCTGAGAGCACCTAAGGCAAATAGCCTCACCTCACCTCCACAGAGAGAGAAATGCATCCTTCTCTCAATTTCAGTTTGAAAAATGCCAGGGAAAGACACTGACTCACATAGCTTGAACCAGTCAACTCCTTCTGGGGTGGGGGAAGGTTATATCAAAACATAAGGAGTCATTTGTTATAGTGATATAACTATAACAAGTTATAGTGATATGACTTAGGATGAGGGGAGCTTTAGGAAGAAGGAGATGGTCCAGGCTCACAGACTATGTAGATCTGCTACAAATGTCATCCAAGACATGGTAATTGAAAAAAAAAAATGAGTTGCAAAACAATATAATTAAATCACCCTACATAAAGCATAATATACGTTATCATAGGGATAGAAGGGAAAAAAAGCTGGAGGGCTCTGTACTAAACTACACAAAAGATTATTTCTAAGGTGTCAGACTACAGAGAATTCCTACTTTTTCTATTATACATTTCTCTAGGGCTTCAACTTTTAGAATGTATATAGAAAAAAATTTATATATTTAAAAATAAAACACAGAAATCTAAAATCTTCCCATCATCAGGTTCTGAGTATGAATTTTTCATATTTGCCATGAAACTATATTGAATATGTTTAATTTTTAATATTCTAAGCTGAAGGAAAACATGGAATTATTTTCTTTTAAGCTGTTTCTGGAGTTTGATATTCTTAAATTTACCAGTCTGACAACTCAATGCACTGGTCTCCTTTTACAAAATATTTTAAAGCGTAGCTATTTGCCACACAGCCTTTGGAGAATTTAAACCAAAAATGTATGTCCCATCCCTGCTCCTCGCCCCACCCCATTCCGAATGCCTCAGCAACACTACGTAGATGGGAGGAAGGATATATCCCTCCCCACCTCCTGTACTCGCCACACCTACTCAGGAAATTTTCAACAGAAGCAAATGTGTAACATAATGAATCTTCCTGACATCCAACTAGCTCGTGATGTGGGAGAAGAGAACGCAACCCCAGCACTGTGGTGTCCACAAGGGGCGCCTCATCCCCTCCCCACATGTTCTATCATGGCAGAGATGTGCCAAAATTTTTTATTTTAATTCTTAAATTTAATTTTAAATTACATCAAGTAGAGAGAAACTGATACAGTTTCTTTTGGCCATTCAAACTGAATATGTGAATAGCAGTCGCCAAACTTTCTAGGTTTTATTTGTTTGTTTTTGTATTTTCATTTTTATTCATTCTTTAGATGTTCCTAGCTCTCATCCACCCTCCCAGAGTTCACTGAAGAGTCTGATGCTAGTGGCTAGAGGGCATCGGGAAAGGGGGAACCTTTTCCCTCCATCTTCATGTTTCCACGTGGAGGGACATCAGTTAAAGTAACACTCCTGGCCTCTCTCTGCCCCACACTTTTCCCTTCCCATGGGAGGAGGAGATACTTCTTTGATTGGTAGGAATCAGATAAAGACATAGGCCTCGTGGTTCCATTGCTTGGCATCTGCCTTCCTGCAAAGTGTAAGTGCTTTGGTCTCCCACGGGCAAAGCTGTAAGCTTAGCAATAGGAGTTCAGCCCGTTCAGAGTCTAGCCACAGCTGTGGCTAGTCCCCCCCTTGGACTGGGCCATTAAGACCCCCCACTTCAGGGATTTAGAATAAGAAGCATCTGAGTGACCTTTTCCAACTGCTCTAAGAGTAATAAAGCTGACATTTCCCTCTCCATCTGCCCGACTTCCCTGTTTGAGATTGACTCAGAATACAAGTGAGTAACTTTTTACCCAGAAATCCCATTCCTAGAATTTACCCTGCAAAGCCACCGCTACAAGAAAGAAACAGCATATGCACAAGTTATCCATTGCTGTGTTGTTTGAAGTAGCAAAACACTGAAAACAGCCCAAATGGCCATCCACAGAAGAGAAGCTACGTGACTTTATGGTATGTCCACATAACAGAGTAATATGTAGCCATTTAAAAACAAATTAAGAAGATCTCTCTAGAGGGATATGGAATAACTCCCAGAGTGTACTGTTAATTGAAAAAAAAAAACAAAGTTCAAATGAATTATTTGGCATGCTATTTCTTGCATAAGAATAAAGGGGAAGAATACACACATACATACACATATGTGTGTATTTACTTCATTTATGATAAACAAACATAAGATTTCCCAGGATCTAATAAAAAGTTATCTATGGGGAGGGTAGAAAATGGAGGTAGAAAGAAAAAAGATGACAGAGAGATTTCTCTGAATACACCTTTTATATAGTTTTGACTTTGGAACTATACACCTGTTTTTTGTCAAAATTACTATTAAATAGGATGGAAAACAAACCCTAAAATGGAAAACAAACAGAAGCAAATTAATATAACTGTATATCAAATTGATAGCAATGCCACCCAGAAAAAAATAAAGAATTAATTCAAGTAACATTTTAGCACAATCCTCTGATTACATACACCTAGTGGGATATATAAATAAATCTTGAATATAACTTGGTAAGTTTGTTATTGGTAGTGATATAAGTGTTATAATCCTGAAACTATTTTGTGTGTATTTAAAGATAGGAAGATGGCCAGGCACGGTGGCTCACACCTGTAATCCTTGCACTCTGGGAGGCCAAGGCAGGAGGATTGCTTGAGCTCAGGAGTTCTAGACCAGCGTGGGCAAGAGTGAGACCCCGTCTCAAAAAGAAAAAAACAATAAAGATAGGGAAGATTTCATAAATATATTGATTTGAAGTGAATCAAACTTATCAAAAAGGAGAAGGGAGATGAAAATATAGAATGGGAGAGTGTCAGGAAGAACTCTATGGTATTCTATTTCAATTAGAGGGATCAATATAAGTTTATGAATTAAAATACACATTCTTTCTAGCTCTGTCCTAGAATGAAAGACATCTTAGTATTAATAAGAACATCAGTGTCCAGAGCTAGGTCTCCAATAAAAGAACCAGGGCTCCTTGGAGAAATAGCTGATCCCAGATCTAGGGCAGGGGAAGTATAAGATAAGCCTGGACCATCCTATTGGGCCCCAAAGCAAGGAAGCGCTTGAAGAACAAAGGGGACATATCAGAAGAAAATGGACATCAGCCTGAAGGGACTCCACTGGCTACATTTGAGACAAATTAAGCATCAAAAAGAAAAATGACATGTTAATTTAAAAACAAGCCCATCAATCCACAATGATACTTAAAAATAAGCGAAGGAGCTCTTTTTTTAATAGAAAAATGTCAGCTAATAAATGTAGAAGGAAGGATAAAACTAGCAAATCACTGTTTGCCACCAAAGATGCAATAATTGATTTAGGAAAGGCTCATCTATCGATGCTAAAATCACTGGCTGAAAGCTTACCGAGGATAGCATATTCGCAGCCTCAAAGCTTGGCTCCATGGATCATTAATTACACAGGGAAAAGGGTATTTTTGCAACGGAGTAATCTGGTGAACCACAGAGAACAAAGTGATCAAATTTATCATCACTAACGATGGGACAAACTGGCATGTTCCTTTTGATGTGATACAACAGGAAGGACACAGCATCATCACCTGTATAGTATTCTTGAGAAAAATGTTCAATTTGATCTAAGTACAAGGAAACATACAGACAAATCCAGATTGTAGAACATTCTACAAGACACTCAGTCAGGACTCTCCAAATATCGATATCATGCAAGACAAAAGAACTGTTTCGATTAAAAGAAACTATAGAGACATAATAAATAAAGGCAATACATAAGAAAATCAGCTCAAAAGGCCACTATTGGGAGAAGTAAGAAAATGAAAATGGATGGTATATTAGATAATATTTTTCTATCCATTTTAAATTTCTTGGGTTCAATAATTATGCTGTGGTCATATACAAAAGTGTTCTTGTTCTTAGGAGGTATATATTAAAAATATTTTTCAAAATAGGAACAGGGAAAAGGGATACTATTTATTATCTCCCTAAAACTCCAATAAAAGAGATCTGACCTAAACATATATTACCAATGTATTTTGAATGAGCCAAAAACTACTGTCAATTTCTAGTCTGTTTAAATGTTTTTGTCAACATTCCCAATTAGCATCCCATCTCATCACTCTAGTTATTTTATTTCTACCTCGTCACCGCTGCTCCTGTGGGGTAGAGAATTATGTAGAGAAGGTTCGTGGCCTTTAACACCAACCTTTACTGGCTCAAAAACATTCAAATTCTTGAACAAGTGATTAATGAAATTTGTATATTTCCTACATTAATTTGTCAGCACTAATTATGCCACCTAGCCATGGTACCACCACAGATCAGGGCATCATAACCACCTCTCTTTCATGAGGACATAAGATCAAGGCTTAATTCATCCATTCAAAAAATATTTACAAAACACAAATTATGTTCCAAGTACTAGGCTAGGGTCCTGCAGAAAGAAGGGCAAATGAGATATGATCCCTATTCTCTGGGGGCTCAATACAGTGGGAGAGACAAATAGGTCATTACAATACAAAATGATATATAGCACAATAAAATAAGAACGGGTGCTAAGAGCTACATAACTCATTACTGAAGAAGGCTGGTTCAGTTGCAGGAGGAATTACACTCACAATGACCATCATCTGCCAAGTACTCTGAGGACCATAGGACAGATCCTGTCTAATCAAAGCCATCCTGAAACATCTAAGACTATATGATTATATGCTTTTTGTGGCTAGGCCACATCTGGCTAGAGCTAAGACTTTAAAAACAAGGTGACTTGAAGCTTTGTTTATCACCCAAAACATCCATCCAGTTCCTTCTCAGTCCTGATTTGCAAGGGAGTTTAAGTGTCTTCTATGCAGATGTGGAAATCAATCTGTTTCCCCAAAGATGCTGTGTAGAACAGCTGTGACGAAGGGTCCTCCTAGCACAGAACAGGCTCTGTTTATCATCTTCTCTCTACTATCAAAATAATTGCACAGTATACAGGCGTGTTATTAAGAACTGGGCACCACCATGGAAAACATGCTGTCGGAAAAACACCTGCATTGGCGAAGCAAGTATGAGCTGACCCAGTTATTCCCTCCATCTCTAATTCTGGATGGGATATTAGGAGTAACTGAAAAGAACGCATTGGCAAGGAATGGAGATAATTCTGCTAGGAGGGAAAAACTGTCCCCAGAGCTCAATTGGGTGAAACTCTGAAGCATCATCTAATTATACTTTTACACACCCCTTCCCTCTCTCATGAAAAACGCCAGGGGTGAAAACATGTCATCTAGAGCTTTGTACCCACCAACAATTTCCCACACACGTCAATTTGAAATTTTTTGAATTCCAATCTAGAGCTCTTTGAAGGATAATGATGGGAAGGAGACCCTGCCAAGTACGCGGGATGGGACGTGGTACGCGATGACTGGAACAGATGGCTCAAACAGAAGCCACCAATTCAGAGTGACAGCCCGAGATGAAACTGCTCCCTTTAAGTCTTCAGGAGTTTTATGGCCCAATTCTTATTAGCTCCTCCAGAAACACAAAGAAGTTTGGTTCTACATAATCTCTATCAGGGCACTTTTCAAATAAATCTGTGGACTTGAATAAAATTTGAACTGAAAAGGACACAAGGTCTTCTATTCTGTCCATTCCCAAACTTAGTAACACAAAAGAAGCACTCTAGAGCTTTTAAACGTCACTATAAAATATTTCAAACATGCAAAAATAGATTAAAACAGCCAAATATCCAAAGCAGATCATTTATAAATGTTGTCATTGTTAGCATTTTCTCTGAGTTTTTTTACATAAAGAACTATTACAGATACATTTCAAGTATGTTTTGTAGCTCTCCCAGTCTCGTTTCCTGTTTTTCCCCAAAGACAACCATTCTCTTAAAGATGGCATGTTCCACTCCCATATGTGTTTTTATGTTTTAGTATATGCATCCATAAACAAGATATTGTATTGTCTTGCATATTATAAAATGCAGACATACCTCATATTATTGCACTTAATTTTATTGTGCTTCGCAGATATTGCACTTTTAACACACTGAAGGTTTATGTCAACCTTGCATCGAGCAAGTCTATATCAGTGCCATTTTTCCAACAGCCTGTGCTCACATCGTGACTTTCTGTCACATTTTGGTAATTCTTGCAATATTTCAAACTTTTTTATTATTATTATATGTGTTATGGTGATCTGTGGTCAGTGATCTTTGATGTTACTATAGTAATTATTTCAAGGCACCATGAACCACACCCATGCAGGATGGCAAACTTAATTGATAAATGTTGTATACGTTCTGATTGCTCCACGGACTGGCTGTTCCCCCATCCCTCTCCCTCTCCTCAGGCCTCACTATTCCACGAGACACAATATTTTGAAGTTAGGCCAATTAATAACTATCTTGGATAGTTTCCTGAGATCTTTCTCCCACTCAAGTAATTATCTTGTCAGCTGTGTCTAATCTGTATTTAGACACATTTTTGAGGAATTTTTCCCATAATGTCTATATTTTATTTTCAATAATTTCTATGTGGTTTAATTTCAAATCTGGATGTTTATTTATCATATTGTCCTGGGGGTTTTTTGTTTTGTTTTTTTTCTTGTGATTTCTAGGTCTTCTTTTCTCTTTTTGGAGATCTTACTACTATTCTCTGTAATTCTTATGATGTTCTCCAGTGTGATAATTCTTCCTCATGGTGTTTTCTTTTCTTGTGTGAGCTTTTAATTCTTTAAATGAGGAGCTTCTGTTTAGTGACCTTATATTCCATGAGAGTCCTAATGCTCTGGGCAGTGTCCAATTTCTCACAGACTATTTGTTTTCCTATCTACCATCCTGAATAGAGGCCCGGCTTTCTGACTGCTTCCCCAGCAGTCGAATGGAATTTCCCACACCCCATTTCATGGCTCCCAGCATTATGAAGACTGCTCTATCTTGCATGGACCTAAGACTGTGTCTCCTGTCCTTCAGTATACATTGGAATCTGATCAGGACCTTTTTAAAAATTGTTCCTGAGCCCCATTCCAAATCTTCTGGACCAGAAATCCAAGGATAGGCCTAGGAATCTATATTGATCAAGCCCTCTGGGTCCAGCTACCCTAGTATTAGCAGAGCCAGGACGAGAATCCAAATTTCCTAGGAAAATGTTAGTAGCATAAAATGCTGGGGAACAATTTAGCACATTCATCAAATATATTTTATCAGTCAACAAAAGAAGAGCAAAATATGATTCAACAGTCCTCCAATTAGAAGTAATAAACAACGAGCACATGTTACATGCTCTTTTTCCTAAATAATATCTCTTCATACAAAAGGTTTCCACTTAACTTATAAATCTGTAATTTAACTGATCCAGTTTGCCCATTTTTAAGAGAATAATACTAGGATCCTCTAAAGCTGTGGTCCCTAACCCCCGAGCCACAGCCCGGTACCGGTCGGTGGCCTGTTAGGAACTGGGCGGCGCATCACCACTTGAGCACCATTGCCCCCCTGCCCTGCCAAACTGGGTCCATGGAAAAATTGCCTTCCATGAAACAGGAACCCAGCCGCACAGCAGGAAGCGAGCGAGTGAAGCTTTATCTGTATTTACAGCCGCTCCCCATCGCGAGATTTTTTTTTAAGAAAAAATCCTCATGGCAAAATTAACTAAATAGCCTTAATCTCTATTTTTCTTTTATTTAGATATTCAGATTATCTCTGGCTAGCTACCTTACTTTAATTTTTAAATGCTTTACTCACAGCTTTAATTATAGTTTTATTTTATACAATAAGTTTTACCTTTGTGGCTTCATATAAATATCAGAATAAAACTTGAGACTATAATAAATTATTTGATGTTTAGTAAGACAACCCAAGCAACCTTTTCTAACTGGCAAATAAATTTTCTCATGCCACACACACCCCTAATGGCTTGATTCCATTTTGAAAAATGTTATTATATTATGAACATAATGTTTGAAGGAACATTTAAAGTCTATCATATTCTGCCTCATAATCCTCTTCAAATTCATCCCTTTCCACTCTCCGACTTTGGCTTCAGCCATATTGAATAGCCTGCAGTACCCTGAACATGGATCTCTGCTTAATGCCTTGAGTCTTTCCGCTCAGTGACTCTGGCTAGAGTGCTTTCCATCCCACACTGTCTCATCCCATTCTTTTCACCATGACCACCTCCACATACACAAACACTTCATTATCCGGCGCCTCCCTACACATCCTTCAAAACTCTCTGCAAATGTCCATCTCTCATAGCACTGTTTGCATTCTGCTACCATAATTGATTCACTTATTCACAGAACAGCGTAAACTCTTGAGGATAAGGACCATGTTTTATTTAACATCCAGGTGTTATATGAACCATTAAATGTTGACTGAGTAGCTACAACACGGCCAAGACTTGCTATCCCTGGGGATAGGATGGTGAGGACCCAGACATCCTGCCCATATGACGCTTAGAGTCTAGTGATGAAGAAAGACAAACAAAAAGTCTGGTTTACTCTAGAAGAGTAAACGATATTCAAGGAAACAATATTCAAGCTCCAGGAAGAGTTGAGAGAAACTAGGCAACAGGACAAAGAAGAGCATTCAATGGAAGGAGGAACCAGCTCAAAGTTCTCAAGGTGGGAAGGAGCCCTGAAGGGGAAACACAGAGGCCAGCGTGTGGGAGTCCCAGAGCAAGGAGCAGGGCGACCACAAATGAGGCCTCAGAAGGGCAACGGTGGGTCTAGCGGGAGGTTTTAGGCCAAGAGCGAGTCAGGGAGGAAAAGGGATGGCATGTTAACAAGTAGCCTAGCCCTTAGCCTGGTGCCTGAGAAACGATGCCTCAATACATTTTTGCAAAAAAATTCATAATCCATAAACAAAGATCGACCTTGAGTTCAAGGCCACGTAAGCCAAATTTTAATCTTGATTTGAGAAAAATCAATTCTTAAGAACAGTGAAACATATTCATATACTCATCCCTGATTACAGAGTTGAGTCCCTGGCACAGGAACCCAACACCCTTGTGGCAAGTGCCACATTCTTAGGCTCTTTCTGTTTAGGGAACATGATGTGACACATGCTAAACCTGAACCAGTGACAATTTAGTTATATCTTTGAACTACATGGGAATGCCACTACCCAAGTGTGAGGATAAATAGTCAACCTCTGACTAATTTTCTATTACAGTTCTCTTCTTTACAAAAGAATTCAAAGGATGTGCCTTTGAACAAGGGGCAAGGGACCTCATATAACACGCCTCCATTTTCTGTCATGGATTCTACCATGCTGCACATAAAATAAACTCCCCAGAGCTATAATGTTCCTGTTCCATTTCTATTTTGTCTTTCAAAAACAGTTATTTTTTTCCTGTGACATCAGCAATGTACTATAATAACATTTGTTTTTCATTTATTCAACAAACACCTGTTGTGTACCTAAACAGTTTCAGAAAGCGGATATTGAAGATAAAGAGGGCGTTATCCCTGCTCTCAAAAAGCTAGTCAGGAGCCAGGTTTTTTACTATTAAAAAGTCATTAAACATTACTTACTACTATACTATTGATTAAAGATTAGAACATTCTAGAAGGAAATTCTAGTGCTATTGCAACTATCATCTTAAAGGTAATTTGTATGGAAACAAGGGCCTAGACTAGGGGTTTGTCCGAGAGAGAGAGAGAGAGAGAGAGAGAGAGAGAGAGAGAGAGAGAGAGAAAGAAAGAGAAAAGCCCAGTGTGAGAAAGTTTACCAAAAGAACTATAAAAATTTATGATGGATAGAAATCTAAGAGACTCATTCTGAGACTGTCTTTCTGGCAAGCACATTAGTCACTGGGCTTGGGGGAAAGTTGTTTGGGGTGAAATGTACTTTTGGGGTCACTATTTACAGTCTGTAGAAACTGTTCTTTCTTGAGTCTTTCTTATGTCTTTCAGGGAATTCAAGTAACCACTCTGCTTTAGCCATAAAGTAGAATAAGATTAACCGCAGTACGCTGGTAGTAAGACATTACTCACTAGAGGCTCAACAGGTATGTGTTTGGTAATTATTGCTACCCGCTTACGAATAATTGTCGACTCCCCCAAAAGAGATAAAAGGAAAATCGATACAAAATATGTCAGGGAGAATCTTTCAGACCAAATGTGTCCACTCAGGCCTAAATCACATCCCTGAAAATAGGTCCATGAAAGGTTTGGGAATGGCCAGGCACTCAAAATTCAGCCTTTTACAGAAAAGAGATTTTCAATGACTTTACCTGTAGAGACCCATCAATACAAGTGGTGTGTCTCTCCGTTTTACAAAGCTCCCCAATACGCTTTATGAAATCAACCAAAGTGTCTTTGTGTAGAGCACAAAGAGATCAATGCCCATAGTAGCACTGGAGAGCTATAACAGGTTTTAAAATTTGAACTCCACAAGATTATTCTTTAAAACCTTCACAGCAAACAAATTCATTTCTTTAAAACTCATCTCAAGCCACTTTTCTCAACACCCTTGTTTTATTAGAAGAATTAGAATTTATTAAGACAGTTAGGATAATCGGCTTTCCACAAACACACCCTGAGGATTTGAGAGGATAACCACTCTAACATCCCTGTTCATGTTTATTCATAGTTTATGGTAATTTTGTAAAGTGAATATTCAACACAGGACAAAGATATTCTTTACTATGTCAAAACTGTAATCCCGGATGGTTTCATTCACAAAGAATCAGCTTCTCCTGGTGAAAACTTGAACGCAATGTAGTTTCTCTTTCAGATACAGTAAATAAACATCATTGCTTCGTGTCCCTGTTCCAACTCCTCTTCCTTAAAAAAATAACAAAATAATAATAAATCTTGTAGTTTAAAAAGATATTCCGTTGATTTGGGGGATTTGATTTTGGATATATAGACTATTTTAACAAGGTTTTCCAAGCAGAGTTGGCGTCTTCGCTTTGCAAGGGCCCCCTAAGCAGAAGGCCCTGAAGTCAGCAACTCTCCGGAGCTTGAAAACCCACAGGACACTGCGGACAGATGCCAGGAAAGTGATGCTGCCTTCAGTTCTCGTGCCTAAAAAGCCAGTCTTCCCTCCTCCCAAACCCCAAATCCCGAAGGGCAGCAAGCTCAGTTGCCCTTCTCTCTGGGGCTCTGGAATTCTCACGAAAAGAAGACATCTAAACTTTTTCTTGACTGACATGATAAGAAGCTGCATTTCTATTGCCCACCCTCTCTCCAAAGACCCAAAGGAAAAGTGGAGCCTTGGACTCATTTCCTAGAAGCACATTTAAGGATTTGACCTTGAAAATAAATACTCAAGTGAAGGAAAATGCATGTGATGTTATCCAAAATAGGCCTTTAGAATTCCTCTCCCCAGCAGTCCAACAGAGGGGGAAACAAAGAGAACTGATTAAATCCTTCCTCCCAAAAGGGTGGGAGGAAGGATTGAATCACCTAGAGGAAAATATTAGGGACTCTGAACAGGTATTTAGTTCCTCCGGGGAAGAATCTGACATAAAACCATGCATGCAACCATTCATCCATTCATTCACGAAACCCTTCTTGACATCTACTCCAGGGTGTTAATGTGCTGGGGTCCCAAAGGCACAAGACAAGCCTGCCTGCAAAAAGTCATGGTCAGAAATTACAGTACAATGTCACATCTGCTCAAGAGCTGCCACAGCATCCCCGGGTTAGGAATGACAATTGCAACCTGGGAAGAAGGGGATTTGTGAGCTGGAATTTGCAAAATGGAAAAACTTCATTAGGTGAAGAAGTGAGGAAATGTGGTTTGCATGGAGTGGGAGGAACAATGCCTGCAAAGACAACAGGGCCTGAAATAGGTACTACACAGGCAGAGAGACCAGCAGGGAGAGGAATGTGGGCTCTGAAGTCTATCCTACCACCACCACCGGCTCATGACCTGTGAGAACTTTGGGCAACTCACTAAACTCAGTTCTACCTGCACACTGGCATCACCCCCAGGAGATTAAAAAAATAAAATCCAATGCTTGGGTCCCACTCCAAATGGCGTAGGTCAGCATCTCCAGGTGTGGGGTCCAGGCACTAGTATGTTTAAAAGCATCCCAAGCAATTCCAATGCGGTATACTTTCCAAGGCTCGCTGTAAAGGGGGTTAATAAAAGAACCCAGCTCCATGGGTTGTCCTAAGGATTACATGAAATAATAAATGCACAGTGCCTAGTGAGTATTAATAAAGACGATGTTGGATCATGTGGGAGGGATCAAAGAAGGAAATGAGACTGGAAGATAGCCCAGAGCCAGATGATCATCACGGCTGAATCCCGCTGCGCCTTCTCTGCACACCAGGCACCGTTCTAAGCTCTTTGTTTGTATTAACTCGGGCATTCTGGCTTAACCACATCTCTGTGCTGTGAGGGGATGAAAGTTCTCGACTCATTTATTAAGGCTTTAGGGCTTATTGTGTGGGCATCAGACAGCCGCATGCCCAGGGAGTGCTGTGATCGGAACTGTGTTATATAAAGTTGCTCTGACTTTAGTGTAGACAACAGGTGGGAATGGGAAGAGTTGGAGGTAGGGAAATAACTCGACTCCACAAATACAAGCCAGAAACTGAACGGGGCTAGAGGAGAAGACAATCAGACCTTGGAAACCCAGAGCCCGACAGAAGAAACCAAAGCACGACAGCCTGGCAGATTTTCTCAAGCTCCCTGCAAGACGTTATTAAGACACGAATGTGCTCTGATACACAAACATGTTCCATTTCTACATCAGCCACCTCTTACCTCCTGTGCAACTTCAGGCCTCAACATGAATATCATTTGAAACATTTTTATTCATGTCCTGAGAAAAACCTACAAATAATACACTCAGCATGCATCCATCATCTTTGAAGAATCTCATCTATTCAAAGGATTTTTTTTTTTAATGCTCTTGTATTACCATCATCCATTGAGGGAGTTTGATCTCAATTATTTCCTCTACAGCAGAGTTTCTTTGATTGGCAATTCAGAGTTAAACTGTGTTTTTCCGTCAGTGATACATATTAATGATGTTCCCAGAATGGAGACCATGTGAAGCTCAGAGCATAAGAAAAAAGATTAAACTTCTACTTGGTGTCTGCAGGTGGAGGACTAGGGCTAATAGCGGCTGAAGCCACCCTGTCCCAGGCACTTTGCTTCAGCTGCTTTCATTGACTTTAACACTGACAACGTCCCTTTGGGAGGAGGACAAGTCTGTTTTCTGTCCAGGATCAGAGAGTTGGAAAACACCGGTGGCCCCAGAGGCTGTGCTCTCACCACCTCATGGCACCTCTATTCTGTCCCATGATGCCTTTTGGAGGTAAGAGGCCCTTTTTACAAGGTTGTTTGTTTTGCTGGTCAAGTTTATTTTTGAAAAAATCATCACCAAATATCTCTGTTTTACGGGGGGCTCAGGGAGTTTCCTGTCGGCATTGATTTCCACGCAGTAGGAATAACTACCTGGCATTGACTCCCCACTGCTGTCAGACTCCAAACACACATTCTGTACTCCAAAGTCAGTGCTATATGCCCATTTTACAGATGACCACTGAGCTGGTTCCCCCCTAGAGAGGCCATGATTACAGAAAGAATGAACTCTCCAGTGCCAATCATTTGCATGCATCTCTAGCACTTCAAAATTATTATTTAACTTGAGAAAATAAATGTGGCAACTCAGTCTTTTCCAGTCATTAAATCCAGCCTCCTGTGTCCTAGACGCAATATTGTGATTTGCAATAAGAAACATATATTTTGTTCTTCGTCCCCAGTTCCTGGCACAGTGTTCTTAATCCCTCGTCATTTCCTGGGTGACAGGAGCATCTTTTGTTCTAATGAGGAGACTTCTGGTGGCTCCTGGATGGGGGCTGGTCACGAGAAAGACCAAACCATGGTTAGAAGCTTGGAACTTTCAGCTGCCCCTCATCTCCAGAAAAGGGAAGGAGGCTGGAGATTGAGTTAATAACCAATCATGCCTACATGGCAAAGCCCCTAGAAAAATCCCTCAACTACAGAGTTCAGAGAGTTTCTGGTTTGCTGAGCACATGGAGGTGCTGGGAGGATGGCACCCCCACTCTCAGAAAGGGCATGGAAGCGCCACGCCCACCCCATACCTCCCTGCACCTCTCTTCCATCTAGCTGTTCCTGAATTGTATGCTTTTGTAATAATGGGTAAATAATAAATATAAGTAAAGGGTCTCCCTGAGTCCTATGAGCCATTCTAACAAATAATCAAACCCAAGGAGGGAGTCATGGGACTCTCTGATTCCCACGGTCGGTCCGAAGCACAAGTGACAAGCGGAACTTGCAACTGGCACCTAAAATGGGGAGCAGTCTCATGGGACTGAGCCCTTCACCTGTGGGATCTGATGCTATCTCCAGGTAGATAGCGTCAGAATTCAGTTAAATTGCAGGAAACCCAGCTGGCGTTGGAGAAAAGGCCAGTGACGGGGGAAACGCCACACATTTTGGTGACCAGAAGTTTTGAATGTTGAATGTGAGAGAAGAAAAGCAGCTTGTTTTTGTCCACTATACTAGGTGAAATAGCTAATCTAGTCCTAGGAAAAAATGGCTATCCTAGTTTAATAATCAATTAAAATAATAGTATTTTAGTGATGAAATACTATTATTTCTAAGTATGAATATTCTTAGAAATGTACTAGATACAAAATTTGGCATTTTCATAGGTGAAAATGGACAGATATCGGCAATTTCGTATGGTTCGACCTAATCCATCATTATATTAGAATGGTCACTAATCTAGACTGACTTCTCTTTCACTCTCCCCTGCATGTGGCAGGCGCTGTCAGGAGGAACAAGCTGGACCTTGGCAACAGCATCTGAGACCCCGGGCGCAGGCGTGGGGAGTACAGCTCTATAGTGAGAATATAAGAGAGGCAGAGGCAGCCTCAGTTTACCCAGTTTGGGGCTCTGGACTGATTAGACCTTATGTGTCCTAGTACTCCCCAAGGGAAAACTGCCTCCTTCCTTGGCTCTTGCCAAACACAGCTGGCCTTTGTCCCCTTGTCACTGGCTGTGACCTCTCACTGCCTGGTCCGTGGCCTCCCATGCTGCTGGGTGGCTGCACATCTTTCTCACAGGAGGCTCCCACCAAGGACATACTGTTGATGGCATTGCCACTACAAGTTGGGTGGCTAAATGTTTAAAAATAGATAGGAATAATAATAATTCTGAAATAGGATTTTTATTCCTAGTCCAAGCCTCCCTTCCAGCCAGCAAGAGAAATATTTTTAACTCCTAAGCCACAAAGTTCTACAAGATGATTAAACAAGAAAAGAGGCATGAAATGTTTGGTAAACAATAAAGCACTCTACAAATGCTACTGGTTATTTCTATTGTGTCCATGACAACAGAACAGAAAGATTTCAGGCCTTGCTTTCTAAACTTCATTTGTAGTGGGTCAGGGGAAAAAAATAGCATCAAAATTTCCAAGAATGGTATGCACTGTGATACAGGAATATATCTCATGGAAGTACCATATCGCCACTGGAAGGATTAGGTGAGTCCACTAGCATATAGCAATCACCAACGTGTGCATACATACATATAAAATATGCTGTATTTTATATATGTCAATACATATCAATGTTTTTTTAATATGTGTGTATGTCTCTAATATATAAGACCCTAGAGGCTAAATAGTAAACACTTGAAATCATTCCCTGTGGTGAGAGAAAGAGGAGGAAGAAGTAGGGAAGGGAATCCTCATGTGTTTCTTCAACAAATAATTTGCAAGAGGGGGAAAATTATAGATCAAAATTGATGAGAGAATATAAGCCTATTACAATGTATGGACCTTATTAGACTCTGATTTGAGCAAACTTTTTTAGAAAGTATAAGATAATGAAGAATCCTCACCCTGGACATTTGCTGATAAGGAATTGCTGTTAATTTGGGAAGATAAGATAATGGCCTTGAGTTATGCTCTTTAAAGCCCCTATCTTTTAGAAGCAGCACTGAAATATTTACAGATGAAAAGGTATTCACTTCCAAACTAATGCAGTGGCAGGTTTAGATGAAATGAGATAACCAGATAATCATTCAAAGTACACATTAGCGTTCATTACATCTGCAGTCCCCAACTGGGCTGCCCAGTACTGATCTGTGGCCTGTTAGGAACTAGGCTGCACATCATCACCTGCACTCTGCCCTCCCTCCCCTGCCCCCATCCCAGTCCATGGAAAAATTGTGTTCCACGAAACTTAGGAACCGGGCGGCACGGCAGCAGGTGAGCGAGCCAAGCTTCATCTGTATTTACAGCCACTCCCCATTGCTTGCATCACTGCCTAAGCCCACCTCCCCACCCCATCCATGGAAAAATTGTCTGCCATGAAACCGGTCCCTGGTGCCAAAAATATTAGGGACCGCTGCATTACATCATTTTCTCTACTTTTGTGTATGTTTGAAACTTTCTATGATAAAATGTTACAAAAAGCTTTTTCTAGAAAAATACCTGGGTTTGCCACGTTCCTAGCTGTGTGATTTAGGGTAAGCTACTGAACCTTTGTAAGCCTCTGCCTCATTTTCTGAGAAGTGAGGATAATATGGCCTGTCCCAGGGCAAACTCTCAAGAAGCTCTGACCTCCACTACTCCATTGGGCATGCCTTCCTCAAAGGGTAGTGGCTATTTTAGAGCAACTAATCATCTTTCTTTGGAAATGCCAGAGGAACCTTGAACCCAGTATGTCTAAAATCGAATACATCAAATTGATTGATGAATGAATGAATGAATGAAAATGATCTATGTCATTATTCTGGTCTATCGTCCAATGCTCCCTTCTTCATAGCTGGGCTTTTCATGATAGCTGTCAGGAATACTCCAGCTCTCTGACTTCAGTTGCTCAGAGTTTAGACTTCAAATGCAAAGTCAACACGAACTGAGTTTTTCTAGCCTTAGCGTCCTCACTTCAATTAGCAACCACAAGGATCTCTATAACTCCTGACAGTGCTAATGGGAGCTTTGCAAAATGCATGCTTCTCATCACAACTGGCTCCGCTCTGCCCAAGAAGAGTTCTATTTTCTAGATCCTTGATCTAGGGCAAGAAGTGAACTTCCAAATTATATATAACTCCAACAACAAAGAAACAAGGACTTAATAATGCTGTTAGTGTTATTTAGTCAATCGTACCCACAACCTATGCTTTTACCCTTAACTATTTCATGCCATCTTCATAAGATCCAAATTAGATGTGTGATAACCATATCTGAGACTTTCTTCAGTGAAGGTTAACCATTCAGCAACCGTATTATGACCAAAAAACAGGAAGGAGACAACATCCCAACAGACTGTTTTCTATATATCATCTGAAATCTAAGCAATCTAATGAGAGCCTTGTAAGCACGTTGTCTGAAAACGTGGTCTCCTGATGGATTTTATATTAGTAATAATTCCTCCATCACTATTCAGTAATGGGCATCTTTCCATGTCTTCAGGAATAAATAACATGCTTCTCATGTGCACAGTTTTGAAAATTTGTTTCAGATCCATTAGCTCCTCGGCCAGTGAACGTATTTATTTCTAGATAGACAGATACAGACGTTGTAATTTTGCTGCACCATTAACTCACCAAGGAACATATGGGCTATGCCTTTCCATATTGCCCTTTTGTTCTCTTTCTATGGCATGTGTGTAAAACAGCCCATATCTTGCATTTACTCAGCACTCAGCTTCTCCGAGGTGAGGTTTTTATGGCTAAGTAAAGCATTAGAATTATAGACTCATCATACCTGAAAGCTAGAAAGCACATTAGAAATCTAGTTCATCACTTTTGTTTGCATGTGGAAAACTGGGGCACAGAGAGCTCGTGTGTCTAGCCCAAATCCATAAAGCTGGTCAGTAAAACCAGGAGAAAGTTAAAACTTCAGATTCCTAGTTCAGGGCCCATTGCCCCACACAATGTGAGTCTGATGCCCTTGGACTTCAACCTGCTGAAAACAAATTATTCCCTGGTCTTTAGAAAGCAGATGCTCTTTTTTTCAAACTATTCAGGTGCCAGATAATGATTTATGAGAATACATTATGCACACAGACAGTTTTTAAAAGCCCATACCAAAGCTCCATTTATACCTATGGAACAGCTCTCTGTGGGTATAGATTACCCACCCCATCTCCACTGCCTGAGGATTTATTCTGTCCTTACTGATCCCTTTCAGAGAATGTGTATGAAATCCTGACTACAGCAAGTAAGAAAGCTCCTGAGAGAGAACCAAACCAGAAGATTGTGCAGAAGTGCCAATGGACACTTACTCTGAAATTGCAAACCTAAGAAAGCTTTGAATACCTCATTTCTTTACATGTTTAAGATTTCTGCTTCAAGGTGGATATGAGGTTCTTCTGCAGGTGGTTAGTGCATCTATTCCTGTGATTAAAATCAATCTCTCTGATATTATTTGCAAACAATAAGAGTGATAAGTTGATGATCAGAAATCAGTGCATCTAAAATTAAACAGAGTAGCTTCCTCCCTACCTTCTCTTTGCAAAACATAACCTCAGTGCTGTTGACAATGGCACATCCATCCACCAGATGCCCACGCTTGAAAGTTCAGTTCTGTCTCCACCTCTCCCTCACCTCCCTTCCATCCAATCTGTCCTCATGCCACACTGATGCCCCCTAGGAAATTCCCCTTGATTCCTATCGTGGAAATTTGCTAGCTGTGACCTCACCCTCCCCGTCCCTTCTCTCTCTGTAAAACCTCCCTGCATGCACTGAGATCCAGGTTAAACTTCACTTCAAGTCCACTTCTGTGCCATGACCCCGGTACTTTGGGTCTAGTTAGGGACTGACAGGTTGAAAGGACCAAAAAACTTCTCAAGCAAGCTCAGATAAAGGGGATGTGCATGGAGAAGGCATTAGGCAGTCTCACCAACATCCAAGGACAGGAAGCAAAGGACAGCTGAGCCACATAGGGACCCAAGCCACCCAGCAGAGATTCAGGCTGTTGGCTCCCATGGTGTCACCCAGATTCTCAGTTCTCTGTCTCTCCCTTTCTCTTCCATTTATCTGCTTCTCCCCAGATTGTCATGCCAGTAAGGCTCTTCCTGTCTGCCCACATTCCAGCCACCCCTACCTAGCCTTTAGTTTTCCTGTGGTACCCACTCTGGCTTCCACTCTGGCAGGCCAATGTCCAGGACCATGCCACTGTGACTGTGGTCACTTATTCACATTTCCAGAGAATCTCATTTTCAAATGTTGCTTCTTCCTGGTCAGCTGCACCTTGCTCCAGTTAACTGTGGCTACTGGGAGGTGTCCTAAGACAAGCCTGGCTGCCTGGGTCTACCTTCCAGTAGGGGTGGGGGTGCCCTGCCATCACCCCCCACTCGCCCTTTCCGTGCATCCCCAGCCAGTGGCATCTTACTGCACAGCTTTAGGAGCTGAAACTCTCTTTGAGGCTTTCTCTGGCTGCCACACAAGGCAGATCAGATGTGCTAGGGAACTGAACCCTCCCCCAACCAAGGCCCTCAACCAGTGACTGCCAGGAGTTAGTAAACAACCCAGTCTGGAGTTCTGTTGGGATAACAACATGGGGCGTTCTTCGCTTTGCCCAAGAATTGCCCCACAGAATTAAGCCCCCGTTGCCCAGGACATTAGCCTGCTTGATAACTGTCTTAGTCCATTTGTGCTGCTATAATAGACCACCTGAGACTGGGTAAGTTATGAAAGAACAGAAATTCATTTTTCTCGGTTCTGGAGGCTGGGAAGTCCAAGATCAAGGCGCAGCATCTGGTGAGGGCCTTCTAGACGGATCATCACACAGTGGGCGATGGAGGGCAATAGAGAAAAGCAGCACCCCCCACCCTCTCCCATCAAGCTCCCTTAAGGACACTAAACCCATTCATGAGGAAGGAACCATCATGGCCTAATCACCTCCGACAACCCCACCTCTTAATAGTATTACATTGGCAACATCTGAATTTTGGAAGGGACACATTCAAAATCAAACCACAGCAATAATACACCTTTTATTATTGACTGCCTTCCATCCTCTCTCCCAACTCCCTTACAGGACTCCTGGGATCACCTTCCAAAATGAACCACCTGCACTCCCATCCTTGTCTCATGATCTGTTTCTGGGAAAGCCCTGAGAGAGGCAGCAGGACATACTCTCCCAGAAAGGAGTGCTTGCAGGACAGAAGAATGACATCTCTAGGACCCACAATTACAATACTGTCCTACCTCTTATTACCTTTAATTGTTTACACACCCATCTCCCCAAATAGAATGTAAGTTCCTGAAGGGAAGGTGTTGTCTCTTCATCTTCTAGACTCCAGGGTTCCCAACATAGGGCTCAGTATACAGCAGGCCCTCAACTGTTTGCTGGCCAGGAAATTGGACTGAATCTGCCAAACAAGACATTCCCCAAGAGACATTTCCATGAGTGAATTATACTACCCTGGACAGTCCCCAAGCTGGGCTATATTAGCATAAGATTCTCCTATGAATCAGTTGTCTTTTCTAAACACTAATTACATGTTTCATTTGCAGGTAACATTTAGACATTATTGTGCAGTATGAGATATTGCAGAATACTTACAACCTGTTAAGTCTTGTAAACTTTTATAGAAAACAAGCCTAAAAGCATAATTCTAATTTAATTGCATCAAAGAAAGCGTGACTTTTGCCTGACTCCTGAAATCTCCTAGTGGCCTGGTTATTAAACAGACACCATTGAAATATTTGCACTCATTCTCATAAACTCTATTATATTGGTAATTATCTTTTCACTTCCCAGCTCAAAATACCATAAAGCAAAAGTTCCAGAAGTCAGATGAAGGCTTCCTTTCATCCACATGCTGCTGAGCAATTAAAATGGCATAATAACTAAACACCCATCATCCTACTGTGAATGTGGTGGTTGTGACTAAAGTTGACCATAGTCATACACTATGGCGGTAGGTTCTTTCCTATGTATATGCCCACCAGAAACGTATACAGATGTTCACCCAAAGACATGTATAAGAACATTCATAGTAACAATTTTCGTAGTGTCTTCAAATTGGAATCTATCCAAAGAGTAGAATGAATAGTACCTCACCATCAATAATAGAATAGACATTGACTGCTGTTGGCTATCAATAGTAGCGTGAACAAAATAAATAGTGATATGCTCGCCAGTGGATTTCTATCCAGCAGTGAGAATAGACAAACCACAACCACAGTGTGGATGAATTTCACAAACATTGACAAGAGAAGCCAGACGACGAGAGTGCACAGCGCATTTACATGATGTACAGAAACAGACAGTTTACTCTTGGGAAATAGTGACTGGAGAGGACCAAAGGGTTTCTGGGGTGATGATAACGTCCTCTTACTTGAGCTTGGTGTTCAAGAAGGGGCGAGTGTGCTTAAGGAGAATTCCAGTTGTACATTTAGAATCTGTGCACTTATATATAGATATGTGATTATTCGTTAAAAAACAAGTTGGACTCCTTGGATTCAGGAATTGTGCCTTCGCAAGACTTGGCTGACTCTTGCACATGCTGGATACCCAGGTGAACCTAGTAAACTATCTACCCACACCTGAGTCCTTAACTGTTCACCTCTCTACCGCTGAAATCTGTGCAATGGCATGAATATGCAGCCAGCTATGGCTGTGGTCTAAGCCAAGACCGTGGCACTTAGAAACTTTTAGCAAAGGTACAAAACCTCTTACTTCCCCCTTGTCCCCTAGCTGTGTGACTTGAAGGACAACACAGATTGCTCCAAATCATTGCTTCAAGGGACACAGTGACCTAACAAGGCATATGGAGGAAGCATAATTCTATTCAAAGAAAGGCAGATGCACAGAAACAAACAGCGGTGCAGCTTTCAGTACAGAAGACCTAAATTTGGCATCTTCTGGAACAACAGAGGTGACCCTTGAACAACACAGTTTTGAACCGTGTAGATCCACTTGTACGTGGATCTTCTTCCACCTCTGCCACCCCTGAGACAGCAAGACCAACCCCTCCTCTTCCTCCTCTTCCTCTGCCTGCTCAGTGTGAAGATGATGAGGATGAAGACCTTTATGATGATCCACTTCTACTTAATGAACAGTAAATATACTTTCTCTTCCTTATGATTGTCTTTAACATTTTCTTTTCTTTTCTTTAGCTTACTTTATTGTAAGAATACAGTGTATAATACATATAACATACAAAATATGTGCTAATTGACTATTTATGTGTTTGGTAAGGCTTCCAGTCAATGGTAGGCTATTAGCAAAGTCTGGGGGGAGTCAAAAGTTATATGTCGATTTTCAACTGCATAGGGGGTTAGCACCCCTAACCCCTGTATTGTTCAAGGGTCAACTGCATATATATATACATGTATACATATATAGTTACATATAATTTTTATACACATGGTTACTTACAGTTATACATAGTTTTAAATAAATGCTGTTGTTCTATATATGGTTTTTCATTTTTCCCCTCCAAATTCTGTGCTGGCGCCATAATTCTCCTGGGAGTGGGCACAAAGCCTTTGGTATCCTCAAGTTTCCAGTGTTCAGTCTCCATGCACTGAGGTTAAGGTGAGGGGCCAACCTCCTGATGGATGAAAATCCCTTCAAATCTCAGGAACGAGGCCCAGAAGGAACCTTAGAGTCATCCTCTCCAATCCCTCCTCCTCTGGAGTCTACCCTTGAGGTTATTTTGGCGATGACAGAAAGACCATGTCATCAAGCCCTGGCCACCCTCCAGCCCCACTCGCAAGTGTCACCAGCCTCAGTATTTCCAGCCACAGACACTGAGCTGCTGCCTGGGGCCTCTCTTCCCCACACTAACATCCCACACTTCCACTGTCCTTCCCTAAAACAGCCCTGCACCATCCCGTTCACTCTCCTCTGAGCAGGCTCCAAATTCTCTCCAGCCCTCTGAGGATATGGGGCCCAGAAATGAACAAACAATTCAAGTTGAAGTCTAGCTAGCGAGAGGAGCATAGAGTAGAACTACCTGTAATGGCGCCCTCTATTTATTTAGGCAGCCTGCACTAGGCGGGCAACAGCTTCCAAAAGATGCGCCCACATCCTAAGTCTGGAACCTGTGTTAACTTATTTGGAAAAAGAGTCTTTGCAAATGTGATTAAGTTAAGGAATTATTAATAATTTGGGGAGGAAGAAATTATCCTGGATTATCTGGATGGACCCTAAATGCCATCACAAGTGTCCTTATAAAAGAGAGACAGAGGGAGTTAGATGCACAAAAGAGGAGACATGCTGTGAAGACAGACACAGAGACTGGAGTGATGCAGCCACAAGCCAAGGTACACCTGGAGCCACCGGAGCTGGAATGTTCTCCCCTAGAGTTCCACAATGTAACCAATACCTTGAATTAAGCTCAGTGACACTGATTTAGGATGTCTGGCCTCCAAAACGATGAGAGGTTGAATTTCTGTTTTAAACCACCACATTTGTGGTAATTTATTTTTTACAGCTACAATAGGAAATGGATATTTAACCCAGAATTGCATTTGCTTTCTTGTTTTTTTCCTCCATGATGCTGACTTATTGAATTTAACCAATGCTTTCCTTCCACACACACACACACATACACACACACACACGAATACTTAGCTGATAATGAAGTAGAGCCGTTGAAAGGAAAATGTTCTATTTTTTCTTGGATTCCTAAGCACAGAACAGGGAGAGAAGGGCCTTAGAAGAAGTTCGAGACTGATGGTTTGTATGGACTTGGATAAGTCAATCTGTCTGTCTGAGTCACTTTTCCCATTTGCAAATGAATAAACAACCTCCAGTAGATCTTGTGCACATCCACATTGCAACATTTATCACACTATACTCCACTGATTTGCTTCCAAACCCATCTCCCCCACGAGACATGAGTTCTCACAGGGCAAGAGCCTCCTATTATTCATCTCTCTTCTCTGTACCCCGTTCAGCAACGAATGAACAAATGGAGAAATTAATGAGTTGCTGTGAAGTAATGACTTTCTCATCCTACAGCCTTGATGGACAGAAAAGTCGTAGGACAGGGCTGAAAACCAGTGTCCTGGAGCCCAAATCTCTGCTGCAGGGAGACATTCATCAACTAGTCCTAGCATCTATACTGCATTTTATGAGAGATTTATGTGTTTTTGCTAGTGTAGATCTGGTTGTTTTATGTCTTTAATAAGCTGAAGTTATAATTCAAAAGCCAACTTTGACTACTTGTATGCTTGAATTCCATAATCATGACCAATATATATCTCCATACTTGAAAAATCAATTGCCTGCCAGAGATGGCTCCTTCATCAAAGTTTTAGGAAGACTTTCCTAAACATCTGACCATTTATGTCCATAATTCCAATCTCCACGGGCATAAAATCTGACAGTGAGACATGAAAAGCTGCACATGAAAGCATTTGGCTGGGAGCCTGGATTTCTTCCTCCCCTCTGCTGGTTTCGGGCTCTTCCCCACGTGACGCCAAAGGGCTCATCCTGGCAGCAGATGTTCCAGCTGCCACATAGCACCAAGGAGTGCCACCTCTGTCCAGCAAACAAGTGCAACCTGCTGAGAGTTTGACTGGAGCACCCTGTTTTGGGCTGAATTTCCATATAATTTAAAGACCTTTTAAAGTCAGTTGTCAGCGTCACAGTTGGAACTGAACACAAATGCCATTTATAACAGAAATTAGAGCCTAATTTGGATTTACAAAATAATCACCCAAATCTAGACTTCTCTATGAAAATCTATAAGCTTCTAATAAAACTTAATCTGGGATTTATCTGGTGTTATTTTATTAATCAAAATCACTGTGGGTACCTGCCTGTCCCCGCAGGAAGGTGAAGATCAACACTGTCAGTCCAGCCAAGAGCAGATTCATGGGCCTGACAGAGGTGGGGCTTACCCCAGGACTCACCTGTGCTGAAACAATGACCAGGAAGACTTGTAATTGGGCTGTTTTCCCAGCCAGCGGGAACCCAGGGGCCTCCCCTCCTGTCCACGGCAATACTGCTGGAGGTGCTGGGCCTTGGGATCGGCTGCTCACATTTATTTACAAATGATAATTTTCACACTTACAAATGGTAACCTTCTAGATGTAAAATTTCCTTAAGGAAATGGATTATTGGATGCAAATAGAAAGCTCTTCTAGATGCAATTTTCCTAATGTCCTTTTAGGAATTTAAGGACCCTGCTGCCAGTCCAAAATTCTCATTTCACTTCACAGCTTTAAATTTTCTTTGTAACTATCAACCCTCGCCCTTTTTTTTAAATGTGTAACTTTTAGAGCCCAGCTCTTCCATGACTCAGACTAAAATGCTTTAATGTTGGCTAATTTTTCTTAAACCACATAAGGGAAAACAGAAACATACAATTTTCCCAATTTTACATTTTCTTCTGCATTCCTCCAAAAATTTCAGCCAAGTGTAATTACTTGAGATAGTATATAAAATTATTGAATTACTAATAAAACAACTGAGAGAAATATACTGTTTGTTTCTATCAAATGGTTAATTCAATATGATGTAGAGAAAGTTCTAATTCAATCTAATTTGTGTGGCACACCTAAAAGGTGCCATAGAAGACACACACACACACACACACACACGCACGTTGCAAAAACCGTTCTGTTAGAAATCTGCAAATCTTTGCTTACTGCTTAGTGAAACTTGTCAGGAAAACAAAACAGCTGTGGGAAAAAGTATCGCTGGACAACAGCATACTAGATGAACAATCTTTCTTCTCTGGGGAGCTTGGGAGGGTGGCGGACTGCAGGCATTTACAGCAGGGTGGACGGGGCTAGGAAAGGGCCAGAGCTGGGAAGAGAAGGGGAGGCAAGGACTTTCCAGACAGGTTGGAGAGAAAGAGGAAACAGCTTAAGAAAATGAAAACACAATGTCTGTCTGGAAAATAGAAAGCAGAACTTTTACCTGGAGTGAGGGGCTTAGAGAAGTCAATAGAGATATTATACAGGTTAGAAAATGAAGGACCTTGCACGCTAAGCTAAAGAGTCTGAGTTGTTTCCTTTAGGCAACTGGAAGACAGTGGAGATAGCTGAACAAGGCAATGACATGTCTTAGAAAGATTAATGTCCCTGCATTGTGAAAAGTGTAGGTGGGTGAATTACAAGATGGGTAACAAGTGTTAAATCTACTGATATACGTCAGGCACAGCCAGGTGATGAAGGAGGGAAGAAAGGAGTTGTGCATAAGAGATGCTGCAAACAAGAAACATCCTGGCTTGAGGCCAATGGAATAAGGAGGACAGAGAAAGAAAGCAGACACTATAGTTTTAGGCCCATATTACTGGGGTCACTAATCAAAAACAATACAAATTCAAGGGGAGAAAATATGATAATTGCAGATTTTAGATGTGTTCAATAGAAGGTAAAATAAAGTAAAATATCCAAGAAAAATGTCCAGCAATAAAATAGTGGCATTTATTCAGAGCTCACCACTGAGTCAACAAAATTCTAAGATGTTCACGCATATTAGCTCATGTAATTGCCCTAGAAGCTCCATGAGATAGTTACATTATCCCCCTTTTAAAGATAGGAGAGTTGGGGCCAAAGTTGTGGAAGGAGTGAGTGGCAGAATTGAGACTTAACCCCAGGCGACGGCTCTGCATTCCACTTTCAAGTTTCTAAGACAGGGCTGGTGACATGGGTCTAAGGCCTAGACTAGACACAGAAATTTGGGAGTAATAATGGGGACCTGCAAGGGGTAAGCAGAGAGCTGACAACAGAATCTGGGGACATATCTTTGGCCCTTGGTTTGGGTTTCAGTTGCAGATCCAAATTTAATAAAATGACTAACAGTGTCCTGTGATAAATGACCTGAAGGCAGAAACAGTGACTTCCTTGAGACATAAAGAAGCTGATTCTCTGGTCATTCCAGGCTCTTGTCATTTTCTCTTCCTTTTTCAAATTCCCAGGGGCCCATTTTGCAATGATCAGAGATTAATTGTATAACTGGGAAGATTTCCAAATCAATCTGGGTACGATCAGGAAAGAGAAACCACCTGGTAATTGGAATAGTAACAGGTTAATATAAAGAAGTATTAGCTATAAAAGGGGATTAGTTTCACAAATGACCAGCTAATGAGAAGGAGAAAGAACTTTAAAGAACACAGGAATAGCAAATATAAAGAGAAGCCACTACTCCTAGAGCTGAGAGCCGACAGTGTTAGAAAGGGCGCAGCTATGGCTCACTGGGTGGCAGAGAGGACGCTAGTGGGAGTCTTCTAAGGGGCTGGGGAAACCTGCTCATGGGGCAGTGTCTCACCAGAGGCAGAGGTGCGGCAGGGGGGGAATTTCTGGCTGCTGAATGCTACCAGCTGCAAGCCCTGCAGAAGCCAGAGACACTCTGCTGCAAAGCTACCCACAAGGATGCCGGGGAAGCCACCAGCCACTGTGTACCCTAGAGCTGAGCACGCAGAGGTGGTGAACACGGCAGGAGCTGGGTGAAGCAGGAGCCAATTATATAAAATTTAATAACTCTTCTATATAAAACATTAAATATATATTATATAAACTTCCCTTTCACTATAGCAAGAAAAAGTTGTCAAAGATCACACAAAAATCTGTAAATGGTTGATAGGTAGGATCAAGCTGGCAGAAGTAAAACATCCAAACAAAAACTTACTTCCAAAATTTCTTAAAATTACAGAAATCATATTTTTAAAAGACTATGTCCATAAAAGCATGGGGGGCGGGGAAGCATAGGAAGGGATCCATCAGAGAACCCAGAAGTGTGGTGAATTTTTGAAAGATAGAAAGAAAATGCAACCAAACTGATCAAGAAATGTGAGCAGAGAAAGGAAAACCCACCTGGACAGACCCGAGTTGTGCTGGCTTAGGTAGGTTTTTGCCCCTCTCCCTATCCCCCCTTCCTTCTTGCTCTCCAACGATTTTTACTTCCCTCTGTGCCCATCAGTTAGTTACAACTTATTAGAGAGTACATGTGGTATTTGTTTTTCTATTCTTGAGATACTTCACTTAGAATAATAGTCTCCAGTTCCATCCAAATTGTTGTAAAAGACATTAATTCATTCCTTTTTATGGCTGAGTAGCACTCCATGGTATACATATACCACATTTTGTTAATCCACTCATGAACTGATGGGCACTTGGGTTGATTCCACATCTTTGCAGTCGTGAATTGTGCTGTAATAAACATTTGAGTGCAGGTGTCTTTTTGATAAAATGACTTCTTTTCTTTTGGGTAGATACCCAGTAGTGGGATTGCTGGATCTAATGGTAGGTCTACTTTTAGTTCTTTGATGAATCTCCATACTGTTTTCCATAAAGGTTATACTAGTTTGCAGTCCTTCCAACAGTGTATAAGCATTGCTTTCTCTCTGCATCCATGCCAGCATCTGTTGTTTTTTGACTTTTTAATAATAGCCATTCTGACAGGGTCAAGGTGATATCTCATTGCAGTTTTCTATTCAACATAGTACTGGAAGTCCTAGCCAGATAAATCAGGCAAGAGAAAGAGATAAAGGGCATCAAATTGGGAAAAATTTCTAACTTTTAAACTCATAAAGTGCATAACTACTTAGCTTTGAAATATGTAAAGCAAAATCTGTTAGAGGTCAAACTATCGCTTTTCACCAACAATATGATCTTGTATCTAGAAAATCCCAAAGTCTCCACCAAGAGACTCCTGGAATTGATAAATAAATTCAGCAAAGTTTCAGGTCACAAAATCAATGTACACAAATCAGTAGCATTTCTATATACCAATAACAGTCAAGCTGAAAGTCAAATCAAAGATTCAATACCATTCACAATAGTGCCAAAGAAAATAAAATACTTACGAATATACTTACTCAAGGAGGTGAAAGATCTCTACAAGGAGAACTATTAAAAACTGAGGAAAGAAATTTCAGATGACACAAAGAAATGGCAAAATATATCATGCTCATGGATTGGTAGAATCAACATTGTTAAAATGTCCATACTGCCCAAAATGACTTACAGATTCAACATAATCCCCATCAAAGTACCAGCATCATATTTCACAGATCTAAAAAACATAATTCTATGCTTCATTTGGAACCAGAAAATAGCCTGAATAGCCAAAGCAATCTTAAGCAAAAAGAACAAATCTGGAGGCATCATATTACCTGACTTCAAACTATACTACAGGTGATAGTAACCAGAACAGCATGGTATTGGTACAAAAATAGAGACATAGACCAATGGACAAGAACAGACAACCCAGATATAAAACCATCTACCTACAACTAACTGATCTTCAACAAAGCAGACAATGACATACACTGGGGAAAAGAAGCCCTATCAATAAATAGTGTTGGGAAAATTGGATACCCACATGAAGAATGAAATAGGACCCCTATCTCTCACCACTCACAAAAATTAATTCAAGATGGATAAAAGCCTTAAACATAAGGCATGAAACCATAAAAATTCCAGAAAAAAAAAACATTGGAAAAACTCTTTTAGACATCAACCTAGACAAATAATTTATGACTAAGATCCTAAAGGCAATTATATCAACAACAAAAATAAATAAATGGTACTTGGCTAAAGTAAAAAGCTCTGCACAGCAAAAGAAATAATCAACAGAACAAATAGACAACCTACAGAATGGGAAAAAATATTAGCAAACTATGCATTCAATAAAGGGCTAATATCCAGAATCTACAAAGAGCTCAAACAAATCAGCAAGAGAAAAACAAACAACCCCATTAAAAAGTTGGCAAAAGACAAACAATTTTTCAAAAGAAGATAAATGGCCAAGAAACATATGAAAAAACACTCAACGTCTCTAATCATCAGGGAAATGCAAATGCTCAGCTATTAAAATCTATTTCCTGTGGTCAAAGTGGTCATGTTCTGGGTGGTGACATTCAAATGGAAGTTACTAGGTGAGATCAGTATGCATTACTTTATCCCTCACCCTGTCCCTTCTTTCTGTATGATAATTGGATATAATGGGTGGAGCTCTGGCAACCATCTCATGTTCATGAGGATGAGAGTCCCATCCTGAGGCTGGTGGGGTAGAAAGCTAGAAGGAACCTAGGTCCCTGATGACTTCATGGAGCTGCCATAACAAGCCTGGTATATAGCTTCAGACTTCTTTTACATAAAGAAAAAATAAACCCCTACCCTATTTAAGCCTTTGTTTCTTAGGTCTCTGTAACCTAGAGTTGAATGCAGTTTCTAACTCGTAAGGCACATAACTACTTAGCTTTGAAATATGTAAAGCAAAATCTGTTAGAGAAAAATAAAACAAAGGGAAATTGAATAATCAACAATCAGTATGGGGAATTTTAATGCAGCTATCTCTAAAATCAACTTAAACATCTGATCTTAAACATAACAATTAAAAGACAGACTGGATTTTAAAAAGCAAGACCCAACTTAATGCTGTTAGAAATGGAATTTAAATTTTAAAACTGCAGAGAGAAAATAAGATCAAAAAAGATATGCTGTGCAAACACTAAGCATAAGAATCAGCCAAAGTAGACAAGGAATATTACAGAAAAATGGTAAGAATCACTCCATAATAATAAAGCGGTCAGTTCATCAACACATAATTCTAAATGTGACACACCTGATAACAGAGCTTCAAAACGCATGCAGCAAAAATTGACAGAACTAAAGGGAAAAACAGACAAATCCACAATCGTGGCTAGAGATTTTTCCATTCCTCTCTCAGTAATTAATAGAAAAAGTTGACAGAAAATCAATAAGGATATAGAAGACTTAAATAACACCAACTAACAACTTGACCTCACTGACATTTATAGACCATCCACCCAACAGCTGTAGAATGCACATTCATTTCAAGTGCACATGGAACAGTCATCAAAACAGACTTGTTCCTAGGCCAAAAATCAACAGATGAAGCCAGAAAAAAATGAGAGATGATTTTGAGGACTTAACGTAATTGACAGGTTAGATCCAACAGCTCTCCACAGAACACATCCCAGCAACAAACAGGGACAAAACATTCTTTTCAAACCAAATAAACCAGTGCCAAAATTGGACCATGTGCCTGATTGTCGCAGGCAGCCTCCAAGATAACCAAGTGACCCCTACCTCCTGGGAATTGTGCCCTTGTATAGTCGCCCTGAAACCCGAATAAGCATGGGCTGGACTTAGGGATTCCCTTCTAATAAATAGAATAACATGGATGCAGTGATGTGTGACTCAAAGCCTAGGTCATCCAAGGCTGTATGACATCATACTCGTGCTGTCTCTGATGACTCCTCCAGGAGAAGCCAGCTGCCATATGGTGCCACCCATGTGGCCAGGAACTGAGGCCTCCTGCTAACAGCCATGTGAGTGAATCATCCTGGAAGCTTCCCTCCAGCCCCAGCCTAATCTTCTCATGTCTGGAGTCCCACGGACAGCTTGTTCAAGGATCCTGAGTGAGAACCACGTGGCTGAGCTGTTTCTAGACTCCTGACTCTGTGAGATAATAAATGTTTGCTGTCATAAACTACAAAGTTTGGGGGTAACTTTTTATATAACAAACAACTCAACATAGTCCCCAAACTGAAATGAATACAATCACTTTGCCTGACCACAAAGCAATACAATTAGATATTAATGACAAGAAAATGATAGAAAGAAATCTTTCTTAGTACCTTTAAACCCTTTTAAATAACTCTTGGTTAATGATATAATCAAAACTGAAATTATAAATTACTGTATTTATAAATGAATAAAAATGAAAACACTATATATCAAAACCTATGGGATGCAGCCAAATAACATTAGGGAAAATTTCTAGCTTAAAAATCTAGTATTTATTAGAAACAAGGAAAGATTGAAAGTAAATAAACCAAGCATCTAAGAAACTAGATTAAAAGAGCCACAAAATAAACTCTACAAACATAAAAAGGAGTTGGTAATAAAGATTAAAACATTGATTAATCAAATGTTTTAAATAATTCAGTGAAACCAAAACATATTCTTTGAGAAGACCAATAAAAGAGAAAGACTTTCGGTATTTCTACTTTCTAACTTGTAAGAAGAGAAAGAGAGAAAGAGAACGTGTACATAAACAAATTAGAATCCAAAAAGGATCATAACTCCAGATAAACAGATTCGAAGTTTTTTTTTAAAGATTGTGTATAATTATATGGCAAAAAGTGGAAAATCTAATTGAAATAATACTTTTTCAATACTGTCCAACAGAACTTTCTGCACAGATGGAAATGTTCTGTGTCTGCACTATTCAACGTTAGCCAGTAGCCACATACAACTATTGAGCAATTGGAATACAGCTAATACAACTGAGGAATTGAACTTTTAATTGTATTTGATTATAATTAAATTTGAATAACCACATAGGGCTGGTGCAACGTAATAGACTAGATACCATGTTTCCCCAAAATTAAGGCAGGGTCTTATATTTATTTTTCCTCAAGAAGACACCCTAGGGCTTATTTTCAGGGGATGTGTTATTTTTTTTAAGTACGGTACAACAATCTACATTTATTCAAATATAGTTAAGTCGTCTTCTTCTGGAACATCATCATAACTCTCCAAACCCCGAATTCCATCCTGAATTTCTTGTGACTCTGTTTCCTTTAGAACCATTGACCTCCATCTCTCATGTCGAGCCATAGAGCTCTCATGGGGCAGATGAGAAGGGCTGCTCATCTTCTTTACTGCTCTGCGATGAAATGCATGGGTTGTGCAGATGCTCTGCGTAGCCACGCCCATCACTAGGTCTTATTTTTGGGGTAGGGCTTATATTGCGCAAATGCTTAGAAATCCTGCTAGGGCTTATTTTATGGGTAGGTCTTATTTTCAGAGAAACACGATAGTTCTAGGGGAAAAAATTAAGAAGTAGAAAATTTAATTTAAAACCTATGAAAGAATTTGAAAGAGCAAAGATCTACTCTAATATATATTCCAGCCTTAGATGTCAATAGGAATTTCATTTCAGATATAGGGGCTTTTCAGATCATTAGGGATGAAACAACTGTTACTAGAGAAATCAGATACCCATTATTTAAAAAATAAAAAATAAGCTCACACTTACCTGTTATGGTTTGAATGTTCCCTCTAAAAACTCATTGAAACTTGGTCCCCAAGTGGCAGCATTGAGAGGTAGGGCCTTTAAGAAATGCTTAAATCATGTGGGCTCTGCCCCCATAAGTGGATTAATATATTCATGGATTCATGGGTTAGTAGGTTAATGAATTAATGGGTTATCATGGGAGTGGAATTGGTGGCTTTATAAGAAAAGAAAGAGAGACCTAAGCTAGTACGTGAGCACACTCAGACCCCTTGCCATGTGACGCTCTGTGCCACCTCAGGACTCTGCAGAGAGTCCCCACCGACAAGCAGGCCCTCACCAGATGTGCCCCCTCAACTTTGGACTTCCCAGCCTCCAAAACTAAATTCTTTTTCTTTGTAAATCACCCAGTTCAGGTATTCTGTTATAAGCCACAGAAAACGGACTAATATACCCCCCAAGAGCAAAATCCAGGTGGATTATAAAAATAGTAGGAGAAATTATAGACCAAAGCTTTTATAGTCTCGGCATCCAGAAAAGGAAAGACTGACCTATTTGACCACATGGATTTAAAACTTCTTGACAATAAAAGATTCCATAGGCTGTATCAAAATAGGAGAAGATGAAGAGAAAATAACTGCAAAGAATTAAAAATCATAACACATAAACATAATATATAAAATGTATAATACATAAAGCATTCCTATAGATCTATGGTTCCCAAGCCCCAGACCATGGACCGGTACTTGTCCATGGCCTGTTAGGAACCAGGCTGCACAGCAGGAGGTGAGCAGAGGGCGAGCCAGCGAAGCTTCATCTGTATTTATAGCCGCTCCCCATCATTCGCTATCATCCCCCCTGCCTCCGGCCCGTGGAAAAATTGTCTTCCATGAAACCGGTCACTGATGCCAAAAAGGTTGGGGGCTATTGCTATAGATCAACAAAAAGATAAACTATAGAAAAATGAGCAGAGAATATATATAGGCAAGTCATAGAGAAAAAAATAAAAATATCTAATAAACTTTTGAAATAATGTCATACTTTACTAGTAATAAAATAAATGCATATTTTTTTGAGACAGGGTCTTACTCTGTTGCCAGGCTAGATGGCATCATCATAGCTCACAGCAACCTCAAACTCCTGGGCTCAAGCAATCCTCCTGCCTCAGCCTCCCAAAGTGCTAGGATTATAGGCATAAGCCACCAATAAATGCAATAAGTCTACATGAAAATCATTTTTATCACCCAAATATTGATAACTTTTATTGGTGGTGGTGGTATGTGTTAGTAAGGATGGTCAGATGAACATCCCTAGTCACTACATTTAGAAGAACAAATTTGCAAAAAAATTATACTCTTTCACGAGTAATTTTCCCCCTAAAAATCTATTACACTGAAATATTTTAAATCCCTATAATTTATATGAAAATAATTTTCATCAAAATTTTACTTTGAAGGAAAAATTGGACTGAATAGTAACATAGTTAACTAAAACAACAACCATCAAAAGTGTTAAAACATGAGCAAATGTTTATAACAAGAGAAAAATCATGATATCAAATTATATAATAGTGACCATAGCAATAACACAAGGAATAGCAAAGGTTAACATTTGTTGAACACTTACTATGGGCCAAAGACTGTTTTAAGCCCTTTCTGTGTGTTAACTTATTTAATTTACACAATTCCATTAAGAAGTAACTACTACTTTAATGTCCATTTTTAAGATAAACCGTTGCACTGAAGGTGTGGGTGGATTCCTCTATGCTAGAGTGACGTTCATGTATCCAGAGTAACTAGGTGGTACCTGCACTGTAACTGCAGGGATTTTATGTGCTCTGAGGTCAGCCGATGAAGGTTTTCAGGTGATTCGGCCTCTTGCCTGGTGACCTTGGGGGTTGCAGGTGGCAACTCCACGCTTACCCTGGACTGCCGGGTGGGAGGAGAGCGAGAGACACTAAAGCCATCTCCAAACTGAAGCAGACGCTGAGCTTCCTAGGTGGGTTGGCACAAACACAGCCACCTGAGTTCTAACCTGAAAATAACACCAGCCTGCTATGATTTCACAGCCAGGCTGACCCTAGCCAGGCGAAGCTGTACCAGAGCCCCACCCCTTCCTTTTCCTGCTCCAGGATCTCCCAACCAGAGTCTGCATCCTTAAAGACCCCCGACACTCAGTTCTGCTTTCACCTGCCCAGATCACTCAAAAGGGAAGCACAGAATTTTGAAACTTTATTATCACTCAAAGGAATATTTGCAGAAGAGAAGAAAGAATGGCTCTGAAGCAGACAGTGCATAGGCAAGGGAATTATTAAGCAATGGTAGGCTTTGAGGCATCAGTAGGGGAATTGTTGCGAAGAAGGACTCCCCAGCCTCCACCCCCTGGTACCAACTGGGTAGTTGCTGATACCGCCGATCCTGACAGCAAACAGCTCAATTAGCAACCAGCCCTGTCTCTCCACCTCATAAAAAGGTAATCTGATTTCACTGCAAGTGTACTATATCTGACAATTAAAAACTCTCTGAAAGCCCCCATGAAATAATTAAAGAGCATGAGAATAGAAAAGTGAAAACACCGTGATGGCTGGCAGCAAACCAGCCCTGCAAAACACAGCACAGGAAGGATACTGATGTAATTGATCAAAACTTCAGACACTTTCAAACTTCCCAGCAACACAGGTCAAAGGCTAAGGCCATCTTTGGGCTTCTAAGGGGGCAATTTAAAGCTCCTATCAGAGTTTCATTAAAGCACAAGGAGTTCTATGGTTCCTACCAATTTAGGACCTGGCAGTGTGACGTTGTGACATCTGAGACTGCCCAGACACTCCAACCCAGCACTGGCCTGGGAGATGAACACCCAAAGTATACTGGGCTTATTAACTGCAGCTACAGAGCAGCTTTAATTTAGAAAGTGAAAACGACACTTGCTGCTAAAGCCCAGGGCCCCCTGGCAGAAGAGCCAGCGTTAATGAGGCTGGCGAGGAGATGAGGAGGATGACGGAGTGGGGGCGCTGGCTCCGGCACGGCAGGACTTCGCACGGTGCTGGAGTGAGGGTTTGATGCTAGTCAGGGGAAGCAAGAACGGATCCCACCTTCTTTAATACCCAGATGGGGAATACTGGCTTAACAGACAATTCAACTTTTATCATCTCGACCTGCTGCATTGTGTAGCCACGGCGTGCCAGGTCGTGTTCCAAGCAATGAGGATACAGAGATGAACAAAACAGATGTAGTCTCAACCTTCCTGGGGCTTTCAGCCTACAGGAATCTTTCTCTGCAGAATGCCAGAGAATAAATAATTTAGGTTTTGCAGTCCATATGGTTGTAACTACTCAACCCTGCCATGGTAGCACAAAAGTGCTGTTGACAATATGTGAACAATAGGCATAACTATGTCCTAATAAAACTTTATTTACAAAAACAGATGCTGGCTGGATTTGACCCACAGGAAGTAGTTTGCCAACCCCAGGTCTCAAAAGCCACCAGCCACGTAGTTAATAACTGTAATTACTGGAGCCTGCTCTGTGTGGAGGCCTGTTCTAAATGCTTTATAGATATTGACTCATTTCATCCTCACTACAACCCTCTGAGCTAGTATTATACCCACTTTACAGATGAGAAAACTAAGGCATAAAAAGGTCTCAGCACAGGAACAGAAATAAGGCCAGTGTGGCAGATGGGAGGGCGAGAACAGAGCCAGCCAGGGCCAGGCTGGAGAGGGAGCGAGGGGCTGGCTGCTGCGTGGAGGACTTGCAGGTTGTAATAGAAGCGAGCTTTTGTTTTAAGTGCTGTGGGAAGCTGTGACAAGCTTGTACACAGATAAGAAATATGACCTGATTCACATTTTTTTATGATTAGCTGCTAGGGAGAGAATGGATGGGGGATGGGCCAATTAGGTGGCCGCTGCCATGGTCCAGATGGTGTTTGTGGCCCGAGGTTATGGTAGCTGGAAGGAAGGCAGGGGTTTGAAACATGGTTTTGGAGACTTGTCGACGGATGGGATACAGGTGGTGAAGAAGGAAGAGGTGTTAAGAGTAAGAAGGAAAGACTGTAGGAAGAACAGGTGTGGGCTGAAGATCAAGAGCTTGGCCTTGGACATGCACTGCTGAGATGGCTGTTGGGATAGCCAGGAAGTTCTATAAAGTGGGCAGATACCCTCAGAACCCTGGTTCCAGGACCCCTAAGGATACCAAAACCCACAGCTGTGCAAGTCCCTGACAGAAAATGGCATAGTATTTGCACATGACCGACGCACATCCTCCCATATACTTCAAATCATCTCTGGATTACTCATAATACCTAAATACAATGAAAATGCTATGTAAATATGTGTTATACTATATTGCTTAGGAAATAATGACCAAAAACAGTCTGTACATGTTTAGTACAGACACAACCATCCTTGTTTTTTAATATTTTCAATCCTTGGATGGTTGAATCCACTGATGCAGAACCCATGGATACGAAGGGCCAACTGTATACGATTTGGATGGTGGGCAGATTCCACAGAGTTCTTCCCACCCCCAAAAAATTTTCCAGCGTCACTAAGGTTTGAAACTCTCATCATTTGCCTCACTCATTGGGTTAAGGTTTTCCAGGAGCATGCTACCGAATGGCCACCCACGTGTTGCACCCTCACACAACACTAAGCTCGGTTGATTAGATCTGCAAGTATTCTCCTTAAGAGGTCAGGAGCCGGGAGGGAGGGAGGGAGGGACAGACACAGGACAGGGCATTTTTGATGATGAGAGACAAGCCCAGGGCAGGCTCTGGCAGGGGGCCTGCAGGAGGCCTCTCAGGAGGACACTGTCAATTAGGGCCTGCATGAAAGATCTGGCCCAAATCACCTTCGCTAAGCCCAAATCCCTGGCTGCGGAAACAGAGACCTCAATTAAAGAGAAGCACTGAGATTTCTGTAAGGCGATTGTCACCCAGAAGAGGGACAGAAAACTGGCTCAGACAGAATACATTTCCACTGTCTGCCAGAAAGGAACATGCCCAGGCTCCCTGAAGGACGCCTCGGGGATGATCAAAGAAAGTCTGCACGACCCGGCACGGGTCTCAGCATGCAGAAGTAGCCAAGTGGGCATCAAAGGTTTTATGACAATTCCTAAGAATTACCTGCTCCGGATCCTGTCCTGCGACACCTTCCTACCTTCAAGCCCGGTGCAAAGCCATTTTTCCAACAGCATGTGCTCGCTTCATGTCTCTGTGTCACATTTTGGTAATTCTCACAATATTTCAAACTTTTTCATTATAATTATATCTGTTAGGGTGATCTGTGATTGGTGATCTTTGATGCTACTATTGTCATGGTTTTGGGGTGCCAGGAATTGTACCCATAGAAGATGGAGAACTTAATCAATAAATGTGCATGTTCTGACTGGTCAACCAACCAGCTGTTCCCCATCTGTCTTCGTCTCCTCTGGCTTTTCCATTCCCTGAGACATGACAATATTGAAATTATGCAATTAATAGCCTTGCAATGGCCTCCACGTGTTCAAGTGAAAGGAGGAGTCTCACATTAAATCCAAAGCTGGACATGGCCCCACTCAGAACAGTGACTTTCAGGAGGTAGCTCTCCCTGATGTGCGCCCATCTCCTCCACAAAGAAGAACCAAACAGTGAGTAATCACACTTCAAATCGAGCATCTGAGAGAAGACTCCGGAACTCAGTAGAGACGTGACAGGAAACACCTGAGGCATGGAAGGAGCGGGAGGCGAGGTGGCCGGCCTGGCCGGAAGAGGCTGAGGGTGTGGAGAGGGTAAGTGAGAGGCCCCAGCCAGCCGCTGCTGCAGTTCTGGTGGGGACTCCCACAACCCTTATCACCAGAGAGCCCCTCAACCCTCAAGGGTCCTGAGACCAGTATAGGGAGCTGCCTGGAGTCCACGTGATGGCATGTTCCAGAGAGGGAGCTCGTGCTGACTCACACCCCCCCCAGACCCAAGCACCTGTAGCACAGTGCCATTTTGAGAGCCCAGCCCCCACCCAAATGCCTTGCGCTGGGGCCCAACAGCCCCTGCATGTCCACATCCCTGAAGCCTGCTGACGTCCTTCCACATCCACCCTAACACGATCGTTACACATTTTATGCATGTATCAAAATATCACACGTACCCAATAAATATGTACAAATATTATGTATCAATAAAAGAGTACAAAAGCTAGAAATGATTAAGCTTAGTGTGGAAGGCATGTTGAAGCCCAGGCAGGCTGAAAGCTAGGCCTCTTGCACCAAACAGCCAAGTTGTGAATGCAAAGGAAAACTTCTTAAAGGAAACTCAGAGTGCTACTCTAGTGAACACAGGAATGATAAGAAAGTGAAACAGCCTTATTGCTGATGTGGAGAAAGTTTTAGTGGTCTGGATAGAAGATCAAACCAGGCACAACATTCCCTTAAGCCAAAACCTAATCCAGAGCAAGGCCCTAACTCTCTTCAATTCTATGGAGGCTGGGAGAGGTGAGAATGCTTCAGAGGAAAATTTGGAAGCTAGCAGAGGTTGGTTCAAGAGTTTTAAGGAAAGACACCCCCCACTCCCAGCAGCACATGTGTCTCTTTAGTGGAGCAGCCTCCCATGGCCTCCTCTGCAAATGGGCTCAGTGGCCTAGAGCCCCCATCCCTGCCACCCGTGATTGCTCACCAAGGCCCATGATGGGTTGCCACCAAGGTTGCCACCAGCCCACAAGCAAGAGTATGGCAGCCGTCCCCTCCAGTGGCTCACTCGTGGCCACCTGGGACTACTACCAGCACCACCTGCATTCCACTTCCACCCATAGCTCCTATGGAAGTGCTGAGCGCCTGGGGAAGCCACTTCCCACCACCCAGGGCTCCCCAAGGCTGACCCAGGTCACTAGTAGGCTAGCTTATTTTTTGGGAAGTCCATGATCCCATTCATGGCCATGGCTTTGAAGTCACCAGAGCACTCGGAACTCATCCCCCAGGGCCCCAGAAGTAGGATCACCCGTGGCCTGGCCCAGGAAGCAGCCCTGCAGCCAGCCTGGCAAAGCCAGCACTGGGCCCCCATCCTGACCCAAGCAGCCACCACTAGCCCAGGAGTCCAGAGGCACTAGGCCATCAGAAGCCCTCCCCACCCCATGGCCCCATCCTGTAGACGAGACAGGCTGCAGCAAGCAGAAAAACAAACACTAAAATATCAACGCAGCAAACACCAAAAGGAAGAAGTTGGAAGAAGTGGATTCCTACCCTCATGGATGACTCGGAAGGGTTCAAGACTTCAGTGGAGGAAGTCATTGCAGATGTGGTGGAAACAGCAAGAGAACTAGAATTAAAAGTGGAGCCTGAAGATGTGATTGAATTGCTGCACTCTCATGATCAAACTTTAACAGAAGAGGAATCGGTTGTTATGAATGAGCAAAGAAAGTGGTTTCCTGAGCTGGGATCTACTCCTGGTGAAGATGTTTGTGAGCATTGTTGAAACAAAAACAAAAAACTTAGAATATTACATCAACGGAGTTGATAAAGTAGTGGCAGGATTTCAGAGGATTGACTCCAATTTTGAAAGAAGTTCTATTGTGGACAAAATACTATCAATATCACCGTGTACAACAGAGAAATCTTTCATTAAAGCAAGAGTCAATCAACGTGGCAAACTTTTTTTTTTTATTTCAGCATAATAAGGGGGTACACATGTTAAGGTTACATACATTGCTATTGCCTTCCCTCCCCCCTCGAGTCAGAGCTTCAAGCATGTCCATGCCCCCGACAGTTCGCAATGCACTTATAATGTCTATATATAAACCCATCCCCTCCCCCTCCACCTGCCCGACACACAATAAGTGTTTTTTGTTTTTTGCTTTTGTTTTTGTTTTTTTATAACATTATGGTTAGATTTTATAATTTTGCCTTTACTTAGCAAAGGTTAGAGGTATGCCCTTCCCCTCCACACTGTTCAGAGTGTCCCTCAGATGTGGGTCTATCCCCCCACCCCCAAATCCCTGGTGAACACCACCCCACTTTGAGCACCATATTGAAAAACAGTCAGTACCAATGTGACAGTGAGTACATATAGAGCCCATCCCTCTGATCTTGTGTCACCTCACTTTGGATAATGGGCTCAAGCTCAATCCAGGATAATATAAGTGGTGTTAGTTTGCTGTCATTTCTTAGAATTGAGTAATATTCCATTGTAAACATATACCAAATTTTAATTATCCGGTCGTGAATTGACGGGCACTTGGGTTGTTTCCACGTCCTTGCAATAGTGAATTGTGCTGCCAAAAACATTCGGGTGCAGATGTCTTTATAATAGAATGATTTATGCTCTTTTGGGTACATGCCTAATAATGCTATTGCTAGGTCGAATGGTATTTCTATTTTTAGCTGTTTGAGGTATCTCCAAATTCTTTTCCATAATGGTTGCACTAATTTGCAGTCCCACCAGCGGTGTAAGAGTGTTCCTGTCTCTCCGCATCCTCACCAGCATTTATTGCTTTGGGATTTCTTGATATGGGCCAATCTCACTGGGGATAGATGATATCTCATTGTGGTTTTGATTTGCATTTCTCTAATGGTTAGAGATGTTGAGCATTTTTTTATATGTTTGCTGACCATTATTCTGTCTTCTTTGGAAAAGTTTCTGTTCATTTCCGTTGCCCATTTCCTGATGGGGTTGTTTGATTTTTTCTTGTTAAATCTTTTGAGTTCTAGATAGATTCTTGTTATCAGACCTTTATTGGAGGAGTAGAGAGCAAATATTTTCTCCCATTTTGTAGGTTGTCTATTCACTCTAATGATAGTTTCTTTGGCTTAGCAGAAGCTTCTTAGTTTGATCAGATCCCATTTGTTTATTTTTGTTGCTGCGG
>VBSM01003143.1:1831921-1912579 GCA_008086735.1 Cheirogaleus medius
TCCATACAAAGCAAAGAATTATTTTTTCTAGATCTGTGAAGAATGATGGTGGTATTTTCATGGGGATTGCATTAACTCTGTAGATGACTTTAGATAATACTGACATTTTAACAATATTGATTCTACCAATCCATGAACAAGGTATGTTTTTCCAGCTGTTTACATCTTCTACAATTTCTTTTTTTAACGTTTTGTAGTTCTCCTTGTATAAGTCTTTCATATAAAATGAAAGAAACGAAAGAGATGTGGCAAACTTCATTGTTGTCTTATCTTAAGAAATTGCCACAGCCACCCAGATCATCAGCAACCACCACCGTGATCAGTCAGCTATCAAAATTGAGGCAAGACCCTCCACCAGCAAAAAGATTATGACTTACTGAAGGCTTTTTAGCAATAAAGCATTTTTTAATTAAGGTATGTACATTTTTAGACATCATGCTATTGCATACTTGATAGGCTACAGCATAGTATAAACAAAACTTTTATATGCACTGGGAAACAAAAAAGTTTGTGTGACTTGTTTTATTGCAATACTCACTTTATTGTGGCGGTCTGGAACTGAACCAGCAATTCTCCAAGGTGTGCCTGCACTGCATCTGCTTCCTGGATAGCAGCGTGAAGAATTTTGAAGACCTATTCCCCAGTGAAACAAGCACACCTGGTAAACAAACAAACAAAAAAACACCTATTAAAAAACAAGCATGTATAGTTTATGAAAATTACCCTAAGGGCACATAGCAAATGAAGAAATGTTTATTCAAGGAGATGTGACAGTGAGAACTGCTAGAGTCTATTACACTAGCGCCACCACCCACTCCCTCCCACCCAGCTCACTCCTGCCCCTCCCATGCACTCCAGGTAGCTGTGGCCAAGAAGATGGGATCCCTCTCCTCTTGGGTCCCACACAAGGGGTACTGCTCACTAGGAGAACAGGCTGCCAACTCCAATTGGAGAGGTTAAGTTCCTAGTGAGTACAGTGATGAAATCAGGGGCTCCTTTCCCCATGCATGTCTCACTCACAGGATGGAGGCTCTACACGGGACCCACCAGGCAGAGAACACTGAGGCCTCAGCTGCCCGTACCCCAGCTCACTCTCGGGGCACAGGCGCCACATCAGGAGAGGCAAACTGAGCCGATCAGAGTCTAGCACCCCACCCACTGCCTTGAGCAGTGGCCCAGGGCTTTTGCCCTGGGTGAGAAGCAGACCCCAAAGGAACTGACTTTATTTGAAAGAGAGAAAGTTCAAGCCTAAGGACACTCTCGAAACAATGGGGATTTTGGTGGTAAGAAAACAAGGGGTGGCTGACAGCTCTTCTGCAGGAAGAGCAACCAACTAAGCCACTAAGCTGGCTAGTTCACCAGGGAGCACCAGGGAAAGAGACAAAAACCTCAAACACTGGCCTCAACAGCCTCCCCTTGGATTAGACCACAGAGCAATTTATACCCGCCCCCTGGGGCATTGTTAAAAATAATAGAGCGATCAGCTGGCAATTGCTGGAGCCTAAGAACTGGGTGTGATACCAAATGAGAAGAGAGAGGTCAGCAAAGAGGCGGAGAGCCCTGAAAACGCCACCTCATCCCAGCGTGACCGCGCACGTGGCCTTGCCTCTGGAACGCAGTCATCTCCCTTGTCCTCTACGGATAAAGGTCGGTATTGAAAGCGAGCATGGCAGGGACTAAGGATACTTCTAAGTCACCACATTCATGGAATTATATTCAAATCAGGTAATATCTGGCAAAGCACTTTGCAAACTGTAAAGTACACCACGCGTGCTGGGTATCACTAACAGGGCAACTAATATAAGGCAGCAATTAAAAGCATAAATTCTAGGGTGGGGCATGTGGCTCAAAGCCCAAAATCACCATTTCCTGGCTTTGTGGGTTACCTGACTTCTGTAAGATTCAGTAATCTTATCTGTGAAGTATGCCATGTGTCTCCCAGAGAAAATATTTGTAAAGTCCTAACACGTTGCCTGGTGCAACCGGCGGCGGCCAACGACAGCTGTAGCAGAACATAAAGCGGTGCTAACATCCAACCAAGTCGCTACAGATGCAGAATTTACTGAGACCCCAACACTGACGCTGAAAATACAAAATTGATACTAATTCATTAATTTCTTGGAAGCAAATAAGATCTAAGGAAAAATTCACCTACCGCTTTACAAAAATTTAGTTGTTGATGATGTTGCAGGTACATTTGCATATCTGCAATATTCCCAAGATTTCACTTTGTAAAGATAGTTCTCGGGAGCATCCAAAGGGTGTTTGCTGATAGTGCACAGTGCTGTACACTGTAGTATTTTGACTGACATTAGAAAGACTGCCAACCGTTTCTCAAAGGCACTAAAGGATTATTCTTTTGTCCTTCAACTTCTCTTTAATACAGATCGTGTGAACATTATTTAGCTGGAGCCGTGTTGCTTCTGGCAGAAACACCGAGTGACCTTTTTGAGTTTATACCTTAGGTTGGTCTCTGTCTGGCCACTTTGTTCTCTGGATGAAAAGGTGACTCAATTTCCATAGAAGAAATGGTTTGATGGTTTCGGCCAATTCAAGAGGAAAGCAGCATAGCTTTGTTACATCAATACTCTTTTTAAAGCAAGGTGCCCTAGGAGTTTTCTTTAACTGCAGCCTCTAAAATGGATTTAATGTCTGAGTGTTGACCTTTACTAGGTATCTTATAGACAATCACCCCCAAACACCCATATTTACCAAGATATACTATGTATGCATTAATTCTGTAAGCCACAAATTCTCTTAACTTTACCTACTGAAAATAAAGTAAAATAATGCCTCATTCTTTTTTGTATCCCCCAGTTAGTACACAATGTACAAATGGGGTTTTTTTGCTTCACATGGGGGGGGGGTGGATCTGACTTGTCATGAAATAGTTTCTGCAGTTCTTGTTTTTCCAAGAAATGTGTTAAATTTATTTGAACATAGAGTACATTCATTCCCTTGTGGTTTACATTTTTTAAGCATGCGGATCAGTGGCCTAGGCTCTTCTGGCTACGAGTTAGGTCCCTGGCTCATTGCTGTGGCTCAAGCCGGCCATTGGCACCTCTTTCCAACCCCACTGCCACGTTCAAGTCCAGGTCTCCATCTTCTCCTGCCTGGACAGAGGCTGCAGCTTCCTGACTGGTCTCCCCGCCTCCAGCCTCAGCCCGCTGCAAGCCGAAGGAAGCTTCGAGGAGGGGGCAACAAGTAGATGCAAAGTATGACTCCCTCCCAGCAAGTACAAACGGTGAGATTCTGCAAACGATGGAGAAAGGACTAACAGGCATATGTTCAATACTCCCTCCTCCTCATGGGAATCTTTATAAATAAAAACACTTGTCAACTAGCAACTTTTCATTCTGATGAGGTGGGCACCCGCAAAGGTTATATTTCTTCTTAGTTTAAACTTTGTAAAACACATTTTTTAATTTCAGAACAATGTTTTTGTTACATGGATAGTTTTTATAATGCCTACATCAGAGCTATTGGTGTGCCCATCACCTGAATAGTGTTCATTGTACATGTGAAGCAGATTTTCACCTCTCCTCTCCTCTCCCCTCCCCAATTCTTGATTTCCAATGACTTTTACTTCTCTCTGCGCCCATGTGTGCCCATCAATTAGTTCCAAACTATTAGAGAGTACATGTGGTGCTTGTTTTTCCATTCTTGAGATACTTCACTTAGCATAATAGTCTCCAGTTCCATCCAAATTGCTGCAAAAGACATTAATTCATCCTTTTTATGGCTGAGTAGTACTCCATGGTGTACATATACCACATTTTGTTAATCCACTCACGAATTGATGGGCACTTGGGTTGATTCCACATCTTTGCAATTGTGGATTGTGCTGCAATAAACCTGGGAGTGCAGGTGTCTTTTTGATGTAAAATGCACTTAAGACTAGAGTTAAGTAATGCTGTCTTTCTTTACTGAGAAATCTATAGTGAACTGTACTTTTATGCCCACAGGCTGATACTGCTCTGTTCCCCATCTGAGCTCCACCTGACAACAAACTGTTCAAAAGCAAGTAGCCACAGGCCAGGGTATCTACAAGGACCTAGTTTTAAGCTATCAATACCCATCAACCTTGATGAGCCACTTGAAGCAGCACTCAGGAGTAAATCTGGTATTGTCCCCACCAGGAGTGGGAGGGAAAATGGCAGGTAGAGTGGATGTACCACTCTCTTCTTCTGCCCTATTGGGTTCTAAGCACTGGTGTGCCGCACCTAGCTTGTACCAGCTTAAGAGAGATGACGATTAAATTTTCAGGAATCTTGTGAGCTGGTTGTTAAACACAGCTGTTATTGAAAACTAAGTTATATAAACTTAAAATAAAATAAATTATAGAAAAATAGGTAATAATCACTTAAAAGTCATCACTTCCTAATTATATTACTTTACAATTATCTATGCTCCTGAGGTTATTTATATATGATACCTATATGGAGAAAACTACTCTGCATCTCTTCCCAACTCCACCTCCAGCAACATCATGTCAGCAGCGTGACGTCAGCCACAATGGGAGGAGTTTCACCACAGAAATCACAGTCTCCCACCTGCCTTCACCAGAGTAGGTTAAACACTTCTAGGAACACCTGTGGTTCTGACCCACCCTGCCATGGGCGGGATTCCCTGTCTCTTCCACCAGAGGGGAGGCAGCTCTCCTGGGAACAGTGATGGGTCCAGGAAAGATCACGTGATCCACACAGGGCTAATCAGAGATCCTTGGAAAGGGGACAGATATGGATTCTGGCAGAGGAAGTTTCTTTCTCCCTTTGAGACTGCAAGCTGGAAGGTCCATGTGCGTCCAGAGCTGCTGGAGATCTTCATGTGGAAGGAGCATGTCAGAAACCAACAGAGAAGAAACCAGAGAAGACAGAGAAAGAGAACATTTTTGTGACACCATTTAAGCACCTAGATCCAGCTATACCTAAAACTAAAACTAATTCCTGGAGTTTTCAGATACATAAGTGAAAAAAATGCCTTTGGGGTTTGAAAACTTTTGTCATATTTCTGTCCCTTGTAACTGAGAAAGTTCTGAACCTTTCTTCATAGGATTTAAGCAGATCCTTGGGCTCTGATTTGGGTTTTGCTCTTATCAAAAAGTAAAAAATGTCGGCCGTCTGCCAGGAAGGAATGGGGAGAAACAGAAAGGACAGCAGAGCTGGCCCCCTGCCAGCCGAGCACAGCCTCACAGCAAATCTGTTAACGACAAGGCTCCGAGGATGCTTGGCAGCAGCCTCCGTTTTCTATATCCAGGCACACAGAACACAAAAAGTGAAACATACGCGAAGCACTGAGGCCTTTATATCCTGACCTCACCCTGGAAGGGTAAGATTAAGTAGGTCTGGGATGGGACACGTGAATTTGTATTTCTGTCAGGCTCCCAGGTGATGCGATGCAGCTGGTCCGGGGACCACACTTCAAGAACTATCATCTGTACATTAGAAATGCAAATGTAGAGGTGGAGGACAAAAGCTTCGAGAGAGGGAAGGAGAGGGTCACTCCCCAGCTCCTATTGTCCCACCCCTGGGAATGGTGCCAACACACAGGGCAGGCCCCCAGGCGTCATATTTGTGCCACCTGACTCTGCCACTTGTTCAGTGCTGATCAAAGTTGGGCCAGCTTACTGGTTTTCCCCAAGAACTTGAAATTCAGAGGGAAGAGAGACAGAGACTGAACATCATCGTAGCTGAGTCTCAAAAGTAGCTACCTAGAAAGTTGATCCGGAACTGCTGCTGCTGAGGAGTTGGGGTCACTGTGAAAATGAAATCAGGTGACATTTTTGGCCCAGGGCCTGGTATGTAGCCAGTGCTCAGTTATGTTCACTACTATTACCCTAATTGTTGTCATCATTCCATCCTGGAGCTGACCCAGCTCATCCCCCACCCCCAATTCCACGAGCTTTCACAGTAGCCTTCCCTGTTGCCCAGGGTGTGTCCCTGTGGTTTGCAATCAAAGGAACTTAAGTAAAATACAATTATGTAGAAAAGCTGCTGACGCCACCACATTGCCATGGTGTCACGAGTCACCAGGTACAAACCAGCCCTAGAAATCACTTTATCCTAGCCTGCTCTCCATCAACAAGCATCTATGAGCAGCTCTTAGATGGCAGGCACTGCACCAGGCCCTACGAAGAAAACACAGCCCCTGCATGGAGCAAATTTCCAGCCTCAGAAGAAATCCAGACACACACAATGAGCTGAGGTGCAAGGTAGGAAGCAGAGTTGGCCATTAGGAAGGCGGCTAATAAAGGTACAATATTACTGCTACCACTGTGAGCAACTGGAGCTTAATCCCACAGAGAAGACATGGGGCGCCAGTGTAAAACTCGCACATCAGAGAGACCCGACCGAGAGACAGGGAGCGGGTGCACCGACGCCCATCTGGTGCTGGTCGAGGGCTGCTCCCAAGGGGCATCGTCCCCTAGCCCTCGCTGCCTGCTGTCGGGGAGGCAGAGCAGGCTCCAGGGGTGAGAGAAGGCGCTCAGGCCAAGGAACCAGGCGGTTAGCAGTCAGGCCTCTTACACTGAAGTGGCAAGGCCAGTACGGGTGGGTGCCAACTGCATCGGCACAAGGGAGGACCAAGCAGAAGCAACAGCTCAAAGAACTAAAGGTAGTTACTTCTCGGGGACAGGACTGACGGGCTCTAGGGCAGACTGCTCATTTTCTTTGTGCCTTTGGACTTTTAAAACATATGCACATTGATTTTAAAAAGTTTATAAATAAAAAAGGAGCCCACGGCCCCTCCTTCCTCCCCCGTTGGGCAATTCAGCATTTTCCTGAGTGTGATACGCACAGTCCTGGTGGTTCCCACGTAGACGGTGGGAGCAGAGGGTGGAGACTTATTAATAATAGGCATAGTTCAGTATTTACTTTAATGTGCATCAGGGAAAAACATAACTGGCACATAAAATCTATTATTTCATAGTTATTACTGCTCGGCAGTGCAGGCACTATGGAAATACAGTAGTTGTGGAGGTGGTGTTCGGGTGACTGGTACCTAGGAGAACGTTGCCCTGGCTACTAACCCTGCCAGAACCAGTGCTTTCAAGTGCGGCGAGTTAAACGGAAACATAAAGGAAACAGGCATTTTAATCTCAAATACGATTTAAGGAGGGGGTGGGGTGGGCATTTAATTGAGGACATCTGGCCTTCTCAAGCTGGCTTTGACACCCATCCCCACCTTGGACACACCTCTCCGAAAGACACCTAATGCCAGTGAGATAGACGGGGAAGGGGCATTGCACAGGGAGAGGTGGCTACTCCAGCGAGGGAACCACCCTTCTGAGACCCGCTTGCCCCCTCCATCCCCAAGAGAGCGCGATGTCATGGGACGAAAGAAGCATGGACAGGGAGGCCGGGCAGAGCCAGATTCCAATGGGCACAAGACCCTCCTGGAGGCTTGGGCAGGTCACTGTCCCTCTCTGAGACTCAGTTTCCTCATCAGCAAAGACGGTGCACACTTGATATGATGTGATGAGAATGCAGTTTATCTCTGTGGGCTTCCTCCCAAACCCTCAACCATAGTCTAATCATGAGGAAAACGTCAGACAACTAATGTCCCCAGTTAAGGGACATTCTACAGATACCTGACCAGTCCTCCTCAAAATTGTCAAGGTCATCAGTGACAAGGCAAGTGTGAGAAACTGTTACAGCCAAGAAGAGCCTAAGGAGACATGTCAGCTACATGTAATGTGGGACCCTGGAACAGAAAAAAAAAATACATTAGGTTAAAAACCAAAGAAATTTGAATAAAGTAGGGACTTTGGTTAATAATAATGTGTCACTATTGATTTATTCTTTGTGAAAATGTATTGATGTAAGATGTTAATAATAGGAGAAACTGGCTCTGGGGTAGATGGAAACTCTCTGTACTATCTTTGCAATTTTTCTATAAACCTAAAACTTCTCTAAAATTAAAATTTCATTTAAAAAATGGAGATACACACACACACCCCTTCCCAGGGCTGTTAGAGGGCTCAATGCAACATTGTATAGGAAGTAAGTGGCGTGCAGAAGGTTCTAGATAAATGATAGGTTTCTTTTACCATTTGAAAGCAAAATCAAATTACAAGGTGTCACTATATATATCATTCCACACTCCAGTCTCACTGGGTAACACTGCAGGGCAGCTCGCGGACACAGAATAGAGAGCCACGTGAATACCCAAGGCCAGTGACACCAGACCAAGGCCACACGTTATTGACAGGAAGGATGAGCTTCTTGTTCTCTTAAACGCAATGGGAAACTTGGCCATGAAGAGCTGCCAAGCTGTGACACCTCTGTCCCTGTCCCAGCCTGCACTGGGCCTGTTAGGACAAGCCGGCTGATATGACATAAAATCTTTGTCTTCACAGGGCTCCACCACCAAGCAGGGAGAGAGCAGAGAGAAGCCCTCTTCCCCTCCCCCCACCCTGCCCCTCACAATGTCAAGGTTATACATAAATGCTTCTGAACCACAGAAATAGTGCCGGGGTCCCCTGGCACAGAGCGTTGATTAGAGGCTCTAGGACTCTCTATTGAGTTTTCCATTCTGAATTGAGCCCAGGGCCACTTAGGAGAAAGGGAGAATCACCGGCTGATTACATAAATGGATTTCTCAGGATTGCCTTGGAAATTTGCATTGTCGGTATAGATTCTTTGGTTGCGTTTTAGAAAGGCCTTTTCCCAAGGATGTTTTCGCGTCTGTCATGTTATTGCTTTTAAGTGTAGTCTGCCTTTTCTTGTATTGGTTGAAGACTACAGGAGCCCTCAAATGGCAAGTTTGGTCCCTAAACCACGTCTGCCCCCACCTGCTGAAGGAGACTGAGGTTGCCTGGCTCGGCCTCTGGGTGACTCAGGTGTGGGTCTGGCACAGCCAACCGTGTGATGTTGGGGACATCGGGGAGAAACAGCAACAGGGCAGATGAGACAGTGGGATGTTCTGGGAGGTCCTTAAGAGGCCACATCCCTCATTCAGAGAGCTCCGTGCTGTGGTTAGAGCCCAGACCCTGCCATCTCTGGGTGTCCCAGGCCCCAAGGACAGCACAGGCTGCACACCTTTGCCTCAAACCACAGCCCCTCTACTGGCCAGAGGTGACCAGGCCACACAATGCTAAGTCACTTCCTCTGCCAGCCTGTGTTTTGCTCCAAGCAGTTGGGCACTTCAGTGGACATCTCCCGGCAGGAAAAGACCAGGCCTTGGACAAACCCTGAAGCATTTTCCTTACTAGCCTATAATTAAAGCCAACACAGACAATAAACCAGAAAAGGAAATATTGATATAGTTAGATACTCTAAAGGTCTTTATAAAAAAGGATACTATAAATGAAGTTAAGCAAGCCACAACTGAAGATCTTTGCAACTTATTTCCCTGACAAAGGATCGATATCTATTATATACATATATAAGGATAAAGGATTCTTTATGCTTACAAATCAATAAGAAAACAAGACAACGCAGAAGAAGAAGGCTGAGTTGTCAAAATATATATGAAATGATGCTCAGCCCCACCAATAATGAGGGCTCTACAAATGGCACCCAGGGGTGTAGGGTGGGTAAGAACATGGGCTGGCCGGCCCAGAAATAATAATAATGATAATAGACTGAGCTGGAGAAAAACACATAGTTATAAATAACCTCAGGGAATGGTCCAAAGGCTGGAGCAGGGGAAGGGAGGTCCTGCCCTGAGCCACTCCAGATGCTTTGTAAAGAACATAATGAGCTTTTCTTTCTTTTAAAAAAACAAACAAACAAAAAGAGGCTAGGTGTGGTGGCTCAGGTTTGCAATCCTAGCATTCTGGAAGGCCAAGGTGGGAGGATCACCTGAGGTCAGGCGTTCAAGCCCAGCCTGAGCAAAAGCAAGCCCCTAACTCTACCAAAAATAGAAAAAAATTAGCCAGTCATGGTAGCGCATGCCTGTAGTCCCAGATACCAGGAGGCTGAGGCAGGAGGATCGCTTGAACCCAGGAGTCTGAGGTTGCTGTGAGCTATGATGATACCACTGCATTCTACCTGGGGCTATGGAGCAAGATTCTGTCTCAGAAAAAGAAAAAGTCAGAAGCAACCATGATACAATAAATACCGTGTTTCCCTGAAAATAAGACCTACCCATAAAATAAGCCCTAGCAGGATTTCTAAGCATTTGCGCAATATAAACCCTACCCCAAAAATAAGACCTAGTGATGGGTGTGGCTACGCAGCGTATCTGCACAACCCATGCATTTCGTCGCCGAGCTGTAAAGAAGACTAGCAGCCCTTCTCATCTGCCCCATGAGAGCTCTATGGCTCGACATGAGAGATTGGGGCCAGTGGTTCTAAAGGAAACAGAGTTGCAAGAAATTCAGGATGGAATTTGGGGTTTGGAGAGTTATGATGATGTTCCAGAAGAAGATGACTTAACTATATTTGAATAAATGTAGATTTTGTACCATACTTAAAAAAACTAACACATCCCCTGAAAATAAGCCCTAGGGTGTCTTCTTGAGGAAAAATAAATATAAGACCTGTCTTATTTTCGGGGAAACACAGCATTTGAGAAAGTTGTATAATAGGCACATGAATGTTCCTTTCTGAATTCTTCTGCATGCTTGACATATTTCACAATTTTTATGAAGCTAATAAATGATGAGAAACTAATGAAACTATGACATTAAAAACAAGGACAGAGTTGGAACAGCACCCCAAGATGCAGAAGCAATCCCCTTGGGTCACGGACTTGGAGGGCAGCAGTGTGGGTCTCCCCACCCCCCGCCAATGCCCACCGGCCGTGGTTCCTTCCCTGGGTGTTCATGACCCTGTGAGGGGGCCTTTCTTCTGCCACATCTGGGGCCAGTTCCCAGCCATGTTCCAACCACTATACTGACTTTGACAGCAGGCCATAAAGACTGAAGCTTAGATTTTTTTGTATTAAGAAAGTGTGTAACTTTAAAATTAACATTAATAAAAATATTCATCATAAATGTGGATCCTGGGACAGGCCATGAGCTATGTTCTTAGCATCTATACAGGCTGTGTTTTGATAACAAGACTTTCATTTGAATTTCTCTAGGTTTGGCTTTGTCTTCAATTCTTCGATTTCAAATCACTGTGAAAAAAAAATCAGTACAGGTTAGGGCAAAGATAATTTATTACTTTCCAAAATGTCAAGAATTAGTGCCTTTGTATCCTATGAGATATCGGATCACAGCAACTTGCTCTTCTTTGTGATAGCAATTAAGTCAAAGTTGCAAGAACCTATAATTTTAGGCTTAAAGTTGACTCGAATGGGCGAAAATATTTATTTTGCCTTTGCTCTCTCTATGGGCTCTCATAATGAATTAACTGCGAGGCTCTCTTTCTTGATTATTGCTTTAGAAAGAAATTGTCATGCCTCATTACTCATTTTCAAAAAGAGATGATAGCACGCTTTATTCTAGGATTTTTATGTATGGCTAATGTCTAGAAAACTCAGCAGAGTAATTCTCTGTGTGCAAGGTGAAATTGATTGAGCGAATTGGACATCTCTGAAAGCTCATCAATTGTGGCCTGAAAACTTTATAGAAGAGTGCACACAAGAACCCTACGAGAAAAGTGTAAATCTACCACCAGAGATGTAAAATTCCACCCGGGGGCTTATCTAAGATTGATCTAAGAACCGTGGTATTCGGTAGGTAATTTTTTAATACTAAGTAGTACAAATGACCTGTGGGAGATGGAAGACACGTGAAAAACAACTAAAAATGTAGCCTGATATTTATAAGGAATGTCCAACTTAAAGAAGCCAAATTATTATAGGCATTTAAAAGTCAGGCATAAATAAAGTTCCAAGTGTAAGTTTTGAAGTGTCAATAAGATATGACATTGGTTACAGGACAAGCTCTGAACCTCAGGAAAGTGTGCGGTGGGAGAACATTGGACGTGATGGCAAAAGCGTTGGTTCCAGTGTCTCCTCTGTGTAGACGACAGAAACACAGTGTCTGTTTGTGCAACAGGCTTTTCCGCCCCCTCCTCCTCGAGAGGAGCTCCTTCCATGGGGTTCAAAGGAGGCACACCCTTCGGGGCTGACTATGTCCTGTTTGGCCCTCCAAACCCAATCTCCACCCTTTCCCACCCTGCTCTGGACCCCCGAAGGCCCCCAAGTCTGGCCTGTGCTAACAGCTCCTTGGCATCCTGGCATCCAACTGGGCTTGTCCAAGGAAAGTCACCAGTAGGAGAACCACAGGCAAGAGGGAGGTAAGTTTGGGAAGTTTATTCCCTTGCTCCTTGCCCTGTCGGGAGGCCCTCCCAAGTTCTGGTAACTGCCCTCCCTCTCCCTGCAGATCTAGGGAGTGTCAGCGGCCCAGGTTACTGTATCATCCCTGCTGCTGTCCGTAAATCCTCTCCTGTGCCTCGGCAAATAATCCATTTATTAAGCTCTTCTCAAATGACCCACATTCAATGTGCCATCCATTTCCCACTGGGACCTGGCTGGTGCCCCTTCCTTGACACCCAGCTCCACCAGTTGGCTGGGCCCGGTGGTTCTAGACTTAGATCATCCAGACAGCTGGTGCTCCAGATGAAAAGCGAGCTCCTCTTTCCTGAAGTAAGCAGGAGATTAGTCTAGATCTGCATTTGGAAAGAAAACTCAGGCAGCAGGGTAAAGAAAGATTGGGAAGATGGCAGGACCAGAGGTAGGGAGACCAGTTTTTTCTTATGCCTACTATATTCCAAGTGCTGTGCTAGATTCTGGGAATGAGTATAAACATGAACAAAAGCAGTGGTAGCTACAGCCTAGAGAACTCTTTGAATCCGAAATATCATTATTACCTGGAACTGGACTGGACCTCATTTGGGACATTGACACCATTTGCAAAGTCACCAAGGATTTGAATGTTCTATGCAGAAGTTTCTGGATTATTGTCCTAAAGTCATATTTAGACAGACCAGAACACTCCAGCTCTGGAGACGTGTCTCACTGGCTATTTCAGTCATCACAGGAACAAGGCATTGTCCAATTCAATCTTTGCAACAGCCAGAGAAAGAAGGTTCTGCTATCCCAATTTTACAGAAGAGGAAACTAAGGCCCAAGATCACACAACCAAAAGTTGGTAGCAGGGCTGCAATGCAAACCCAGGTAATTCTGACTTCTATTCCTTTGACCCTGACCTCCACCCTACACTGTTTCTCTAATCTTTTTTGGAATAATCACTAAAAATCACCAAGAAATAGCTTTGCAGGAAAATGGGAAACCCCCGTAACAGTCACACCTCAGAAGACATCATCAACATTAGCAGTCAGGCACATCTTCAATATTAACGTATCAAGCCAAGATGTCCTTCAGGCCGTTCCAGGGATGTTATCACACACACCTCAACAAAGAGTTCTTAGGGGGGAGTCCTAGCATGGTCTGGTGAGGATCTAATCTGCTTTTTATTGTGCCCAGAATATCGCGTGGACAGCTAGAGACTCTTGGGCTCAACCAGGCACAGCACTTGGTGTTCCGTCAGCAGTTCGTTATCACTAGTTATGACCGAGCTACCACACACTCGGTAATGGAGTGCATGTGATGTTCTCTTTATCATTTGCATTTGCCATCAAACCAAGGAGTTGTGAAGCCCAGCACACTCAGATTTTAGTCAGACACGTGTGTTTAGCATGGATTACAGTGGCCTGTCTGCACCTGTTTCTCATCAGACGGGATAGACACTCACTGGCTTCTCTCTGGAAACTGAGGGACGGCGTTTGCTGTGCTAACACTTACACTTGGTTTGGAGCATCTCACTTCATTCAAATGTCCAGTGGTTATGCATGAAGACGTAAGTCGTGGGGATGGAGCAGGAATAGGTCCCATTAGGAGAGGAAAGGAAGATGTCTCAGACATTTTTCTTGCCAACGGCAGAAGTACTTTGGCAGGACATTGGCATGTCAGAGGTGTCAGAACCTCCCACGACTGCTTGATATTTCCATGGACTGCAGGGATCTTGGGCTGCCTTGAAAGCATAATAACAGGAAAACAAAATATTCTAGGATTTTTCATGGGAAATCTTCATTTTTAAGAAAGAGACACAATTGTAGTCACTGAAATGTAAATGTAGCCACTGGAATGAAAACAAAATGAGTCCTGCCTGTTACAGTGTCCAGAATCTTCCATTCAGTTGTGGCCCCCAACATCACTGTTCCTTGTCAACCCCAAATCAGACCCCAGGCCTAAAAGACCTCAAGCAAGACACACAGAGATAGATTGTCAGCAGCCAGGTAGAATGATGAAATTGACTGATCTTGTAGATGCAAATATTAGAAATCTTTAAGAAAACATTTAAACCTAACATGGAGGGAGAGAACTTTTAACTAAACAATGCATTTAGATTTATTATAAAAGGTAGAGAAAATATGATCGGTGTCTATATTAATGAAATCAATAGATAATTCCAATATAAATTAAGACCTAGCTTGCACTGAGATTATTTTTCAAATAAGATTTGCATTGCTGGAGTACCTGTTAAGAGATGCATTAGGGGAATCTATAAAAAATTATTCATTTGCAAGATGACAGTAATTCTCTGAGCTAATGCAAAGCCACAGATGTAATTCCAAGCTTAACACAGTAATGAAATCCTAAATACCATGAAGCAAAATGCTTGTTTCCTGTGTACTTTTTCAGGATGTAGTGGGGTTTTTGTTTTGTTTTGTTTTGATTTTGTCTTCAACTTTCCTTTCAGCCCAACATCTGCCCCCAGCATCCATGATAATTACTAGCAAAACATAAGACTAGAGCCAACAAAACTCACAACCATCCTCGATTTTCTAGTGCAGCAAATACTATCTAAAGAATGTACAGGGTCCCAAGGCTCCTGCTGGAAGTGGAGAAAATAAAGAGGAGAGAGCCTTTTCTACAAATTTAGCTCTGGGACCCAAAACTTAAACCTACCCCAAGCTTAATTATAAACCTCTTTTCCTGTAACTATGGAAATTGTGCTGTCTTCAAGCACCTCGGGGACCTTGAGACCTCATAAAATGAGAGCTCTCCAGAGGTCAAGTGCAGTATAAATCTCCTTAAGCTTGCAGCACTCGCTCTGAAATTTGTTATTATAAATAATCCGTGGAAGACCTGCCCTGCATGCTCAAGTGACATTTGTTCATGATTTGAATGTCTTTGCCATTGTAACTCAAGGAGGTTCTCAATGTAGTCATACAAAATATGCAGGTCAGAAACATGAAAATCAAGTCTGGCACCTCTAGAAGACCAAAAGAAAAAAATTTCACTTAGTGTTTGCCTTACTTTGTTGTGTCTGGTCATTCTTCGGCTGATAGCACACCAAGAACCGAGAACACAGAATGAGATTGCCAAAACCGACATTAATATATTTAACTGCTGCTTCTCTTTAACGTTTGGTTTATGTGAGCACCTAAAACTCTGTTTTCTCTTTCCATATCGCAACTTATGCTCGAATCACTGCTGACCATACTCCATGTTCCTACAATATTTTTTAAAAATTCTCATTAGCTACCTATTAAGGAGATCCTATTGGGTCTGTCTCTGTGCTGAGAGATATTATATGTTGGGATGTTCTAGGAGTGACAATGTTATTTGAAATTGGGTGGTATAACTATTATATTTTTGACTGATGCAGCTCCAAGTTTCAGTCTGTCACTTGCCTGGCCTGACAGTTTTATTGTCAGCTTTTCTTCCAAATGCAACTGATCAGCACTTCTCACTTTAGAGTTCTATAATTGCTCAGGATATACCTCAGTAATTTTAAGCACCTTCTTTACCTCCTGGTGTAGAAAAACTCATAAAGCACTCAAGAGCTCTAAAGGGTCCTGCATTCACTGTGCCGCCTCCTTCATTGTGAGGATAAACAGCCTCTCTCCACTCTGTTTAACTCAAATCAGTGACACATCTCAAGGTTTAAGCTCCAGGGCTTCTTATCCCCATTTCACATGCATGGCCTGCTTAGTGCAAGCTGAGCTATCCATTTAAAGGTTTTAAGTGACTTATTTACCTTTACCCTTTTGGGGAAATGATTCAGTGTTTTTGACTTGGGAGCCAATTACATCCCAAGAAACTGATATTTATTTTCCCTTTGAATGTGAGCTAAATGTCTCTCTTGGGTTCTGGTTGAATTCACACTATTATTGATGGGGTACCGAGAAAGTTTAGGACAGAATGTTTAAAAGACATATGGAGAACATCCAAAAGAAAATAATGAAAATAAATAAAAGGATGCAAAAGCAAGACCTCTAAAAGGATAAATGAACTGAGACAAAAAGTCTGAGATGACAGTCCCTCATGCCACACGTCTCACTAATGCAAAAATGGCAAGTACTTGTAAACACTCATTTACAGAAGTTATTTAGTGTCTATTCAGAAGTCTTTCTGTCCCAGGTCCACAACACCATTGTCATCAATCTCAAAGATATGTTTAATTCCTCTGAGTTTATAGAAGTCTACCAATTGTGTTAGATGTTTTAGGGCAAAGAAAATGCCATACTCGAGTGATTTCCCTGGGAGGGGGGTCCGCCATGGACCCTGGGCATCCCTGCATGTCCTTGCTGAGTTTGCCAAATGTCAAAGTCTAACCATCCGCTAATACTAAGGAGTTTCGATAGGTCCAAGCAATCACAAAGGAACTACCATGGGCCCACTCAGTCCCCAGAGGAGGAAGACTGGCTTGTTGCTGCTTGCTAAACAACGTGCTGAGCCTTTGGCCCCAGGTTTCTCGGCTGTGTGCAACCTATTGCATGCATAGCCACCATCTGATCCCATCACATCACCCTGCGGGTCGTGAAGCAGGGACAGCTCCCGCTGGTTGCTATGCTGTAATAAACTACCTTGCTCTAATCCATCAAGTCTTATTGTTTACTTTCAACACCTATGGAGTTTTGGCAGATTTACTCTTTGCCTTTGAGGTAGAGGTTCTTTCCTGACATGAGCAAACTTTAATAAAGAAATAATGTCAATATTACACAAATTCTTTCCAAGTATAAAGGTAGAGAAAATGCTTCCCAACTCACTTTCTAAAGCCAGCATAAAACTAATACCAAAATCTGACACTTTAGAAGGAAAAAAAAGTGCAGACAAATATCTCTCATGATCATAGATGCAAAAACCCTCAACAAAAGGACAAAAGGTTCAAAAAACAATAAATATTGGCATGGATGTGGAGAGATAGGAACACTCAGACACTGCTAGTGGGACTGCAAACTAGTACAAACTCTGTGGAAAGTAATATGGAGATAACCTCAAAGAGCTACAAGTAGAACTACCATTTGATCCAGCAATCCCATTACTGGGCCTCTACTCAAAGGAACAAAAGACATTCTATAAAAAAGACGTCTGTACTAGAATGTTTATAGCAGCACAATTCACAATTGCAAAGATGTGGAAACAACCCAAGTGCTCATCAATACATGAGTGGATTAATAAAATGTAGTAAATGTATACCAAAGAGTTCTACTCAGCCACAAAAAACAATGGTGATCTAGCACCTCTTATGGTATCCTGGATAGAGCTGGAGCCCATTCTACTAAGTGAAGTATCACAAGAATGGAAAAACAAGCACCACATGTACTCACCATCAAATTGGTATTAACTGATCAACACTTATGTGCACATATAGTAGTAACATTCATCGGGTGTTGGGCAGGTGGAAGCAGGGAAGAGGGGATGGGTATATTCACACATATTGAGTATGGTGCTCACCATCGGGGGATGGACACACTTGAAGATTTGACTTGGGTGGGGCAAAGGCAATATATGTAACCTAAACATCTGTACCCCCATAATATGCTGAAATAAAAATAAATTTTAAAAATTCAGCAAGAAATGAAAGTGATGCTATATCATAAGAAGGACATGGAATTTATCCCAGGAATGTAATATTGATTCAATATTTGAAAATCAATCAATGTAATTCACCATATTTGCACAATACATGCAAAAAATCATATGATCATTTCAATAAAAACACAACAGCAATTGGACAAAATTGAACAGCCATTAATGATACAAATTCTCAGCAGACTACAAATAGAACTTTCTCAATTTGATAAAGGGCATCTACAAAAACCTACAGCTAACATCACATTTAACAATGAAATAATAAATGCTTTCCTCCTAAGATTAGGAACGAGGTAAGAATGTCTGCTCTCACTACTTCAATTCAATATTATACTGAAAGTTATAGTCACGCAATAAGACAAGAAAAATAAATTAAAGGCAAAAGAATTGGAAAGAAAGAAGTAAATCCTTATTTGTAGACAACCTAATTATCTACATTAGAAATTCCTAAAGGATTTGTTAAAAAAATCATTAGACTTAATAATTAATATAAAAATTTTCATAATAAATACAACATTAATATGTAAAAATCATTTATGTTTTTTATACAAGCCAAAAACAATTGAAAATGAAATTTTTTAAAATACTATTTACATCACCATCAAAATACATAAGATGCTTAGGAATAAATTTAGCCAAAGATGTGCACAACCTGTACACCAAAATATCAAAATTTAAAAAGGCCTGAACAAATGGAGAAATATACCATGTTCATGAATTTAATATCTCAATGCTGTTAAGATGTCAATTCTCTCAACTTGCTCTACAGAATAAATGCAATCCCAATCAAAATCCCAGCATCCATTTTTATACAAATTAATAAATTGCTTCAAAAATTTATATGGAGATACCAAAAATAGCGAAAACAATTTAGAAAGAAGAACAAGTTGGATGATTTACACTACCTGACCTCAAAATGTATTATAAAACTACAGTAATTAAGACATTGTAGCATTAGTACAAGACATACGTACAGAGCAGTGGGATAGATGCAGTGCCCAGAAATGGACTTATACATACACATAACTGACTGTTGATAAAGGCACCACCATAGTTCAGTGAGAAAACAGAATCTTTCAACAAACGCTACTGGAACAACTTGACACCATATGGAAAAAAAAATAAACCTTAACCCATACTTTAAACCATGCATAAAAATTAATTTGAAATGGATCATACACCTAAAGGTAAAAGCTAAACCAGAAGGCTTCTAGAAGAAAATACAGGAGAAATCTTCACAATCTTGGTATAGCCAACCAATCCTTAGAGAACAAAAAGCACTAACTACAAAGAAAAAAAATTAATAAACTGGACTTCAACAAAGTTAAAAGTACATGTTCTTCAAAAGACAGTATTAAGAAAATGAAAAGCAAGCCAAGCCAGGAGAAAATAGTCACAAACAAGGACACAATATCATCCTTTAATTCTAAAATGTAAATATTATTGATAATATATATTTATATTATTTATAATAACATACGATATACTTAATACATAAGACATTATATAGCACTTATATATTGTTTATATTATCTATTATATAGCTTTTATTCTTATTTACTTTATATTTATTAAGTATTATATATAATTATAAAGATGGCATATATTTATTATATCATAAATAACATATCATATAAAACACAAAACAGTTATTTTTGTGCAAGCTTCTGTGTCAAATTAACTGTGTCCAATAATTAAGGTAAATTAATATAAAAATGCAAATTCATGTGCCAGACACATAAATACAAGCCTCTAAAAATTAACAATTGTTTCATTATACATTCCTTTGGGGTTAGTAAATGTGTTGCCTTGTGATTCACACTGCTGCAGAATTTAAATTTTTAGCATCATTAAAAGGATACTTACATAATTATTTACATTTAGTTCACAATTTGGAAAAAGCATGATGGTAGAATATCACTGTTGCATATGAACTGTGCAATCAAATGACAGCTATTGTACGAAAACACCATTCCTTAATAGCATCACTCTGAGTGCTGGCATCAGCTCAATGGAGCAAATTGTGTTTTAACAATAAAATAATAATGCTCACCATCCTAGAATCACCAAACATTTATAACTCTGAATGCATTTTACACATCTCAAATAATAATCATCACTCTCATTTTCCACACGTTAGCTTTCATTCCATGCTGAGTGCTTCAAATGCGTACTCTCTTCTAACCGCTGTGCTTCTTTTTAACAGTATCAAGTCCAGGGGCCAAGAAAAATATGTTTTGGGGTCTCTGTCCAATTGGGAATAAAAAGGGAGGCTAGAAATGCATCTTTGATTCCTGTGCCACCCAGGAACAAGCACCCCTGTAAGTAATAAACTCATCTCACTTGTAAGGTGGGGAACAAAAAAGAAAATAAAAGAAATACATCTTTGCTTCCCCACCAAAATACAACTTTTCTTTAAACTTCTACACTCGAGAATTTCATTTTTTAATGGCTGTAGGTTAAGGTCTGCAAGGCCTCAGCCCCACTGCTGGGCAGGACCCCTGCTGGCCCTGAGAACCCAAAAGCTGGAAATGAAGAATCTGTAGGAGGAACAGGGGCTTGGGAGCCCTGGGTCCCAGAGCCCGAAGTGACTCCAGACATACTTCCCACCCCTCTAAGCCTCAGTCTCCCAGTCGGCAAACTGGAATAGCTTTACCTTGCAGGGTTGTGTTATTACTAGAAACGGCTAGTGAAATGGTAAGTACAGCAAGTTTCCCATGTCTGGAAAAAAGCCCCCCAGTAAATGCCAGTTCTCCCCTCCTGCTCCTGCCTTCAGAGGTCATACAACCAGGGGAAAAGGAGCTATTACTGTGATCACTGGCAAACCATTTGGGAGAAAATTATTCAAAGTAAATTCCTACCTTTCACCAAAACACATTCATAGAGATTAATAACTTAAAGGTCTAAAATGAAACCATTAACAGTAATTAGAAAAAATCAAGGTTGCAGTTTTTATCGTTCTAGAATGAGAAAGCCTTTTCTCAAGTTCGGCAGGAAAGATAAAACTAAAGAAAATATATGAATACAATTGACCCTGTAAAAACATAAACATTTCTATATGCAAAAATAAAAATCGTCAAAGTTAGAACGTAAAAAGCAAGCTGGGAAATATACTTGCCTCTCTATGGCAAAGAGCTAATATCTTTAGTATATAAAAAGCTCTTCAAAATCAGTAATAAAAAGGCAGATACCCATCAGGGAAAAAAATGAGCAAAGGACAGGAAAGGTAATTCAGCATTCAACAAATATTTGCTCTCCTTCTGTGTGCCAAACATTCTTCTCAAAACAGGAAGGAGATAGAGAAGAAATGAAACAGATGAAAATCTCAGGGTTCCTGGGGTTGACCAGTAAATAAAGTATATAAACAACTGGGGCAGGGGTAAAAAAACTTAGTCAGGGAAAATACAAATTAAAATAACAATGAGTTCCCACTTCCCTTGCCAAAGATTTAAAAGATTGAGTAGAGGGCAGATTAGCAGCATGTTTTAAAAGTGGTAAAGACTGCATATTTCTTTCTCAGAAATTCTTCCTTTAAGAATTTGTCCTAAGCAAGTTTGTATGGATGCAGTTACAAGGATATACATTGCAGCCTTATTTTCAATAATGAAAAACTGAAAATAATCCAAATATTCGTCGATAAGGTATTGATTCAATAATTTATGAAACAGCTATACAATAAAATACAGTGCAGCCATTAAAAAATCATAGCATTAACAAAATATGTCAGGAAGGATTGGTAAATAAAAAGAGATTTCAAAACTGCATATATTGTACGACACCATGTTTATGTTAAAATAGGTATGCAGATATAGATATCTTTAAGCATAAAGAATCATAGATGACTATACATTAAAATATTATATAAACAGAAGATATTTCTGGGTGGAGAGTCTGTGGATTTTTTTTAAAACGTACATTCCTTTAGGTTCTAAATTGTTTGCAATAAGCATTATTATCTTTATAATCAGAAAAATTCTAAAAGTGTTCATGCTGGGATTTTCTCAAAAGCTCACAATCTAAAGAGAAGAGACGGCAACAGAAAAAAATGAACAACGCCCAGCAGCACACACATTCCTGGAAGAATTATGCTCAGAGCAGTAAACAATCCACTGATTTGAAACCAATATCCAGAAATACCATATCGCTTCTTTTCAGGCAGGCAAGAGATGTCTTTGCCATAACCAATTCACCGGCAATGCCAGGCTCAGTGACCAAGAAAAACAGACTTTGGGGACAACAGGAGAGTCAATGCTCTAAACAAGATTTCCAATTGGAAGAAAAAGGTACCCCAGGGACACAGCCAGGCAAGTTAAGTGAGTATATAATACCTGGAAATCAGCCCTCTGCTCCCAGTCGTTAAATATTCACCGCATTGGGCCATAAAGGCCCAAGTCATTGAAATTAGAACTGCTCTTTATCTGGGAAAATCCATTTATAATATACGAAATCCAGTTTTAAATCCCACGTATGGAAATCAGTTACAACTAAGTCACAAATCTCACAGTGTTTCACGGAGCGTCGATGCCCCTGGTCTCTTTAACCAGGAAACAAAATGAAATTATTTTTATTCCAAACTCTTTTAACTTTCCGTCACCAGCAGTGACATTCATTCTATACCAGGGGTTTTCCAGGTTATCAATGTTTCTTCCAAGTCTCTTCACATTTCAATTTTTCATCAAAATAAAGCTCTTTTTATCTCCAAAAATATGCATATCATAGTCATAACTGATGCCTTTTTAAAAATAGCTCTTCTGACCCACCTCATTAACAGTGTAAAATTCACTCAGCAAATACATATCATTAGCAGTGAACTATTGTCCTTTTTGAAAAGCGTATATATAGTCAAAGAGTTTAATTCGAAGGTGATTCTTTTTTTCATTTTGCCAAAAGTGCTGCTTTGCTCGGTAACAAACCCGATAGGTCATTAGAAAGGAAAATTATCCGACGGCAGCAACATCAATTTTAAAAAGGTGGGAAGAATTCAACAGGAACCATTGCAAACTCATTTCCATCCCTTTCGTGCTCTGTGGGCTCCTCCCCGCGTTTCACAGAGCACTTGGCTACTGAGAGGCCTGTGCTTGTGACGCCTGGATTGAGAGTGGAAAGAATGTAAGGTGTACAAACACATACAGACTCACTTGACAACCGTGAGCTACATGGCCTATCTATCTTCACGCCCTTGGATCAAAGTGGACTCACGAGCACCTTGGTATAATTCCAAAAGCAGAGCAGCAGTAACTACCTGCCCACAGATTGCTCAAGTCCATCTGGGAGTTTGCCCAGATTAGCTGCATACGAAACTAATCAGGGTATCGTCCCGTTTACTCCTCACCTGATAAAGGTTTTTGAGTTTTCATGATGATGCCGTTGAGTCCATGACTTAAAAGACACAAATTGAAATGTCTCCCTCTTCCATGCCATTCTCTCTTTATATTTAAATAACCTAGACACGTGCTAAAAATAACCCCATTTCCAGACCTAACTCTCTCACCATTCAGATCCAAATATTGAACTGCCTGCTAGAAATTTCTACCTGACCATCCCTCAGCTAGGTCCAACTTACTATGCCTGAAACCAAATTCCCCAGCTCTTCTCGTCCTCCTCCTGCTCAGCCTCAACCTACTTCTGGATTCCCTTTCTCAAAGACAGGACCAGTTTGGCCACCCTAGCTACACCCTTACTCTACACATCCAAACAGTCACTAAGTCAGTCAATTCTATACCTGTGGCGTTTCTCAAATCCTGCCCTCCTCTGCTCTCCCACTGCCCTAACTCAGGGTCTCACAAACTCTCCTGGGAATTGTTCATGACAATAAACATAGCCACCGTTGTATTCGATTTTTTTTTAGAGAGAGACAGGGTCTCACTCTGTTGCCCAGGCTACAGTAGCCCGAACAGGGCTCACTCTAACCTCAAACTCCTGGGCTCAAGTGACCCTCCCACCTCAGCCTAGGAGGGTGGAAGGATCACTGAGGATCAGCTGGGACTACAGGTATATGCCACTACACCCAGCTAATTTTTTTATTTTTTTGTAGAGATGGGGTCTTGCTATGTTGCCCAGGCTAGCCTTGAACTCCTGGCCTCAAGTGATCCTCCCACCTCAGTCTCCCAAAGTGCTAGGATTACAGATACAAGCCTGGCTACTATATTAGTTTCTTAATAAGTGTTTGACCTATTCTCTCTCACTTAACAGTTACAACAATCTTATGAGAAAAGATGAGTACATCGTTTTCATTTTACAGATGAGAACGGAGACGTAGGAAGGCCGGCGTCCCACCGCTGGTAACAGGCAGAGGCAGAATTTGAACCCAGTTTGCCTAACTGCACAGCCCACACACTCAACCACTGACACTGTCTCCCATTTAAACAGAGAGAAGGTTTCTGAGGCTGCAGAAGGGAGGGGTGGTGAAGCCAAATTTTTCAGTGTGTGCTCGCCATACTATTATACAATGTTTCACAACAATAATTTATTCATTAGCGACTTGTATCATTTTAAAATATTAAAATTTCAGAACACTTATTTTACCCCACCACACTGGTTATCCCTTTCCGTGCAAGCCTCACTCTGTCCACGCACTGCCACACGACACGGCCCGCCGTGCGGTGGTGAGGAACATGCACACTCATCTCCAGAGCGGGAGCACACCTTACTCACCTGGACACACCCTGGTGCCCCTCAGGGACCAGGCATCTAGTCGGCACTCCAGGAACACGTGTGTAGCGGAGGCATGGTCCTATGGAGAAATGGTTTTGTATAGACAACGTGCAAAAACATGTAAAATGTGTTCCAGAGACATTCACAGCCTTCTCACGACAGTCACAAGATCATGCCTATTTTCCAGGCATCGCTGATCATGACACCCCCTGTTCCGTTCCAAAGTCATCCCCTCTGAGCAATAACTTCTATAGTCAGGCTGCCTGTTCGGGGCATGGGTTCCAGTTCCCTGGTCCACTGTCCGGACGATGCTCCTGGGAACACCTGCCCAGGCCTGGACTCCAGGCATAACAGCGCAACCTGAGCTCTGAAACTTCCAAGTCACTAATTTTTTTTTTTTTTTAATTTCAGCATATTATGGGGGTACAAATATTACGGTTATGTATATTGCCCACGCCCCCTCCCCCCTCGAGGCAGAGCCTCAAGCATGACTGTACCCCATACGTTGCACATCTCACTCATTATGATTGTATGTACCCATCCCCTCCTCCCCTCCCACCCGCCCAACACCCGACAAATGTTATTCCTACATGTCCACTTAGGTGTTGATCCGTTAATACCAATTTGCTGGTGAGTACATGTGGTGCTTGTTTTTCCATTCTTGAGATACTTCACTTAGTAGAATGAGTTCCAGCTGTATCCAAGTCACTAATTAATTCGAAAGTTATATGCTAGGTTTCCAAAATCACACTCGGCACCCAGAGCACCAAGAGCTGTGGCCTCATTGGCTGATTCCTGTGAAGGCCGAGTTAGCTAAGAGGTGGCCCGAGTTCTCAGATCCGAGAAAGCAGAGTTGGCCCAGGGGTCTAAGCGCTGACCAGGGCAGCCTAGCAGGAACAGGAGACGGATCTCTCCCACAGCTCCAGTTTAGATTGCTCCTGGCTTGCTTAAATGTTCTCCCTCTGCCCACTTGCAGAAAGGCTACAGGACAATTTATAATAAAAGGTACATATCGCATAAGGACAATTAAGAATATAATCAGAAATCATGGAGCCCCATGAAAGATAGGGGGAGATATTCCCAAGAAGCTTAATAGAAAATTGTTACTATCTTGAATAGGAAACTTAACTTTGAGCTTTCTGCCAGCCGAGACAAAAAAAGGAAAACATCATCCAAAGGGATAAAAAGAATCCCTTTACATCTTCAGAAGAAAAAAGAAGGGAGATTTTCCTAGAATATAACATGGAGTAGTCCAAGGACCAATGAATAACTCAACTTCCAAGGTCTCCAGTGAAAATATTACTCAAGATGTAAAAATGTTCCCCAAAATGATGTCATTCACCACAACCTTTAGGAAAAACCTTAAGGAAAAACAACACAATAAATTGTATTACATTTATCTCAGTAGGAGTATTTGTCAAGGAGCTAAACTAACCATCCTAACATCAATCCTCCTGTCTGGTCACCTAATTCAAGATATATTGGTAATTGATATATTAGGTGCTCTACTCCTGAGAGCAGGACTGAGATGTATATTTTTGTTAGGTTTGTTCCAGGTGGGAACTTGAAAAATACATATGGGACAGAATGAGGTTAATGGAAAACTGAGGTTTGTGAATCAATAGCTGTAGGGGTCTCCCCAGAGGTGGTAAAATCTAACAGACAGCTGCAGCCAGCATTCCTATCCCCCTGATAAGGACAGAACTACCCTCCTCCCTTATCTCTACAGGATGAGACTGACCCAAGGGTCCCAGAAATTGGTTGTTTGAAAAAAAAAAATTTTATTTCAGCGGCTATTCTGGCCCAGGTACTCACTCCCCACCCCCAAGAAACCCTCTATAAAACCCAAGGCTTTCCCCTCCCTCCGTGTGGATGCTCCTTGACCTCCGCCCATCTGCACCCAGATGCTCGAATAAATGGCAACTTTGCTATACCTGACCCTTCCTGTGTCTCCCTCTCGGCTCCAGACCTAACGACTTTGATTTTTAAAAATGAAGTGAACATAAAGACAAACAAATTAATCAAGGAAGTCTAAATATGTAAGAGCAAGATGAAAAATTATGTACTTTGTTTAGGAATATTTTAAAGACTTAAAGGAATTAACATTTGAGGATGTGTTTCTTTCTTTGTTTCTTTTCTTTCTTTTCTTTCTTTCTTTGCTGTTCCTATTGAGAAAGAAATGTTTGCACCTGGGAAAAAAGTAAAAGGGTCTAAAAGGGAATACAATCAAAGTCAGTTACCCTCCCTCCCCAGCCAGTCCCTCTGCCCAGAGGCAACCACTGTTAATAGTCAGAAATGAAATTAAAAGGAGTGTGGGGGAGGTGACAAGCTTCCTAAAATGCCAGTTCTGTCTGTCTGATGGGGGGGGAAACGTGGCAGAACTCTGTTGGTGGAAATGAGAGGTTGTTCCACCTCGTGGGGAACGACTTGCAGCCCCAGATCAGCCTCTGCAGGACCCCAAAGCCTCCAGCACCCTTGGGTTTTGGTCATGAGGGTCAAAGACGGACAGGCATCCTTGACCCGTGTGCAGAGGGAAGGTGACAGCAATGGCCCTCTCACATCTCCTTACGCTCTGAAACGCCTCAAGAATTTTTTCACATTGATTCAATCAGAAACATTTATTAAGTCATTACCAGGAACCTGGCATGATACTATCAGACTTACTTGATTTCCTCATATCTGACCTTATTCCATAAAAAATTTGTGACAAGCTTATAATACAATATATGGTAAAGCAGAAAAATATAAAGTAAAAAACAGAACCAGAGAAAATACAAATTGTAACAGAAGATCCAGGCCAGAGTAGCTGGTCAAAACACAGGGATGCTGCAGCCATAAGCCCCAGGGGAACCTAACTCAAAACACAGATATGGCCACGAGCTCTCGCAAAGAGAAGGGGGATGCATTGTTGTCTACTGGATGCCAGAACTAGCTTGCAGATATACCCTGTTTAGTGCAATAGGTTTGTATACCCACAAACATATGTCTATGAGCATATGTGTATATACATAACTAGATAAAGTGTTCCTATATTAAAAAACACAATGTCATCATGAAAACAAAAGTGGGTTGTCCTGCAAAGATCCCCTCCCTTCAAGGCAGTGATTCTCCATCCTGACTATGTGTCAGACTCTCCTGGGGGGCTTTGAACAAATGCCAGGGCCCAGGCTTTGCCCTTAAGACTGATCCACATGGTCTGGCACAAGGCCCGACATGAGTTATTTTTAAGAGCTTCCCAGGGCATTCTAAAATGTAGCCTGGGATGAGAACCATTGATTTAGGATGGCCCCTAAAGAATCCTAAATTATAATTTTTAAGGAAATTAAGGCAAATTCTACCACCTTCCCTAGTTTCCAAAACCCAATGATGTCTGTAGCCTGAAGCACCTAAAATAAGCCAGAGGCATTTGTTGTTCACTCCACTGGTACCATTTCCTCATCGTGCACACCCCCACCTCTCTCACTGCCTAAGTCTGGCTCTTCCTTCCGCTCTCAAACTTCCCCCGCCTCTGGTGTGAAGCCTTTCCTGATCCTCTCGGTTGGGGTCCATGTTCTGTGACCCCCCCAAGATCCCCTTCTATTTTTCTTTCCACACTGGGCTGTGGTCATCAAACCTACATTTTCAAAGGCCCTCACTCGGGGAGCTAGAAGTGTCTGGGTATATCACGTACAAACCTACAAGTAGATCATGGTGTTGGAGAAACTTATTTGAAGACCAGGTGGAAGGGGTGTATGCTTGTGTCTGGGCGTCTTCCTCTTATTTCGATATCTAAGCCCTCCTGGGAGGTGTCTCCCCAGAGCCACACTGGACAGAATCCCATGGGTTAGCAGGATGTTAGGACTAGAAGTATCCAGGAGACCAAGGTGAGACATCTGGAAGACCTGTAGTCACGATGGCAACAAATTCAAGTCCTTTATCCCTCAACATATTTTGATGTGTCTCATCCACACAAGCCTTCTCTTTATTATTTACAGGATAACTATTCACTTTTCTTTTACCCAGAGACCCCTTGAAATAGCAGCATACTAATTAGGAGCATGGGCCCTGGACACAGAGGAACTCGGGTCTGAGTCCAGGAATTCCGCCATTTCTCAGCTGTGTGACCATGTAGGATTTACCTAACTACCTTCTCTTTAAGATGTGACAATCATGATGCCTCCATCATAGGGGGATTGAGATCATGCATGTAAAGGACTCAGCACAGCATCTTGGAACAGTAGCCTAATAAATTGCAGCTATTGTATTTATTATTCCAGATCCTATACTTATTCCACAATGTCACCAGGCCTCTCTTGCAGCTGACAGATGGTAATGATTAATGCTGGGACACAATCAAAGATAACGTGTTCTCAGATGCTGTCACTCCTATCCCATAATGAACGAATGACACACTGTTAACCCTTCAGCTCTGTCACTTCCGAGGTACCCAAACTGTGCTCAAACTCTGTCACTGTCAAACCTCCACCTAGCATATCTGCACCAAAGTTTTCTTTCCACATATACCTAGTAATAGCCAACTCCATCCACTTGAATAAAATCAGTGAATTTGTACAATGTATAAATTGCATCAACAAAAGACATTATGGTAACCCCATCATTCTGGGGTTATGAAAAGGGTTTACCCGGGCAAAATTACAGAGCAGAGAAAGTTCTCAACCTTTCCCTTCTTTCAGGGGCCTCCCCAAATTCACCAGAGCTATAACCACAGCTAGATCCCCAGGAAAGTGGCAGTTGATGAATGTTTAAGATGCTGGGCTTCCTAGGGATATCTGCTCATAAATAGGGCATTCTTAGGAACCAGAAGAGCCCTTGGGTTCAAAGGAAAGAATATAGACTCTCTATTGCTTTGGAGAAGTTGAGACAGCACAACCTTTGGTGGTACTCTTCCCACCAACATGATCGATTGACTGCCTAAGGTCAACCTGTCGAATTTTATCAAAATGCCTTAAAAGCAGGGCCAACGTGACTGTGTCCACAGAAATTTCATTCCAGAATTATAACATTGAAAATCCTCCCTAGATGTCATCTAATTAGCTCTCAGCTTTTGACCAAGATTTCTCCTCAGCTCCCTGGCCACGTGGCTGATAACTGATTCCAGAAAGTCTGTGGATAGGTAATTAAACCTACAGGTGTTTCAGGTACATCTGGGGACCACAAAAGCAATTAGAAGAGCAGAGGAAGCATGCTTAACTTCATTATCGCTGGTGCGCTGCTGAAAAGAGGGTCACCATGCAAAATATTAATGAAAAGCAGTTCCAGATTGGGAAAATGCAAATAATGTTTCAGCTGCTGATTTTTTTTTTTGGTCAATGGCCCAGCAGAGCTGAGTAAAATAGCCAAGCCTTCTCTGCCACTTCAAAAATTCGCCAAGCTAACCAATGGGAACTTAGAGCCATGTTTTATTGTCCCCTGCCTGGCCTGTTAATAGCAACAGAAGAACAATAATTCAAAATAATTACAGAAGTGAAAGGTAGTAATTAGCAGTCCAAATTAGCTATTAAATGATTCAGAAACTTCAAAGTGAGAAGATGACCTTTTTGCTTTTTATGTGGCAGTGACAAATTGGGTTCTGATTTGAGAGGGAAAATAAAGCACTCTAACACATTATGAATTTCCTTCACCTTCCTGTGGGAACTGGGCCAAGTTAATTACAAATATGGTAGAAAGCATGAATTTCAGGATGTTCTTTGGTGGCTTCCTCACCTGTCTACCTGGAAAGGTCACCTTCCTCTCCAGTCTATCCTTTGTACTTTTGCATAGTTATGAGAAAGAAAAATGGGAAATTCCTACTGTATAATCTTTTATTTAATTTAAATGCTGTTATAACACAGGTTTATTAGATCATTTTCCACTCTAATTAAAAATTATTGGCTGAATATTAAGCCAATATTAAGCCACCCAGTGGGTGTGCCTTAATTCCTATAACAAATAGTTCCATTTCACAATAAATATGCCATTGCAGTTCTACTTTTGCATAGTTTCCCCTCTCAAAACTTTGCCAGCTTATTCTTATTATCTCACCTTCAGAGCAAAATTACATACAGGTTCCACTGTGAAGCATTAGCCATACCACTCACCTCTATTGATACACTAACCTGGAATCATGCTTCAGATGCCTGCAATTACCCCTTCTCTTGGAAAAGGCAAATTTCAGGTTCTTTCTATAAAGATAAAGTGTCGTTTGTCACCTTGATCTTTGCACAATTGCAAGCCAGGATATTTCTTTGCAAGTCAAGGTATAAAAACCTTTTTTGCACTTTATTTTAAGGCCCAAGATCTTGACTTGAGAAAATATAGTGCCATGGGATTGACACAGAGAGAAAGGGGATTATCTTTCATCACAAAGCAGCAGCGAACACATCAGTGTTTCACATGATACCTGTTGGGTTCCCACATGAGTGTAGAAATCAGAATCACCAAACTTTAGTGGAGGCCAGAAGGATCTTAGATAGGACTGGAGTCAAGCCCTCTTGTTTAGAAATGAGGAGAAGCCCAAAGTAGAGTTGGATGTTGCCCACCATCAGACAGCTGATGGGGGCAGAGCAAGTCTGAGCTCCCGGGTCCCCACCTGGCTCTGAACCCCGTGCTCTTGGCACCTCACCTGCTGTTCTTTTAGGGGCCAGTCCACTCCCTGTCCCCATTCCCAAGCCAGAGACACGCAGTCAACACTCATTATTTGCAGATGCCATATTTGCAAATTTGCCTACTCACGAAAGTTTATTCGTAACCACAAAATCAATTACCAGGCACTTTCATGGTCATTCACAGATGTTCGCAGAGCAACAAAAATTTTGAGTCACCCAACACGCACATTCCCAGCTGAGGTCTAACAAGACCATGTTCTGCCTTCTTGTTTCAGCTTTCAAACGGTAAACAAGTGTCCTTTTCATGGTCTATTTAATGCCACATTTTTTGCGTTGTTGTGCTCTTTGTTGGTGATTTCACTATTTAAATGGCATAGTGCTGAAGCACCATCTGTTGTTCCTAAGGGCAAGAAGGTTGGGATGTGCCTTATGGAGAAAATTCGTGTGGGAGAGGCGCCTGGTTCATGTGTGAGTTACGGTGCTGTGGCCAGGAGTTCAATGCTAATGAATCAACAACACGTCAAATAAGCCATCTTTAAACAGAAGCACACAAAATAATTACATATTAATTGGCAAAAAGCTTGTGACCAGAGGCTCACAGGAACCTAACCCTGTATCCCCCTAGGAGCAATGGTTCAGTATATGCTAATTCAGTGTTCACAGGGACTTCGCGGAACATAACTACTGTCAATAAGAGAATCACCTGCATATCTGAATGGGCCATCAACACAGACAGGGAGTCCACGGAACAAAAACATTAAAAGAATGCAGGAAAGGTAGCAGATCACATCCAGGGCATGGGCAGCTGCGTCTGAGGGCTGAGGAGGACGGTCACAGTCCCTGCAGGTACTTGCCCTTATCAGAGGGTCCTAGCTTTTAAGATCTTATTGGACAGAACCAGGGCCCTCAGTTGGGCATTTCTGTAAGTGCATCAGATGTCTGCCGAGCACGTGGCCAGCTTTAGAAAATGTATCTCCGTCAGATCGGTGATGATTTCCAAAAGCAAACAGAGCAGTAAGCATGGAAGTTTCACAAGAGCAGAATTGCAGCCAACGTGTGCATTATCTTCCCGCAGACCCTCCTTCTAATAATGCTGCCGTCTTTGGCATCAGCCTTTCTCTCAGCTGAACGTCCTGCGAGCCCGGCTCTGGCACTCAGCTCTGATTCTTGCAACAACAGCAATGACAACAAAAAACAGACCGAGAAGCCCACTCCCTGGGACATCACAGTAAAAAGTGTGGTTGTTAAAATACATAGCGATGCTCAGCGCTTAAGTACATGTTTCCAAAAAAATGTTAGTACCCTCATCTATTTGTGTGTATTTGATGGTACATACGCCAACTATCAGCAGTGATTTCATATGGAGGATGGAATTACAAGGGGCTTCACTTTCTACATTATTTATTTCTGCAATGTGTAGATCCTTTATGAAAAGCCTTTATTACATCTGTAAGCAAGGGAAAAAAAGACATACATTTAATCAATAAATACACTCCCATTTTCAGGGCTCTGGCAGACACGCTCAGTACGGACCAGTCCTCAGCTCTTGTCATATGTTTAGAAAACGTGATACCAATGAACTATTCGAAAAATATCATTAAACCTTGAAAAGTAGCATCTGCACAGAAGCTCACAGCCTCTAGGTTGAATGATTTTTGTTTCTGCTTGACAATATTCTCCTGTGGCAGATTTTGTAAAAATTGAGCTCAAATATATAAGCAAGTAAACTCCAAACAACCCACATAATTCTCTGTGCACTCTGTCACGCTTTCAAACACTCCACAGGCAGAATTTCAGCTCTGCCGTCACCCGGTCCAGCAGCCACCCTGGAAAACTCAACAGTGGCCATCAGCCACGCTCCACTTCCAGCCAACACAGGTGGCACCAATGTAAGAGGTGTACGGCTTGAGGAGCAGGTGGCAAATGCACGCCTGTCCAAAGAAACCAATACAGCACACCCATTAGGGTGGCTATTATGAACACACATACACACACACATACACAGAGAAAATAATAAGTGTTGATGAGGATGTGGAGAAGCTGAATCCCTTATGCATAGTTGGTGGGAATGTAAAATGGTACAGCCAACATGGAAAACATTATAGCCTTTCAAAAAATGTAAAATAGAACTATCATATGATCCAACAGTTCCACTCTGGGTATATAGCCAAAAGAATTGGAAGCAGGGTCTCAAAGAGATATTTGCACACCCATGTTCATAGCAGCATGATTCACAATAGCCAAGAAGCGACTCAAATGTTTCTCTGATGAATGGATAAGCAACATGTCATGTGCACATTTAATGGAATATTATTCAGACTTAAAAAGAAAGGAAATTTGGACACATGCTACAACATAAATGAAACTGGAGGACATGATAAGTGAAATAAGCCAGGCACAAAAAGGCAAATAGTGAATGATTCCATTTAAATGAGGTATCTAAAGTAGTCAGATTCATAGAGGCAAAGTAGAACAGTGACTACCAGGGCCTGAGTGGGAAGGTGGTGTTTAGTGAGGGCAGAGTTTCAGTTCTGCAAGATGGAAAGAGTTCTAGAAATGGATGGTGGTGATGGTTGCACAATAATGTGAATACACTTAACACCACTGAACTGTACACTTTAAAAGTTTAGATAGTAAATTCTATGTTATGTGCATTTTACCAAAATAGTCTTAAAAAAGAAACCAATGCTGGACGGTGCGGCCCAGCTGGAGCTCAGCCCCAAGGGAGCTGTTAGAAGGCAGTCTGGGGACGACCTGTGGGGGCGGGAGGGAGATAGCGACTCCCCTGCTGGGGGCATTCACCCTGCGGGGTGGGGATAAAGACCTGATTCTTGACCTGCATGCGGGTGACACAGGTGTGTTCACTTTATGACAATTCTTCGAGTTGTGCCTTTAGGCTATGTGTGTCAAACACATTTCAATAAAAAAATTTTTTTCCAAAATTTTCAATGTGAATGCGGAGCTTCAAACTACAACCCCGGTGGATCAACTGACCTGAAGCCCGGAGGGACAGAGAGAACAGAGTGGAGGCTTCGGGGAGGTTCACTGGTTTCCTTATTTTGAAATAGCAGGCACAGATGCTCCCGCGCCAGGGAGCCGGACGCAGCGTGCTCCACCAGATGTTCTCACCGCACACACTGGAATCACCTGAGAAGCTTTCAAAATCCCCGCTGCCCGGGCCCCACCCTGGGGGCCCCATCCTGAGGGCTCCGGTGCTACTGGCCTGGGGGTCGCTGTCCCTGATGCACCCAGAGCCGGGAGCCACAGCTCCGGGAACCAGGTTAAGCGCTTCCCGCCGTCTCTAATTCCTTCACACCCCTCCACGATTGTAAATGAGAAAAATGAGGCTCTGACAGACCGTCGGGTTCTGAGACCACACAACTAATAAGTGGCCAGGATGGGTTAGAAACCGAGGCTTCTCTGTCTCCAAAGACTGCTCCACACGCTGTGTTATCTACAAGTTGTTCAAAGGCACAGCTTTTTCTGCCACTCGATCTGCGAACTTCCCATGTGGTTTTCATCTGGCTCCCTGCTCTCCCTTGCCAGCTCAGCCCTCCTCCCCACACGCCTCCCACCCGTTACCGCGGCCAGCAGCTGAAAATGGTCTCGTAATTTGTTTCCTTCCTTGGCTTTTTATGGGGTTTTTGGGGGGTGCTGGTTTCTCTATTAAACAACCTCCAAGGTGGCAGGTGATGCATCTGTTTTATTCTCTAATGAATTCCCCGCACTTAGTAGAGTGCCTGACATTTAAAAAGGACTCAGTAACTCACTGTCAAGTAATAAATAAACCACTCAATTAATATAAATAGTTGTCACTATAAGTGTGTTGTTCACTCTTGGCAGGAGCCCTGGGTACCGATCAAAGCCTGTGGAATGGGGCGCCCCGCCTCTGGCAGACTCTGCCCATAAACCCTGAAACTTTGCCATCTAAACACAAGGAACCAGAATCCCTGATCCTGGAGACGTCTGTTCCCTAAACAACTGTGTCAATTGTGAAATCTTACATTCCGAGGTTTACTGTGTTCCCGGCCAAAGCACTGGGCCGACTTCTCCAGCCTGTGATGCACAGTCAACACTCTGGGTCTTCTGTACAATTGACCTTGGCTTTCAATCTCCCATTGGCTTATGCCTGTTATTAAAGCAAAAGAATCCATCAGCAAGACCCAGAGCATAAGTATTTCATAGGAAAGTGTCCCAAACACGTGCCAGAAGTTTGGCTGTTTCTATTTAAACTATTTTAATGCCTTTGATTGTTTCGTTCCTGCCACTCTGCTGAGGGATGTCTGACCTCAGATCCAGCGGACACAAGTAAACTCTGAATTTACAGAGGGTGTAAACCCAGAGCCCACAATTACCCAGTCATAAATATAGTACCCTTTCTATTTGTAACCTTAGAGAAGCAGGTTGTGCAAAAATGCAGGTTTGTGATTTAAAGCAAGTTGATATGGAACAATTTGGTTTCAAATCATACATTTTGGAGGACTCAGAGAAAGTTTCAGGCTTTCAGTTTCTAGCAAAAATTTCTTTCACTTTAAAATCTCGTTAACCAAGGTTTGAACACTGATTTGCACTGTTGTTGTTACACCTAATAGTTATACCAGGAGGGCAAAAATGTGCCACAGACATCGCCTGTCTCGCTCATCTGTCCGCGGCAGGTGTTGCAAACCCATCACAACTCGATTTTCTAACTGAGCCCAGACAGAATCCTCTCAACACATCTCTCCATGCGACTACCATCAGCCGATCAGAAATCACATTTTAAGATTCCATCCCTTCGTTTTAAGGAACAAACTCTTGACATTCCCAAGAGAAACATCCAGAAATCTGAAATGCCTACACACGTTTTTGACTATCACTCAGGCACATAGTTTCCCTGTCAATAAAAGGGAGGTGACACCTGCCCACAGAATTGTTTGAAAGATTAATTGAAGCAGGTACTAGATATCTACAGTGGGGTTTCCTGGAACCTGTCGCCTTCTAAACTGCACTCCTGCACAGCATTCTTTCAGCCCAACTGCTTCAACACCCATTGGTGTGACATAATTAAAAATTCTCCATATCATGGAAGCTTGAGGCAATTCTTGAATGGTTAAAACTATAGGTGTTTCTACTGCAAGCGCCAAATGTGTGTCCATGTTGATGCTTCTCGTCTACAGATGGGCCTTCATAGGATGAATACTCAGAATCTTCCATGGGTCTTGGCCAAAGAATGCCTCCTGCAAGCCCGTCCCCGTGAAAGCAGACATCCCCGTGAGCACCCTGCAGGAGCCGGGGGCATCCAAGGGGAACACAGAGGAGACAAGAGAAAACCAAGAGGCAGAGAGGAAAACCTGGGGAGGAGGCAAGATCACATCATAGGTAGCAAATCGCAGCTCCAGCTATCGTTTGTCCCCAGATGACTTTGTTTTATCTGTTCCTCATGACTCTCAGAAACAGGCTGCAGAGCAGACAGATGTCATTGATGCTCAATCCCGTATTTCTCTTGCCCACCTGAGCTCGCCTGCAGCTGCAGGAGACAGTTGCCAGCATGCAGATGGTTCACCACTGCAAGCACCCATGGGAGCTGGCTCCACAGCACCCAGGTACGACCCAGAAGAGTGAGGGGCTTAATCACCACCACCCCTCCCTAGCACAACCCTCAACCAAAGTTGGAGGACACCACAAACGCCCAAAAGGTCTGCATTCTTGGGGACTTAGTCTGTACCAGGCAGGCAATGGCACAAACCATCACTACACACACATCCAACAGGACTGCAGAGAAGTGGCCAGATGTTGTGGAGTCTCTGGTTTCTCAGCCCAGGGCCACGATGCTGTCCCCTTCACTATGACAAGACTAAATCTGGGTGCAAACACACAAGACCTCCTCACACAAGAATTCTTTGTCCTCCTAAGCACATCTAAGTTAACTACGAAAACCATGTTCTGAATTCTTAGGGGTCCTGGCTTATTCCAAAGTAGAAATTCCTTCCCCAGCAGAGGGCACAGGCTGGTGTCCCCTAGGCTATCTCTGTTCCATAATCGTGGTTTGTTTTTGTTTTGTATTTTTTGCTTTGGTTTGTTTGTTTGTTTGTTTGGCTGGCAGAGTGTTATAAAATGAGATTTCCCATGAAAATAGGCATTTCCAGTTTCTCTTGCAAACCAAAAGATCTAGCCACCCTAGACCTGCTCTCCTACCTGGCAAGCATTGACCAGGACCAAACAGGTGGCTGCAGCCTCTAAACAGGTCACTTGCCTTCTGGCTTGCTTCGGTCCCTGTTACCCCTCCCTATTGTCACATGTGGACCATTTCTCTGATTGTTGTTATCTGCCTGACTCCTGCAGACAGGAGTCTGCAGTTTGAAAACTGCATGTTAATTTTTTATATGTATCACATTTAAATGTACATGCTGTTTCATTCATGCTGTTTGGAAATAGATTAAATTATGCTTTTAAAAATGATATTCAAACCAAACATTTGCTTAACCCACTTAGGCATTTTGAAAATCCCTTCACTCCATTATCTTTAAAGCCCTTTTTATTACAGTTCCATGATTGTATAATTCTAAGATGCGACCTACATCACACACTGTTGCTGTTAGATTTTGGTTGCTCTTCTCAGGAAGGGCTGGGCTTCTCCTTAAGACAGAGACCAGAGTTTATCTCATCCTGGATCACAGAATGAAAGGACTCACAGCTTTGCAAAGTCTATTACTTAGGGAGATAGATAAGAAAAATATAGAAAGAAAATGCTACGGAATTCTATGCTGCAGAAAGAAGCAACAAATTAGATGTGCATTCAGCACCTGAATAGATTATTTTTTTAAAAAAAGAAAGAAAAGAAAAAGGATTGAAGAAATAAATAAACACTGCAAGATTTATAGCACCATACCATTTATGTAAATCAGAATGCATACAAAGCAAACAATATTAAATATTTCCAAGGACACATATAAATTTAAGGATATATATAAATCTATTGCAGTCAGTGTCTGTTGGGGAGGAAAGAGAAGAGGATGGGGATGAAGGGAGAAATATAAAACAAAGCATGACTCCAGCCTTGCCCAGACTGACAATGACAATGTCCCACAACAGCGACAGTGAAGAATACAGCTCAAGGCTGCACCTGAGGTCTAAAAAGGGAGGGGAAAAAATCTGGCAATCAGGAAGTTCCATCTCTGCAATATCCTCAAAGGAAAAAACAAAAAAACAAAAAGGAAGGAATTTGCTCCTTCTATGTTTGTTTTTCATTTGGAAATGAAAGTTATTGCAAAGGGACTAAATATCAAGTCTAAGCAGTACCTGAGCCTCTGAAATGGCCCAGATGTATTAACTTAAGGTCATGGAACAGAAGGACAATCTGGTACGAATCCCCCAAACGCAGGTGATCATGCCTGCCCCTTGTCCCACACGTCACTGCTCGGCCATCAACTTGTGGCCATACACAGTACTCCCAGCACCATGATTTACCTTCTCTTTTTCAAGCTATCAGTTTTTGAACTTAAATACCTGCTTTAGGCATGCCCTAAGGAATAACATGCATGAAATCATGGTTTTGGTGTGTTCGTTTTATTTTCTAATTAAACATTGAAATAAATATAAAACTATTAATATTTTTAAATGCTATTTATGCCTAGCTCAAATTGTCTCACATATTTGTTAGGGTAGTGCTCAATACTGAAATAAAGACACTAAACATATGTAATGGCCCCACACAATCTGCCTCAGTTGCCCTGGGAATCAGGTCCCTTTGGCCAGCCCGGAGAGAAAAAGAACACAGGAGAGCATGCTGGGGGTTGTCATGCCCTGATGGGCACCCATCACATCCACTCTGTGAAAGCTGTCAGGGTGGCTAATGCTAAGAAAACCCTGACAAACAGAGCCGGGGAAGGCCATGGAGAGAGAGTTCTCACCCTTGTGTGCCTGGTAACAAAACATACTCTACAAAAACCACAAGCTTGCACAAAGATCATCGCAATCTTATGCAAAAAAATACTGCCCGGCAACTGCCTATCCAACCTTGATCTTTGTAGCCAAGGATAATTATTTCAAAACAATTATGAAATCCTCCTCCTTTTTTCCCCTTCAGAAGCTTTTGCCTTCCTTTACCTCCCTGAACATGCACATCATTTACCATGGCCCATGTATTCCCACTGCGATGCTCTATTCCCAAATAAACTTCTTTTCTTTTAGAGTTCCTCTGTCCCTTTGTTACTTAGGTTGACAAATCAAATTCCTTGGCTGGAATTCAGCTGCATGGTCACCCCTATCGTCCAGTGAGGCTGGAGAACGTGGTGTAGCCACCGGCGGGGAGAAGAAGAGGAAAAACCCTAAACTGTATTATGGCCCTTTACGTATAAATCTATTCCTCAGTAGTGTCTGGGCATGTCGAACGCAGCTTCTCCATCTTTGTAATCTCTCCCAGTGCCGACCAGTGCAGCCAGATAAGTATGTGCGCTTTCATCTGTTCTCCACTAACCGGCGGGGAAGATGTTCCCGCCTGTCATCCGCTGCTACGGGAGCCGATTCAGTGGGAAACAAGAGGAACCACTGACATCCGGAGAGCTCCGAGTAAGACCAGACTGTCTCGTGGGGAACACGAGCCAAAGCAAAATTAAGAAACACTGTCACCAACACTCTCCAAAAACACACAGGAGGTGATGCTAGTGATTTTCTGCTAGGCAGGAAAAGAGGTCAGGAAAAAGTCCAGAAGGGTAGAAAAATGCTCCCATTTGGCAACAGGGAAGAGCAGAGACAAATGGATTTAGACTATAAGAGGCAACTTTGAAAACCAACAGTCTATTTTACACAATTAAAACTCAGAGTAGCAATGGAGGGGAAAGGGAAAAGCCATTTTCTTGCAAGTCCCTAAGTCTGGGAGAAGATGAAGTATTACCCAAGAACATTTCAAATGGTGTCCTGGGAAGAGGCTAGTGCAAATAATTCATGAAATGGAAATTGAGGAGAGAGATAAGGAAAGGAATGCCCAAAAGCAGACACTGTGTCTGCAGAGCTTTTTGGAAGCATTGAAGGAGTCGATAATTATTGATAATTCCACAATTGTATGGCGATAAATAGCTGATGATAAATGCCTTGCAAGCACATCAGTATTTATAACAGGAACATATGTTAATCAGATCATTTCCTAACACAGACATGAGATAGGAATAAAAAACGTATCTATTCAATCAACGGTTAGTTTATGCTTTCTGTACTAGGCACCTGGGAGATTGTGTTATTTTTGTATTTCTACTATAACAAATCACCATAAATGTAATGACTTGAAACAACAAAATGCATCTCTTACAGTCCTGTATATCAGAAGTCTGACATAGGTCTTCCAGAGTTAAGATCGAATTGTCAGCAAGGTGCAGTCCTGTCTGGAGGACGCAGGGAGAGTCCCTTTCCGTGCTCTTCCCAGCCTGTAGAGGCCACCCGCATTTCTTGGCTCAGCGCCCCCTCCTCTCCCTTCAAAGCCAGCAACAACAAACTCTGCCATCTCTCTGGTTTTTCCTTCTGCCTCTTTCTTCCTTATCTAAGAGCACTTGTGATTACATTTGGGACACCCCTACAACTCAGGATAATCTCCCTATTTTAAGGTCTGCTGCCAGGCACAGTGGTTTACCCTGTAATCGCAGCAACTTGGGAGACTGAGGGAGGAGGATCATTTGGGACCAGGAGTTCAAGACCAGCCTGGACCACACAACAAGACCCCACCACTAAAAAAAAAAAAGAATAAAAGAAAGGCAGGCATGGTAGCACATGCCTGTAGTCCCAACTACTTGGGAGGCTGAGGCAGGAGGATTGGTTGAGCCCAGGAGTTCCAGACTGCATACACTCGTGCCACCACACTCCAACCTGGGCAATAGAATGAGACCCCGTCTCAAAAAAAAAAAAAAAAAAAATTCTGATGATTAGCAACCTTAATTCTCCTTTGCCATGTGAACTAGCGTATTCACAGGTTCAGGAATTAAGACATGAACCTCTAGGATTGGGGAGACAGGGCCTCCAGGGGCTTATTTTGGCAACCACAAGGATTAAATTGACTGAAACACAAACCTTGTTCTCATGGCTCTTACAGTCAAGTAAAGGAAATGTGATCCATTCCACAATAATAATAGCTGCTAACAGCTACTGAGTGCCTACTAAGTGCCAGCCTCTGTTCTGAGCAGTTTATATATTCACTCAGGGGTTGGCAATTACTGCCCACCACTCACTTTTGTAAATAAAGTTTTATTAGAACATGTCCATGCCCATTCACTTATGCACTGTCTATGGTTGCTTTTGCATTACAACAGCAGAAGTGAGTAGTTGCTGCAGAAACCATATGGCCCACAAGCTTAAAATATTCACTCTCTGGCCCTTTACAGGAAAAAAAAAAAGTTTGCCAAGCTTACGTATTAGCTCATTTAATAACCTGTGAGGTCAGTACTCTTATAATCCCCATTTTACATATAAAAAACCTGAAGCACAGAGAGGTAAAGTGACTTGCCTCATATCACACAGCTCACAAGAAACAGAAACAGAATTTGGATGCCTTTTCATAGCACCTCTCCAAAACAACCATGAACTAAAGCCCCGCAAATACATACCAATGCGGAGGCAACAAAGAAAACAGAATACAGTTTGGAGGAAATTAATGAAGTGATCGTTTATTAATATCAGACTCCATATATACGCTATGCACTGTTGTTAGAAACTCGGTGGACCCCATCTCATTAGAATCCTACATGGATAATATTATCCTTGTTTTAGAGATGGGGAAACTGAGGCTTAAAGTCCCACAGCTGGTAATGGCAGAGCAGGATTCAGACCCAGGTCCTTGTGATTCCAGAGTGTCTGCTCCCCCTGCACCATGAGAGCAAGATGATACTTCCAGCACAGGAAGTCAAGGAAGGCTGCCTGGCTGGTATGTTGGAGGTGGACTTTGAAGAATGGATGGGATTTTGAGAGGCAGAGATGGGAGCAGAGAATGGGGTCTCCCAGGGGAAAGAACAGCACAAAACAAATCTTGGAGGTGAAAAGAGCATTAGGCATGTTTGGGGAATGGTCAGGGGACTGTTTTGGCTGGTTAGAGCTGAGGACTTAACCAAGGGAGCAGCGGGAGGTTGGATTGAAGAGATGAGAAAGCCTAATTAGTAGCAGATCTCCAATGCCAGGCTGATTGATTTCACTGTGCAAGAAGAAAAGACATTCAAGTGGAGTTTACATGTCAAAGTCTGGGAAAAGATATCTAAGCTGCAGTAGAAGAAATGGAAAGAGTTAAAAATGGGGACTTAGTTAAGGAAGAATCACAGAATGGCCAAATGAAACAAAACGGCACAGAAAACAGGGTCACACAAGAGCTGGTGACTGATAGAACAGGGGCAGTGATGCCACAGATGGAAATAAGACGACGGGAGAAAAAGCCTGTTGTGGCAAGTAGATGATGAGTAAATAGTTATTTGGGGTTTAGTTCTGCTGTGTACAGACAGTATCCCAGCATCACTCCTGGGCAGATGTATCTAGTAGACAGCCGGAAATGCAGAAAGACAGCTCGAGGGACATTGCTGGGTCAGAAAGAGAGGTCTGTGTGCAGGTGATGGTTGACACTGTGGAACTGGATGACATCTCCGGTGCAGCACGGATTCTCTGTGATCTTTGCAAAGGCACACAGATTCTGTGGGGCCTTGCCAGTGTTATCTTTGAGCTCAGGAGAGGGGACCACTCCCTCACGTGTTCATAACATTTTACACAAAGGCCAAGCCACTTACCCAGGGTCCCAGTAATGTCCAGATGGACTTGTGGGAGTGAAATCCACGGCCCCTTTCTCTCTATTCCATTGCAACACTCACCCTTGGCTCCAGCCCTGCACCCTGGAAGCAAAAGTTCAGTCCTTGCAATTGGCGGATTCCAGTCCAGACCCAAATACATTCTACGTAGAATCCGGGCAGCTTGCCTTTTCCTATACCAGGTATTTTACTTTTTGTTGATTATAAAGGCTGCCGTGCTCAGATAGGGTGATCTTTCTATGAACGGATTATGGATTTTTGTTTAAGTTGTTACCAATGTGTTCAGCATGTTTCACTTGCACCAATGTGCATTTAAATGCCATCTCTGCCTGTCCTAGTAAGATGCATATAATGTAAGGATAGATATGTGATCATTCCAATTTCACAAATGAAAATAACCTGAAGCCCAGAGTACAGATGTGGCTTCCCAATGTCATGAAGTGTCCTGTTTTTGTCCCCAGAACCATCATTTCAAATCAGCTTCCAAGTGTCAGGGAAGTAGACTAGGCATCTGAGTCCTGACAGAATAATTGTGTTTCTAAGACAATAGGTAGACCATAATAGGCCATGTACTGTTCTTCCAATAAAGGTGTTTTTTAAACAACAGAACCATAAAATTCTAAAGGAAAGATATCAGTCTGGCATTGATCAGCTTGCAAGCTATCCTCTGTTGCCTTCAATTGAACAAGAACAAAAGTTTTGCCCCGAATGCAAGATTTTGTGTTTGTATTCGTTTGGGTTCTTTTAGGAAATGTCCTTCGTCTATGCTAGTAATAAGAACATATGCTAGGCCGGACATGGTGGCTATAATCCTAGCACTCTGGGAGGCCGAGGCGGGAGGATCACTCAAGGTCAGGAGTTCGAAACCAGCCTGAGCAAGAGCGATGCCCCCAAGAGCCGGGCATGGTGGCGCATGCCTGTAGTCCCAGCTACTCGGGAGGCTGAGGCAGGAGGATCACTTGAGCCCAGGAGTTTGAGGTTGCTGTGAGCTAGGCTGACACCACGGCACTCTAGCCCGGGCAACAGAGGGAGACTCTGTCTCAGAAAAAAAAAAAAAAAAAAAAGAACATGTGCTCTAAAAAATAATTCCCATGTGGACTACTAATCAGAAAGAGCTAACCAGCATAATCACATGACTGCGCCATCAAACACACTGACTTAGGAAAAAAATCTTTAAGGGGGAATATAAGTTTCAAAGGAAATTCCATTATACTCAAACAAGAAGAAAGATTTATGAATTCAAGCCTCTGCATTTAATCAATGACTTGTGTGCCTTTAAAATGAACCAGCTCATTTCTGCTTCATTTCACAAAATTAAGCAGAAGGAAGTATGTTAAGTTTTCTGGTGACCAAAGTGTGCAGGATGAGGAAGTAGGAATGTAACCATTCATTATGGGCCCAGCAATCACCTGGCACAATTCCTAATCAGAGTAATAATCTAGGCAGATAATTAGTAATCTAATCAGGTTAGACCAAATGGATTAGAATGTGAGATCAGATGTCTGACAATGTGACTGTTAATTCTATGTGTCAGTTTGATTGGGCCTAGGGGTGCCGAGATTAACATTATTTCTGGATGTTTGGAGGAATGTTTCCAGAGTTACTTAGTATTTGAATCAGTGTACTCAGTGAGGTAGATTTTGCTCCCCAATGTGGGTGGGCATTATGCAGTTTGTTGAGAACCTAAATAGAACAAAAAGCAGAGAAAGGAGGGATGTATTCCTTTTTCTTCTGCCTGACTGCTTGAGCTGGGACATAGGTCTTTTTTTGCTTTTGCTTTTGTTTTGTTTTTTGCCTTTGAACAGGACTTACACTATCAGCTGCCCTGGTTCTCAGACCTTTGGATTTGGACTTAGAATCATGCCACCAGCTTTCCTGGGTCTCCAGCTTGCAGACAATAGATCATGGGTCTTCTCAGCCTCAGTAATCACATAAACATACCCCAACACTATATCTCCTCATATATATATATATATATATATATATATATCCTCTTGGCTCTCTTTCTTGGGAGAATCCTGACTAATACAAACAGTCAAGATGGCCCAAAGATGAAAGGGTCTTCCTGGGAGCTGAAGAATTCCCTCTCCTTGGAGGTGCCTGGACTCTAAAGATTATTCAAAACTTATTAGAGGGCAGCTGCACCAGGTGACTTTGGAGATGCTTGCATCATCAATCCTCCTTGACTCTAAGGAGAAAGGAGTCCTAAGTGGGTGGCTCTCAAAATTATTTTGACCTATTTTGAGGAATCCTTGACCCTCTAGAAATCCAGGGTTATCATTTTAGAATGGAATGTAGTCATCCACCCAATAACAGGTATTAAAAGCCTACTATCCTCCGGGCATCTATTTTTATTATTCACTCAACAAATATTATATTGAGTGCTTAGATGTGCCAGGCACTGCGCTTGGCTCTGGCAATAGAGTGTTGTTCTCATGGAGATGAGGCAAATAATGAATAGGATAAATCTATGTATTGATAAGCATTATAAATAAATAAGACAGGGTGACAGGACAGCCACAGGGAAGGGTGAGATGTGAGAAAAAGTGAGTATCTGGAGGGTAGAAGCCAGAAAAGGAAGAGCAAGTTTAAGGCTTCAAGGTGAGAACAGGATGGGAACATCTGTAAGAAGGCCAGGGTGGGCAGAGTGCAGGGAGAATGAGATGAGCTACCCCTCCCTGGGCTGCCATTCTGGGTGCCACGTTGCTCCCGTTTGATGACAACCTGATCATCACAGGTTATGACCCAAGTGCCTTGAATTCTAATCCCCTCAGTTATGAAGCTCTGAAATTCCCTCACCGTGTTTGAGGTTGCTGTTTTTTGTGTTTCATTTTTGTTTTCTGAGACAAGGTCTTTTTCTGTCACCCTGACTAGAGTGCAGTGGTACGATCACAGCTCACTGCAACCTCGAACTCCTGGCCTCAAGTGATCCTCCTGCCTCAGCCCCCCAAAGTGCTGGGGTTATAGGCGTGAGCCACCATGCCTGGCCAAGGTCTCTGTTAATGGGGTCAGAATAGGAGGAGAAATCACTGCAAAGGGACATCCAAAGATGCCCCCAAGTCAACCTGCCCCTGCCCACCAAAAACATTTTCTGCAGAAGGAAGGGAAGAATGACTGTGCTGGCAAACCATTTGCTCTTCATTTACTATGTCAAGGAATATAAGTCTTCACACCTGCACAAGAACCGTCCTCAAATACTATGATTAGTTCATAGACACAGTAGAGCTGGACCTTTTGGGTCCATGACACCCTGGCAGACAGGGAATAGCAGAAGGTGGCTATGCATTCAGACAGGTTTGATTTTGAACACTGACCTCGAAAGCTGTTTGACCTTGGCCAAGTCACTCCACCGGCCTGAGCTTTGATTTCCTTTTCTGTAAAGTGGGGATAATAGCAGCTGCTCTCAGGTTGTCGCATGGATTGGGTGACACATGGAAACACTCAGCATGACACCAGGCACAGCGTAGCAGTTCAGTAAAAGTTGCTTCCCTTTCTCCCAGGGGGGATCACTGGCCGTTCTTTGATGTCAACGTGTTCTTTTCCACTTTCTGTAGAATTTTTTAATTCTACAGGTGAAGGTGAAGAGAGACACCCTGATATTGCTTCATAAAACAAGGCTGGAAAGTAATTAACACAAAGAGTCGATCATGCTCGACAGAATGCCTGGCACAGAGATGCCCCCAGCAAAGGAGATTTGCTGCTACTGACCCTGGTATTGACAGCTAACATAGACACAAGACTTCAGGCCACAGTAAGCTACCCTGAGAGTATCTTATATTTCGATCCACTAATCAAGAAACTTACATCCAAGATATAAGCAAAGCTTTCTTCAAGAGGACACAGCCATTCCCAGTGGCACTGCTGGCCCACTTCAACTTATGCCTACTCTCCAATTCCCACACTTCTTGGAACCCTTGAGAAACGTTACAGCCCCTTCATTGGGGAGTTTGAGGCAGATTTGTGTAATCAGATCCGGACGTCTCCTGGTAAGAAGGAAAGAACACTAGACTAGAAGACAGGAGGACACTGAGACTTTTCCCCATCACAAAACTAAGCTGCATTTGCTTCTTTTGTAGAAATCAAACAACCACATGCCAAACCACATTGGCACTAGTAGAAAGACTTAATAACTCAGTTTTTATTTCTAGACAATGGTGTTAATTAGGCTAGAAAAACATCTCCTGCCAGTCCCTGCATTTTCCCAGTGTGGGTCTTGACCAGGTAGGAGCCATCAGGCCCTTGCTGTGACCTGTAGTCAATGTTGAATTAAATCACAGAGGAACAGCTTTGGCAGAATGTCCGTTAAACAAAAACATCAAATTAATGACAAACAATGGAGGAAAGAAATTGCTGGCAGAGATTGCAATCCCAAGCCACGTACTTGTTCTGCTGCAAGACGAAGTTAGAAAGCAGATTAATTTTAAAATGCAAGTGAAATTAGTGTCTTGCACAATGAAACACAAAGGAATTCCTCATGTATAAATCAAGTAAATAACAGGATATTTCCTTGCAAAATAAGGAAAGTGACCATCTTATTACATTCAAAATCATATGCTTCCAAAAGCTAAAAGTTATTGTGTTTCATAAACTGTCCAGGCATTTTATGTTGTCTTCTACCTTGTTTTCCAAAATTAACTGTAACAAAATTATATCCATCCAACGTATTGAACTTAGTAAACAGCTTTTAAAATCTCCATTGATTTTCTCATAATCTTTCCTCTAGTTCTATCGTACAGTAAAAGTGTATGATCCTTACACTCTAATGGGTTGTATTGGATGCTCTAAACAGTATCAAATCCCACACAAAGGTGGTTTCTCTTGGTATTTTTCTACTTCCTATTCATATAACCATATACTCATAAAGCACATCTGGGGACAAAAAATCATGGCTTCTTTTAGTACAAAGAATGTGCTCATTGCTTCTTCTCTTATAGATCTCGATTCACTTTACAAAGAACATCCTGTAAGTCCTTCAGTGCAAATGAGCTAAAAAAAATTTTAAAAATAAAAAACATCCTGAGATCACATTCCATTGGCCTATGAACATTTTAGTAATTAAAGTCTTATTTGTTCAGATTTTTCAAAATGCTACTGTCATTGGCCAAAGGCAATGACAAGTTATACAGAAAAGTTAATAAACAAAATCTGTCAAAGCATAAATATAAAAATAAAAGACTATTGAGTGTTTGTGTATAAAAAGAGGCCAATTTAAAAGTTAATTGCAAGAAATATTTGGGTAAGCAAAAAGAGATGAAAGATGTATAGGGAAAAAAGATGATGGAGATAAAAGATGATGGAGATTCAGGGAAATAATAGAATAAATCAAAATTTTCTAGGTGAAAGACTCAACTGTAAATCTTAAGAAAACAAAAACTGGTATATTCAGTTTTTCAAAAAAAAAGTTTATATACTCCAAATGCTGAGACTTCTTATAAATAGTTCTTTTCCTTAGCTTCAATTTTTCTTTTTTTATCTGTAAAATAGGAAGGAGCATCAATCCTTTCCTGCCCTATTTTCAAAGACCTGTGATAACTGTAAAATTAAAATATACAGGAAGATGGCAAAAATGATCCTTGTAATAGATTGGAGTTGGAGACATCAGTATAAACTCGCGTTTAGCTTAATGTAGATATAGATAGTTGCATATATAAATATTTATAGGTACATGGTTAGTATACACAAAAACATCTCCCTGTCTGTCAACTGAGAGGGCCTGGCAGCAATGGCACTTCAGTAGCGGGAAGCATACCTACCTTCTAGATCTCTCTTTCTAATACTATCCTCTAAGAGGAGGAGCCAGGGATCCTTGAATAAATGGCTGATGCCAGGGCTGGGGCAGAAAATATACAAGATGAGCCAGGAGCATCTTATAGTGAAAGTAGTCAGAAAGTAGGAATGTGCTAAAAAAAAAAAAAAAACTTTGTTAAATAAACCAGAATGATGAGGTTATGTCAAAGAGACACACAAGTCAACTAAAAGAGCTCCCAATGGCCAGAAGCAGAACAGCATGAGCAACAAAATAAAGTATTGGATCATAATCAAAATTTAAAATAAATATAGCCAGGTGTGGTGGCTCACACCTGTAATCCCAGGGATTTGGGAGGCCAAGGCAGGAGAATCACTTGAGGCCAGGACTTTGAGACCATCCTGGGCAACACAGAGAGATCCTGCCTCTATATATATAAAATAAAATTAGTTGGGCGTGGTGGCATGCACCTGTAATCCCAGCTACTTGGGAGGCTGGGGCAGGAAGATCCCTTGAGCCCAGTTCAAGGCTACAGTGAACTATGATCTTGACACAGCACTCTAGCCTGGGCAACAGAGTGAGACCCCATCTGTAAAAAGTAAATAAATGAATGAATATCCATGAGCCCACATTGATATAAATAAATAAATAGGAGAAAGGAGACAAATCTCCTGTGCAGCATTCCAAATAATTTATGTAGATATGCTCCCTTCAAAGAGTGGAGCAATTTCCCTACTCCTTAAGTTCGGACTGCTTACAGCAACTGCCTTCCAAAGAGCACAGTATGGAAAGGGGGACAAAAGAGTAGCTTTACAATGGAGACACCGGACACCACCTCAGCCAGGTAATCAAGGTCAACATCCACAGCCTCGTCATGTCGGTAGATTGCACCTTTAATATGATGTAATGAAAATGGCACCTCTGCAGTCTTCCTCCTCTGGCCCCCCAAAAAGCACACAATAACCCCAAAGTGGTCATGAGAAAACGTTAGACAAACCTCAGTTGAGGAACACTCTACAAAATACCTGACCAGTACTCTTCAAAATCGTCAAGGCCATCAAAAACAAGGAGAGTCTGAGAAACGGCCGCAGCCAGGAGTCGTCTGTGGGGACATGACAAGTAAATGTAGCGTGTTCCGGGTGGGATCTTGGAACGGAAAAAGGCTTCAGGAAAAAACTAATGAAATCTGAGTAAAATATGGACTTTAGTTAACAGTGCATCAATATTGGTTCATTAATTGTAAAAAATGCACCATACCAATATAAGATGTTAATAATAGAGGAAACCAGGTGTGGAATAAATGGGAACTCTCTGTATGGCTTCACAATCTTTCTGTAAACCTAAAAATCCTAAAATAAAAAATGTATTTTAAAAATTAAAGTAAAAATGTAAAATGGCGTGATTATATTTTAGAGGCTCTGTCCAACAATTTTAGAGAGTTTTTCTTCCCATAACAGTATGCCTTTATTTACATATTCAGTTTATAGGTAACTATGATTATTTCCAGATGTGTTTTTTCATATTTCATTCCTAGCTCACCTTTCCCAACCTGCATTTGTTTTAATTACTTCTCTGATTCTACACAAACCCTGTGTTCTCCTCCTTAGCAAATTCCAGGCTGCATTTGTAATTCTGTTTTTTCTCCTTTTTTTCAAAATCGTTTTCAATTTTATTTTCCCTGCTTCTCAGCCTCCCAGTCCTAGCTGCGATGCTTACGTTACTTAGTACCATAGACAAAGTAGATTGTCTCATTCGCTTGGCCTTCGCCCTCACACTCAATGCCTAACATGCCAGTAATCATCTTTCTGCTGCATGGTCTTTTCTGTGCTCCTAATATTGCAAAGAATGTCATTTTCCATCTTCTCAGTCACTGGGGTTGCACTTGCAGAATCACCAATGATTCCTTCCTTTCCCTCATCCCAGACAGTTGCCAAACTCCATCACCATCTCCTTTTCTTATTTCTGGAATCAGAGCCTTTCCTTCCATCATGATGCCAACATACTCACTATTACACACTCGGGTTCTACCACAATATCCCTCTCCTCCCATCCAGCCAGCGCGGTTCAAAGTGTGGCTCACCGGCCACCTTTACCAGAATCACCTGGCAGCAGGTTAAATGTGAAGCCCCTTTGGCTCCTCCCAGACCTGAATCTGAATTCGGGGAGCTTGTGTGGAAATCCACGCTTCCCGTGAACTGCACCTCAGGTACTTATACTGCACACTAAAGCTTGAGTCCAGTGGTTCTCACTTCTGGTTGCTGATTTCAATTGCCTATGAAGTTTTCCAAAAGACTGACGGCCATGCCTCTTCTCTAGGGATTTGTATTTAATTGGTCTGGAGGGGAGCCCAGGTGTCAGGTGCATTTTGGTTTTAGTTACTCTAATGTGCAGCCAAGAGGAGAACCACTGAAGCAGACGACTCTTGAGGTTTCACCCAGTTCTCAGGTTCTGTCGTCTCAACTTTCCTTTAAGAGGAAACTTCAAGCCAAATGTTTAGTAGAAACCTACTTCACCAGAATAACATTTATATACTTGTATTTTTATCTATTGCTACATGACAAATTTCCCCAAAACTCTGAATCTTAAAACAAGCAGCATTGATTATCTCACAGGTTCTATGGATGAGGAACCTGGGCTTAGCCAGGCGACCGATTTGGGGTCTCACAGGCCAGGACTGAACCATCTCAAGGCTCAAGGGGAGAGCTCCAATATGGGTTCATTAATTGTACTGTAGTCCAAGGTCACTCACAGAAGATCCACCTCCAAATCCACCCACCTTGGACAGACCGAGGTCTTTGCTGGCTGCTGGCAGGAGCCCTCATCTCCTGGCCACAGGGCCCCTTCAAAGGGCTCCTTGCTCCCCTAGAGTGAAGGCTCAGGGAGAGAGAGAGAGAGGACGTCCCAATCTTTTTATAATCCAGTCTCAGAAGTGACATCTCACCACTTCGCTGTATTCTATCACTAGTAGCCAGTCTAGACCCAGCCCACACACACAGGTGAGATTCCAGGAGGCAGGGATCCCTGGGCTGCCCGCTGCCATATCCTTGTATTAATCAGACAGCACTAGCTGCTACATCCACAAATCTCAGCCCATTAAAACAACTGGAGTCCGTGTGTTATTCACCTAAGTTAAAAATGGGTGTTGCTGCTAAGCAGGTATCTCTCCTCCAAGTCATAATTCGGGGACCGCAGGAGCCACAGAGTGCATCTCTGGATTTCCCACAGCTTCCACACAAGGCCACGCTCCCCTGGGCTGCTCCCAGCCAATGACCGAGCACAGCAGAGGTTCTAGAATCAGACTCTTTTGCCTGGCACATGATTCTCCGAGGGGCAATCTTTGCCCTAGGGCTTCCCTCATGGAGATTTGTCAGGGCTACACTGCAGTCCGAGGCTCCTCCTAATAAACCCTCCTTCTCCCCCTCTTTTCTTCTGCAGGTTTCCAACCAGAATCACTGTCTGAAGGGTCTCCTTGCATACCCTGCCTCATTCCCCCTTTATCCTTCACAAGAGCTTCCCTCAATGAATCTCCTGCACTTCTAATGCTATCTTGTTATCTGCTTCCTGGAGGACTTGAACTGACACAGGTGGTACCAGGATTGGCCTGAGAAAGAACAGTTATGTGGGCTTTGAGGACTGGCCCATTCCCCCAGGACATTTTTCCAAGTCACCACCAATGAAATCTTCAGAAATGGGGCTGCCACCTTGTATCAAGGATTGTCTATACCCCATGTCCATCTTGGGTGTGGGTCCTCCTTGCCAGCTGGGGGCTACACTGCAGGATGAGACCCTTCTTGCCCAATCCTCGTTCTGGAACCATCTCCCTTCACCGGTGTCAGACCTGCAGCACCCTCGGAGGCTCTCCCTGCCTATTTATGCTCCTCTCTCTCCCCGATGTCCCCCCAGATCCCCTGAACTTCTAATCTCGGCTTGGCATCTACTTCTTGAAGGATTTAAACGGACACATGGCCTTGGCTTCTTTCATCTTATGGGTCTGCCATATGCTATTTTTTGTCTTCTAAAGTCAGCATGCTCACCTGCGTCACACCAAGGAAGGAGAGTGAACATGAAGGTTTCTGAGCACAAGACCTTCCCAGGCCAGGCCTGTGATACATGTTCCTTCCACTCACCCCAACAGCACACCAGCTTCTGGACATGTACAGACAGTCCTTATTTTATTGGGCTTCACTTTATTACACTGTTTGCAAATGGAAGGTTTGTGGCAATTCTGTGTCAAGCAAGTCTATTGGCACCATTTTTCTAACATAATGTGCTCACTTTGTGTCTCTGTGTCAGCATTTTTAGCAATAAAGCATTTTTTAATTAAAACATGTACATTGCTTTTTAGACATAATGTTATTGCCCACTTACTAGACCACAGTATAGTGTAAACATAACTTTTATATGCACCGGGAAACCAAAAAATTTGTGTGACTTGCTGTATTGCTATGGTCTGTCACTGAACCTATAGTATCTCCGAGGTATGCCTGCATTTACCCTTTTATTTTTAGTATTTTAACATGCCCTAGAGTGGACCACAATTTTAGCCATTTGAGCCAATTTAGCTTCTGCTAAGGGATTGGATTTTACAAAAGAGTCCAGAATAGTTATTGCATATCCAGTCTTGTATTATTCTCTTTTCATTTTTAAGGTAAGATCCATTAATAAATAATATTAAGTCATAATTCAGCACTGGAGTGTCCAAAAGATCTCTTCTGGGCACAGACACTTCTCAAACTACAGAAACGCAAACATTTGACTTTGCTTTGTTGGCTGAAGTTAATAGAGTTGCTGTATGCCAGACAATACAAAAAGGAGAAAGCAGCAACGTTTTATAGTGAGTTGCCTAACAGAAAGTTAATGTTTTCAGTGAGTGAGAGGGACAGCGCCATCAAATTTGAAGGTTATCTTAGTCCAAGACCTGAAGATGCTTTGATTAATTTAGCCAAGGTTGCAGCTGTTCTGAAGCACACTAGCCTTGGCCACTGGGCCAAGGATTGGCCATAATGGAAAATGAGAATTTTATGCCTGCCATGTGGTTGAGCTTCCTCGCTACAGTACAGCCTAACATTTCGTGTACATGTGGTAAGAAAGATGTATGATAATATGAGAAAAATCAGTCTAGACTCTTGGGACTCTATCCGATTTTCTGCCTATATTGTGGAGGCTTTGCCCATAAGAATTCTGAGGCCACAGGTAATTCTTCCGTTATTTCTCAAATCCTACATAATGTGTATGTTCTATTGTCTAGATCAGCTGTGACCTAATCATGTGATAGAAAAATTTTAAGAAACTTCTAAAAAGAAGCTTCCTTCAAGACATTCTGCCATTTTTTGGTGGCAAAGTGGATCCAGTATCACATTGTAGGGGCTGAGTCACTGTGAGGAAGAAGTATTCTATCGGCTCTGATCCCAGAATCACAGCTGGAACACAGGATTGGGACTCCAGATTGCTAGAAATTCCTCCTGTTTCAATGATTTTAGTAAATCAAGGCAAATAAAGTTTATTTCCTGTCTTTCTACAACTTACTGCTAACCTTCCAGTTTGCCTTTTAAAATGCAGCTCATATCCTGACACAAAGAGGGAGGCCTTTCACTTTAACATGAAGCTACTCTCAGTTTCCTTCTTTTGGGGGCCTACTGCCCATCAATTTGTATGCCCTCTTGCTTTTTAGACCACTTTAACATTTTACTCTGCAGGATTTGATGTTCTAAGAGAGTGAGTGAGCTTCATGGTAGAAATAACTAGTGGTAGCTATATAAACTAAAAAGCTATATTTTTATCTATTTATATTTCTAGACAACTCCCCTTGAAAGTTTAGAGGAAGGAGAGAAAATTGTGGGGTCCTAATATTTCTCTTGGGTGACACCATTGGACAGGTTTTGGATGTTTGAGCTTTTGTTTCCTTGCTAATAAAGACCACAGGTTCTTCTCATGGCTTCGCTGCTTGCAAATATCTACAGGTATCTTTATGAATAGGCTTTTGGTCCTGTTTTTGTCCTTTTTTATTTCAAGGGTCAATTGTTATATCTGGAGATCTAGAAGTTTGTTTTCATTTCTAGCTTATTTACTTTCTAAGATAGTCTGCAACATGTAGGAGATCCTTTAAATTGCTACTATCCCATTCTAATTTATTTACTTATAACTAAATCCTCTACTTCAGGTCTAAACCTATTTACAAGAGAAGGCGAGGCTCCCTTTACTTGGGCTGCTAGATATAGCCTGAACACTGCTTAAAAGTTTCCTGGAGTCTACTTTTTAAATTGCCTCTTGATTCTTTATTTTGTTTGCAATTTTGAATCTTTCTCCAATCTCCTCTATGGAAATGGTTTCTGCAGTGGCCTAATGAAATACATTATTTTTCTTCCCCTTTCAAGGCCATTAATAAATTATGCAGAGCTGAGTTATTTCAATTCTCCGCCTTCCCCACCCTGTGCTTTTAACCATGTTCCCCAGCTGAGGGGGCTAACAATCAAATGAACTAGTTGGTAGAGATTTGGTAGTCCAGAACAATTAGCATCTATTATAGTAAAATGTCAAATTCTATAGATTTCTGTCTGTCTCACTAAGGTTTAAAAATCCTTAATTATAGCTGTTAACTCAGCTCTAGAGTAAATTCAGTAAATTCAGCTCCTACACATCAGTTTTTTTGTTTAACAATTTTATAATATGACAGATCTTTTCTTGAGAAAACTCTGAAGAAAAGATAACTCATTTTGGGGGTCAGAGGAAGGAATGGAAGGAAGAGAAGGAAGGTAAAGTGGATGATGAAGATACCACAGAGAGAAAGAGTTGTGAGGAGGGTGGGTTCAGAAGGTGGGAATGGAAGTGAACTGGATCTTTTTTGAGAGAGAATATAATAACTTTGACATCAGCATTGTGTTTTGCTGGGTCCTTGTCTTATTGGTTTTTAAAAACTTGATCATTGCATTTTTAAATGTTATTATTATTTCCTGATTTTTCTAGAGTCCTTCTTAAATGTATTAATTTTTACAGGTCAAAAGTTTTCCCCCTAGCCAGGGGCAGTGGCTCACGCCTGTAATCCTAGCACTCTGGGAGGCCTAGGCAGGAGAATCATTCAAGGTCAGGAGTTCAAAACCAGCCTGAGCAAGAGTGATACCTTTTCTCTACTAAAAAATAGAAATAAATTATCTGGACAACTAAAAATAGAAAGAAAAAATTAGCCGGGCATAGTGGCACATGCCTGTAGTCGCAGCTACTTGAGAGGCTGAGGCAGAAGGATTGCTTAAGCCCAGGAGTTTGAGGTTGCTGTGAGCTAAGCTGACACCACGGCACTCTAGCCCAGGCAACAGCGCGAGACTCTGTCTCCCAAAAAAAAAAAAAAAATTCCCCCAGTGGACACTGTTATTCTAAGTCAAAAATACTTTTGCCATTTTCCAAGTTAAGATTACAGCACAACTTAGTGTATAACAGAAAACAGCTCTTCTTCAGGAGAGTGAAACTTTGACATAGACAAACAAGAGGCCCTAGAAAGGATCAAGCAGTCAACTAGCATATGATTATTGACTCCAGAAGATGAACTAAACAAAACAACCAACTGATTTGCAAGTGTCTTTATGAAGATTTTGAAGGGGCTCCACCACAAACTTTGACCAATCACCTTTATGTGAATTGGCCACCAATCTATTAATAACAGACTCCCAACCATTAGCCTTCCAGGTTGGTTTGGGTTGGATGGGACACATATTTGGCCTGTGCCTACAGTACACCATTCCCTGTGGAGCACTTCCTTATGTATTCAACAGATACAAGACAATGCAGGAGATTACAAAAACACATTTGACATCTCTGGACAATAGTCGAACAATTGCCTGAGCGAAGCAATCAGCAGAAGAATAAGAGGTTAATGGCAAAAATATTTAGCAATAGTGCAACTGCAAACCAAAGCCTCTAATGATTTTATACATATACTTTAGTCTGACTTTTTTAAACAAAGTATGTGCCTAGAAACCAAAAGGTCTAATTACCTTATATGTTATTATAGGTCTAATGACTTTAAATAAATCCTAAGATACAAATCATAGAATATCAAAATAAATTCAGCAACCAAATTTCACTGAAATAAGTCAGAGATTGATGGGTTACAAAGGACAACAAAATAAATCCAGTAATAAGAACTCACTGAAACAAGATAAAGCTCACATCTCTGTTAAGACAGACTTAGCCAGCAGCAAATACAAAGGACAAGTAACATCTGGGCACAAACAACCCAAAGTCTTTGTTAGCCCAAGAACCCAGAGAATGCTGCCAAGCAAGGGTCTTCAAGTTGAGTTCGGTGGAATCTGTGAAAGGATGTCAAAGGATGAGACCAACACTCAATACCTGAAACTAAAATACTGAATTTATCACTTGCTTAAGTAACAGAGAGCTATGCAAGTTATAGGGGATTTCACTGAACAAAGAGACCAATGAGACATCACTGAGCAGAGCTAATGGCCGACTTTCTACAGAGTTGGGGGAAGGGGCAGGAGTGGGAGAACAGCCTTAGAAATGCACTTTGTGCTGGCTGCAGACACTCGAGGGGACTGGCATCAGCAGTGTGCTCACTGGAGTAAGCCCGCCGCCAATGGACTGCCTTTCAAAGCACAAGATTGTCATCGATCGGTTGGCTTTCAGAGATATGCTCACTGAAGCAAGTTGTCACTGACTGATTTAAAGCCAATTCTGGTGTTTGCTGCTTACCGTGGCTCCAAAATGGTGAGTATTTACTTGAGAGTGTGGGGAGTCTTCCTTCTCAATCTCTGACATAACCTCTTGATTGAGACTCACAGAGAATTAAAGGGAAATAACGTCACTAACTCCAGATAGATCACACCCATCTCGTCCCTTTGCTTCTGTGACTGCCACTGTTTCCAAAGAAAACGCAGTAGACCCAGCTGGGCTTGCCTCACTGCTGCCTGCGATGTCGGTGGCTGTGGATTGACTAGTAACTTTTCTGCTTTTTACTACAGCCCCAGGCACAAATGATGACAAAATGGGTAGCTTTTGTTTCTAGATTCATTCTTTTGTTTTCCTTTTTCAAAGGAAATTTTTTGACCTTTCCAGTCCTCTTGCACTTCTGCTGTTCTCTTTGGCTTCTTCTTAGTGGTGGTTAGTGCCTCTGCATTTTGAGGGCAAATCAATGAATACACAAGTTAACAAAATCTGCTGATATGAATATTCCCAGCTTCTCAAAACAGGGATTTGCTGGATAGGAGACAGGACATATGCAGGCAAAATATCTAAATGTGCACAGCTACATGTTTTCAATGCCTGGGGAGTTATAGAAACATCAAGTACTAAAGGAGGTCAGAGGTGAGAGCAACACTGTGCCCCAGGTGATCAGGTGAGGCTTCACAGAGGAGATGAGACTGGATCTGATTCTAAAATCCCATCAGTATTTTAGCAGGCAGAGAGGAGGAAGCATTAAACATGGACGACAGAACATTCCGAGGAGTCAAAATGGGCATTTATTTCCTGTATTTAAAGATAATGAGGAAGAGTTCTGCTTCTAGGTGCTAAGGAGAGAGTTGCAGAGGCCATTACCCTTTGTTTAACAACCACGCCATATGAATAAGCTATAAATGCGTATGAACTAAACTTTAATTCTAGAAAATAGCCAGCATTCATAGGAGAGAAGAGACCTACAGCTGCTGTCCTTTCTGGCTGGATAAATCCTCCAAGGTGGAAATAAAGAGGAGCCAGTCAAAACTTGGAGGAACTTCCAGTTCACATTCCAGTGTGAACTGGAATGACAGATTAGAATCCCGGAAGCCCCAACCCCAGAGCAGGTCTTGTGCCCACTAGCCCAGTCTCTGCACAGGTCTCCCCCGCGGGCTGCGAGCACTACAGTGAACGCTGGAGGCAGAGCAGAGCTGAGAGAGATTCCCTGGAGGCACACGGGACCTCCTCGCAGCACAAGCCAGCCAATCTCTGCAAGGCAGGGGGACAAGCAGAGTGGCTGAGAAACAGCAGTCCAAGGCACTACAGGCTCTCAGCTGCCAAGAAAACCTCCCTACAGCATCCCAGACAGCAGAGAGAATTCCCTCTAGATTTAAAAAAAATATATATGCAGGGCAGGACTAGGGAAGAAAGTGAGCTATTTGGGAACCCAAAAAGCTAGGAGTGGACTGCAAAACAGACAGATCTCATACCATTAGGAAAAGCGGCAGACCAGCTATATTAAACAGAGAGCTCTAGATCCCAGCGGTGGTCAGATTCCAAGCCCCACAGAAGAGAATGCCCTGATCCCGCTGTCAAAACATTTGCAGCAAGTGGTGACCAGAATGAGAGCTGTAACAAAGTCCAGTCCTAGCTCAGCTACAGATAGGATTGACTCAACCACCCCACTTTAGCAGCCTGAAACAAAAAAGGGATGAGTCCATTTCTGGAAGTAAGCTTTTTTACTTCGGCCTCTACTGTTCTTTTATACAAAATGTCCAGCATGCATCAAATATTATAAGGCACACAAAGAGGTATAAAAAGTGTGATCCATGGACAAGAAAGGAAATAGTCAATAGAAGCAGACGCAAAAATAGCTCAGCGTTTGAAATTATCAGACATGAACTTTAAAATAACTATGATATAAATGTTCAAAAATCTAGTGGAAAAGATAGACAACTTGTTAAAGAGACAGGGAATCTCAGCAGATTCATGGAAACTAAAGATCACAAGGAGACAAGTCAATTAAAACAGAGAAAATACATTCTCAAGGTTTTCATCTTTTGTTATATAGTGTTTTTCCTGTTTACCTTAGGTTGGCTTCTTTATTTTATATATTGAAAGCATAATTTTAAAAAGCAAACTTTTTCAACAAGCCAAGGAAAATTATGTATGCTAGATCTAAATTAGCTTGGGATATAAATTAGAAAATTTTACAAATTTCCAAGTAAAAACAACATTTGGACCATAATGCATCTATATCTCAGCTACTGTAATGAAACAAAGATATGCCCAACACATAATCTCGGTAGATCATTCTCCTTTATTACAACTTGCCTCCATTTATAAGGAATTGATGGCTCATTTCTGATCACATAAAAGTATATCATAAATGTATTAATTCTTCAAATGATAAATTACAGTCACATAGGGTTAACATAGTTTATTAAACCAACTCTTAAAACAGCTGGGTTTATTATTATATGCAAGTTCATCCTCTACATCATTAATGATTAATATGTAAAAAATGCTTTCCACTTTATTTTACTTTTTAGATAAATTAGGGGCAAGATGATCAACCATTGTCCTGGTTTTTACAGAATAAAATCATAAGTTTGCAATAATTAAATTCATTGAGCATACCAAAGATTAATTAATTGGCACCATTAAGTGAATACTATGTTTTACTTCATTACCCTCCAAACTTACTGATGGTAATATTCCAGGCCTGTGATTCTTATGTCTTCCTTGCCTAAAGGCCTTGGAAAGTTTTATAGCAGATTAACCCCATGCTGATCAGTCAGATTTTCCTTCCAGAATTCCAAAGATGGGTTACATTTCCCTATGCACATCCCTTTTGCACCTACCACCCTTGAAAGGAATTGTTTATCATATGAAATAAACACACACCAAAAAATGCAAAACCTTTTTTAGAGATCCAACTAACCTTAGTATTTTATTAACTGCTATATTGAAACAATTTCCCCAATAAGTTGACAATTATACTCAGAAGGAAGTTGGGGGGGGACTAAAAAATATCTCAAATAATAAGTAAGCTCCCAAAAGAATGTGCAAGATCAAAATAATTTTGCCACCCATCCCCAGACGTGTTAGTGTCATAAAATGTCTTGTATGGTTCCTTTCTATTTCATGCCCCTAATCAGATCTCACTCCTCATTGTATTTCTTCGATGTTCCCTGGAGCAAATCAGGGCAGCCGTGAGCTTGGAAAGCACTTAGCTCAGCTGTAGATACACTCCTGACGGCTTCCACTGGGTGCCCATCAGCATCACCTCTAAGGTGGGAGAGAATGGGGGGAACAAGTCTCCAAACACTTTCTTTCCCTACTGCCTGGCCCCCTGAGCTACCACTTCACAAGAATATCAATGAAAGGAATTTCTCATGGGTTTCATGAAAACTGGAACTGGTGGGAATCTTAGAAGTGCTCTAGAAAGGGATCGGGATGGCAGTGGGGGAGAGGGAAGGAGGGACTTGCAGAGAGGAGGAGCCTGGAACTAAGACACAAAAAGCCCGACAGCACAAGACAGAAAATGGTCTGCTCCTTAAAATCAGATTAAAAAAATTCTTCAATTTAAATTATAGAGTGGCATCTTATTGGGAAGAGGGTGGGTGTTTACATTTTTCCATTCCATTGCATTTTACTTAATGTCCATATTAGTCATAAAAACCGTGATCGTGACATGCTTTTAAGAGAGGCCTGAGCTGTGTTACCAGCTATCAAGTGTCAAATATTTCTTCCTCCTCACTCTCCATACCCAACAGTCACCAACAACATTCCATGTTTTATTTTTTCTAAGGAAGGAAAGAGGAGGACATCACACATTAACACTCTGACTGATCCTGAGTTTCATAAACCCTAAGAGAAGGACCAAAAATGTCCCTTTGTGTTCACACATTTGTCATTGGGTGCCCCCTCCCATCTGCACCTGGCTCATATTAAGACCCATTGGTTTGCCCCGGAGCATGACAAATGGTCTTCCTCACCCTTCACCTCCGCCCCCCTCACTGGGGTAATCCCACAGCCACCCTTGAAGATTCTTCCTTGGTTCCAGACTTTGAAGGAAGGGCGTGGGGTGAGGAAGGACAGGGAGAAGTAGACAGCAAATGAGTGCAGCCAGCAGCAGACAGGGCCTGAGGTTAGACCAGGTACAGAGGTGTCTACCCTCTGCTCTTGCAGTCAAGAAACTGGCTGGGGTGGTAGGAACTCAGAAGGCTAATGATGCCCTCAAAGCATGAAAAATGAGGGTGCTAGATGCTCAGAGATAATCTCTCAATCCCCCTCCAGCTCTGACATTCCAACATTCTAGGACACCGCCCCTCTAGTTTGGCATTCAGCGTAGGGTTGCCAGACTTAGCAAATAAAGACACAGAATGCACACTTAGATTAGACCCACAGATAAACGTGAACAATTTTTTAGTGTAAGTATATTCTATACAATATCTGGGATTTACTTATACTAAAAAAGTGTTCATTATTTATCTGAAAATTTAACAGGGTATCCTGCATTTTATCTGGCAACTCTAGGTTAGTGGATAATTCATAAATAATTATTAATATAGCCACCACTTACTGAGCACTGACTATGACTAGGCCCTGAGATTTACAACAATCATCTCGTCTGATGCTCGCAGACTTACGAGAGAGGGTGCTGAGAGCAGGGCACAAGTCCCAGCCTGGCTGGCTGCATGCTATTATATTTATAGGAGATCATTTAGAAATTGTTGCAATATTGAAAATGCATCAGTATCTTTGGATCAATATGCACAGAACTCTATTTTTCTTTGGGGAGGAGAATTCAGAATCAGAGGTAGGAGAGAGAATTACTTTTCACTGCTTAGCTTTCACCTGTACTATTTGGATCTTTTTTTAACAGCATATATGTGTAACCTATGTGATTTTTTTTAATTAAAATAAGACTAAGCCCAAAATAAAGATTGTTGCAATAGGCAGTTTTGGTAAATGGATTTTTATCAACCTTAGTGCTTTATCAGTAAGAGTGGTAACACTGTTATAATGAACATGGTGATTGTATTTCCTTCTGTTGAGGATACAGTCTCTCTTCAGACCATGGGGCCCGGTTACTCCCAGAGTGTTAAACACAGTCTGATTTTTCCGTCCAAGGACCCTACCCAATTAATTAAGGAAAAAATGCCCACACTCTCAGACGCTGGGTTTCCTGTCCCCTATGTTTCCCCTGAGCCAGGAGCAGCTTTCCCCTGGATGAATAACCTGTCCCAGGGAGCACTCTGTTCCCCAGACTGCCCGGGAGGCAGAAGCAGGGAGCCTGCTCCCCAGTGCTCAGGCTGCCGGGCAGAGCCTTTGATCTGACCCTACTGACTCCAGGGGGTCTCATTAGTGGTTCTAGATGTCAGATGTCACTTCCCCCCAGCCCTAAAGGCCATGATACAAAAACTAAGACCCAATGGATTCAGCTCTAAATTTTTAATAGTGAAAAGTCATTTTCATGAAAATGGAACACTCTGATGACAAAGTTATTTTCTCCTAAGTGGACTTCAACCCATCATTCCTAGTCCTCTCAGACACACAATTCTGCACGCACAGAAGAAATACTAGGGTTTATTTTTATAACTCCCTGCTTGAGACCCATCCCTCACAGTTTTTGCAAATTCTCACTACAATTCTTTTTTTTTTTTTTTTTTTTTTTTTTTTTTTTTTTTTTAGAGACGGGGTCTCGCTCTTGGTCAGGCTGGTTTCGAACTCCTGACCTTGAGCTATCCACCCGCCTCGGCCTCCCAGAGTGCTAGGATTACAGGCGTGAGCCACCGCGCCCGGCCCTGCAAATTCTCACTACAATTCTTAAAAACCAGACTGTCAGCACTGCAAGAGAAGGCAGGTCAAGGGAAACAAGCATCCTTCGAGGCATTTAGGTAGATGTTATTCGCAGCCAGCGGCGACGGGTCTGCACCTGCCCGCACAGCACGATTGGCGCCCCCGTTCCCGCCCGCACACGTGCCTCCTCCAGCACCAGAAATCCTCAAGGCACTTGCAAACGCCGGCCTCAGACGAGGTACCACAAGCAAGCCTCCTCCACTCTCAGCTGGTAAAAATTAAATCCCACTGATAAAAAAAGGTATAATCAATGACTGCGAAAACACCAAATGGCAAAAAGACAGAGAGCTTCTCCTGTGTATTATTTATAGTTTAGAGAGGATGCAAGAAAGAAAAAAGAAAGTTATCTAGGGACAGCTGAAATTGTGCAAAAGATGCAGAGAAATGGACCCAATTGCTCTGCATCAGCATCCAGGCTGATCTCACCATGTCAGAGGCACCATTTGGGAAACAGGAGACCCGGTTTTTCACCTGCTCTGCCCCACTTCCTTGGGAAGTGCTGAGATCATGTAAGAGAAAGGACCCCACGTTCATATGCAAAATCATGACCCTCCCAAGTTCTCTGAACTCCTCACCCTGCGTTATGGTTTCCATAGCTCTTACCATCACCCAACACAACCCACATTCCTTTATCCCCTGCCTGCGTATCCCAGCGCACGGCAAGCACCAAGCACCGGGAGAGCAGAAGCTTTGTTGTTTTCATGGCAAAACCCCAAATCCTAGGACAGCATCTGCCACATAGTAGGTTATCAGCAAATACATGCTGGGTGAACGGATTCATCCTTTTATCGGCTGAGCATGCGACAGGCACAAAGGGATTTTGCTGTGAGTAATGTGTGTACAACCGGAGAACTAAAACACAGAATGTGGTCTGTCCATGCAATGAAACACTCTGGGGCCATGAAAAGAAATGCCATGCGAACACATGCTCCAACACAAATGGGCCTTGAAGACATCAGGCTAAGTGAGAGAATCACATGCAAAAGGCCATGCACTGTATGATTCCACTTAAATGAGTTGTTTAGAATAAGCAAGTCCGTAAAGACAGAAAGTAGGTTGGTGTTGCCAGGATCTGGGCAATTTGGGGGATGGTGGGATGAGACAGCTAAAGAATCTAAGGTTTCTTTTGGGGCTGATGAAAATGTTCTAAAATTGATTGTGTTAATGGTTTTACACTTCTGTGAATAGACTAAAAACCATTGATTACATATTTTTTTAAATGGGTGAATTGTGAGGTATATAAATTTATCTCAAGAGAGCTGTTTTAGAAATAAGAAGTTCAACCTCATCATCAGACCAAAATCCATAATCCTGCCTGTCTTTGTTCATTGTTTCCCATCAAATTGCCTTTTCCAGGAAAGAAGTACTAATAGAAATGCTAATAACAACGTAGCTCTTCAAGTACTCTCTTTTTTCTAAAGAAAGCCTCATAAAGCCTCAGACAGCTTACTTTTGTAACAAGATCATTCAGCTTTACTGTCCAGCAGAAAGTCATAGTCTTTAGTACTAATAGGAAAAAAAACATTTTATTTTGTTTTCCTCCTTTTTTGAAGAAAAAATAATAGCTTATTTCCTCTTTCTCCATAGACATGGGAAGTAATCAACAATGAAGAAGTTTGGGCAAGCATCAGCTCCAAGAGGTTCCTGTTGCTTACTATGTAGTGAGCGCTCATTACGACAGATCAAGCCACGCCTGAGGCTGTGGGATTGCAGACTTCTAGTGTGAACATCCCTGGGGGCCAACCGTGGGCTCCGCTCTGTGCTGGGCACTGGAGACACCACGTGCTTGGTCTCTGTCCTGCTCCATTATGTTCATGAAAACGCTAAACTGTGGTTTGTGATGTGTTTATGGTGCAGCTTTAGAGAGGTTTCCCAACCTCAGCACTACTGACACCTTCAGCCAGACAATTCTCTGTTGCAGGGAGCTGTCCCGTGCATTGCAGGAGGTTTGGCAGCATCCCTGGCTTCTACTCTGGTACAAGTCGAGGCGAGAGTCAGGAATGCAAGGATTCCTCCTGTGAGTGGGAGATCGGGGTGGGAAACTGTTAAGCTTTCTATGCTCGGCAACAATATTTGGTGTATTTCAAAGTAACTAGAGGAGAGGACTTGAAATGACACCAGCACGTAGAAATGATAAACACTGCAGGTATTAAGGGACACCCCAAATAATCCTGGCCTGACCCTGACACATTCTATGCATGTAACAAACACTCACATGTACCCTATAAGCATGTAAAATATTATGTATCAATAAAAGAAAATAAAAGCTTTCTTCCAATTCCAAGTGTGTTTCATGTGTCACTTCCCACCCCACACAAACCAAACCTTCATGCCACTGCAGGCTGGGAGGAGCCCGGCTCCAGACGCAGAGACGTCCGTGCCTGTGTGGAGAAAGAGGTGGCCCAGAGGGAGTGGGGTGGACAGGGGAGAATTTCAGAGAAGCTCGTGTCCAGGAGCAACCCCACTCCCTGTTGGCCGGTGCCCAGGGCCCCACAGCCCGGCTCTCACAAGAAGGAATGTCAGAATGTCATGTTCGATTTTACACTCGGCGCCTTGAATCCTTTCCTCACAACTGAAATGAAACGAGCTGAAGGAGGCGAGTCTGTGCATTAATCCCCAACTCACAAAGGAAACACACAAGGAGCGAGGTAAGTGCCTGCTCTCTTCCCAGAAGGCCTCCCAGGACCACAGGAGAGCCACCGAAACAGACGTTCGGTGCACTAAGCCACGGTCGTCACATGAGAAGGGAGGTTTAATCCATTCCTAGGAACGTGCAAGAGATTGACCTCTCCGATCTCCAGAGTAGTGAAATGTGGTGGTGAATGATAAGGGCATAATTTAGCCAGCTCAGTGAATGAATAATCATTGCAAACGAAGCCACAGCGCCAGGTAATTAAATTAATTTGTCTCATAGACATGACTCGCCAACTAACTCTCCACTGACAAAGTTGCCTTTCTAGACTGGACTTTTACTCTTGGATCTTCTTGAGATGTTGAAGTTACTTCTCAGCTTCCTGTTCTCGGCAGGGGTCACTGGGAAAGGGCGTGCGGAGTGGCGGAGAAACGCTGTCTTCTGCACCCTGTGCTGCCCGCCCCGCCAGGGCTGCTGGGTGGGACCTAGAGGCTGTGACAGTCCCGTATTTTCACACCAGCCCATCGACTCTCTGAATCTTCTTCTCTGCATTTCTGAGCTAAAATTGTAACTGGTTTGAAGTTGGGGAGGGGGACAGAGGAAATCAGGGCCAGGAAAGAAGGCTACTTTCACGAATTAGAGCTTTAATGTTAATATATGTTCATAAAACCTCAGAAACCTACCTTATGTGGAGATCAGGACAAAATTAGAAGGGAAAAAAGGCCTCTTTAAATAATCATCTTTTTTTTTTTTTCTAAGACCAGAGGCTCAAGAAGGCCATAGCTGGATTTTTTCTCTTGGCCTAGAAAGAAATGTACATTCAGTTAACCACAAAACACACCTCTCTGAAAGTCATTGCCGCTGACTGCCAGACCAACAACTGCAAGACACAAATGTCTTCTGGTGCGTGAGCCTCGGCACATTTGAGTCTGCTCACTGATGCTTCTCTTATGTCAAAGGTCACTTTCACAAAACAAGACACTCAGTATCTTTCACCAAACCAATGATCACTTATGAGCTATGGTCTATTTTTGCAGCTATGTGGAGATATTTGGCATGAAAATTTGGGACTTAGAAATTGCTGATCCAATAAACAGACATTACGAACAACAGTTATCTTACAAGCTAATGTGTCCTAAGGTTTCAGGAACAGTTGGTCTCACCTTACCATGCAATGAAGAATAACTGATTCACTTTTCACAGGTACATTAACCCAATTTGGACACACCATGGAATGCCTGAAAAATAATTCTTTAGTACATTAAACAGTCTCCTGGATCTACTAAAGTGAGCTTATTCACAGTTAGGACATTATAGTGCCTGCTTTTGTCACCGCAATATGCCAGCCAGATTTTTTAAATGACATTGTAAAAATAGGAGGCATTTCTAAAGGGAAAGAAAAAATACTTCTACAAAGGGCATTTTCAACTCTTCATCACCTTCAATCCGGTTTCTCCCTTTATCACCCTCCTGAAAATGTGCTCTCCAAGGTTAGTGCCCTGAGATCCCCCCCCCAAACTCCAGCCCAGAACCTGCTCCCCACCATCGGTCTCTCAGCACCTGTGAGAGATGCCCGTCCCCCTTGTTTTGAGACAGTGCTCCCTGCTGGCTGGCGCTCTGCCTCCCTGTGCTCCTTTCCTCTCTGTGTTACTCATTTGTTTTCCCTGCCCTGCTTCCTAAAGGAAGACCTTCCCGCTGTGGCTCTGACCTGGGACCCCTACCATTCTCTCTGGACTCTCTCCCTCTTCACTCCCCAGTTTGCTCACACAGCCTCTACTCTTTCCTAAAATCCCCACGAGAGCTGTCCCCAAAGGCCCTCCAACCCTTAAACTGGATCTGTGGGAGCCCAGCTCATCATCTTCTCTCCAAATGGTACCTCGGGCTTCCTGATTTCTGCTCCACCCTCCGCCCAGGTACCCAGGCACCCAGCCATGAAACCCGGCAGCCCCCTTGGCCTTGGCTTCTCCCTTGAGTTCCCTTTTCCAGTACACCTGTCATAGCTGTCCCATCCTGGCTAGTCCCACCACCACCGCCCTGGTTCAGGCTATTGTGATCCCTAGCCTGGTCCTTTTCTTAGCTGGGCTTCTTGCCATTCTCTCTAAGCCATGCCTGGATGGCTGCGTGCACAGCTGGGGGGCCGGCCAAGCCAGGAGGGCTGCCTGCAGCATGCGGGTTTACTCAGATCTGCAAAACACCCCTTGAATGCCCCCCATGGGCATCCACTGCCTGCTGAATAAACTCTCTCCTCCTCTTCCCCCAGGACCCAAGAACCTCCAAAATAAAGACTTAAGCTCCCTTCCCAATTTTATCTCACACTATTTCCATACAAATCTGCACTAGAACATGTTACAAAATGAATAGCTTAATCTCTGTTTACTTTTCCCTGAACATGCCTCCTGGACTTGCCTTTCCACGGGCCGTCCTTCATCTGGGCTAGGCAGCAGCTGCCCCCGCGGACTCTTGAAATCTCACATACCCTTCACCGCTCAGCACAAAGTGCTCTCATCCCTGGAGCCTTCCCCCAACACTACGCTTCCTCCAAAGCTAAGCTTCCCCATCCCTCGGGAGACGCTACCTGGGAAACTGGCGTGGCAGAGGGAGCCCAGTTTGGAGGCCACTCTGGAGGAAATGGTGGCAGTGGCCAGAGTCAGCAGCCAAGAGGCAGAACTCGTGTTTTGCTTTTCACTGAGATGCCACCATGGGCAGAGCAGAGGGCAGGGCCTGGGCACTGGGGCCACCTCTGCGGGGTCAGGGTAGAAACCCAGCCTGGGCCCGTTATCGATGCTGGCCCCATCTCTGCTCACCCAGCGACCGGCCTTTTCCTCCTGACCTCCAAGTGCTGCCTCCTGCCTGGGACACCTCTGTCAGTGACTTGGCTGGTTTTCCCTGGTTAGTCCCAGCAGGGACGCAGGCCCACAAGTCTGAGGGCGTTAACAGCTGGTCAGTGAAGAGCATAATTGTTCCTGCCTCCACGGAAGTCAGTTGATTTTCTGGAAACAGCCTTAGACTTTATGAATCAGCTCTGTGCCTGTATTTTGCCATGATTCTCTGAGACAGGAATTTGTGTTTGTGTTTCCTCCCAAGAGCGAATGAGAGTTTTCTGTTTATTATTGGGGTTTTTCATTTGCTTGTTTTTTGAGACATGGTCTCACTCTGTCACCTGGGCTAGAATGCAGTGGCATCATCATAGCTCACTGCAACCTCCAACTCCTAGGCTCAAGTGATCCTCCTGCCTCAGCCTCCTGAGTAGCTGGGACTACAGGCACACATCACTACGCCTGGCCGATGTTTATCATTCTTTACACATTATTTCCGATGATCCTTCCCTGAGCCCCATCACACTGGGAGGGCAGGTGATAGCTCTATTTTAGAGATGAAGACAGTGAGCCTCACAGGAGTTAAGCGATCAATCCAGGGCCACACAGTCAAGTCTCTCAACTCCTGGCCCAACCGTGTCCACCACAACACGCCACCTCTCTGGTTCCTAAGCGCTGGTCTTGGGCACAGCTGTAGATATGGACTCTACGCTCTGTCTGCCCACAGCAAACCCTTCCCTTCTGGGGCCCCACTAGCCCAGACCTGTACAAACCTGCTCCTTCATCCTAACCACGACCTAATTCACCACAGTTTTCCAACTAGACCTTGCTTTGATTCTTCTGAACGTTGGCGCTAGGATCAGAATGTCAGCCGAAAATGGTTTTAAAATTCTGCATTGAAAAATCATTTCCTGGACAAGCACCAATCTCCAGGGAATACCCAGGGTATCACTACCAAAGGGCTTCAGATAACAAAACACCTGTCTCTCAAGATGCCCCATGTTTCCAGAAGCAAAATTGTTTACTAGCTATGAAATTCCTACCTTTAAAGAATAGATTCAATCTATTCTTTATACATTCTAGGAATGGGTCAGAAATTATCTCAAAGGTCTAGGTGAAGGTCTTCAACCCCAACTACATGGGAGACCCAGGAAGGGGCTATAAAATACCAGTGTGAAGGGTCCTCCCCGGCCAATGAAAGCAATGTCTAGGAAAACTAGTGGATTTAAGATTCATCTGATTTCATTTCTCCAAGGAAACCCGTAGAGTTCAGGATCATAACCCTAAATCAAACAGAACAGGTAAACACATATAGGTCATGTATATATATTGTTAAATATTATTTCCCAAATATCTGTCATGCACCCAGAACTGTGCCAAGTGCTATGGAGTAGACATTAAAAATATTCCCCACCATAGGGCCTGTGACCTTACTTGCAGAAAGACTTAAAAGCACTATCTCTGCCCTCATGAAGGTTAAAGTCTACTTTGGGTAGAATTATGGATACTATAATAATATTCAAATAAAAATATCTGAAAGGTAAAGTTTTTTTAAAAAAGAAAAAAATTCTTATTTGGAAAAATTCATTCTTAGAAAAAACTCAAATTATCACAAGGACAAATAAATAAAACTGCCTGGTTTCTTGTTCTCCTCTGCAATTTAATGCTTCTATTCCTAGGTTTGTGATGCTTATCTAGAGTATTTTAAATCATATAAAGGGGTGTCATAAACTAGCAACACAAAATGTAATTTCAGTTAATTTGAAGGTTTAAAATAAGCAGATGACCTAAGGACCTTTGTCAGATAGGCTCAGGAGATGGCAGAACAAAACGTAGCCACAAAATCAAACCAACGACAATGATGTCAGTTCCAAAAACATTGGAAGCCTGCTATTCTTTGATGATGAATGGTCCCTTCTGCAAAGAAACCTGGGCTGATGGGCAATTTCCTAAGGCTGCCAAAAGCCAACCCCTTGAGAAAGAAAACCTTCTCCAATGGTTAGTTATGGGATCATAAAAGGAGCTTTGCATTGCTTCCAAAGGAAGAACTAAGCACTAATTAATTATGTTGAGATTTAAGCATTCATTGTGTTTTGGAAAACAGTTGTTCATAATCTGCCATTTCTTATATACATTTAAAAATCCAAATATATTTGCACATTCACTTTTTAAACTTACTGTTTTACACCTGAAAGTCTCTTAATTAGCACATTAATCACAGACTTTGAACTGATGTTCATATTTCTGCAATGTGTGCATTGGTTTTCTTCCAAATAGTGCACTGCCTCTGGCTCCCGGGGTCTTGGGACTCTCTGGGAAGCCAGTCCTGAGCTGGGACGAGAAGGGTACTGGCTTTCCGAGGCCTGTCCCGAATGCCTTTCTGCACACTGGCTTGTAGTTCGGATCTCAAAGCTACACGAAATGTAAGCCCCATTCCCCTTCTCCTAGGATCACATTCCAATTCCAAAAGCCATATCAATCGAGCAAAGAACTACAAATCGCTTTGGCTTTTACTAGTTTAAATTCATTTTTTGTGATCCTATGTACAGAATGTGGAAACCAAGCCTAATGCCAGATACAACCATAACTGCATCACTCGGAACCAGTTCAAGAGATTCAAGGAACATCTGTCTTAAGATAACAAAACTTTGCTTTAAAATATGCAAACACACATACGTACATGTGTGCGCACATGTGAACACACACTTTAATATCTTAGGTGCAGGTAGAATAGAAACCAGGCAGTTTGCAAGTCAACCGGTTTTCATTTCCAGTGACTGTGTGCACACATTTCCACTGAATTACAAGGGAAAAGAACCTGGCTCAAAAGTTCGTGCTTCTCTCGATATCTTTATCTTGGAATTTTAAAGCAATTTAATTACATTAAGTAAAAGGCTTCACATCAGTGCTGAAATATCTTCTGAATTTTCTGAAGCCAGAACAAAAGAAAGTTGTACCCCAAAATCATTCTTGGGGCCCCCTAAGCAAACTGATTTTGTTTAAAACTTAAACTAAATTAGAAAAATATGTCAAAAGGATCACATATTCCAAAACAATTTTTTATGAAAAGCCATAAAAAGAAAGAGAAGAGAAGTATGGTAAAAAGAACAAAAGTAAAAGTTGCCCTTAGAAGTCATATCTCCAAATTTGAGGCATTTTTGTTGCATAATATTGCTTACTTTTGGAGGAATATACTTTAAAACAGTTATCTGTATTCCTAGGCAATAACCAGTTCTTTTGAGGCTAACAGTAGGAGTCTGCTTATGAATCCAGTACACAACCAAAACCACATCTGCTTTTATGCTTTCAGCATGAAAGTATTTTAACTTCTTCTCTGAGTGCACTATCAACTTAGCAATGAAGAGGAATATGCCTAGATTCAAAGACTTCCAAAGTGAATACAATCCTATCACATTGCCTTAAAAATCATAAAGAGTTTTTGTTCTATCATTTCAGTTCTTTGAATTTTATTCCCTGGTTCTCAGGCATGGGGCATTGCCCATATTAATAGTGAATGCTTGTGAAATTAATTCACAGGATGTCTTTCTCTTGTTATGAAAAGTTATGTTTTCTTCTCATGACATGACACACTAACTCTTGGTTCTGAGCACATTTGTTTGCAACATCTTTAATCAAGTGGTATATGAATTTGCTCCCCAAAATGTAATTATTAACTGGAAAGGGGTTCTCCAAACACCCACTGGTAGCTATTGAGTGAAGAACCATTTTGGAGCCCTCAATTGGGTCCTCGGTTCTGCCTTCCCAGCAGGCTCTGACCTAGTCCTCTGCTAAGTCCCTGCTCAGACTCAAGCTGGGAGTTTTATCCAATGTGCATCCCACATGGCACTTGCCAGGGAAATGCAAGAGAGAAAAGCCTTCCTGCCCTCACCCTCCCTTTCTGGAACTTTGCCCACTTAGGATATTGCTTCCTGATCCTTCCAATAAGCTAAAACCCCAGAGGCACTTAACAATTAAAAGGGACCAGAGGCGTTGGGTTGGAACACTTACATAGTGCATAAAATCTAACCGTCCTTTCTCACAGTTCCAATAACACTAACGTTGCCCATGTAAAAATGCAAGTTGCCCCATAATTTAATCTGTGCAGGATTCTTACCTTTGTGCAACTAGGAGAGAATAAATTTAAAAGATTTTATTCTTCTCCCTCTGCCCCCATCAAAAGAAGTAAAAACTTTAAAGCCACTAAGAAATTTCAAGTTCACATTGAATTCCTCTGAGCTGGGAGATTTAGGAGATCATGAGCAAGTGTTCACATAGCCTTGACAGAGATACTCAGGCAGGACCAAATGAGGTTGTCTGGCTTTCACAGCCCCCGCAGGGCACAGCTCCATCTAGTAGCATCAAGCCAGGAACTTGTTATGATGGCAAGTTCAGCCTATTTCCAAAATATTATTCCCCTAGGGTGTAAATCCTGGCTAAGCCAGGTGACCATCACGTTAGCCAAGCAACAGGTTAGTTGCCCGCCCCACCACACCTCCCCCTAACATGTTCCTTTTAAGAAAACTTAGCTGTGTGTACTGGGTAGATGTGTACTAGGTAGATACCACTTGAACTGGGCAGGTCAGCACATCTCTTAAATTTGTAGATTAACCCCAACCATAAAGTAAAAATGGTACCCACTAATTAATACTTACAGTGTGTATTTTATAGGTATTTTCTCATTTTTTCTTCACAGCAACCCTACAAGGTTGATACTATTGTTAGCCCTATTTCACAGATGAGAAAACTAAGGCCCAGAGAGGTTAAATAAGCTGCCCACAGTCACACAGCAAGGAAGTAAGAGCAGAATCAGGACTTAAACCTAGAAGTCTTCCACGCCTAGGCCTCTACTCTGTCTCCCACAGTTCCTGACGCACCTGCAGGTCTCCCCTGACCCCCCTCACCGGCCTCATTACCTTCCCGGCCTCCCAGAGCTCTTGTCCCATCAGGTCTGCCTTGCTGGGAACAGTCCCCACCAGCTCATCCAGGACTCTGGATGCTCCGTCATGATACTTCCGCATCAAATCCCTCACATCCTGACAAGGGTACAGATTTATCCCTATTTTACTAGAAATCGAGGATCACAAAGCTGAAGCGACTTCCACAGGTTACAATTTATTTAGTGGCAATTCCTGGATTTGACCCGAGGAGTCGGCACTGTAAAGCCTTGTTTTCCCCACTATTGCCTGGTACACAGTAGGTCTCCAATAAATGGTTGTTGATTCATTCTCTCCATCACCACTTTTTCCATGTGTAGTAACTTCTGGTTCAGAAAAAAAAATCCTCAAAAACTATCTGCTCAGTTGTGGTAGCAAGCATCCCCGAAATTCCAGTGGCTTCGCACAGCCAAGTTTAGTTCTCACTCCCGCAAAGTCCCCTGTGGGTCCGTCCGGATGCTTCTCCAAGGAAACCATCCACCATGCGGCGGCTCAGAGTTGTACCCCACGTCAACCAGTTCTCCCACAGATGCCCTAGCGGGGAGGAGTTAGGAGAGGTTTGAGAGGAAATATGATTGGAGAGGTAATAAGAGATATTTGAGAGGTGACAAGGTCATGCGGCTAAAAAGCAGCACATTCAGGACCCAAATCCAGGTTTATCTACCTCTAAAACCTGAGTCCTTAACTCCCACATAATTCTCAAGAGCTGTGTCCATTGTATGCGCCGTGATAATTCTGCACAAGCAATAGGCACTTGCTGCGTACTGGCAAGTGGCTCTGCTGTTCTTGGTGGACTTTGCTCACTGGTCTGGGGGCCAGCTGGCTCAGGCAGCCCTAGGCTGGCCTCGGCTGGGGTGACTTGACTCGCTCCCCATGCCTCTCATCCTCCGTGATGCCAGCCTGGGCATTTTTCACGGCAGCAGCAGAGGCACGAGAGCCGGCAGGCCCAAGCAAGTCCTGGGGCTGAGCCCAGAGTAGGGGGCGGAGGGCAGGGAAGGAAGTGAGGGTACTGGGATATTACATTACAGGTGACATAAGAGTTAGTCCAGAGCATGCAAACTTTTCCTGTGAAAGGCCATATAGTATTTTCGGCTCTGTGGACCATATCATTTCTGCCACAACTACTCTGTGGCTGTAGCGTGAAAGCAGCCATAGATAATAAGTAAACTGATGGGCATGTTCCAATAAAACTTTATTTAGAAAAATAGGCAGCTGCAGGCCAGATTTGCCCTGAGGGCCATAGAGTGCCAACCCTTGAAGTAGGGCCATCCTTGCCCCTTCCACAGAAGCCTCTCCTCCTGTTTCTGGAACTATGTGGTTGTACCTTCCTGATAACATCACTATTCTTCTCATCTGACCTTAATTTTTTTCATTGCCCAAGTGAGGGTGTTGGAGTAGTTTTTTTAGAAGTATAAAATTTTTTGCACTCACAGTCCAAATTATATTAACGTGCAAACCAAAAGGTATGCTCCAGGACCTAGTTTAAGAGATTATTCTCAGCCTGTTAATAGACTGTTGTGTTTGTCCATAGTATTATTGCTCACCTGCACAGGCTGAAATTCTACGATTTTATTTGAACAAGATTTACCATGCAAAAGACACTGATTAATAGTAATATAATCCTAGCTCCATCAAAGTCAAATAGATTTCTCCATCCATCCAAGCGGGAAGTCAGGCAGATATATGGAATGAAAAACAAACTGACATTTTTTAATGACAAATGGGTAGCAAAGCTTTATTGATTACGAGAAGAAAAAATGAAATACTAGAGAATAAACACTGGGGGATATCAATGAAGGTTAAAAAGAAACATACAATTAACTGATCCAGAAAGATAAGCTGTAGTTGAGGGACACTGTAAAGTAGGAAACAGGCTTCTGCAGGGAGCACAGCGTTTAACTGAAGGTTATTCTGTTTATCATCGGCTCTTTTATTGGCACCTCAACAGCATGTAATTCAATGCACTGCAATATCACAAGAGGATATTTTTGCTCTTTTCTCCTCCATTAATCTTCCCTGCCAGGCCGTTGCCAGAATTACAAATAAGAATATTTATGTTAATAGCTACTGAAAACAGAAAGTGCATTTGAAATATTCTGCAACTATCCATAAAACCAGGCCAACATGCAGAGGTTTGTAGACATCAGGGGAGTAACTTTTGCCCTCAGAGGACATTGGGCAATGTCTGGAGATATTTTTGATTGTCACAGCTGGAAAGTGCTACTGGCATCCAGTGGGTAAAGACCAGGGATGATGTGAAATATCCTACAATGCACAGGAAGGGTGCATGTAACAAAAAATTGCCTGGTCTAACCTCTCAGGTTGAGAAACCTGCTTTTCATAGATGAAAAAAGCATCGGCTGAGATTGACAGCAACTTTTCAATCATCGGAAGCTCCAAATCTTGATCATACATCACACAAAAGGGGTGTGTATTTTAGACCACCCCTGAGGGACTTTGTTTTGTAACCTAGCAACATTTCAAGGCAAGTATGTGGTGTCAAAAGATTCTGCAGAAGTCCATTCCAAAAAGCAGAACACAAATTGCAAAACCTGGCAAAGAAATGATAAATGGCCCCAAATACTGAATAACCCATTTGCATTAATATAGTAAGTAATAAAAGGCCTTTATCATGTACATAGAAAATACCTTTTTACAAACCTACATTATGGATATTTTCTAAACCAAAGCACAACATATGTGGCGAGAGTCTTCACCTCATTTGAATTGAGTCTTGACAATCACATGCAACATCAGATTTTACTGTAACTTGTTATGATGTATCTCCAACAGGATATAATTTATCAGCGGGTCAAAGAGCTGGAAAATTAATATCTGTTTAGCTAAATAGATCACATCTGTTAGCAAACTTGTCCAAATAATTTGGCATCATTGCTTACGATATATGGAGACAAAGATCATTTATCATTTGGATTATTTCTAGAACCCACAGGCTTGTTTCCTAAGCATTGCATCAAACTGTCTGTGCTTGCCGGTTTGTGAACCCTTTGAAGTGCTTTTACAGGTGAAGTCAGGGAGCACAGAATCACTTCTGGGACTTTCTTTGAATTCTGTTTCTCCACTGCATTGTCCCTCCACCTAGACAGCAATTGGTGTCATTTCCACTTCAATTCATTCCTAAAGTGCCTCAGGTAATAGGTTTTCTGCAAAAGCCCAGGAGAGTGTTTAGGATTAAGTTCCAGGGCCTGATAAAAAGTTCCCACAAATAAACCTTAGCCCTTCATTAACTACAAAAGAGCTCTCCACTCCTCCTTTAGGGGCTCCCCTGAGAGAAAGTGACAAGTAGTGACAAGTATGAGCTGGAGAGTCAGGTCAACCCAGGTTCAAAGTCCACCTTGAATGCTTTGTAGCTGTGACCTTGGACAAGTAGCACAAGCTCTCTGATCCTCAGCCCCCTGCATGGAAAGTGGAGATAAAATTACTTCCTCCAATTTGCACACTCATACTCATAGTCGCATTGTGCACAATAGCTAAGACTTGGAAGCAACCCAAATGTCCATGACAAATGAATAGACAAAATGTGGCATATACAGTCGATGGAATATTATACAGCCTTAAAAAGGAAGGGAATTCTGATACATGCTACAACATAGATAAAGCTTGAGGACATTATGCTAAGTGAAATAAGCCAGTCACAAAAAAACAAATACTGTGTGATTCTACTTACATGAGGTACCTAAAGTAGTCAAATTTATCAGAATGGAAAGTAAAGTGGTGCTTATCAGGGGATTGAAGGGGATGGAATCGGAGCTTTTGTTTAATGGGTTCAAAGTTTTAGGTTTGCAAGATGAAAAAGTTCTGGAGCTCTGTTGCAAAACAATGTGAATATACTTAACACAACTAAATTATACACCTAAAAATTGTTAAGATGGTAAATTTTATGTTGTGTAGTTTTTACCACAATAAGAAAAAATACCCACTAGGACAATTGTAAGGATGAAATGAAGCTACGCTTACAAAGCTCTGAGCAGAGGGTCCAGTACACAGCCCATTGTGAATGACGGGTACCATTTTTAGCTAAACAGCCTGCTAACTGTTCCACCGAGTGCATTCTGAGCATGCATTTCAGCCTGACCCTGTGCTGGGAGCCAAGGACAGTACACATCACAAAGACACATTGTCCCTCCAGGTTGTTCACAATGTCACTGAGGAAACACACCTGGCACAGGTGAAAGAGCAAGAGACAAGGCAGGGATATTAAGTTCTATGGCCCAGACCAGGGATACCGGCGACAAGGAAAATCATGAGACAAGGGAAATCCTGTAGGAATTTCAAGGATGTCAACACACCAGGAAGCTCTTGGCCCATGACCTGGCCCAGAACAAGTGCACAAGAGTGTTGGCTATTATCATTGTTGTCATCAGCTGTAAATGGTAATGGAACAAGTACCTCCTCCATCACCGCGATTCACCGTTATTACCACCTACCCCCACTCCCGCCTCTTATTTAAGGACAAGGGCTCCTGCTTCTACCCTGTTGTAGGAAACTGTTTACTTCACTATTGCCTGCCTGCCCCGAGCCTTTGTAGTTATCCTTTATTTTCTTTCCCTACGCGGCTTTCCCTCTCTCTCTTTCTTAGCCATTGGCTCACTTGGGGAGTTACTTAATTTATAATTTTCCAAACAGGCAAACCTATTCTTCCTTTCCTTACTTAATTTTATAATTTTACAAGTGCTGGCAACAGTGACCATAAAAACTATAAACCATCTCCACAAAGTCTTTGAAATCCATTCAGATTGTTTTTGGATTATGTAACATCTGAAAAACCACTTCAGCTTTTTGGTGTTTCATCCTTTTATTTAAATTTTACTTGTTTTTTTGATTGGTTTCTTGAGTTTTATTTTGTTTTGTTTTTAGCAAAAGCCTTACCATGAAAGAAGTGCAGCTGTCAGCACAGTTCCCTAGGCATTAGGGCTCCCTTATCAAATCCAGAAAATGGCAACAATCGCCCAAGTAATTCAGCTCACACTAAAGTGCTTCCATGGCCGACTGTCCCATCGTGGACACTGCCCACCGCCACGGAGTCGATGCTGGGTCAGCCTGCTCTACGTGCTACGTCTTTGTCCTGGGCATTCTGGAAGCATAGAATGTCAGAGCTGGAAGTAAATAGAAAGATGACCCTGTTCAACCCTACATTTAACACAGGGGAAACTGAGGCTTACAAAGAGGAAGCAACCCAAAAATGACTATACCAGTTCATTACTATATCTACTCACTATTGACCAATGCACCACTGCCCAATGGGGGAAAAGTCAACTGCTCTCCTTATTTCCAGAACTTGCCCCTGAGAAACCAATCCCTTCTCAGCCATCCCTTCATCTGCAACTTGAAGTTTCCTTAAAGACAAAATTCATGCCAGGCACGGTGGCTCATGCCTGTAATCCCAGCACTTTGGGAGGCTGAGGCAGGAGGATAGCTTAAGGCCAGGAGTTCAAGGTTACAGTGAGATATGATTGTGCCGCTGCACTCTAGCCTGGGCTACAGAGCGAGACCCTGTCTCTTAAAATAATAAAATAAAAATATTCACTTGGGAAATGCTTGCCTTTTCCTTTTGGCACAGTTGGGGCACGAGATGCTAAAGAGTTCAAGCTCAGAAGGATTTCTCAAACCCAAACCCACCAAGACCTCCCCACCTCAACCCCACCTAACACCTCCAAATATCACCCTGTGCCCAAAATTCACATAGTTTTAAGTCTAGTAAGTTTCTTGTGATCGCTTTCTTGCAATCGAGAAGAGGATGGGTACTGGAACTGATTACAGCCCTTTGGGGTCACCGTGAGCCAGACCCAGTTTGTCCACCACCCCAGACCTTCCAACCTCCCCCCTGCCCATCCGCCCCCTCCCCTTGAAACCATTGTCACTGGGTTAACAAGAATTGCAGGCCAGGCTTTAGGCAAGATTACAGTGGGACCGTAAGCAGGGTACACTTTGACCCACCTCCTCACAGTGGCTGACCAGCTGAGAGCCACGTAACGCCAGGTAACGACCACCTGGTTTCCCGTTTTTCCTACAGATGGGATCTCTGGAGCTAAAATCATAAGACTCTTTGCTCAGGAACTGCTTACGTTGTTTTCCAGATCCTGAATTCCAGTGGAACAGCTGATGCCAGCCAGTCCGAAGACCCCCACAAGGGAACCAACTCAGCCCAGCAATGTGTTTTCTTCACCTCCCTGTCCCAAGACTTCACCCCTCACTTCTTAACCAACCAGTGATCCCCATGTGCAGCCCACCATCTATCCAAACCCCTCAAAACCCTGTCCCCAAACCTCTCAGGGAGGCGGATTTGAGGTTTCCTCCCATCTCCTTGCTCAGCTGCCCTGCGATCAAACTCTGCTGCCACCCTCGGTGTCTTGGTACCTTGACTTGCCTCACATCAGGCAAAAACTCCTTATGGTCACACCCTCCTGCTTCCTAGAGCCGTCCTAGAAGGGCTCATGCCAATGTCTTAGTTGTAGAGCCCTGGCTCCCGCCACCACCGCCTTTGCTGGCACCAGTTAAGGAGCCCTACGTGCGGCAGCCACTGGCACCATCCACGCAGCCTGCACCCTGGCCAGACCAGACCACAGGGGTTTTGTCGTCCCCAGCAGCTCCCTGGAGGGAGCAGGAAGCGAGACCCAGAGGTGCTGACACCTACAGCCAGCAGCAGGCAGGGGCCAGCCGGCAAACTTCTACCCTCCCTCCCCACTTTGGCTGGTCTGAGATGCCAGGTTCCCAGCTCTGGTCTAGCAACGCCCTGCGTGGCTGTTTTCTCACCAGCTCTGGCACACTCTGTAAGCTTGTCTTTCCCATCCTCCTTCCCTCTCTCACTTCCCAGTTTCTCCTGTGTTTGCTCTGCGAGATCTCACCCCCAACAAAGCGTCAGTGCAGAGGTGGGCAAGCTTTCTCTGCAAATGGCCAGATTGCAACAGTAAATACTCTGCCTTTGCAGGCCATTCTCTGTGGCAACTGCTCAACTCCACCATCGTAGCCCAACAGCAGCCGCAGACACAATTCGTGAGCGAGTGGGTGTGGCCGTGTTCCAATAACACTTTGTTTATGGACATTAACATTTGAATTTTATATAATATTCACATGTCACAAAGTATTATGCTTCTTTTCAGTTTTTTCAGCCATTCAAAAATAGGGAAACCATTCTTAGCTCATGGGTCATAAAAAGCAGACGGGGGGGGGCAGAGCAAGATGGCGGACGAGAAACACCGCCAGTTAGAGCGTCTCTG
>VBSM01003143.1:1912679-1926487 GCA_008086735.1 Cheirogaleus medius
AAAAAAAAAAAAAAAGCAGACAGGGGCTAAATTTGGCCTGTGGGCCACAGTTTGCAAGCCCCGGATTTAAATCACTGAGTTGCTGGGCTTCCTAGCTCACAGCCTACACACAAACAAGTGACACAGGCCAAAGTTTGCCAACCCCTGCTTCAGCATGTAAGCTTTGCTTCGGGTCTGTTTTCTAGAAATCCCAGCATAAGACACACCACAGTCATAATCATTAGGTCAATTTTTTAAATAATAATTTTTAAAAATTTTTTCTTAATACTTCTCTGCACTGACCCCGGAGCCTGAGTCACTGGATGTGCAGATCTTATCAAGAAAGCCACATTCCCTGCCTCTTGCCTGTAATCCTCCTAATCACTGTCGCTCAGGGATGTGGAAACTGGTTTCCATGGCTCCTGTTGTGTCAACCATTACCTCTCCTTCTCACGTATCTTTCCGTGGGTGTGATCCTTTTCTCCCCTTTAAGGTCAGGGAACTCCTGTGTGTCCTCTGCTGGTCCTTCCTGCACAGTGAATATTTATTGCTCAGCAAACACATTTTGATTCTTTATTGGAGCAGGAGCAAGAAGACGGAGCTCATGATGGAGCTGAATCTCCTGTATCCGGGCTGCCTAAGGAGGAAGAGGTGGCCTTGGGAGATGTAAGCTTCTCATGTATTAGGTATTCAAGAGAGTCTATAAGACTGCCTGGCAAGGCTGCTAAAGAGTAATAATCTACACTCAGATAGAGGGTTAGACTTCACCCCAGCCTCTAGAGTCAATGACTCCCAGGATTAAGGCTCTTGCAACTGTGAGGGGTGCAAGAGAAGGAAGGCAGAACACTGCTAAAATTCCCATGGTGTGCCAGACTCTGTACTGAGTGCTTCATAAATTAATAACCAATATGTATTGACCCTACAATACATGCCAAGTACTATGAAATACACTTTTACAGTCTAGTCCAAGGCCACACAGCTGGAAGACAAAACAAGAACCAAACCCCAGTCCAAATGACCCCAAAGACTTTGAGTTACTGCCACTTACACCTTTCTGCTTGTATGGGAGGTGAGATTATACCATAAGGTCCTTCCACATCTTGATGGGACCATATTGTCCGACCACCATAAGTGACATTAATGATCATGTCTTTTTTGACTAAATAGAGATCTGTTATGATGTTTTTGCTCTTTAAAAAGAACATTTCAAAGAATCAAAGTACTCCTCAACTTAAAAAAAAAAAGCGTAAAGAATCTCGAGTGTTACAGAACATGGGCTCGCCCCGGGGAACTGGGAATAGCTCATAACAAACTGCATCACAGCACACGGATAATTAAGAATGCTTAAATGCCAGCTTGTGCCTCGGGGGGCCACCACAGGCGTTCCATTGAGCCTGGAAGCAAGTACTTTGTTATTAACCTGATGCATAATTGATGTGGGCAGAAACGTGTCTCCTCCCTTTCCAAAATGGACAAGAGCCAACCTGGAGCCTGAGCGGTGCACCCTGGACCCTCCACACAGAAATACAGTCCCCCTAATGGTCTAACTTTTATTTTGACCCAGAGCCCGTTTTAAAACATTGCCCTGAAGTTGGATGTGCTCTCCAGACCTCCTGCCAACAGCGAGCTGTTTAGGGGAGCCCGAGACAAGGGCTATTATTTCTACAGTCACTCAGCCTGGTGCATTTTAACCAGTCAGATTAGCCCAGTGGACACGAACAAGGCTTTGCGGTTCGTGGAGAACCAGCCAGGTTCAGGGACACAGAAACAGGCCACGTCTACAATGGAGGGCATTCGGCTTCCTGAGACCCCAGGACTCTTCCTTCTCTAACAGGCTCACGACCTTCTCAGCACTTGAGCGTCACTCCTGTCGCTGTCATCCTGGAGCATCCTAGGGTGTGAGTCCCGGGAGCCTCTCTCAGCCCTCCCGGGTCTGCAGCAGGACTACAGGGAAAGACGCATAATGAGGCAGCTTCTCCTCGGCAACAGCTCATGCCGCTGCGGTGACCCAGCACGGCTCTGGCAGCCCATCCATCTTGTCACCTCTGCAGAAGCAGGCACCTGCTCTCCTCCCCAGGGCTCCGCCGGGCTCAGCTGTCATCCCACACTGCCTCCGTTGACGCCACTCTGCGAGCCTCCAGTGAAAAGCTTTGTGGAGGGATTCCATTTGTCAGCTAGTCATCTTCTGACAAGGAGTGCCCTACCGGCCAGAGTTCTCAAGCCCAGTCCTTTAAAAGGCCACCACTGGCCAATGTACTGGGGTTTTTTTCTTTTAGCTCCAAACCACACTCCCATTTCCCTTCTTCCCACCACCAACATAGGCAACCACTCTAAAGTGCTCAGTGTGCATCTTTTTGTGTGTTTTCTTGCAAAATGAGTATCGTGATTATGCATTCATTTTCATAAAAGTACTTTATATGCATGTTATATTAATAGATCTCATTCTGCTTCCTTAAATCCTGATTCTTATCTTTCAGGGTCAAAGTCTACCTCCTCAACCAGGAGTGGTGGCTCATACCTGTAATCCTAGTACTCTGGGAGGCCGAAGTGGGAGGATTGTTTGAGCTCAGGAGTTTGAGACCAGCCTGAGCAAGAGCAAGACCCCATCTCTACTAAAAATAGAAAAATTAGCCGGGTGTGGTGGCACATGCCTATAGTTCCAGCTATTACTCGGAAGGCTGAGGCAGGAGGATCACTTGAGTCCAGGAGTCTGAGGTTGCTGTGTGCTAGGATGACACCACTGTACCCTAGCTGGGGCAACAGAGTAAGACTCTATCTCAAAAAAATATAAAATAAAAATAAAATAAATAGCTTCAAGAGTGTCTGTCCCCAGACGGTGTGCTCTGTACCCATTAGGTATGAATATACCCATCCCCACCTCACCCCTCCCACCTGCCCAACACCTGATGAATGTTACTACTATATGTACACAAAAGTGTTGATCAATTAATACCAATTTGATGGTGAGTACATGTGGTGCTTGTTTTTCCATTCTTATGATACCTCACTTAATAGAATGGGCTCCAGCTCTATCCAGGATAATACAAGAGGTGCTAGATCACCATTGTTTTTTGTGGCTGAGTAGAACGCCATGGTATACATATGCCACATTTTATTAATCCTCTCGTGTGTTGATGGGGACTTGGGTTGTTTCCACATCTTTGCAATTGCGAATTGTGCTGCTATAAACATTCTAGTGCAGATGTCTTTTTTATAGAATGTCTTTTTTTTCCTTTGGGTAGAGGCCCAGCAATGGGATTGCTGGATAAAATGGTAGTTCTACTTGTAGCTCTTTGAGGTATCTCCATATTACTTTCCACAGAGGCTGTACTGGTTTGCAGTCCCACCAGCAGTGTAGGAGTGTTCTCGTCTCTCCGCATCCATGCCAACATTTATTGTTTTGGGGTTTTTCACACTTGAAGCTCTGACTCGGGTGGGGCAAAGGCAATATATGTAACCTAAACATTTGTACCCCCATAATAGGCTGAAATAAAAAAATTAATAAAATTAATAAATATTAAGCAAAAATAAACAAATAAATTGGAACTAATTGATCAACACTTATGTGCACATAGGGAAGTAAAACTCAAGGGAAATCAAGCAGGTGGGAGGGGGGAGGAGGGATGGGTAAATTCACACATGATGGGTACAAAGCACACTAACTAGGTGAAGGGCACACCTATACCTTTGACTCAAACCGCAGGTCAAAATCACAAGGCTCCACTGTTTTACGTGCTGCTTCTCTCTAACCCTCTTCATAAACCCAGCACCAGGACCAACAAATAATGACCAGTTTTAAAGTATTGACAAGTTTGATAGTGAGAATTTTTAATTTTCCTTTGCTAAAATAAGTTCTAACATGGGTATCGTTGGATTTTTACAGTTTGGGTATCATCAAAGGTAGTGCTTGGCCAGTTGCCTCTGCAGGAAAGTTTTGCTGAAGTTTCAGTTTTACAGCAACATGGCTGGTAATGAGTCTTCAGAAAACCAGACTCAGATGTAGGCAGTGCTCCTGGACTTAGCCTGCAAAAATAGCCCCCAAGATATACTCTTTTATCTCAAGAAACTTTTAGAGGTAACTAGGACCCCAGGCAATGAGTGGGGACTTTGTAGCTGCAGGCTTTCCAGCTCTGGAGGACTCAGATCACCCTGGGGTGGGGACCCTGCGGCCTTGGGGCCACATGTGGGCTTCTGGATCCCTGAGTGCGGCCTTTTGACTGAATCCAAATTTTACAGAACAAATCCTTTTAATAAGGTTTGGATTTGGTCGAGGGGCTGCACTTGGGGATCTGGAGGACCACGTGGCTGGTGGCCAGCAAGGAGACAGAGTCCATGGAAATAATTCCTGTTTCCATGTGTGTTGATGTAATCTAGGTACAAAAGATTTGGAACTGACCTGAAATGAAGCCATTCTCTGCATGACTCACGTATCCAATCTGTTCTTTTTTAGCTGATATTTACTGACGATCTAATGTGTTATACATTTGAAATACATAATCTCATTTAATCACAACAGCCCTCTGAGATTGCTACTAATGAAAATAAAATGTATTGGGCTGGAAATTTGGGTGAAGGTGGATAGAATATACTCTGCTCAAAAAGACTGTCCTGCTGTGAAATATAAAGAAATGGGGTTTATATATTTTCTGGATATTGAAAACTAGAAGGCAATAAGACAAGAATATAGTTGGAGTTTGAACAAGTAGAGCCAAGGGCTTGAAGAGAATGGACTACACAAGTTTAAATTTGCTGGTACATCACTTGCTAACAATTCTGAACAACTGAGGAATTGTATGTTCTTGTCCCTGTAATCAGGGGGTAATGGAAGAAGCCCCTCCATGTGTTAATGTCGGTATCATGAGACAGCTCTAAGTAAATAAATGAAACATTATTTCAACATGGAGTAAAATACCACTTCATACCCACTAACATGGCTAAAATCAGAAAGACAAACAATCACAAGTATTGGCAAGTGTGGGGAGAAATCAGAACACTTACATACTACTGGTGAGGTTGTAAAATGGTACAGCCACTTGGGAAAACAATCCAGTGGTTTCTCAGAAGATCAACCCTAGTTACCATGTGACCAGCAATTCTACTCCTAGGTATCTACCCAAGAGAAATGAAAACAGTTGTGCATGAAGGTTCAAAGCAATATTATTCACAATTGGCAAAAGGTGGAAATAACTAAAAAAGCCACCAACTGATTAATGGATTTAAAAAATGTGACATATCCATGCAATGGAATATTATTCAGCCATAAAAATAATTAAATACTGATACATCTTACAAAATGGATAAACCTTAGAAATATTATATTAATACTAAGTGAAAGAAGTCAGTCACAAAGAACCATGTTTTATATAATTCCATCTATATGAAATGTTCAAAAAAGGTAAATCCATAAACACTAAAAGAAGTTTAGTGGTTTGCAGGGACTGAGGGGAGGGGAAATGGGGAATGATTGCTAATGGGCACAGGGTCTCTTTTTGGGGGGTTGATGAAAATGTTCTGAAATTAAATAGTGGTGATTGTTACACAACACTAAATATATTAAAAACCACTGTTCACAAGGAGTGAATTTTATGATATGTGAATTATATCTCAATAAAGGTGTTATTTAAAAAAGAAAAGAAGAGGGAAAAATGAAGAAATATGTGGTTTTAAAAATGCCACGATGAGAGAAGGTCTAGAGACGGGTAGATTTGAGTTTACAGGGGCTGAAATTTATATAATTGGGGGATCTTCTTAAAGAAAAATAATTTTTTAAATGCAAATACACTGTACAACAATGTGCCTATAGTTAACAATACTGTACTGTACACTTAAAAATTTGTTAAGAGGGTATATTTAATGTTATGTGGGGTTTTTTTACCAGAATAAAAAAGTACAAATGCAAAATTAGGTATAAAACTAGGTATTTAAAATGAGAAAGGAAAGGACAAATTATGAATTTTTAAAAGCTGGAAAAACACCCAAAACTCATTTATAAAAGCACTTTTTTATTAATTAACTTCCTGCCATACATCTAAAAATCCTATTTTGCTCCATTGTGGGCTGCTTGACCTTTTCATTAGACAATGATACTACATCGTTTCCTACACGGAAAATAGAAAAAGAATTCAGTCTTTTCTCTAGCATAGTTAATCCAAATTGTTTTTTAATTATACAAAATTTAGAAAATATTTTTCAGCTTCAGAATTTGTTAATGGCTCAATACATTGTTATGCATAAAGCAAACATCTTCATGCAAAAACAATTCATCATTTATTGCACTGCTACACATTTGTGCTCTATAAACAAAAATTCTGATGAATTCTATATCACGTGATACCCAGGTTGTAAAATGGTATAGCCACTTGGAAAAAATTATAAAAATGTTATTATATTATAAAAACAAAAGACACCACAATAAAAATAAAAAATATTTTCACTGTGGTATCTTTACAATTGTATATATTGCATTAATATATATTCCCGACAGGAAAGAACTTCTATTTTGACTGAGTGGTAAGAAATGATTCCTCTACTTCTAAGTTTATACGTATGATGAATGGAAGAATTTTCTGCAGAGTAGCTTCTGGCTCTGCATATTTCAAACCTGTCTCTCCTCCAGGGCCACACGACCTCTGGTCTCACACCTGTAGGCCTGACGCAGGTGACTCACACAATGGACACTGAGTGTGTCCTGGAAGCTGCTCTTGTACCACGATGACTAGAAATGTCTATACGCAGAAATAACCACGATCCTCAAAAATACCCCCCACCCACTATCCCCATTCAACTTCCCTTCACCTGCATCCCCCAGATGCACCGAAGCCCCGGGGCCAGCTGACATAAAGCAGAAGTGTGAGGCGGTGGGGAAGCTGGAGCAGGAACCCAAGTCATCCCCAGTCACAGTTAAAATCGTACTTTTGTAAATTTTACAAAAACACATGAACACATCGCCAGGGTCTTGGAAGGGACTGGAAGCTTCATTCATTTCACAGGGACTCACCTTTGTCTGGAAAGAAGCGTGTGAGGTGTTTGTGCAATGAAGAATAAGCTCATGGGGGGAGGACTGGGTTCATTCCTAAAGGGGTTAACTGAACCTGCACACTCAGAACCTCTAGGAAATACACGTCCTGTACCTACTTCTCCCAGTGGAACAATCCCTACCAGGACCAATAAATCAAGTGTTAATGCATAGACATTGTCTCGCCTGTTTTACTTATCAGCAAGATTGCCTGGCAATAAGTTTGGACTGGGAAATGGCAGAGTTTTCTCAGGGCCTCCCCTTGACAGTCAGTTGGGGACTGAGGCCACCATCGTGAGCTGCTGTTTGGGCTGCTCTTCCAGCCCCTGCTAATGCCCAGCATGAGAGGGGGAGTGGAAATGGGAATCAGTGGTAGGTGCCCATTTTACAGATGGGAGACCAAAGCTCGGGCACACAGGGCGGGATGCTAGTAATAAACTTGTATCAGTGATTGACTTTCTCTACCTGCCTTCAAATCACTGCCTTCCCAAGCCCGTCCCAGCAAGCCCGTACCTTTTCCTTCCTAACCCTCCGTGCCTTTCACGCACTGCCCATGGTAACGACGGTGACAATGATGATGACCCTCGCCACGGCCCTGAGAAGTAGGCATCATGGCCCCGTTCTTGCATGAGGAAACAGAGGCTCCGAGCAGATAACATGCCGATGGTAGCTTAGCCAAAGATGGGATTCAGACTCAAGCCTACCGACTCCACACCTCAGGTTCTTTCTGCCTCACGACCCTGCCTCTTGCTGAGTCACCTCCACCAGACTAGATCAGCCGGTGGAGACACCCAGGGTCCAGGATGTCATCAAAAAAGGGAGGAGAAGGGGCCTCCATGCAGTCACTAACTCACACCCAGCGCTGGCTACATAATCTGCAAGGACCAGTGCAAAACGAAAATGCAGGTCGCCTTGTTCAAAAAACAGGGGAAAAGTGCCGTTAAAGGTCCTAAAATATAAAGCTTTTCCCTTTTTTCTACACCCTCTCCTTTTCTCTCTCTCTCTGTTTCCCCCTACTTGCCATGGTGTTTTTGTATTTGCTATTTAATGGTGAAGGAAGGGAGGGAGGGAAAATTGAAAAGTATTAGCATGAATTTTAGCATTTTTCTTTATATAGTGCAATATCAATTTCCAAGGCAAATATAAGAGCATTTAACTAGTATGTGGAATCGCCAAAATTGCACAATTTGCATTTTGTACCTCACATAAACCTATGCACTTTGCTTTTTCCAAAACAGTGGAAATGTCTCCCAAAACCAGCTCCACTTCTCTGTATGGGCATGTCCTACCAACAGTCTCACCTTCAGGTTTCTGATGAGCAAGGAAGAGGAGTGCTGGGCTACCCGGCATCTCCTTTCCTCCCGTGTCACCCTCAGCACAGTGGCTTGCTAACTCGGGAAATAAAATGAGTAAGGAAGGATGTGATGTATTTCATCGGGCATTCGTGTTTCTTAGAATGCCGTCACCTCTTTTCTGCATTCAAAGCGAGTTCTGGTTCTAATGGAAAGTGTAGCCTCTCGGGACTGTCCGCCCCCAACCCGTGTGCCCTCAGTGGTAAGTGTCACACGCTCCTAACACACCTTTTACTCCTTTGAGTCTCCCTGAACTCCCACAGGGGACATCGTGAGCACGACATGCAGACGGAGAGCCCCAGGCGCAGACACTGTGTGCGCCTCCTCTGCCCACACGCTCCGCCGGCCCGTCAGACCTCACTTACAAAGACCAAATTCAAACATAAAGTGATTACAGATTTCAAGAAGGCAGAGCATTAAACCAAGCCTGGGGCCCTTATAGGCCCAGGGCCCTGCACAACCGTGTGGGTCACACACATGAAGCCAACTCCACCGGGACTCAACTCTATTCGTACCCTGCCCTCCACACCACCTTCCTGACACCGAAGGGCCTTCCACCTCTGAAGGGTAAGCCAGAGAACGGGCAGGAGGGGAAAGGATCTTCCATCCTGATCAGAGCCATATCCCCTGCGCCTGGTCAGCGGTAAGCACTTCTGGATGAATGGACGAACGGATGAGAAGGCAAAGAACCTCTGGCCAGTCTCTTCCTTTCCAGGACGACCCCCCCAGCCAGAGTGAGCGAGAAGCCGACAGCTTGCACCAAGCCTGGCACACAAAACAGTTTGACATGTCACGCTACTTCCACAGTAGTGACAATTATTACTACCTGCTGTCTAACCCTGTCCTGCAGCTCTCAACCCGGCTCAGCCTGGTGCTGCCCCCACATTTACTACGCACACACACACACACGCACACAGGGTCCAGCTGACCCAGCGAGGCCATCCCCAGAAAGTTGCTCCATGCCCCCTCCAGCTGCTGCCACCTTAACCCCTCTGAAAACGCCGTCCCACCACTGTGACTACGCTCACTGTTCCGCCGCCAGCCTCCAGCCCAGCCTGGTCTCCACTCCACGGCCACCGGCTCGGCTCTGCTCCTTGAGGAAGGAGACTCACCCTGCACGTGCAGCTGGACAGCCAGCTCTGGAAAACCATGCACCCTTGGGTCCCAAAGAGCTAGGCTCGCTTCTACACATCCACAGATCTCCCTGCAGAACAATTTATGACAAGCTCCCAGGGCTTAGACTAGGGAACAAAGGGTAGGAAACAATCCATTTAAAAAAAAAAAAAAGGTTTTTGAAGTCTTCCTTCCCTGCCATGACCTTCTTTCTCCAAAAGTGGGCCATGTGCCTTACTTTCCCTTTCCTCAAGGCGAGTTTCCTGCCTTCCAGGGACACCCTCCCCAGAGACAGAGGACAAGTTTAACTTCTCTTCGAGCTCAACTTTACCCCTATCCCCGAACTTTCCAACACCAGCCTGTGCACACCGCCAAGAGAAGTAGAAATGAGCTCAATCATCTTGGAAAACAATTTGACAACAGTCATTAGAGATCCTTCTAAATTCCCCCTCTGGGAATTTCTCCTAAAGAAGTAATCCTAAATGTACAAAAGCTATGGACACAAAGATGTTATTAAGAATAGCGAGGCAAAGAAAACAATCTAAATGTCCAATATAGGCAAATAATAAAATAAATTGTTATATCTAATGAAATGGTTACATATCCTTTAAAATGATTATAAAAATAATGTGATAATATGGGGGAAGCTATATACTTATTATACAATAATAATAAGGAATGGGTGATATAAAATTATGTACATGGCCTAGAACCAAATTTGTTTTTAATCTTATGCATAAAGAAAAAAAAACTAGAAGGAAATGCACCAAAATGCTAAAAATTTTTATGTTGGGATAAGTTTATGTAAATTTTCCTTATCTCATATAAATTTCATAATGAAAATAAACTTGTCTAATGATCCTGTCTCCTCCCTGCCTCAGCTCCCAGAATTAATGGTCCTAAATATTAGCAAAGCAGCTGGCTCCTTTGAGAGGGGTATTATGGCATGTAAATGTAAAGTTTCATTAAATTTTCTTTTTGAAGCTTTTTTACCATGTCATCTCTTTACATATAGAAGTATTCTGGGGGAAAAAATTAATGCAGTTAAATACCGTATTTCTACTTCTGAAACCGCACTACACAGTCTATCCAGCTTAGCTTCCATGACTAGAACCTTCATTCAGTGACTCCCAAACACGCGGTGACAGAGTCAGCACTTTCCGTGCCATATGCTGCGTGCTCTCCCAGAGCTGAAAATCAGAATGACTCAGCAGCAGAAGCACAAAGCTGCCGCGGATTGTCACCGGTGCATTTATAGTAACAATAACCTGCTGGCAGCAGGCAGAGCTGGTTTCTACAGTCGCCATGTAGCAGCTGCCGGATAGGAACCGTAGGGGGAGAAGACAGGGGAGGATGAAAACGCACTAACAGTCAATGATCAGCCATGTGGAACTTGGGCATTCGTAAGGAAGGCGTTTACGCTTGAGGTGGTCGTCCGGCAAGTTTTAAACACCAAAACATCACTGTAGAGAGAATTCTGTTTAGGTCCGGTGCATGCTGGACTTACATGGGCTTCCTATGGAATACAGTTATGATTTGAGGTAGATAAGAGCCAAATGTAGGAAGCTGATTCCACAAGCCCTTGGTGGCCTTCTGACTTCGGCACATGTAAGACCAGAAACCAAGCTAAGCCTGGGCGGCTGAGCACAGTAGGAAGAGCCCCAGCTTTGGAACTGGGAAGGCTTGGGTTCAAATTCAGATTCAGCCACTTATTCACTGTGTCTCCTTGGCAGGATGCTTAACCTCTTCCAGCCTCAGTTTTCTCATCAGTAAAATGGGAATAATCCTGTATGACGGAATTCTTAGGAGGATCGGAAATATGTGTAAACATAAGAGTTAGCATATGACCAGGCAATTCCACTCCTCGGTATCTACCCAAGAGAAATGAAAACACATGTTCACACAAAAACTGGTATGTGAATATTGCAAGCAGCATTATTCATCATAGCAAAAAAGTAGCAGTACTCAAATGTCCATCAAGTGATGAATAGATAAACAAAACGTATAGCATAGCCATACCATGGAATATTATCAAGCAATAAAAATAATGAAGTACAGGTGCGTACTACAACATGGGCAAATCGTGAAAACATTACACTAAGTGAAAGAAGCCAGACACAAAAAGTCACATACGTGGCTCCATTTATATGAAATGTCCAGAAGAGGCAACTCTATAGAGACAGAGGGTATTAACAGATTTATGGTTGCTTAGAGCTGAGGAGGATGGGGGCTGGGAGATGATACCTAAAGGCTTTGGGGTTTCTTTCTGAGGGATGGAAGTACTCTAAAATTGATTGTGGTGATGGTAGTATTAATCTATGAATATACCAAAAAACATCGAATCATGCACTCTAAATGGATGAATCGTATGGTATGTGAATTATATCTGAATAAGGTTGTTATGTCAAAAAAAGAAATGGTATGTATAAAATGACTAGCATAGTTCCTGGTGATCAATAAGTCACGGTTACTATTAGATCTACCATTCATTTACAATTTGACCTTGCTTCTCTCCCTGCTAGAAAGTGGACAACAAAATTTCTTTTATGCTCACCAGGTAATATTAGAAGCAGAATTATAATCCTTAAAGAGACTTCTGAGTTTACCATTCCTTTTTACAGATGAGAAAGCAAAGGCCCAGAAGACAGAGATTTATTACTCGAGGAACTGCAGATACGGGACCGTTAGAAGGGGATGTAAAGGAGGAAGATGAGTCAATCAACCAGCACATTCTCAGCAAAACGAGGCAAGAGCACAGGCAGCACAGCTCGGTGGACATGGCCCACTCTGGGGTCCAGGGTGTGCAGGAGGCCAGTTGCAGGTGAGGGAAGACAGGATAAGTAACAGGAAGAAAGTTAGACAGGGTCAGTTCATAAAGCAACCTGCGTATGATGCTTACTGAAGTTGTGCAGAAACTTTTCATATTGGACTTTTATCCTAGGAGTAAAACTGAAAAACAAGGCCACGTTGGGACCTTTTGGTATATATGGTATATATGTAAAATTAAGTTTTTGTCTGTTTTGCTGGGGCTTTTTGGTTTTCTGGTTTGGGTTTTTTTGTTTGTTTGTTTGTTTGTTTGTTTTTGGTGTATTGTTTCTGGGGTTTTACAGCATCACATGAATATGGATTTTCACTCTTCCTAACTGAGAGAGTGTGGGAGGAATGATCTGTCATCAAACATGAGTTGTAGGACAGGAAAAAAAATCTTTTTCCTCTCCCCTTTGGGGCCCTGCACATTAGACTGGCAAAAGACAGATTAACTTCTGTCCTTCCAGTAGAGAGGGGAGAAGAGACACCTTTGCAAATTTGTGTCCTGCTTTTAGGCAGAGGGGGAGGGCAAAGAGCTCTTCTTGTAGCTGTTCCTTCTCATTTGTCTTCAGCTCAACACAGTTCTCATGCCAAAGTGGCATGTTTTGGGGTGGCACATTCTGCCGTCCTTCAGGGGCATGTAGCATCCCAGAAATTCCCTCCTTGGAGGCTCAGGGAGCAACCAGCCTCCAGAGCCACAAAAACCAAGGTCGGCACAGTAAGAGGTCCAGTGGCCACTAGTCCAGAGAGAGCTGCCACACACAGTAAGAGTCCAAGGACAGAGAAGCCAAACTATAGTTTCAAATTAAAGCATCGAACCAAAGTCACAACTTCTAGACTATAGACGTGGGTTTGCAATATGGCCACCTCCCAAATGGGCAACTCTAAGTCAGAGTTAAACAGCAACATGGATGCATTTGTTCAAACAGTTAATAATTCTCCTAAGTTCCACACACCACCAGAAAGGCCCCTGCTCACCTGAAACACAGAAGCAGCTGCAGACCAGGAATGATGCCCAAGAAAATTTGGCAACTTATGCAGTCTGCTAGCTGCATAATATCCACTTGTTCCTTCTCCCTTACTTAGCAAACCTAACTTTTAGCTGCGTATCCTATTAACAGGCTTAAAGGCCACATTTCCCAGCCTCTCTTGCAGCTAGCTGTGATAATATGACTATGTTCTAACTAATAATAAACAAATGGAAGTGTCATATGAGACTTCCCAGGAAATACCTGAAAGGGAGGTTCATGCCCTTGTTTTTCCACTCTGTTGCCTGGAACTCAGATGTGAAGACCGGAGCTCAGGCAACCATTATAAACAGGAAGGTGAGGGACACACCCTGTGATAAGCAGAGGTTTGGCCTGGGAGAAGCCTGGGTTTCCCCGGCAACTTCACAGAAGTACCATATCAACCCTGCATTTCCTACCTCTAGACTTTTTTATGTGAGAGAGAATCAAGCTTTAGTCATGTTTAGTGCTATTATACTATATCCTAACTTTTGCTTTGCTTTTTAAACTATTCATTTTCTCAAGTTTTTTTTT
>VBSM01003143.1:1929589-1951031 GCA_008086735.1 Cheirogaleus medius
ATGAGAGCTCTAGTGCTCGACATAAGAGATTGGGGCCAATGGTTCTAAAGGAAACAGAGTCGTAAAAAATTCAGGATGGAATTCGGGGTTTGGAGAGTTACAATGATGTTCCAGAAGAAGACGACTTAACTATATTTGAATAAATGTAGATTGTTGTGCTGTACTTAAAAAAAAAATAACACATCCCCTGAAAATAAGCCCTAGGGTGTCTTCCTGAGGAAAAATAAATATAAGACCCCGTCTTATTTTCGGGGAAACACAGTAGTAATAGCCACCGTGTATAGAGCAATTAACACTCAATTAAATCTAAGCACCGTGACAAATAAACTCTTTACAAAGATTTTCTCATTTAATCCCCATAATAGCCCTATGGGTTGGTACCATTTTTATTCCTAGTTTGCCAATGAAGAGGCACACAGTTTAAATTTTAAGGTTATTCAGCATGAAATGTCCAATTTCCTTAAGTACTAAGTTTGACAGTTGATATCTCTGCCATTTCACTTTGACACTTCTTGTTTTATTTCTACTGTGAAGGTGCATCCTCAGTCTCTCAAATGCACATTTTGGCTTGTGATTATCTTTCACAGGTTACACAGGTTATGTAACATCTCATAAGTGTTGGAGGCAGGATTCGAACCCAGGCTATCTGGCTCCAAACCAGCCCCTTTGCTTCTCCCAAGGCAGAGCCGTGGGAACCAAGGTTGAGCACATGGTACATGGGCTGTGGACAGCGAAGGTTAATGATTGCAGAGCAGGACCCGGAATCCGAGGTGCCGACTCCCAGCCTGGGGTTCCACAGCAGTTCCTTCAGCCGAGGGAACAAGTCAGGCCTTCAGCAAGAAACCCAGCCCTGTAGCGTGGACCCCTGACCCATCAGGTCCACACCCTGCCAGCCTCATCCTCAGTCTCACCAAAGCATGCTCTACCCACCAATCCTGCTCTCCTGTGCCACCGTGTCCCAAAATGCCATGCTCACACCTTCTCTCCCTTTCCACAAGTTGTCACCTGAAGGGACTCCAGGGAACGCCCTTCCCCTGCTCGTCTGATGAACTTCTACCCAGCCAGCCTCCTCACGCCCCTGACTGTGCACACGCATTCCTCCCCACAGAAGCATCTTTACCCCGGTGCACATCCGCCCCTCCCTCCCACTGCAAGCTCCAAGAGTGAGTCCCACGTGTGGCTCACCCGTGTACCCTGGAACCTCCTGCAGGGCTGGCACTGAGGCATGCTCTGTGGAGAAGGAACGAATAAGCAAACAGCCAATGAGATCACTGTCAAAAACAACAGGTTGTCTCTTACCACCAAAAATAAGTATGTTCGGTCATGCATATGTTAATCAGCTTGATTTAGCCATTCAACCATGTATGCATATTTCCAAACAACACATGTACGTAGTAAATATATATAAATTTTGTCAAGAAAGAATATAAGGTTATCAAGTATATTTTGTACATTCCCCAATATTTTTATTTCTTTAGTAAAAAGTACATTAGGAAATTAAACAATAATTGCTTTCTATAAAAAAAAAAACAATCTCAGGGAAATGGCATTGTTCACAACAGCCAAGATAGGGAAACAAACTAAGTGTCCATCAACAGATGAAGAGATAAAGAAAATGTGGCATATACATGCACTAAAATATTATTCAGTGCTAAAAACCAGATCCTGCCATTTGCAAGAATATGGATGAACCGGGAGGGCACTATGCTAAGTGGAATAAGCCAGTCATAGAAGGACAAAGACTACATGATTCCCCTTACTCGAGGCACCTAAAATAGTCAAACCCATCAAGGCAGAGAATGATGGCTGCCTGGGGCTGGGGCTCAGGGGAAATGGGGAGCAGTTGTTCAATGGGTATAAAGTTTCAGTTATGTTAGATGGATGTTTTAGAGATCTGCTGTGCAACACAGTGCCTGCAGTTAACAACGCAGTATGGTGAACTTCAAAATTTGTTAAGAGGGTAGACCTCACATTATGTGTTCTTACCACAATTTGTTTTTAAAAAAGGCAAAGAGACACAAGGAAACGTTGGGAGGTGTTGGCTATGTCTATTACCTTGATTACGGTGACGGTATCGCAGGTGTTTGCACGTGTCCAAACTCATCAAATTGCTCACATTAAATACGTGCAGTTCTATGTATATCAATTATACACAATAGAAGACATTAACCACAATAAAAAGAAAAAGAATCACCTAAAACTAAATGATTAAACGCATACTTTTGCCCACAGACTGCATTGCCGTTTTCTGAACACATAGTATGCAGTTCTACCAATTAACATATACACTGGATTTCCCATAGCTCGTCTGCACCTCGGCCTCCCTGGGGTAGAAAGGACTAAGGGACAAGGTGCAGCCACTCATCCACTCTTGAGTGCCCCACCCTCATCTCTGCCAAGGGGTGCCCAGATCCCTCCTCATGCACACCCAGGAACAAGGAGCACAGTCTCTGCCAGGCAGCCCATTCCACCACAGCGCAGTTGTAACTGTTAAAACAAACCAGAGTAAACAAGAGAAAAACATCCTATATTCAACCTTAACCTGCCTCTGTGTAATTCTTCCCCGATGTGCCACCACGCCTGGCTAATTTTTTTCTACATATTTTTAGTTGTCCAGCTAATTTCTTTCTATTTTTTTCAAGAGAGACAGGGTCTCGCTCTTGCTCAGGCTGGTCTCGAACTCCTGAGCTCAAACGATCCTCCCTCCTCAGCCTCCCAGAGTGCTAGGATTACAGGCGCGAGCCACCAGCCCCAAGATTATTTTAAACTCTACAAGAGCCAGGTGACCTTAGGAATTATATGAGAAAAATGTAACATTCTGTCAAGGTCAAAAGTCTTTAGAATTGGATGGGAAAGACACTTAAATAGCTTAAGAGCCAATGAAGTACAAAGTCCAATCAGCCCATCAACTTGCACGGGACTGTATACAGACAGCAGAATGAGGAAACATGGAACTTGAATCCAGGGACGGGGCTAGTTGACCACACTTCTCTTAAAGTTATGGAATCTTCAAGGAGGCGTCCCAATAAACATAGTGTTCCGTGGGTCCTGACAAGTATCCGGAGGGTCCAGTTCCAGTCTGGTCACTGTGTCAGCTCAACTGAGCTAAATAGGCAGCTCCCAGAATTGTGTGGGTGACAAACCAGTTTCCTTAGTGAATACATCTCTTGTATGCAATTTTTGGAATTTGCCAGACTTAAAAAGGTAAAATACATAAATTGAACATAAAAGGTTGAAAAGAACTTACTTTATATATACATAAAAACCACCCTTGAGGGCACCAAAAGACTCAAACATTTTTCCCAGGGTTGCCAGCACTGTCACGTCACCATTCAACTTCTCAACTGTATGGATGACAGTTCAGCATGTCGCTCTCTGTCCTCAGAGAGGACAACCTCCCACCGACAGTGAAGGACCTGCCAGACGTTCTGCTCCCCGCTGAGCCTCCAGCAGGCAGCCGCCTGGGTAAGCCCCGAGTCGTGCCCCAGTTGGGGACTTGGCATCCTTGGTCCCATCCAGCCAAGCAGAACCCTCTCCTGAAACCTCTTTGACTCCTCAATTATTTCATCCTCACTTGCATGGCCCTAAATGGCTTTTCCCGCAAGCCCTGCAGACGTCCAAGAAGGGTCACATTTTATTTATATTTAACACTAGCCACAGCTTCATTCTCAACAGGCTTATTTCCTTTAAATAAGAGCCAGCTGCCCCTTTAGAGCTGCGGTTTCTAACATTACAAAATAAAATGCTGATGTTCACTGGTGACCATGTGGAATGAGATAACTCAGATACTTCAATTAAAAAATAAGTCTGTAAGGGAGAAAAAAACTTTCCTCTACCCTCCTATGCTCTGTGGCTGGGCCTGAGAATTAAACGGAAATAAGACAGACTAGCAGGAGAAAGGCAAACAGATTTTATTTAATAATTTTACATGAACATAGGAGCCTTGGTAGGAAAAATGAAGATCAAAGGAAGTGGTTAGGACCAAGAGCTTATACAGCTTTTTAACAAAAGAGCCGTAAATTTGAGGAGATGTGTCAAGACAAAGGGAAAGGGGTTTATGCTTTATGGTACACTGTAGGCAAGTGACTAGGAAATATATGTGGTAACTAACAGGGAGGAAGGGTTATTTTAGTAGGTTTGTCTGTACAGGTCTGCTCCATCATCGACTCCTAGTCTCAGGGGGTAAAAGCATTCTCCTCTTCCCAGTACAGGAAGGGCACCTTTCTTATGGGAAATTTTATGACCTGCTTTTAGGGAGAAGGGAGGACAGGGAGCCCCACCTGCCTCTGCTGGTTCTCAAGTGCCTTCAGCCAAAAATAATCTCTATGCCAAGGTAGCATATTTTGGGATGCATGTTCAGAGCCCCTTCGAGACGTGGATGAGATCCACCAATTTGCCTGGAATAACAGCCCAGCAAGTCAACTCTGGGACCAGGCTCTAGGTCTGAAATCTGACTCAGCTACTTCCTAGCTGTGTAACTTCGTTCAACCTCTCTGACTCTCAGTTTCTCAATCTGTCAAATCTGTCCAAAAATTGTACTTAACACCTAACGCTGTTAGAGAAATTAAATTATATAACCCACACAAGCACTTTACTCATAAGAAGAGTTCCATGAATGCAACGATCGTTCAGAGTGAGAGGCATTTGGAGACGATCCACCGCTCTCAAGAGACATAGATCACCCTTCCTTGGAATGATCCACTTCAGCCTTGCATTGCTGTTGATGACTTTCCCCTTCCGATATTTTCTGTATTCAGCTCAACCTAGCTCTGACCTAAAAGTAACCAAGATCTAAAGTGAGTAAATAGAACTTTAAGAGAAAACAGAACAAATTCAATGAGTTCTTAGAAAACAAATCTTCTGAGTCTGTCGTTTGCACTCTCTCTGTCTTGTAATTCCTGGAAAATGGAGACTCACAACTTTTTAATCAAAATTTAATTAGCACCTGGCACACAATAAGCACTCAGTGATTTGGAGTATAATTGAAAAAAAGTATGTCTCTAATCACCCAGGTACCAGGGAAACCAATTCCTCATTCTTACTCATTAAAGCCAAATTCTCCAAGCTCTTGCCCAAGAAACATCCAGCAACGACTTCTCAGAGCTCCAGTTGGAGAGCCCCTTCCTCTCCCATTCATTACTTCCCACTATCCCACTCCCCTAACCATATTTGGTTTCCATGTCCTCTGAGAGATCCCCATTATAGGAAATAGGGAGTTATATTTTAACAAGAATGATCTAGAAAAACACTGGAATGTAAGTTCCTCTCTGTAGGAGCATGCTAACAGTAGGTACATTTTTGGTGATTATTTCCCATCTCCAACTTTGGGATGTGGCCTGTGAGCCTCATGCCAGGTATTATGCCTACAAGCCCAAATCACAATCTCTTCCTGACAATCTCCTATAGATTTTGATTTCACATGAGCCCTGGGCTTACTCAATAATTTTGAAAGTTCTCTCCTACCAAGAAAAGCATCCTCTCCAAACACGCCTTAAGGAAGAAAATCCAAGACCTTTACAGTTTACACCTACACATATAATATTAGAAAAGGCTTAGGTGCCCAAATCCCAGAGATCCATGGAGGCTGTTAAACAATTCTGCTGCCTCAATAAAAATCTGTTATGTCAAAAACTCAAGGGCCTTGGGTTGTTTGATCTGGCTTTTAAATAGCATAGTTGGACTTTCTGATACATAGGAAATCAGCAGCAAACTAAAAGCAATTAAATTCAGTAGCATACGGTGCAGCAGATCATTTCAAGAGGAGTAAATAAAATCAGGGATTGTCAAGCTTCCCCCGAACATTCGGAGTTGAACATGAAATCACCATGTGAAGGACAGGAGCAGGTATTTGAAGATTAACTTGTAGAAAGACAGTGTTCCAGGGCCAGGAAGGAGGAGTACAAGTGAAGTTTACTCAAAAACTATCTGCCCTAGAGTCAATGAATTTAACAACCCTCAGGAGTGAAGGAATCAGAAGAAGGAAGATCATTTGCTGGTCTAACAAAGATCTGTTGAGCCCCTTGTTGGGATGTGCCAGGCACCAATCCCAGATGGTGGCAAATAAGAGAGATGCCTTCCTTGGCTTCATGGAGCTTATAGTCTAGTGGAAAAGTATTTGTCATGGCATCAAATAATCCAACCCCAGGCTCCCAAGTGGTGAGCAGGGGTTCTTGGCCCTATGCTGAAAAGGAAGAGGCAGGACATCCTGCAATACACAAAAATGAGTGGCAGAAAGAGAGGACAACGTGCACCCAAATACCATCCTTGGGCACAGAGCAACGTGGTCCATACACTTGAGTCGTCTGCTCCTAGGGTTGGCATATGGCTCTTGTTGAGGGTAGATGCTAATGGTCCTCATGGCAGTTAAACATCTGACTCTCACCCCTTCCTTCAATTCTGTGCTCAGCAAATAACACCTTTGCCATAACTTGGCTTTCCAGATATGACAAAGACCATTAGTTACCTTCTTAACATGTATTTTCTCCTTCTTTCTGTCAAATAAGAAAACCTTCGCCTCTACCATCTTACATTCTGTATGTGGGGGCCTGCAAATTAAGCTAACAAAAGACAGATTAAAAAAAGAAAAGACACTAAATTTTTATAATATTTACATGTATGGAAGTTTCCCTTCATATAGGGAAATTTATGCCCTGCTTCTATGCAGTTAAGAGGAAGGCCAAGAATTCTTCCCACATCTGTTGATTCTAAATTGCCTTTAGCTCAAAAAATATGGCATATTTTGGGGTGGCATATTCTGATCCACTTTATTTCTTAATAATAGAGCATCCGGCTGGATATGTGGCCACCTAGAATAAAGACTACGTTTCCCAGGTGCCCTTGCAGTCAGGTTTATCCAAGTGACTTAGTTCCAGACAATGGGATATGAGAAGAGTTATGTGCAACCTCTGCATCCAGCTCCTAGAGGAAATGCACCTGCCCTTCTCCCCTTTCCCACTGTCTGGAAAGCAGACACACTCAGGGGCATTCTTGATCACATGGGTGAGGCCACACCCTAGGGGTGATGAAAAAATAAATAGAAGGAAATTAGGCCCTTAACATCTTCTCTGGGCTTTGTCTTTTACATGAGAGAAACTAAATTTCTATTGCATTTGGGCTGCTATGAAATGAGATCTCTGTCTCATTTAGTTGAACCCATATCCTGATTGATAAACTATGCAAATTTCCCCTTACAGGGAACACAGATCAGAAGACATGCATGTTCGTCCCTCCGGTAATCCTATTTCATATGACAAATTAATACACTAGCCAGAGAGCAGGAGTCAGCCTTCCACAGCCAACCTGCCAGGCAGGGCTGACAGCAGATTCCCCAGAGTCTAGCCTCTTGGGAAGGCTCTTGGGGGCCAGCCTCCCAGCCTTACAATAATTAAAATGGCTCAAAAGGCACAGAGCACGTTGAAACCTCAGCACAACACAAACAATAGCAGTGTGGCCAGGATTCCCTCAAGGTCTGAACAACCAGAGCTGCTATCTCATCAGTACCAAAGAACTTAGTGGTCATCTGTCTGTCTGGGTTTTTTTTATGTTTTTTACAACTGGTGCCTAAGTAACTTAACTAGAGTGATCACAGAAGTGTAGTGTTTTTGCTAATCCGTTGTTAAAAGAAAAATATTATTTTTTATTTACTTATCTTTGGTAGAAATAGGGTCTTATTATGTTGCCCAGTCTGGTCTTGAGCTCCTGCCCTCAAGTGATCCTCCCACCTTGGCCTCCCAAAGTGCTGAGATTATGAGTGTGAGCCACTGTACCTGACCAAAAGAAAAACTTTAGACAAAATAAATTTAACAGAGTTTATTTGAGCATTAAAAGATTCATGAATCGGGCAGCACTCAAAACTGGAAGAGGTTCACGGAGCTCTACTCCACAGTGTGAGCAGAGAGCTTTTATAAGCCAAACACAGAAGCAAAGTAGAGAAGCTATTAAATTGGCTACAGCTAGGCGTTTGCCTCATTTGGGTATGATCTGGTGGAAAGTCCCTAGTTAGGGGCTTATTGGCAGTTTCTGATTGGTTAAGCTTAAATTTTGTTTTACTGTTTATATTGAATTGGGTTTTGGTTTGCTTATGTAGGCACTCCAGTTACAGAGACGACCTGGGGCTAATGGTCTCCTTCTTATTTGCTTTAACACCATGATAACAAATTTATCCCAGTTTGCTGGAATTTTCCTAACATCTTGCATCCTGTAAACATCTTGCATCCTTGAAACTCCTCCATCCCAAGCAAACAGGGACAGTTGGTCACCCTGTGTGATGCAACCTGGCACATGGACAAAGGGCTGCATCCACGTCCTGCTCTAAACTCCGACAACCCTCTAGTGTCATCTTTTCATCTTGCTCATCCCGTCGTCACAACATATCGTGACTGCCCATGTGAGCTCCTTCCCAGAACCTACCACGTGTGACTTACTTAATCCTCACAATTAATCCTCACCAGTGCCTGGGGCAGCCTGGGGATAATAAGGGCTTCTTGCACTGGATTATGTTCTAGTGGCTACCCGCATCTTTGACACTCTTAAGCTATTGAAAAGTCATCATTAGTAAAAGAGAACAATGACATTACAGAGTGTATTTAGTGAAACACATTTGAAAGTTGGAAATAATGAGAAGTGCATCTCGAGTGCTGCCCTGGAAATGGAATGAAGACAGCGGCTTGCCAAACCTACCATTTTAAAAAGCCTGAAAAGTTATTTTGATTACTGACGGCTCCTGCTATAAAACTCAGGAGAAAGATTGTAAAGCGAATTATGATCAGGCATGCTTCAAAAGTCAGGGGCACAAAGGCTGCATGCTAAGGATGGACCATGGCTGATTAAGAATGGCTCCGGACCACCCTCCTGGAGTTGAGGCGTACATCAAGGGGTGTCTGTTGTCTCCTAAGTCTGTCCCTCTTGCTGCTCTTGCCACACCAGGCTGCTGTGTGCTGCTGTCGTCTGTCTACCTGTTACCCCTCTGAGACCAGGAGCTCCCGGAGGGCAGAGACACTTGGCACAGTGTTGAGTGCCTGGCTGGTATTCAGTGAATATTGTGGATGTCCCCAAAGTTTCTCCAACCCCCAGATAATCATTTCCTGGACAGGTGGGATAGTGCAGGGGTAAAAAGCAAGGACTCACCTAGACCCCCTCTGGGTGCTTCGGTTCCCTGGTCCATAAAGTGGGAATGAACTAGCACCTAGCACAGTGTTTTGTGAGGATTAAATAAGTCACACGCAAAGCCTTTGGCATCCTGCCTGGCACAGAGTGAGTGTCATAAAGTATTGAGTGTCATAAAGCACTTCTTTTGCTTCGGTAATATGAGACCATCTATAGGTCGTGAAACTTTGAACAGCCCGGAAGTTTCTCTACTAAAATGTTAAGTGAAAAGAGTGAGTTCCAGAGGAGTGTGTGTGGAATGATCCCATTTATATAAGACAAAAATGTGTGTGTGCACTAAGGCACCTAGATGCAGGCTGCAGAAAGGAGAGGGCAGAGAGCACAGAGACAAAGGGCAGAAGCGAGACAGGAAACCAGGCAGAACAATCGAACTTTGTTCTCCTCACTCCTGAATTGTTGGGATCTTTTGCAGTAATAATATAATCAGTTCTCATTTGCAGATTTAAAAATATTAATAAGGCCAAAAAAATTACAAAAATTGATCCCCCCAAATCATACTGATCCAGGTTGCCCTCCTCAAAGCTCTACCGGCACCCAACCATTCGCCCAACACCTCCAGGGAGGCTGGGCGTGGTAGCTCACGCCTGTAATCCTAGCACTCTGGGAGACTGAGGCAGGCAGATCATTTGAGCTGAGGAGTTCAAGACCAGCCTGAGCAAGAGCGAGACCCTGTCTCTACTAGAAATAGAAAGAAATTAATTGGCTAAACTAAAAGTATATAGAAAAAATTATCCGGGCATGGTGGCGCATGCCTGTAGTCCTAGCTACTTGGGAGGCTGAGACAGGAGGATCGCTTGAGCCCAGGAGTTTGAGGTTGCTGTGAGCTAGGCTGACGCCACGGCACTCTACCCCGGGCAACAGAGTGAGAGACTGTGTCAAAAACAAAAACAAAAACAAAAAAACACCTCCAGGGTGACTGTCACAGGCTGGGCCTCTCTCACCCCGGGCTCCTCATCCTTGGCACCGCTGACGTTTGGGCCGATTGGTCCCTTGCCGTGGGCTGTCCTGTGCACTGTAAGATGGTCAGCAGCATCCGTGACCTCCCCCACTACATGCCAGTGTACTCCCTCCCCAGTTCTGACAACCAAAAATGTCTCACGTCATTGCCAAATGTCCCCTGGGGAGCAAAATCTCCCTGGTTGGGAACTAAAGTTGGCCCATTTTGTGAAAATGAACCAGCGGTTGCCCTTTATTTTAGGGAGTCCACCTTTCTGTCGCTCGCCGCTGTGCAAAGCCCAGCATCAGCCCGGGCATGAGGGCAGCACTAGGGTGCCGAGCCAGGCCGCAGGGCAGGCTGCATCTGCTTATTCTTCTTCCTTTTCCATTTTTAGAGACAGAGTCTCTAGTTACGTTGCCCAGGCTGGTCTCGAAGTCCTGGACTCATGTGATCTTCCGGCCTCAGCCTCCCGAGTGGCTGGGACCACAGATGCACCACCACCCTGAACACACCTGGTCTCGCACACTTATTGTTTTATCCTCGTAGACAGAACCACCCGAGGACCGTTATCTGCTCCCTCTCAGCAAACACTGTGTCTCTCCGAAGGCTGTAGAAACACTCCGCAATGTTTGGTTTGCAGAACAGCCCTTCCCCACACCTGCTGCCGCTCCTCCTCAGTCTCACAAGAAAATGTCATCTCCTCCCCTCGGGTCCAATGCAACGATGATGACAGTTTACATTATAGTGTCTGTTCTGCCAGGAGAAGATGAAGAGCTAAGCTACGCAGGGAGCTTCGGGGAAACGACCACAAATCAGAGGCGCCGGGAGATCACATCCCTGGGAGTGGTTTGGGTGGCTGAAGAAGTTAAACTGAAGACAAAAGTTTCCATCATTTGAGAAGTTAGAACATTAATTCCCCCACCCCTTCCTCTGCCCCCATCCCCCTCCTCCTCTCCTCGTTCCTCACTAAGGGAAACTGAGCTAAGTGAGGGACTCTGGGCAGGAAGCCCTAAGAGCTTCCAGATGCAAGACCTCCAAGCTGAGATTTGATCCCTATAAAGGGGAGACTAGCCTGTCAGTGGAAGCAGCTGTGGGCTTAGTAGTAGAAACCCTAGTGTGCTCTGGCTCTGCTGAGTGTGACCTTTGACAAAGCCCTCAACCTCCCTGGGTGTCAGTTTCTTCATTCATGAAATGCAGATGATAACTCTCCCTGTTTTATTCGCCTCATCGGATTACTCTAAGAGTCAGTGAGACAACATTCATGTTGGGCTTTATCAATGGCACAGAGCTGTGCCAGCTCCCGTGGTCCTGGGACTCACCCCTCCCATAGGCGTAGGCCTAACAGTCCCAGAGAGGTGAGAATAAGGAGGATGGAGGGTGAGAGATGACTTGTCAGGGGGAATCTAAAGAGATTCTGCTGGCCTTGCAGCATATCTCATGGAAGAGGAGCTAAGATTTCACAAAAATTGATAAACTCCAGCTTTAGATCACATTTCAAAGACCCCTTCTGGTCTGTCTCCCTTCAGATACAGCGTGGTAACCGTTCACATCGGGATGGAAGGAAAGGGAGGGTGGGAAACCTTTCAGGAGACAGAACTTAACTGCCACCTCCCCCTCTGTCTTAAGGAGCTCGGTGGCCTGGTGCCCTCCTTTGACATTACAAAGAGACGGTAAAGGACCCCTTAAATTGCCATGTCAAACCTCCCAAACTTATAACCCAGGTAAGGGAAGCGTATATCAGTCACCTTTTCCTCCCGTGCAGCCTCCTTGCCCAGGTGTTACTGTTGAATGCAAGGTGTGGAGGCAAGGTTGACAAAGATGGCCTAACGTGCCACGCTGGCTGGGCACAGAGGAGGCCGGCTCTCCCTGATGGGTATCTGAGGCTGCGCTGCTCTGGCAGTGGATGGGAAAACAGCTCATGCTGCTAGAAGGAAAGTGCTTCTAGATCTGCCTGCTGAGTAGCTCCAAAAGGATAGGACCTTACCTTTTGTGAATGCGAAACAAAGACCCTGTGACTTGACCAGATACTAGATTAAGAACAACTCCTACCACTATTACCATCTACTGAGGTTCCTGATGTGCCAGGTACCTAGCCAAATGCTTTCCATACCCTTTTCCATTTAGTGGTCCCTAAACAAGGAAGCAGATGAGGACCAGTAGTAAAGGGACCTGCCCAAAATAGCACCACTGTGAGTGGCAGGGCCAGGATCCAGATGCAGGTCTGTCTAATCCCAAAGCTTTAGCCTCGGTCACAACATGCACCACCTTCAAGCTGCCGAGCAGGGCCCCTCTCCAGCAGTTAGTTCTAAACTATTCGTAAGTCAATGTTACATAGTAATAAAGTCACAAAATCTACCCTACAAGTAGTTCGCAGTGCAGTTAAGGTTAATTTCTCTGATCCTAATGCTCCATCCCAGCCCTCTTCTACCCCCTGTTTAAGAAGGCAAAGGTGGGGGCTCTGATAAAATAACAAATGAATTTTCTGGAATGTCCACAATTTAGTGGATCAAATAAGTAATTAACGCAAAAGTTAAATTCCTTTTCCTGTTTAAAATCTAAACATGTTATAAGGAAAACCGAAAGTGGGGTCTTTCACAAGCTGAATGAAAAGGACAAACCGCTAGCAAAACGATTCAAGAAACAGAGAAAGGGAAGAAAGCACGGAAGTAATAAATATCAGAAATGAGACTACAAATATAGGAGCAATTAAAATAGTTAATGAAAATAACTGTGTATGCTAATAAATTTGAACACCAATGTGAAATTGGTGGCTGCTGGGAAGATACATTGCCAAAACAGACTCAAGAAGAGGTAAAAGAACTGAACAAAAATCATAGAACTACTGGGGAAAAAAAGTCATATATCTACTCCTAGAGTAAGAACAAGGCTCAGACAGTGCTACCCACAAATTCTATCTGCCCCTTAAGTGCAGCTAATTCCTATGCTATTCAAATTTTGACAGAGCACAGAAGATGAAAAACATTTTTCCAAATTATCTTGAGAAGTATAACCTTATATTTTAAATATAATTTTTTAAAGTATAAAAAAATTATAAACCTACATCACTAATAATATATAGGTGGAAAAAACTTACATAATATATTAACAAAGTGAATTTGAAAGTATATTTTTGAAGCACAGTGAACAAGCTGGGTTTATTGCAGGAATTTTAAGATGGTTTAAAATTTTTAAACGGTTTAACATCAGGAAATCTATTAAAGCAATTCATTTTATCATAGATTAAGGATGAAAAAATCCACATGCCTATTTTGATAGATGACAGAAAAGCATTATGTAAAAATTCTAAGCAAAATTAAAATAGAAAGAATCCTAAATTTGATAGGGTATTCAACATATATCAATAGCAAATGTCATATTAAATAAGGATATGTTATTGAAGTTTAAAACAAGAAAAAATGCCTGCTATCATCCCTATTCTTCTATATTGTTCTTGAAGTTCTAAAAGTTTTATTCATAGATTTTATTCCCAGAAAATTCAAGCACCTCAACTAAAAACCTATTATAACAAAAAGCATTCAGTAACACAGCTGTCTATAAGCTAAATATACAAAAGTCAAAGTTTTCCTTTATACCAGCAACAAGAAATTAGAAAATATAACAGGATAGATTTCTTCCGAAAATTTTTTTTAAAAAAATATATAATTCCAAGGGATAAAATTAATAAAATAGAGGCTTACTATTTAATAATCAAGAGGGTAATACAAATAATTTGCTTAATGGTTTCTTGATATTTGTTTCAGTATACAATGTGGAATCAGTGGATTTTGTGGCGGCAAGAGACCTTAGACATTATCTAGTCCAACTGAGTTTCCCAATTTGCTGTAAAGGAAACTGTTACTCACAGAGTTTGAACAACTTAACTATGCTCATAAATCCTGTAAGAAGCTGGAATCCAAATCCAGTCCCTCTTCTTCCCACAACATTTTACTGCTTTCATTAGAGGATTTTACATGCCCAAAAAATGTGTTCAAAATGCCCTTTCACTTGAGAAAAATAATTTGCAAACGCCATGGAGATTAGAACAATCTGTGATTGTTTTCTTATGTACTTTAAATTGTGTCTGTGAAACAAAGGTCTACAGGGTAGAACAAATGTAATATGCTCTTCTATCATACCAAACTGTAGGCAATTAGTGCTTTTCAATAATCATTATGCGATTTCTGAAACAATAAAACCTAGTGACCATGATGCCTGGTAGCAGATTGCAGTGCATCTCATCTGTAAACTCCCCAAAGTGTCAGTTTAAATCTGTGCATGGTATTGCAATTATAATGAAAAGTGTTCTGAATTTAAAACTATCTACCTTCAACCATCTGGAGAAGCTCCTTTATTAAATGTGCTTCTAGCATTGGTAGAGTCTCATGATAATACATTTTTAAGAGAAAAGAAATTATCCCTGGTTCACAGGCCTGATCGGACAGCCTTTCAGTCTTGGATTTGATAATAGCCTGAGAAACAGAGGACAAAAGCTACCGCGTCTCTGCGGAGGCAATTCCAAGATGGAGACGAGAGAGACGAAGACTGTTCATGCAGTTAGAGTTAAAAGCAACTTACGAGTCAAGTCTAGAAAGAATACCAAATCCAGGAAGAGATTAGCTGGAATACAAACATGAGACTACTATCAAGCTATAACAATAAAATCCAAACGTTTTCTCAGCATCATTTTTATGAAAGAAAGAAAGGGTGCAGTTAGCATAAAAAGAAAGAAAAACTACAGTTCCTGAAAGTTTAATTATCAATCTTTTTGCTCACCATATTTTTCCAAAAGAATAAAATACATATTCGGAGCAGATGAAAAACAGGGCTTTAATATAGGCCATACCATTTTGGGGCGGGGGGGGGTTGCTTCTTCTTTTCTACATGCAATTGTCCAAACGGTGAGGTTTTTAAGCACCTGTGTTGAACATCTGACTATGTAACCTCCTTTCCCTCACTTTTGTGTTAAAAGAAACCCATATTTTCTATGAGGAACTGTAGTTTCCCAATTCTGAGCTACATGGTTTAGGGAAAATTCACACACGCGTATATGTTCATGCACAAACAAACACATACACCCTTAGCTATATGGCTAGATCACCAGCATAGGCTGAAGTGAGACACAGCTGCCATTTCTCCAGGCAGTCACTGACCCTAAAGAAAACCAGACACTTTCTCCAGAAAGACCCTGTGTCAGAGGAGGCCTCCTTCTCCAGACAGAACCTCTCTAAGCCACAGCAGAGTCAGGATGGCTTCCTCCACTCACAGGCAAGCAGCTGGATCAGATCTCTGTCCCTGCTGTCCCTCCTACCCGCTCCCAATTCTGGGAGAACCAGATTCAGGGAAAAGAAGAGAATACGTAGTTATGTGCCTCACAGATCGCATACATGACGGCGATCCCACAGAACTGAAAAATTCCTGTCGCCTAGTAACGTCATACTGTTAGGTGCCCCAGTTCCCAGCGTCAAGAATGAGTACTGGTATCAAATCAAGCCAATGATGGAGTGATCTCACACACAGAGCAACTTATTACAGTTTATCACATAAAAGAAAGAATGAAAGTAAAGGAAGCTACACAAAGGGAAAATAGGTTCCAGAGAGTGGAACGGGCCAGTCTCCAAGAGTGGGGAAAGACACTGCAGGCTGAGCCCGTTGCCTTTTATAAGCCCACTAGTTTGTCCCGCCTCTCGCCTGGCAGGATTGGTTGCCATTTCCCGCCTTTGGGAGTGATTGACAGGCTGGTGTTATATAACAGATCACGGAACAGGTTAACAGGGTAGGTTACGTAACAGTTTCCTTTTCTGCATATGCATCTTTTCCAGAATTCTCCATGAAGTTCCACCCATGTTATGCTAACTAATTAAGTAGGAATTTTTTACTACGAATGTTCCTACTAGGGAACAGTTCCTAGCGGCAATTGGATTCTGACCTACAATTTGGTTCCCACCCTCTACCCTTAGCCACCTCCTTGCCACCTGTTTCTCCTGTGCCCGACCTAACAATAACACAATGCAATACTGATATATTTGTGATGCTGGTGTAAACAAACCTACTTCACTGCCAGTCATATAAAAGCACAGCATATACAATTATGTGCAGTGCATAATACTTGATAATCATAATAAATACATTACTGGTTTATGTATTTACTATACTATACTAATTTTTTCAGGTGTTCAGAAAAATAAGCAAATAGCAAGTGTATTTTTATTCAATATTTTGAAAATACAGACTTTGTGGCAACTTATAAATTTCTACTATAATAATAAATTGATACTTTGAACCAAGAAAACAATATAACCAAAAATTCATTTCCAAAACTAAGCAGTACCCTTTGTTAGGGATGGTTTACATATATGCAAAAGATGATTGTTACAATCAGGTTTACAACCACTTAGATATCTCTAAGCTCCGTCTGTTAAAAATATGTTCTTTTAGAAAGTTCAGTTTAATCATCTCATTCTTTTTTCTTCAGTGATTTTCTCCAAACATTGGCAGAAGTACCCTTTGATAGACAGAATGCAGAAAACTGGTTTCAACCACCCCCAGATCATACTGATATCTACAATATAGGCTTAGCTCCAAGGGAGCCTAGCTCTAATTAGTGAAATAGGCCCACTTTAGAAAGTAACAATGAGGTGGTAACTAACAATAGTGCTAGTCTTATCAAAAATTAACAATTTTAGGTATCTTTGTTTTGAGTTTCTGTGGTTTAGGTGGATCCAAAATTTCGTCATAGTCTGCACTCATTCCCTTTGCCCAGTGACCAACTGTGACTGTTCGATCTGAATTCTGACTTTCAGGGCAATCTTTCTTAAAATGTTTCACAGAGCCACATAGTTTGCAACCACCACCATCAGCATAGACTCCTTTGGGATTATCAGGACAAGATCTAGACAGGTGTCCCATTTCCCCACAAACAAAACATTTTACAAAAGGAAATTCACCAACAGCTGGGTCTACTTTAGCCTTACACTTTGTTATTTCATGCTCTGTGGACCCACACCGGATAACATATTCCAGTGCCCATATCTTGATTTTCAAGGGCAGCTGGGCAATCTGCAATTCCATGACCAGGTTTTCTACAATGAAAACATACCATTGCATTTTTCTTTGCTGCTTGTCTTTTTAATTGTCTTCCTTCCCATCAACTGTCTTTCTTTAAAGCAACTGCAATTTCTTCCCTTACTTCCTGAATGTCTGTTGCTATAATGTCCCCACTGTGAACCATCTGTGAGTTCTGTCTTAAGTATTCCATGAATCCATTCATATCTTCATTGAAGTACTCTTTTTTCTTTTAGTTCTTTTTATGTTTTGCTGGGGGTGCATCATTTTTATGGGATAGCCTATTGGTTTCAACTTGTTTGCACTTTGGTAGGTTTTGGCTTGTTCCCTCAAAGGACTCCTTCTTCACGTCCTCCCATGATGTGGCAGGCAAGGGTCTCTTGTTACGTGTGGTAGTAACACGTGCCCACCTGGTCATAGTTTCATCAAAGGTACCTTAGCAAACATGCATGAATCCTCCCTCCCTATACTATACTTTTATTGTTATTTAAGAATGTACTTCTTCTACTTATTAAAAAAATAGTTAACTGTAAAACAGCCTCAGGCAGGTCCTTGAGCAGATATTCCAGAAGAAGACATTATCATCATAGGAGAAGACCTTCCAATGGGACAAGAGGTAGACAAGAGATGCAAGACATTGATATTGATGATCCTGACCCTGCATCAGCCTGACGTGTGTGTGTGTTTTTGTCTTTGTTTTTAACAAAAAAAGTTTAAAAAGCAAAAGAATAAAATAAAAATAGAAAAAAGCATATAGAATAAGAATATAAAGAAAGAAAATATTTTTGTACAGTTATACAATGTGTTTGTTTTAAGCTAAATGTTACTTAAAAAGAGTTTAAAAATTAAAAGTAAAAAAGTTACATAAGCTCAGGTTAATTTATTATTGAAGAAAGAAAAATTTTTTCGTAAATTTAGTGTAGCCTAAGTGTACAGTGTTTATAAAGTCTACAGCAGTGTACAGTCATGTCCCAGGCCTTCACATTCACTCACCACCCACTCCCTGACTCACTCATAGCAACTTCCAGTCCTGCAAGCTCCATTCATGGTAAATGCCCTACACAGCTGTACCTTTTTTTTTTTTTTTCATCTTTTAGACCGTATTTTTATTGTACCTTTTCTGTTTAGATATATTTATATACACAAATACTTACCGTTGTATTACAATTGTCTATAGTATTCAGTACATTAACATGCTATATAGGTTTGTAGCCTAGGAGCAATAGCTTTACCATATAGCCCAGGTGTATAGGAGGCTACACCATCCAGGTTTGTGCAAATACACTCTATGATGTTCTCACAATGACAAAATCACCTAACAACGCATTTCTCAGACCATATTCCTGTCCTTAAGCAACACATGACTGTACTTCAAGAAAAGACTGAGCCATACTACAGGTCCCTGGACTCACAGGCTGGAGGAGGGGGAAGAGTTTAAATCAACTATAAAGTTTCAACTTGGACAGAACTAGATTGAAAGTAAGTAAAAAGCTAAAGAATTTGCCCAAGATTTTATTAAGGAACAGGAAAGGAAATTGACAAAGTATGGCCAGAGGCAATGACTGAAAGAAATAAAAACTATTTCTTGTTTATATCCCTGCTGAGTTTGACAGGTTACAGATTTTTTTTTTAACAACAAAACCACTATAGCACAGGAAAACAAGAAAGGCCATCAAAGGATATAAATTTTTTCAGATCCCAGGAAGATAGCAGATGGAGTTACACTAGTAGAAAAATCAGAACTGAGAACATTCCACCCCAGAAGACCTGAGACAAGTGAGTCTAATCCCAAGAGCCCAAGAGGACTCCAAAGTGGCAACAGAGAAAAACCAGGTGCAGGGGTTGGCTGAAGGACAGTGACCAGGGAGATTTATCAAAGAACAACATTGCAAATCACAGTGACGAAGCTAACTGGAGGTTGCCTGGAGCTGTGGAGGGAGGTTAGAGATTGATTTCAAAGAGGCACAGGGGAACTTTTGGGAGTGATGGAAATATTCTATATCTTGATTGGGATGGTAGTTATAAAACAGACCAATTGTACACCAAAAATGAATGCATTTTCCTACATGTAAGTTATACTTTAGTAAAGTTGATTTTTTAAAGAAAAAAGAAATTTAACAAACACACTAACCAGTTGAAAGGTATGGATCTTGTTTGGATCCTGATTTAAACAGTTTACAAAAAAAACAGAATTTAAAGGACAAGTTGGAAAATGTGAACATTATCTGAATATTTTATGACTTTAAGACATTGCTGATTTGGGGGTGAAGGTGATGAAGGTATTGTGATACATTTAGAAGGGGAGTCCTTGTCTCTCAGAGATTCATACTAAAATGTTTACAAATGGAAGTATACAATGTCTGGGGTTTGATTCAAAATAATTCAGGGGGTGGATGTAATGAAAGCGGATATAAAGAAAATAGAATTGGCCACAATTTAATTATTGGGTGATAGATACATAGAGTTCATCGTACTCTTCCCTTTACTTTTTTGTATGCTTGGAATTTTCCATATTAAAAACTTAAAGACAATTATATACACATACAAAAAAGACCAAAAGAAAATTCAGTAGCATGTTAAATTGGTGATGGTTTTTTAAATTAGGGTTATTGATGATTTCCATTTTTTCCTCCATAGTTTTCTATATTATCAAAATTTTTTTAGGAAAAGAATACTTTAGGATTTTTTTAATTGTTTTGTATCATACATCCTTTTAATTGTTTTATATCATGCATCCTTCAAGGACTAACTCAAGTCCTCTCTATTATTAGCAACCAGGGAAACTCACCTGAGTCTTGGTGTCCAGGGTTTTTATTGGCACTCAGGCATGTACACATGGGTGACCACCTGTGCAGCTGACCTTAGTCTCCAGCCCATCCAGAAGTCAAGCTGATACTGCTCAAGTCTCCCACCAAAAATCACACTATGCTAGGGTCTGAATGTCCCTCAAAATTCATATGTTGAAACTTAATCTCCAGTGTGATAGTATTAAGAGGTAGGACCTTTAGGAAGTGATTAGGTCTCCACCGTCATGAATGGGATTAGTGCCCTCATAAAAGAGGTTTCAGGGAGCCACTCCATCCCGTCTGCCATGTGAGAATACAGCAACAAGGCACCATTTATGACATAGAGAGTCCCCACCAGACACTGAATCTGCTGGCACCTTGATCTTGGACTTTCCAGCCTTCAGAAACCTGTAAGAACGGGAAGAAAACCTCAGGGAACTGAGTGGTAAAGAACTTTGGAAAGGAATTCAAAAGGCGGGTAGAGCGATGCTATCGGCAGTGAGGTCTGCAGACCAGCAGCATCAGCATCACCCAGGAGCTTGCTAGAAATACAAATCCTAGGGCTCCACGTCAGACCTACTGATTCAGAGTCTGTGGAGTAAGACCAGGAATTTGAGATTTTACAAGCTCTCCAGGTGACTGTAATCCACACTAAAATTTGAGAAGTGCCTGCATAAAGAACAGTCATATGTTGCTGAGATTGGCCATGGGAGAGACAGGACACACTTCAGGAAATGGGACGGGCAATGGACGGGCATAGTTCCAGGAAGAACTATGTCCTGTGTTTACTCTCAACACTTCTGACAACAAATGTGTGGGGTTTTCCCTCACGCCAACGAATTCCCCAACTGTTACTGCCCACCTGGGTCCCTTGCCCACCACCCAGATAAAGGTCAACATATGGAGACAGCAGGAGTTGCCGTGGAGAAAGAGTTTAATATTGAGAGGCACCAGGTGAGGATATGGGAGTCATTTCTCAAACTCATCTCTGCAAGAATTTGGGGGCTAAGATTTTTAAAGATGGTTTGGTGAACAAAGGGCTAGGGAATTGGGTCTGTTGATTGGCTAGGGATAAACTCATAGGGTTGGGAAGCAGAAATTGTCTTCTAGGCTGGGACAGTTTCTGGGTAGGGAGTTGCAAGACTCATTGGCTTGGTTCCTCTGCATGGCCACTGGTCTGGTTGATGTTAGTTGGTCCCCTTAATGCAGGGTCGGGAAGATATCTCAAACACCAGTTTTAGGTTTTACGATAGTGGTGTCATCTACAGAAGTGGTTGGGAAGTCACAAATCTTGCACCTGTCAAGGAGATGTGACACTTAAGCCACGAGCAGTTACAGCAGTAGGGAAGTTAGGGAACAAGGGCTAGTTAACTTTCAGTGCTATATACTTTTAGAGTATGTATCAGATTTTTATCACTATTCCTGCCTTATGGCCTTACGTTATTTTCATATAGGCAGTTTCACAATTCTTTTTTTTTTTTTTTTTTTTTTT
>VBSM01003143.1:1951131-1982492 GCA_008086735.1 Cheirogaleus medius
CTCCCAGAGTGCTAGGATTACAGGCGTGAGCCACCGCGCCCGGCCCACAATTCTTAAGACACCATCTGGGGTTCCTACAATTCAATTCACTTCTGACACTACCTACCCAGAGTTAGCATCAGACTCCATGGGTTTAAGGGCTCAGTCCCACAAGACTGCCCTCACTTCGATGCCAGTTGCAAGTTTTGGGTCCCCAGAAAACTAACATTTCTGTCCAACTTGGCTACACATCAGGGATTCTCACAAACCCCTCTTCAGGTTCGATAATTTGCTAGAAGAGCACACAGAATTCAGAAGCCACTTAACAGTTCATTATAAAGGATACACTTTAGGAACAGGCAAATGGAGGGGATGCATAGGGCAAGACATGGGGAAGGGACACAGAGCTTCCACACACTCTCTGGACACACCACCCTCCCAGCACCTTCCTGTGTTCACCAACCCAGCTCTCCAAACCCCACTGTTTAGAGGTGTTTATGGAGGGTATTTTATGTAGACACAATTGATTAAATCATTGGTGATTGAACCCAACTTCCAGCCCCTCTCCCCTCCCCAGAGGTCAGAGGGTGGGGCTGAAACTTCCAATCTTTTAATAATGATTTGGTCTTTCTGGGGATCCGCCCCATCCTAAAGCTGTTCAGGGACCCCCCAGCCACCAGTCATCTCATTAGCTTACAAAAGATACTCATCACTCCAGAGATGCCAAGGGTTCTAGGAACTTTATGCCAAAAACTGGGGACAAAGACCAAATACATATTTCTTATCATGACACAGGAGCCCAGAGAAGAGCTGGTTGGATACTTGGAAGCAGCAGCCACAGGGTAAAGAGAAGTCCTTGAGGATCATAGCTCCAAGGGCTCAACTTCACTCAGACACTGGGAGCCCACATGGTTAGCAAAGCTGCTAACCAGCGGTGTTGCACTCCTATGAAAGGTCAGGGTGTAGAGACTTGTTAACAAGACAGAGAATGATTCAAGGTATTTTAGCTTCCAGAACGAGCCATGTTGTCCAATAGCCCCAAGAAGCATCTTCTTTCTCTCATAGGAACCAAAATAGGTTTAAGTCAAGGGTCTAAGTGGTAAATCAACTTAACAATATTTATGAAAAATTAAGGTGCTATATTTTATAAATGCTTAACCACTATTTGGCCTGAATTTATGGCTTAGTTTAACAGTTGGCTTTTCTCTCTTTTCAAGCTCAGGTTCTCATTTGCACCCAGTTTATTAGGAAAAATAGATAGGAGTAGAGTAATTTCCATAATAATGATCTTCTCTCATGCCAAAGACACTCTTCATCAATTGGCTGATAACATAATGAGCTGCTCGTTAGATCCTTCAAGAATAATAAGTCCCAGCCAAGTGAGGGGCTCTGCCTGATCCTAAAATCAAGGAAACCACAGAGGAAGATATGAAAAGAGCCCAGAAGCTGCAGCACGTACTCTTATAAAGGAACTGTCTGGGTGATGTACGTGGCATTTTGCAGAAGACTATCACCAACTCTGCAAGCATAACAAGCTTCACATATGATTCTTTATACAAAGAAAAATGAATAATGAATTTGGTGTTTTGATTAGGCAGCCTAAAACACATACATTCAAAACATTATAAGTGATTTAAAGGTGAGATATCAGTAAATTATTGCTGAGTAAACAAACCATCACCAAACTCAGTAGCTTAAAACAAGTTATTATTTCTCATGCATCTGAGGGTGGGGGCGACTATTCTAGTATAGGCTCAGCAGGATACCTCTGCCCAAGTGTTGCTCATCATTATTGGACCAGCTGCCCAGCCCAGGCACAGCGTTCTCATGGTGACGCTGGGGCATGAGAGGTCAAGTGGAAACTCACGAAGTCTCTTGACCTAGGCTTAGACTTGGCATCACATTTGTGTCATTCTGTTGGCCAAAGAAAAGTACATAGATAAACCCAAAGTCAATGGGCAGGGAAATATGTCCCACCTTTATGGAATAAATCTACGGTCACATGATGGAGTATGTGGACATAGAAGGGGTAAAACTAGGGGCCAATAATACACTCTACAACAGGGAGAAATGTGCTTTTTTCCCATAAGGCATATTAACTGAAATATCCTGTGATTGAACACAGTTCCTTGATTTTTTTTTTCCAGTGATGAAACTATTTTCTTAAAGGTGAAAGGAATGTTTTTGCTCTAAACTACTTTTTCAGCCTCATCTCCACTAATATCCTGGATTGCAGTGTTACCAAAAGTTTGGCACGTGTCCCCGAGGCCTCATCAGAAGAATGAGGACAAGTGGTTTGAGGAGAAGGAGAGAGAAGTTTATTAACTTGCCAACAAATGAGGAAGTTGGCAGACGGGCATCTTTAAGTACCAACGTCCTGCCTCTGAGCAGAAACACAGAGCTTTTAGGGGGAGGTTTTCAGCTTCAGGCTATTGCTGTTCAATTACAGTTGATGGTTCTGATTCATCCCATCTTCAGCTAAGATAATCTCCTGACCTCCATTGGGACAATTCCCTTGAGCCATCCCCTGCGGCACAAAGAACAAAGGACACTTCCCCACCTGTCTGGACCGCTGGCCTGAGGTAGGGATGCAGGTTTTAGTTCTCAAAAAGGGTGAGGGGGTTTTGAAGAGACAGAAAATGTTTTTACCCTTTTACAGGCCATTCTCTCTGTTACAGTACAAACGCTCCACTAGAACCCAACTAGCCAAATTACTGGCTTCCAAATAGACCCTATAATTCTACACCTTATTGACTTAGAGAAGTGGTTCTCAAAGTGTGGTCCCTGGAGCAGCAGCATCAGCATCACCGGAGAACTCATCAGAAATGTAAATTCTAAGTCCTTACCCAAGACTTATTGGAAGAGAAACTCTGCAGGTGGAGCCCAATAATCTGTGTTTTAAAAAGCCCTCCAGGTGATTCTAATGCATGTTTAAATACAAAAACCACAGCCTTAGAGTATCCCTTCCCCACCTCCTGCCCTCGGAGAGGACATTTGACTCTGCTCCTATTACTGAGACCAGTGAAGATACTCCCTGTAGAGTGCTGTATGTCACCACCTCCGCCAGATAACATTACCTCTCCACTTTTAAACTCTCATAGCATTTATTTTATATCAGTGAATTATTACTTTTTCATATCACTGTGTCTTAAACCCTCAGCCCAACTGTAGATTCATCATGGAATTTAGAGTCAGAGGGACTGAGGTTCCAATCCCAGCTATGCCCCTTGCTAAGTATATGGCCTTAGACAGGTGACTTAAACTCTCTGAGCCTCAGTTTCCTCATATGGGCATGAGATTGATAATACCCACTCACTCCATGGTACCAATGCAAAAAATGGTGTTAATAGAAAAACCCAAACTCTGTAAAAGAATTTTTTTATATAATTTATTTTTTGTTTTATTTATAAAAAAAATAATTTCCTGATCAGTTGCAGGTATACAAATATTTATGATTATTATAAATGTATATAAATTCAAATCTATCTTTTTGTGAAGCATTACAAAATACTTTACAATATTATCCCTTATCCTTACAACTCGGTTCATTCTAAGCTGAATACGAGTTCCCTGGCCCAGGGAACATATCTCAGGAGGTCCTGAGAAAATGCACTTAAGGCAGCCAGGTTACAGTTTGGTTTTATACATTTTACAGAAACAGGAACTGCAGATAAAATCATAAATCAATACATGGAAGGCATGCCTTGGTTTGGCCTGAAAAGGCAGAACATCTCAAAGTAGGGTCTTACAGGTTATAGGTAGGTTCAGCAATTCTTTGATTTGTAATTGACTAAAGAAATAAAGCTTTGTCTAAAGGCTTAGAATCAGTAGAAAGGAAAGTTTTAAGATAAAAAGGTCTGTTAATGATAGAGCAAGCCACATATACTGACTCAAAGTGATCTGTTAAGCAAATTGATGGCCACAGGCATGACTTAACCTTTGCCTTGCATGGTCTTAGGGCCTGTTTGCAATTAGTCTAAACTCCAAAAGGGAGTGGGTATAATGAGTGTGTCTGACCTCCCTTCCCTTCAGGGCCCAGAATTTAGATTCAAGGTTTTTCTGAGGTTCCCTTGGCCAAAAGGGGGTTCCGTTCAGTCAGTGGGGGATTTAGGATTTTAGTTTAGTTTACAATGGAAATAAGCTAATAAGTATAAAGTACTTGGCACAATGCCTGGCCAAGCACTTTCAGCACGGCATCAAGAAGGCCAGGGCCTGTGTGGGAGACCAGAATTTGCCACCACCACTTTGGCATAGGATTATTTTGTGCTGAAGGAAATTGAGAATCAACAGGCTCAGGAAAAGTTCTCTTAACACTCCTTTTCTGCCTAAAAGCAGGGCATAAATTTACAAAGGTGTCCCCCCTCCCCTCTCTACCAGGAAGGACAAAGGTTGATCACCAAAGACAACTTTAGTTCCTTATCAGCTTGGAAGCTCCATAACAAATTATACTAACCAGCCTGTATTTATCATTAGTTTCTCATTTATTTGCCTTTTCACAATTCTCTACCCCTAAAGACTCAAGGTCATTTTTCTTTGTATTGCCCCTTCTCCAAAAATGTTTTGTTGAAAATGCTATTAATATATAATGCAGAGATATAAGGCACCTCTTTGAGATTTACTCATTTTCCCCTGGTTCCTCTCATGTATACATGAGGTATACATGTTAATAAACGCCTGTTTGTTCTTCTATTGTTAATATGCCTTTTGTTACAGGGGTTCATTCTTCGTCCCCTACACCAGTACTTGGGCCTCTTCATCTCTCTTACGAGTCTGACCCAGTGCCATTGAATGTGTTCAATCGCTGGTCAAACATTTGCTCTGTTTTAAATATAAATGGAATTTCATTCTCTGGACTCGTTCTCTCCCCTGAGGAGTTCAGCATTTTCCTGTATCATGCATTAATCATTCCTGCTACCTACTCTCGTCACAAGAGGAGGTTCTGAAGCAGAGCTGAGGCCTCAGAACCGAAGGGCCAGCAAGCTCATGCCAATCCCCACGTGCTGGTCTGAGAAACAGGAAGCAGAGACGTTTATGAGATCCAAAACTCTTTGTAGATCTTAACCCCTAGCCCTGGGCCTCCTTTTAATTGGGTTTACAAGAGGCAACAAGCCTACTCCTCCGATTTAAGAAGGGTGGGGCTATGGACATTCAACTGTCTTATCAGTGCCATAGGAGATCACAGCGATTCCCAACATGACACAAACCAAGTGTTAAATTATCCCAACGAAAATAATTCCCATCAAAGAGAGATGTTGGACGAGAGCTTTCTGAGTTGACTCCCAGGTCATTGATGGATGTGTTAGTCATTGTCGTTCTGTACCTTGGCCAATTTGACTTTTTTGTGAATGCCCTACAGGTTCAAGTTGAAGAGATGGTGACTCAAGAGACAAGGAGAATTAAAATGCCCTTAATTACGAAAGAATGTGAATTTGTTGCACCTAAGCATTTAGAGATGTGAACTCCGGTAAAAATCATTCCGAGAAAAGATTTGTGAATTTAGCCATAATTACTTTCATTCCATTCTGAAGCCATGCTAATTATGAAGATAGTTTTGTAAAGAAATCATTATGTGTTGGGGAAAATGTTTAATCACTGTGCATTTGGAGACAAAGGATTCATTTGCTGGCAGATAATGCAGGTGCCAGGACTGAGTTTCTGGGGAACAATATAATTTCACTTTTTAAAAAACATATTACAGTAGCCCTGTTGAAACATGTACATCTTTCTGAAGGATACCCAGACACTTGGAATTGGAGGTACCAGAAAAGAAGCCAATAACCAGTTTTTAATTTCAAAGGATATAGGTTGGAAGTGACAATGTCAAAGCCACTATGAACAGCAACTGTCGACAAACCCCCACCTTGCTCTCCCATAATCCAATATAAGACACATCCCCATCTTTCCAAGATGACTCAGAAGGAGCACAGGGAATTTCACCCCAAAATATGGCTCTTTGGTATAATGAGTATTTTGAATTAGAAGCCTTAGAGGTCAACAAGCCCAGGAAATTACTTTTTCCCTACCTACATAAAGACCCGAGAGACCCACCAAACAGAACAATGGTTCTTCCCTCCCCTCCCTGTTACTTATTATCTATTGCAGAAAAGACCAAGAATGTAACCAGACCTGATCAGACCCTTCTACAAAATAATGTCTGTCTCTCAGGCTCATTTCCCAAGAGAACCATTTATAAGTCAATCTCGGTTCCCCCATCCATTCGTTATCCCAAGTATCTTTTCATTTTCCCTAGTAGTCATTTACTGCCCCTCAACAGAATTACCTATATTCCCTATCTCCTTCCTCCCTTCTGAAATAAGGTTATATAAGTATTGGGGCCCCATTGGGATATGGGATACCCACTCTGTGGTTCCATCACGGGCACGTTAATGAAGTTCGTATGCATCTTCTCCAATTAATCTGCCTTTCGTAAATTCACTTCTCAATGAGTCTTTCCAGTTTTCCCTTCACACCTACAATGCCCTTGTTTAGAAAATCGCAAATTTTCTCCCTCTTCATTGAGATGTTCCTTCATTAATGAATGATCTCCCAATTGCAATAGCTCAAATAAAATCATTTGAATTGTCCAGGGAATTTTTCCTAGACAGAAGGAAAAGTCTATCTCTACCCTATGTTGTGTCTCAACTAAAATTGCAATTAGTAAGTCTTTAAGTCTGTATCTACCTAGCACCAGACAGACTTTATCACAGACTCTCACCTATTCTGAGGGCTGCTCTGGACAACCTTTATTACCTGGGAGACCTTCTATCTGCATAGCAAGACAGCCTTGGTTTGCTGTGCATTTCCTTCCCTCGCCCTCCCACAACTGTGTCTCTACCACCCTCATCCCTTGCTGTAGCTCAGGATGCCATATAAGATTCAATCATCTGACCCCTTTTCAAGTATCATATTTTGTGACACTCTCATGCATTTGCATATGACTAAAATGGTTTTTCTCCTCTTACTTTGTCTACTGTCAGTCTATTTCATAGAGTCAACCATTGAACCTTCAGAAGGTAGAGAGAAAGTTTTCTTTCTCCTACAGCTATAAAGAAGACATCAATTAATGAAAAATGGCTCAAAGAAGAGGAAGGAGGCCTGCAGTTTTCGAGAGAAAGGTAGGCAAGGAAGCCATCCTCACTCCTTACAGGATTCATGAGAAAGGAGGTGGCTGTCATCTTGGAAGATGCTGGAATATGCGAGAACAGAGTGGTCACCTACAGTTAGCCCTTTCTCAGGACACGGAAAGGTGGGAGATTTCTCAATCAACATGGCTGTTTGGGGCACAGGGATCAGAAAAATTTCAACATTGTCACCAGTATCTGAGTCCCCACCATCTCACTGAAAACTCAGTTCCAATCAACTCCCCAGCAGACCGCCAGATGCCAAAAGAAGACAGTTGTTTTTAAAACAATAATTGCTGACTCTCATACAATAATGCTTTGTTTTGGGGGGGCAATTAGAATTTGGCTAATTAGCCACCCCAAGAATGGATTTTCAACAAACTTGCTTTCAGAAATTTGGCCCGTTTCCTCACGACAGTTTCCAAAATCAGACAGACACAGGCATCTGTGTGTTCCTCCTGAAGCAAACAGTAAGACCTGTGACCCCCTGACCTGCCTTGCTTGTTCCATCTCCAAAACCCTTACCCCAGAGCCAGGGAGCCCTCAATAAGTATCAGCCAAATTAAAGCATTTTGGGATGTAAATCTACCGTTTATTCACCAAGCAAAATCATTTTCCAATAGTTTCCAGCTCTGAAAATCTCAAATCCATCAGCTGTACTCAAACCTTACAGGCAGAGAGGAGACAACAGCCAGAGGCTTGCTTATATTCGTAGGCTTTCCTTGGCTCCCCACACCCGGTCTTGCGCTCATTCTTCTGTACAAGGGTGTTAGACTGCCGGGGAGACTCGCAGCTACGACAGCAAGGACAGAAAGTAGAAGGAAAACCAAAACCTAAAGCAAAAGTGCAAGAACAGGCCCTCCAAGCATAGCATGATATGGAGCAAGGACCCCTCTTAGGGGCCTGGACCCCACAAGTATGGAAATAAATGAAAAATCTGGAGTCCCTTCCAGGGAAATCCCAGGTACCTGGCTGGCCTTGAGAAGTAAAGGAGTTTATCTTGTTCCCGACAAACCAGAAGGTAGGAATAACTTAAACAGTAGGCTCCCAAGTGAGTCAGAGTCACGAGCTCTTTAGCGTTCCTCTAAAAACTAAAATAAAACACTTTAACCTATTTCTTGAGTAGTTTTTCAGACACCTGGACCCCTGCCAGATGGAAAAATGCCAAACTCAGGTAAGAGGGAACTGAGGACTAAACTCTGACCACCATTCTTTGTTTGTTGGCAAAGCCTTGCTCCCTCAGCCAATTGCAAATCAAAAAATCTCTGCATCCACCTATGACCTGGCAAGCCCTACACTTCAATACGTCTCACTTTTGGGGGCCAAACCAACATATAACCTCTGTGTATTGATTTATGATTTTGCCTGTAACTCCCACTTTCCTGAAATGTTTCCCTGCCTCTGAAAACCCTGGCTTGTCAGCCATCAGGGAGTCTGGGTCTTAGCATCAGCTGCACGTTCTCCTTGCTCGGCGCCATGTAATAAATGCCTTTGTTTCTCTGCTGCAAATCTCAGTGTCCGTGTTTGGCTTCACTGTGCTGGGTGAGTGGACCCAAGTTCAGCTGGATGAGGCGGGACCACTATACTAGTTGAGAGCAAAGTATTTGCTAAACAAAACAATGGTATAAGCAAGAAAGCAGAGAACTTGTTTTATCTACTTTGAAGAAACTGTTTGCAAAGACTCCTGAAATGAGTTTTGTATGGAAACGAGTAGGGTCCCACTGCAAGAGAAAATGATTAGGATCATGCTCTCGCTCTCTGGCGAGGCCAGGCAGACAAGGGCAGCGCCATGTAGAAAGTGCCCACGAGAAAGACCTGCCTGGAAAGGGCTGGGTCTGCCCTGCAGAGAGCTTGCAGGGAGGCTCTCTTCTCCTTCTCGCTTCCTTCCTCTGGCACGCTTCTCCTCGGAACCACCATAGGATTCCGCAGCACAGGAGCATGTGCAGCTGGAGAGAAAGAAAAAGGAAACCATCTAGGCTGTCTTCACTACACCAAAGACACCTCACTCAACAGGAGAATTCACCAGGGTTTGGGACAAGTCCTCACCATCAAAGACAGTGCATTTGGGCCAACCTTGTGCTCCAGGCACATATTTCTCTTGGAAACCTTGCTAAGAAGAGGGTGACAGTCAGCAATGACTCAAAATTTGAGGTTCCAGCCCACACCATCACTCCATGTACACCAGCCTATCACTGCACCATTTACCGCCCTAGCAGGACAGCGATGCGGCCCTAGACGTGTGCAAGTAAAAGGGAAATGAGCCCCCTTTAAAACAGTCTATAACGCCAGCTTTGGGTTATCACAACTTGATGCTTTATCATTGACTTTATCACTACCTCGGTGATCAGGATTGGCAAGAATTTCCCCTTAACAAAGTAGGTCTTTTCCAGTAGGTTCTGCCCTTTCATGCTTTTTCCTTTTTCTTTTTCTTTTTTTTAACTTGGTCCCTGATGACTCGACACTTCTTGTGGAATGGCTGAAACCCCTCAGAACAACCTTGACTTCTGAACCAAAAGATTCACACACAGAATGTTGTCACACATGAGGAGGGGTCAAAACAGACGACTGGCCATGCCAGATAATGACAATCAGAAGGACAGAATGCCAACTCTCCTGAAGCCAAAATCATTGCTTTCCAAAGACTGCCTCCAGCTAGTTCCCCCCACCCTCTCCCCAACCCAGCTATTTCTCACAATCATCAAAATAATTCACTTAGCATCAACAGGATATATGGCCACATTGGACACTAAGATGTGACCCTTGCCCTAATGATTTTTTTAAGTTGAGATATAATTCACATGCCACAAAAGTCACTATTTGCCTCCAGCTTTTAACTATAACTTTTAAATTAACCAACCTAGACGGTGAATTTACTCACTGAATTCCCTAAGGATGTACCTGGGAACAAAGTTAAATTTTAAAGGATATATTATACAAAGAAAGAACAATGCTTAAAGTCAGAAGATAACCAAGACTACCTTGTGGCCTACCAAGGCCTCCTCCACCGGGCTCCCCTCCACCTCCCAGCCTCTCCCTTTCACCCTTGGGCACTGGCTACACAGCTCTGCCCTCCTCTGTTCCCTCAACACCAAGCCCTTCCTGCTTCAGGGCCATTTCCTCTTCTAGAAGGCTCCTTTCCCGGCTCTCAGCAAGGCCAGTGTCTTATGCAGGTCACAGCTTCAACATCCCTCCTAGGAAGGTCATCTCACCTCCTTTCATGTAAGGACTTTGTCTCTCACACCATCCTTCTCCCTCCCAGCACTTAGCACAACTTGTGATTATCTTTGTATCTATTTATCCATTTTCCTCCCACTAGAAGGTAAGCTCCCTGCACGTAAGGAGTTCATCTCTACCATTAACAGTCAGTACACGTGGGATCTCACAAATGCCCACAATGAATAAATCTGCCTTAAATATTGTCCTAGCTAAGATTCACATAAAACTTTGGAGCTTTCATCACCCAATTATCTGCATTTTAGAACAGATCTAAAATTGCTTTCTAAGGAAAATTTTGGCCCCGGTGACAAGTACTTCTGTGGGCCACCTCCATGGGCAGGGGGTAGCCCCCAGCTCAGGCACAAATCCTGGTCAGACTCTCTTGTTTTTTTAAAAGGATGTCCACCCTTCCTCCAGCCCTGGGACCTGTCCTTACAGGGTGACTTAGTGGGTAGTTATTTGTCAGATGACGGATAACAAAGTCACTGCCAGCCTCTACTTACCAACTCTCTCTTAGGTGCGAGAAGTGATATGACAGAGGTCTGCCTGGAGAACATGCTGCCCAGTCTTCCCTTTAATTTTAAAGCCAACCTTTTGAGTCTGCCAGACCCTTAGAGAGAAACGTTGATCCATCGTTGTTTCCCATATAAAAGTTTTTACTAATCTATACTTTCTCACTATACTGTTGACCTACATGGAAAGATACTATGTGAAATGACCCTGGGAAACCCATGATTGTATATTACCATATGTTCTCTATGAATGTGTTTGAGGATGTTATTTGCTACATCACACTGGGCATCCTATTGAAGACCCACAAGAGAAATTTCCCAGCTCTTCTGTAACAAGAATAGCCACGCTTCTCTGAACCACCAGTTTGGTTTTAATCTTTTATGTGCCATGAATCTTATTTATTCTCGTGCCTCGGAGGCTGAGCAGCTCACAGTCACATTTTTGGGACTGTACCATGGGCACTTCATATGCTAACCTTACCCTGGGCTTTGTTGGATTTTTCATACCCTTATGTTCCTTTCACCCCAATTTCTTTACTCCTTTATTTTATCTTATTAAACTAAATGTATTACTTTAGAGGGTCTTATATCCTTTCTGGAATGAGCAGGGAATCTATAGAACTAAAGTTAAGATTTTGACAGTTTGATACCATGTTACACAAAAACAGTGATACAGGGCATATTTGGGTAGCCTGATTTAACATACAGATGGTGTACCGTTCCCAGGGTTTAGTTCTGAGGTTCCCAGGGTCACCCCCAGGATTACTGAGGCTTAAACCCAGCAAGAAATCTATGTGGTGGTCTGTTGAAAAAGATGCTCTGTGTGGTGCCAGGGACAAAAAAAACATGCAGTGGCTTCTACGATGAGCACCAAGTCAGACTCACTATGTTGGGTTCCAAGTTGCAGTTGTTGGTATAATAGAGCTGCTTCTCACAGGGGTAACCATTGTTAGTGTGCTCCAGGGGAGTGTCGACATTCTACTCCATGCACCCACTCTGCAATCCTCTTACCTCACTGGCCCCCAGAACTCTTTTACTCACATTCATTATCAACACACCCCCAACTATGGTCTGAATGTGTCCCCCAGAATTCACATGTTGGAAACTTAACCCCTAATGCAACAGTGTTGGAAGGTGGGGCCTAACGGGAGGTGTTTAAGACATGAGGGCTCGGCCCCCATGAATGAATTAATGCCATTATTAAAAGGGCTTGTGGACGTTGGTTCACTTTCTCTTGCCCTTCTGACTTCTGCCAGGTGATGGCACAGCAAGAAGGCTCTCACCAGATGGCGGCACCTTGATACTGAACTTCAGCCTCTAGAACTGTGAGCCAATAAATTTCTGTTCATTATAAATTGCCCAGTATGTGGTGCTCTGTTATAGCAGCACAAAGTAGACTAAGACACCCCCAAACCCCACAACCTCTTCTCAGAACATTTCCTTCTTGTTCTTCTGGAAATCAGGTGGTCTTGTAGGAGAGGAAGAAAAACTTTTCCTCTACCCTCTTAGGTTCTCCAGCTGGGGCTCTGGAAACTAAACTGACAAAAGACAGATTCACAGGAGAGTAGCAGACTGTTTATGAACACACGTGGTGTGCATACACAGAGGAGAAACTCAGTGATGAGTAACTCAAAGTAGTGGTTGGGACTTGAGACTAATTTAGTATTTCAGCAAAGAACAATAAATTTTTAGAGAAGTGACAAGACAAAGGAAAAGGCATTTAAGCTTACAAGCAAGCCTTGGGAAGGCAGATATATGGCGGAAAGCGATGGAAGATAAGGTTAATTTAGTAAGATTTGTTTGTGCGAGTCCATCGCGGTGCTGACTTTCCATCTCCTTCATGGCCTTAAAACTTCCCTGGGAGAGCGATTTATGACAGTCTTCCTTTCTCAGGAGTCTCTGCTTTTAGTTAGATAAGGGGAGCTCTGGGAAGGCTTCTTTCTGCATCTTTTGATTCTCATTTGCTTCAAGCTCAAAATAATCCTTATGCTAAAGTGGCATATTCATGGGTGGCATATTCTGATCCCCTACATAAATCTCTAATCATATTCTTTCCCTGCAGCCAGTGCCAGTGTCTTGGAAAAGGCCAGAGGGTGCCATTCATATGGATGACAATGTTGAGCAGTGAACATTCTATGTGACCGGTAGGGGGTGCTGCATTCCCTTCTGCACTTCACACTCCTCAAAGCCTGCAGGTGCCGCAGCTCCTGAGGACAGAACATCCATCCTCAGACTTTGCTGCTCCTTGAGGTTTTCATCTACCAATGCCCGGCTCTCTCCTCCCCATTCACTGATGACTTCCAAATCTGTCCCACTTCTTTTCTCCTCCCACTACCATTAAAATTATTCCCAGTGATTTCAACATCCACCTGTATGCCCCATCCTACATTCTGGTCATTCCATTTTTTCTTTTAATCCTATCTTTAATAATCTTTTCCTTTACTAAATCATAGCCTCACAACTGGCGTCGCCATCAATAGTGATGCCTCCGTTACACATAACAATGAGTTTCTCAGGGTTGTTTTACAGGGACTTCACCACACCTAAGCCACACCGTGCTCCACACAAGAGAAGCAGACACCATCCATGTGGCCAAGACCAAGTTCTTGAGTCTGAGCTGGAGATAAACAGGCCAGGCATGAGCCACGTTGTCCTCCTCCACCCAGGCTCTCCCTCGACTCCAAGGCAAAAATCTCTTTTCCCTCCCCCTCCAGTCAGTAGCCCTCTGTCCACTCATCGTCATACACTCAGACAAGTGTGAGCACCAGGTTCAACTCAGTCTGCACACATTTTTCACACACTCACACGTGCACACACACACACACAAAGGCATGTACTTCTAAGTTTAAGGTAGAGCAAAAGAATCAAGGGAAAGGATTGGAAAATGTTTTCATCAGAAGGGTCAAGAGCAAGGAGACCCATGCAAAGAAGATGAAGAGAACAATAAAGATAATAACTTCAATGACTTTTAATAGACTCAGAAAAGACAATATGTTTTTCCCTTCAAATGCCAGCCAAAAGAAAAAACACGGTTTCCAGGTTCTGTTTAAAAACAGCCAAACTGTAATTGCACATGGCTGAATCCATTGTCTAACTGGTTTCTGCCTTGTGCCATTTTTGAGGACCTGCCCCTCCCCTCTATCCACAGGCTCACAGCTAGAGTAGCCATGACTCCCCACCCCACCACACCCTGGCCACAGACCAAAACCTTCTACCCCAAGAATTTGAGGTGAAAACTGGAAGAGGCAGCTCAGCCTTACAGGAGGGAAAAGAGGGTTATAAATTGCAGGAGCTGTTGGCAGCAATTTCCTAGATACCACATTCCTGGCTGTAGTCTATGCTGAGTCCCAGCCATGTCCCTCACCTTGAGTTCTGCCATAGACCCCACAGAATTCTGTTTGCTCATCAGGCACAGTGGCTCATGCCTGTGATCCCAGCACTTTGGGAGGCCAAGGAGGGTGGATCCCATGAGGTCAGGAATTCAAGACCAGCCTGGGCAACATAGCAAGACCCCGTCACTACAAAAAAATGTTTTAAATTACCAGGCCTGGTGATTCAGGCCTGTAGTCCAAGCTACTTGGGAGGCTGAGACTGGAGGACCACTTGAGCCTGGGAGTTTGAGGCGGCAGTGAACTGTGATTGGGTCACTATACTCCAGCCTGGGCAACAGAGTGAGAGCCTGCCTCAAAAAAAAAACACAAAAAACAAAAAACAGAATTCTGTTTGCTGAAACTAGCTCAAGTGGTCTTTTGTACCCAAAAGAGTGTTAATTAGAAGAGACGTCAATGAAGCAAAGATGATTGTTGGAAGAACTTGAAATGAAAAGAGCAAAGTGATCCTCCCACCCAAAGAAGTAAGGAGACCAAATCTATGTCTACCAGGATGGACTTGTGCTGGAGGATGGTGACAGGCGAGGGACCACAGAATTCCCCCCAAGAGCTAGAAATGTCAAGATGAAAAGAAGGAGCAGTTACTATGAGGAAGAAAATCACATTGACAAGCGTCTTGGGAAGAAACAGAAAGGGGCCAATTTGAAGATGGAGGCCAGGTGGGGAAGGAATCCATAACTGCCTTGCAATAAGCAGCCTGCTCCCGTGAAAGCAGAACTGAGTGACATTTGACGTTGTGTCTCCACATCCACCATTGTTCATGTGGACCCCGTCAGCTGCACTGTCCCCCAGAGGTTGCCTCCCTTACTTAGAGCCAAAAAGCTGATTCCCAAATTTCTCGGCCAACAACCTTCCCAGGAGGAGCCAACATAGTGACCGATGGGAAGACGTTTTGCAAGGTTGCACTCACACCACCAACGCAATAGAGAGGAATCACCATTTAATTTCCATCCCCCACTTATAGTATTGAAAATGTGGAAGGACCAAAGAAGAAAGAGGGAAACTAAAGGAAGAGAAGCAATTTTCTAAAACTAAAATAATAAAAAAAAAATTAACAGTGCCCAGAAATCTCAGCCCATGGTTTCTGTGAGTACAGCCTTTCTATGAGTCCCTACCACCCATAGATCAAGTCCAAGACCTGGACGTGGTGGCTCCCACCGCTTGGCCCACCTGCTTTCTCACTGCCCAGCCCTGCCCCCGGGCACCTGCAACACCAATGTTCATGGCTCCAACTCGCCACGCCGCTGTCCACTCTGCTCCTGGCACTCAGCCTCCAGCCCATCTCCTTCCTCATTGACACAGATTTGATTTTCTTACCTTTTTATTTTAATCCCTTTGTTCTCACTTCAATTCACTCCAACAATCGTCTTGGTCTCATTGAATATCTCTTCTAATGAACACTCTTTTGGCTGCAAATAACAAAACCCACTTGAGGTGGCTTCAGCAAACAGAATTCATTGGAAGGGTATCACCTGCCCCCGCCTCACCTGACTCATTCGCCTGCTTAATTCCTATTTCTTGCTTCGAACCTCAGCTCACGGACCCTCTACCCCAGGAAGACTTCAGGGCCCTGCTGGGTTAGATGACACTGCTGTACTCCCATCGTGTCCTGTACAATAGTTTTTGCCATCTTCCTCACCAGTTAGGCCATGAGCCCCTTGAGGACAGGGACTTTATTCCCCAGTGTCAGTTCTTTGCTTGCCTGGTTGTGAGAATTTGATAAATGTTTGTTGGACACATATACATATAATCGAGATGGTGAATTCTTCCTGGTGACTAATGTAGTGGCTATTAATCATTGCCTACCATATATGTATATATATGTATTTTTAAAATTCCTGAGCAGTTATTCTTGTCCATGGAATCCTATTTCTCAGCAGTCAATTTCAATCAATTTCACACACATTCTGCCTGCCCCAGAGTCTCTGGCACCCTCTCCTCCCACAGAGCAGATTTTCCATTTGAACTTGAGATTACTCCATTTATCACTATTATGGCGCTTTGGAACATAAGGCCACATTCATTACTGTGGACTTGATGTTATCTGGTGACAAAAACACTTCATTAGGAGCCATCTCATGTGTTTCAGATCTCAGGATGTTTTTTTCAAATGACTGAAGTTAAATGGCTTGCTTGGCATTTATTTAAATAACAAATACTATTTATGGAAATTGTACTAAACATTTACCATATGTGATCCCACTTAATCCTTAAAATAATCCTGCAGAATTATTGTTGCCATTTTATAGATGAGGAGGAAGATTAATGCTCAGAGAGGTTAAGTATCTTGCTCAGTATGATGCAGATGGTAAGCGGTAGAGCCCAGAACTGAGGCCAGGATATCAGATTCTAAATCATCCACCATCCATATTGCTGTGTGCCCATCACACCCAAACACAAGCCACACAAAGAAAAGAGGGACTACAAACAAGTGTTATGTAAACTCAAAGGGACGGTAAGAAGATTGACCAAAAACAAGTGACTACATTTTATTATGTTCCCATGCAACCTTTTTATCGCTCTCAGAATATTTGCTTCTTTCATTACTCCCTTGTTATCTGTCATAAAACCAGAAATTTGAACCTGAGGCTAGGAGTGGTTGGGAGTGCATTATTCCTCATTTCTCAGCTGGAATTTGACATAGATCATATATCTAAGTCCATGTTAGGAATCTCTTGAAAGCAATAAGTTTGCAAACTAGCTTACCAGCAGCAAAGTAAACCACCTTGGGGTTCGTGAGGCCTGCACGGACTCCCGCCCCCCGCTGTGAATGTTCCTCACCAGGACTCGTGCATTCTCTGAGACCAGAATGTAAACTGTAAATCACCAAGACTTAGGAGGATGAGGAAGGCTCCTTGAGGGTTTCCACTGGATGCAGTAGACAGACACTGCACAACCCTTTTGCACAGAAGCCTCTCCTGGGCTTCCTGATGGACACATCGCTAAAAATTACCCTAACGTTTGTCCAGTGAAAATTTCATTCAGATCAACTTACATAGATTGGTCAAAAGACCATCTGAGTCTGAGCATGCAATCTGCTTGACGGCTTCTCATCGGGGCACACTAATCCATTGAGCCAGAAAGAAGAAAAGTCTTAAAAGTGCTGAGTCCAGGTATTTTAAATGAATGAAAAGGACATATCAAAATTTAATGGGGGGAAATAGGTCAGCTCCTATTTTTCATCGAGTAAAAGGTCTCAGAGGTGCAGCCTTGGAATGTACCACAGACCAAAATAGTATTGCCATTAGCGGAATTGAAATCGGCCTAAGGGTGTCCTCTGTCTTTGATTTTCTGTCTCCATAAGTGACAGGAATTGTGGTTTATTTGTAGAATTTCACTGTGAATTGCTTGAGGAAAGTTGACTTGAAAAAAAAATCTATTGAAATAAAGACAAATGTTTTGTGGAAGGCAAGTACGCAAATGAAAGGAAATGTTTAAGTTCTGCTGAGCAGCTGCTGATTTGTAAGAATGGTAACTGTGAAACAAGGCAGGGTTGGAATTATTGCTAATTAGTGTATATATTACGCCTCATCTAATTAATCTTGAGAAGTGAGAGAGTAAGGGAGAGACAAAGCAAAGCCGTCCCAGTGACTTGCCAATTAACGGAACTTTCTTCTCTTTCTATCTCCTGTAGATGAGAGAGAATTGTCATTGCTCCCTTGCTGTGTGCTGTGGAGTGACTCTTCCAAAAGAGAATGCTACCATCGTAGGAGTTGTCGCATTATCCTCCTCTGTCTGATTTTAAACAAGGTATTTAATAGTCACAAGGTAGAAACAGCCTAAATGTGCATTAAGAGATGAATGGACAAAATGTTATCTACATACACATACAATGTATATTATTCAGCCATAAAAAGGAATGAAGTACTGACATATGCTACAATGTGGATGATCCTTGAAAACATTATGCTAAGTGAAATAAACCAGACACAGAAGGCTACATATTGTATGATTCCTTTTTTTTTAAGTGATCACTATTTTCATTCTTTCCCCAGTTTTATTGAAGTATAGTTGACAATAAAAGTGTATGTATTCAAGGTGTACAACATGATGATTTGATATATATATATATTGTGTAATGACTGCCACAATCAAATTGATTAACACAACCATCAGCACAGACAGTTATCAGTCTGTGTGCACACCCACGTGTGTGGTACTTGTAGCAAACTTCAAGCAAACGATACAGTATCATTCACTATAATCACCACGCTGTACATTAGATCTGCAGAAATCATTCATCTTATAACTGAAAGTTTGTACCCTTTGACCAACATCTCCTCATTTCCCCCAATCTCCCACTCCCTCGAAACCACCATTCTACTCTCTGTTTCTGAGTTCAATTTTTTTTATTCCATATATAAATGGGATCATACAGTATTTGTCTTTCTGTGTCTGGCTTATTTCACTTAGCATAACATCCTCCAGGTCCATCCATGCTGTCACAAATGGCAGGATTCCCGTCTTTTTAGGACCAAATAGTATTCCATTGTACATATGCACCATGTTTTATCTGTTTATTGATGGATGCTTGGGTTATTTTCACATCTTGGCTATTGTGAATAATGCTACAATAAATACAAGGATGCACGTATCTCTTCAAGATACTGATTGCATTTCCTTTGGATATATATCCAGAGGTAAAATTGGTGGATTGTATGGTAGTTCTATTTTTAATTTTCTAAGGCACCTCCATATGATTTTCCTTAATGGATATACCAGTTTACATTCCCATCAACAGCACACAAGTGTTCCAATTTCTCCACAGCTTCACCAATACTTAGCATGTCTTACCTTTTTTTGTAATTACCATCCTGACAGATGCGAGACGATACCTCATTGTGGTTTTGATTTGCATTTGTCTGATGATTACTGACACTGAGCACCTTTTCATACATCTGCTGGCCATTTTTGCAACTTCTTTGGAAAAATGTCCGTTCAAGTCCTTTTCCTATTTTTCAAATCAGGTTATTTGGTTTTTTGCTATTGAGTTATATGAGTTCCTTATATGTTTTGGATATTAACCCCTTATTGGATATATGGTTTACAAATATTTTTTTCCCATTCTGTAGGTTGTCTTTTCATTTTGCTGATTGTTTTCTTTGCTGTGCAGAAGATTTTTAGTTTGATGTCGTACCCCTTATGTATTTTTGCTTTTGTTACCTGGGCTTTTGATATCATATAAAAAAAATCATTGCCAAGACCAATGTCAAGGAGCTTTTTCTCTGTTTTCTTCTAGGAGTTAATTTCATATATGGTATGAGGTTAGGGTCCAATATCATTCTTTGGCATGTGGATATCCAGTTGTCCCAACACTATTTATTGAAGAGACTATCCTTTCCCATTGTGCATTTCTGACACCCTTGTCAGTGACTGGTTGACCTTAGATGTGTGAGTTTATTTCTGGTCCTTTATGATTCCATTTATATGAAATATCAGAATAAGTAAATCCATAGAGACAGGCTACAGATTAATTGATGGCTGCAAGGGGCTAAGGAGAGGGAAGAGAGAGAGCAACTGCTTAATAGGTACAGGGTTTCCTTTTAGGGTCAGGAAAATGTTTTAGAACTAGATAAAGGTGGTGATTGCACAACATTGTGAATGTACTAAATGTTACTGAATTTTTTACATTAAAATTGTTCATTTCATATGTGAATTTCGCCACAATTAAAAAAATTCAATAAAACATGACATTTACTTTTAAAGGTGCTATATGGAAATTTTAACACCTAAGTAAGAGTTAAGACAGTGTGATAAATGCTTCTAATAAAAACAAAATTATAAAAGCAGGCTTCCTGCCCTGCACATCACTCAAAAGTCAAGCATGAAATCTTTTGGATGGGTCATAATCTTCTGAGGAGACATGGATTAAATCAAAGGACTATGGGTTTAGTTGAGTTTAGGAAACCTCCCAGCCACAATGCCTCCAACACACATTCTTAAAAGGAAAAAAATACACATGTTAACACCAAGCTTCTCTCTTTAAAGCTGTGGCTTTGTTATGTCTGTCTCTCCTGAGTCCCTTGGGGATGGGAGAGCCACCACCAGAGATGGCTCCTCAGGTGCACAGATGCGCTGTGCATCACAGCGCTCACAAGCTCACCTGAGGCATGAAACTTCAGGGTCCAACCCCCTGCAGAGGGAGAAACCTGAGTTTTAACCAAATCAGGGACTCTGAGAACCCTAGAAAGTTTACTTTGTGCTGGCTCAAGTCTTATGATATTTGCTTTGTAGCATGGCCACACACAACCCTACTCTAAGGAAATAAATGTATTGTACAAGAGAGACACGTTCATCACGAATCCCAGGCCATGACTCAACCTTTCTCTCCCCAGAAGAAACGCCCTAGAGTTCAAAACTGTTTGACTTGTAAAATGACTTATCAGGACTTTAAAATAACTTTGCTGAGCACGACCAGAATGGTGTCAAATTGGCTTAAACAGGTTTCAAGGGGAAGAGAGAGTGGCTGTGTTTCCTAGTGTCATTCTTTCCGCATGCAGCGATGGGAGGAGGGGGCATGCAAACACATCGCTGTTCCTTTCACACACTCTTTTCCAGTTGAATATTTGCGCAGGACAGTGGCCAGGAAATAGACATACCCGAGTGCACATGGAAAGTAACTCATAAGCTATGGTGCAAAGTTGGAATCAGAACCTGAAAGAAAATCTGAAAGCTATTATACATGTGTGCAGCGTCTTCACTTAGAATTTCCTAGATATTGTAAGGGGGAAAAATCCAATTTGTCAGTGTTGACAGGAAAACATACTATTCTAAAAATTACTTTGCCTTGGGACCCATTTCAGCAGAGGCAGGCGCAGAACACACTGCAATACATATACTGTGAACTGTCCAGGGTTCCTGAACAAATATCCTACCATTACCTTCCTTGAGAAGAAGGAAAAATAAACCAAGGAAATAAACATTGTTGCATCAAATTAACAATTGAAAATAAGTAAATAAAACTAGCCCCAAAGATTGGATACCATAACATTTGTCTTCCTCTCCTCATTCTAGAATTTTCTGTACATCTTTGGGGTGGGAGACCCCTCAAAATGATAAGATACTGACATTCCCCCTTTCCTTGCCTCAAGTCATAAACACAACATTCCTCTCTTTCAGCATCTCCATTCATATCAGGGAACATGAAAAAGACAGGTTTGCATTAAGAAATTCTTAATCAGAGATGGACCACCTGAGTTTGTGAACCCCCTGGAATTTTGCACAAAATTGTGTTTACGTGCATCATCTAGAGAGAGAAGCAATAATTTCATCAGGCTTTCAGAAGGATCCTTGACCCAAAAAGCTCTAGACTCATTATTTTAAAGGGTCCCAAGACAGATTAAATGACTGAGCAGAACTAGGCTTGGCTTGGCCCTGGGGTTGTGCCATCTTCATCACATTCAGAATCAGTTCTCCAGAAACCACAGAACTATTTTCACTCCATTGGTTTGTTCAACTAATTTGTTTGTACCTACTTGTGTACCAGAATGGAGGGGGGGCTGAGAACCACTGTAAAATTTAAAATCAGGTCCTAGAAAATCAGGCAAATATCAATCAAGAGAACTCACAATGGAGAAACCAAATCAGGTAGATTTTACAAAGACTGTGCTTGCTCCTGGTCAGTGATGACTTCAGCTGACTTGGCCTACTTGAGATTTGAGTTCAGATCAATTTCAATAGGAATAAACCTTTTAAATCCTCCAATCTTCCTTGAGTTTAACCTATACCTGTAGATACAGCATTATGAAGTTACAACTTAAATTCATATCACATGTCTGCAGTAGTCACAAAACTAAATTAAGTCATTAACACATTGTGATTTCCCAATGTTCTAGTCCTATATACAATTTTCTTACCAGCTGCTATCAATTTATCTCACATGAGTCCATGTGGGAACAGTTCTGTTCTCTAGAATCTTCTCTGACAGATTCCAGAGTTTGTGTGTCTCATCCATACAAACCCAGAAAGCAGATGTCAGATCCATATGGGCATTTAGTTTTAAAAATCATGTTCCAGCATGGAGAACGCAGGTCCCAATCCTCGGCATGGGCAGCAGTCCCCTAGAGATCTCTCTTCGCCCCACCCCCGATGTATTTCTCTCATTTGCCAAGAAGTTGTTTAAGCTTAGAGATGTTCAAGTTCACACACACAGAAAGGGACAGAGGTGGACAGGAATCGAGGCAGCACTGCAGCTGCAGGACCCATACTCCCAACCCTAGGTGATTCTGGGAAGGTGGCATCTTGATTTACAGAGTGAGAAACAGAGGCACATATATGTCTATAAAGTGACCTAGTCACTCACAGGCCAGGGCTCTTCCTTTTCCTCCAGAAGCTGATCCGTTACCTGAGCGCTGCTAACCCTCGCACTGAGTCAGCCCTAAGCAAAGGGTCCAGATGAGCCAGGGAAAGAGAGCGAGGCTGGCCACCTGTGGCTTTTCTTCCCCCACTCACCCCCACCCCCAGCAAACCATCCACCGGGAGCCCACCCTGAGGGCATATCCTCCTGGCCCTGGAAACTGCCCCAACCCCCTGGTGTGTCCCTGACTTGGGATCTTTCCCAGCATGTTATCTGTCACTTCCAGGGGGAGCAGAGAAGCCAGCCCTTCTCCTTCCCACAAGTAAAATGTGCGCTTATCAGCAGTGACCTTTGGAGACTAAGCCTTCGCATTTGCTTTCCAGCGAGCAGATGTCTGTCTGTCTGTCTGTCTGTCTTGAACGCTCCTAGAGCAGCAGCTGCCAGGCAGGGCCGAGGGCTCCTGCGCAGGTCCAGGGTGAATGCACATCCCTCGGGGCACTTGAGCCATATGTTCCAATCTCGCTACTGCCAGCCTCTCCTCTGCCAAATTCAACACTGGGTTTTTTGGCTCCGTTTGCTTTTCTGTGCCCCAACAACCCCCGAGGGAGCTATTAATAAATGGAGGCCGGCCCAGAGAGCAGCAGCCACAGGCTGCGGAGGCTGCCAAGCTGGAGGACCTCCAAAGGGGACAGACCCCGCTGGCGACAGAGAGGCGACCCTGCCCAGCCAGCGTGCGGCAGGGCCCGGCTGCCTGTGGCTCCAGAGCGCCACTCTCGGCAGGCACATGCCGAAGTTCTGCATCTTATCCGGACAGCGTCTCAGCCCCAAACAGAGGCAGCGACAGTTAACTGCAACCTGGGACCGCAAAACGTGAGAGTCGCGCAGAGGCAGCCGTGTGCCTCCAGGGGCCACGTGGGGTTGGAGCGAGGGGCCAGTCACCCCGCACCCCCTGAGCTCTCCCGGGCACTCCTGGTCACCGCTGAGGGGTCCAGTGGCCGTCGGGGCTGACCCGGATCTCGGTGTCTACGGCTGCGGCGATGGGAACCGCAGCTGCTTCTGGGGTAGCGGGGAGCCTGGGAGGATCCTGCTGGGGCGCGCCTGTCGGAGCAAGCTCCGAGGCAAAGGCTTGCTACCCCGAGCCTCCCTGGCACCTTCCAACAACTCTCGTGTCCCTCGACGCACAAGAGCCCACTGCAGCTCACAAAGGTGCACAGCGGAGACCGGGGCGTTCTCCTGCAAGCGATTCACGGATGCCAAAGAGAAAGCGGCGGAATACACACTATCAGGATGGAATAGTATTGTTTACTGGGATTCTCAGCCTCAGTTGTCGATTTCAGACAAAAAATCAAAATTCCATACGCTGTGTTAATATGCAGAATGCTTCCTTGGGTTCCTCCTCAGCAGTGACCCTAGTCTACAGAAACCCATGGAAGTTTCAACTTTTTCTAACATAAATGGAGAAACAGCAACGGAGAATTGAAAACAAGGAAAAGTAACTATACTGCTTGGCAACCCCTGTTATAGGCTGAATTGTGTCCCCTCAAAATTCCTATGTTGATGTCTTAGCCCTCAAGACCTCAGAACATGACCTTATTTGGAAAGCGGGTCATTGCAGATATACTTAAAGAAGTTAGATGAGGTAACTCTGGAGTGGGGTGGGCCCCTAATCTAATCTGACTGGTTGGCAGCTGACAAAGAGATCAGTCTGGGCATTCTGAGTAGGCCAACTAGTGGTATCAAAGAAAACAGTTAAGTGTGGACAGATTTTTCGAAAACCCTGACAGTGTGGCTGAGGAGCACATGAGGCTCGCTGCCTGGACGATCCCCGCTGGCTCTCTGCCCCTGGCACGCCACCTGTGCCCCATATAAAATGGGAAAATATGGGTGGGCGTGTTGGCTCACACCTGTAATCCTAGCACTTTGGGAGGCCAAGGCAGGAGGATTGCTTGAGGACAGGAGACCAACCTGGGCAAAATAGTGAGACCCCCATCTCTACAAAAAAAAAATGTTTTTAATTAGCTGGGCATAGTGGTACGTACATGTAGTCCTAACTGCTCATGAGGCTGAGCCAGGAGGGTTGCTTTAGCCCTGGAGTTCAAGGTTACAGCGAGCTATGAGCACCCCGCTGCACTCCAGCCTGGGTGACAGTGAGCCTCTGTCTCTAAAGAAATAGACAAAAGTAAAAATAAAATGGGGAAATGTGGACGCAGACACACACACGAGAACAGTATGTGAACGTGAAGGCAGAGATCAAGGTCACACATCTGCATGCCAGGGAACACCGACGATTGCCAGCAAAGCCCTGAGCCCTGAAAGCCGGGGGTGGGGGAGGGGGACCTGGAACAGATCCTCCCTCACAGCCCTCGGAAGGAACCGACCTTGCCAACACTGTGATCTCAGACTTCCAGCCTCCAGAACTGTGAAAGAATAGATTTCTATTGCTTGTGCTGCTTTGTGCTAGAAAACTGACACATTCTTCCACAGCAAGAAAGTACAGAGACAGTTTATGTGGAAGGGAATATATAGCATTCAGTGGTCTGTGGATATTCATGGATTTATTCCCCTAGAGTTTTGAGTGCCTGCCCTGGGTAGGTACTGTGCTTGGTCCTAGGGCTGTTGCAAAGGGTAAATCACGGTCCAGCCATATAGGCACTCAGGCCTCAACACTGAATTCCCTACAGCCAGGGCAAGTTCCTAGGCAGTGTGGGAGGAGTTGTGGAGGGCTTAGAGGTGGTACAAGAGGGGTCTGCATGTAACCAGTAGCAGCTGTGCATAACTGAGGAGTGCCAGAGGTGGCCAAGGTAACAGGTGCAACATCATGAGGACCTGGCAGTGAGGGAAGAGGCTCCTGTCAGCGTCCTATGCCCACAACCAGTGTTGCTGATACAAAAAGATGGGGAGGAAACATTGTCTCTTAGAAACTGGTATGACATCAGTCTGATTGCAAGACATGTGCACAAAGAAGACCACCGCCTGACTCCGTGTAGAAACTATTCCCAGGAATAATATGTTCCAAAAATAAGATATTTACTGTATTCTTAAACTGATCCCTCTGTGAACAGGGAGGCTTATCTTCTTTAAGTCTCACAAAACCATGTATGGTGTGAAGCATCCTGCCCATTTTAAAGATGAGGAAAAGCCCAGCACTCTGGGAGGCTGAGGCAGGAGGACTGCTTGAGGTCAGGAGTTTGAGACCAGCCTGAGCAAGAGTGAGACCTGGTCTCTACTAAAAATAGAAAAATTAGCCGGGCATCATGGCACATGTCTGTACTCAGGAGGCTGAGGCAGGAGGATTGCTTGAGCCCAGGAGTTTGAGGTTGCCGTGAGCTAGGCTGATGCCACGGCACTCTACTCAGAGCAACAGAATTAGACTCTGTCTCAAAAAAAATAAAAAATAAAAAGACGAGGAAAAGAGGCTCAGGAGAGCCCAAGTCGCTTGCCAAAGAACACAGTGATGTGTGGTGAGAGCTGGAATCATCCAGCCTCCGTCCAGATGCCCTTCACCTCCAGAATGTGCCTGCCCAGCCCCTTCATGCCCCTCAGTCAGCCCCCAAACTGGAAATCATACGCTGTGTGTGTGGTTTGAAATAAACATCCCAACGAATGTCTGGGGGTGGGGCGCAGGGAGTAGTGGGAGTGGTTACAGGATTTTTCTAGGATGGAATCACCTGGTGTTTACGGACTTTGTAGTCCAGTTCTCGCCATGCAGTCACATCCCCAGAAGCACTGCTGGTTCTGTCCCCTCTCACCTTTGGACCTGTATACAGAATGATGACCTTCAATAGGCGTTTCTGTCACATTCACCCAAGTCTCAATCCACGGGTGGGTGGTTTTACAACACTGAGGAGCACAAATCTTTCCTTAATGAGCCCAAATCTACAGAGTGCCCAGTTTTTTATGTTATATGGTTTTAATTCCACCCAACTCAATTACGATTCTATACATATTAAGAGTTGCACTCAAAACATAATAACAAAAAGTGGCACTCAGTCTTGAGGCTGACAAATTATTTTTTCTTCACATAGTTCATGAATTATGGTTTCTACACAATGAAATTCTATGTCCCTATTCAGAAGAGCAGTAGAGCTATATATAGTGAAGAAAAAAATGTGTCTACAGTATATCAAATGAAACTCGGTGAGGAGAATGGTATCTATAATATATGCCTATTTTGATTTTTAAAAATAAGATATCATTATATATGAAGAGGTACAAGGAATGTTTACACAGCCACACATGGTGAAAACTGGGATAGGAACCCCAAAGGACAGGGGAGCTCTGGCACCTGCCTTCCACTGAGCCTTAAGGGAGCACCCTGAGAAAATGCCACTTAGCCCCTGGCCAGCCACACGGGCATGGACAGCCTGTGGCCTTTGGAGTCTCCATCAGTGGCCCCCAGGGCTGGTGTGGAAGCCATTGACTGCCCTCCCTCTTCTTTGCTAATACACTCTCAGTTTTGTTCAGGTATCGAGTGTCCTTAGCCACAATGCTGAGTCGTAAACCACTGCAAGGATCCAAAACCCTCCGAGCGCGATTGGTACAAACCTTGCACGCGACTCAATCCCAGCCACTGAGATTGGGGGAAAGTCTGCCTGGGGTAGAGGTGAGAGAATTCAGAGAAAAGTTTATCTTCCCAATAAAAAGAGACACACGGGAGAAAACACTGCTCCTTTTCTGAATGTTGTCGGGGACTCCCCCAAAGCTGTCCTGCAACTATGAGGGGAAATGTTTCCAACAAACATTGGAACAAAGCAACAAACATGGCAGAGCTGATAGCTAGAAAGCAACTGGGGATTGATAATGTTGAAGCCCTGCTACTGCATTTCTTGTTCCTAAGATAATAAATCCCTCATTGTTTAAGCTCCTTTCACCAGGTCTTGTTATTTGCAGCTGAAAGTGTCCTGCGGGTGCCACAGGAAGCCAGCCGCCTGCCTACAATGGCATTTCAGTGGTATTGCCATGTGACCTTCAAATGCTTGCCATGAATCAGGCAGCTGGAAAAGACACTCATATGTTACTGCAGGTTTGCTTGTGTCATCTTAGAAAAAACACATTCTTCTCCATTGTTCTCAGGAACCCAAGAAAAGGTTTCTTTGTAAACTCGTATTAAAATGATAGATAGTCAGAATAAGTTTGTGAGAGGAAAAGAAAAATAAGTGAAGTGAGGTCAGAGCTTGTGCCTGCCATTGTACTAACCCAGAGCACCTCCCGGAAGGCCACACGGCGGGCCAGGTGCTCACACTCGTGGGAGATGGGAGCTGTCCCCACACACACGTCACTACCTGCCAAGTACACACAGGCACATTGGAAGGGTCTCGGCTAAGCACAGGTTTTCTAGGAAATAACATTTCCATTTTAGGGTCTTTTCTCACAAAATCTTAAAACTCTATCTTTAATGTGTATTATTCAGTGTCCTTGAGTTGCAAATGATGGAACTCAGATTAGTTTAAGAAAAAAGGAGGCATGCACACTTGATGGCTCCCAGAAGCCAACAAAGGAAGGGGGTGCCTGGATGTGGATTCAAACACCAGTGGGACTGTGACTTCCCCCCTGTCGTCGGCTTTCTCTGCACGTCCTGCAGCTCAGGCAGAAAGACTAGGGTGTCCCCCACCAGCTCCAATGAGAAACTTCAAGGGAGGGAACTCTCAGGGAGAGTTCTCAGGGAACTCTCAGACTGGCCTGGGCTGGGTCACATGATTATTGTTGGACCAATTGCTATGGGAAAGAGGGTGTTGTAGATTGAACTATGTCCCCCAAAAGATATGTTCAAGGCCAGGTGTGGTGGCTCACACCTATAATCCCAGCACTTTTGGGAGGCTGAGGAGGGAGGATTGCTTGAGGCCAGGAGTTGGAGACCAGCCTGGGCAACATAGCGAGACTCTGCATCTAAAAAAAATAGAAAAATTAGCTGGTCTGGTGGCATGGGCCTGTAGTTCCAGCTACTTGGGAGGCTTAAGCAGGAAGGATCACTTGAGCCCAGGAGTTTGAGGTTGCAGTGAGCTATGATGCCACTGCACTCTAGCCCTGGCAACAGAGCTAGACCCTGTCTCAAAAAAAAAAAAAAAGGCATTGTCAAGTCCTAACTCTTGGTATCTGCAAATGTACCCTTGTTTGGAAATAGGGTCTTTGCAGATGTAATCAAGTTAAGATGGGGTCCTATTGGATTAGGGTGGGCCCTACCCCAGTGACTGATGTCCTTATGAGAAGAGAGAAGTTTGGACGCAGATTGGAGTGATGCACCTACAAGTCCAGGAATGCCAGGGATTGCCAGCAAGTATCAGAAGTTAGGAAAGAGGCATCGAACAGATTCTACCTCGGAGCCTCCAGAAGAAACCAATCCTACTGTCACCTTGATTTCAGACTTCTAGCCCCTACAACTGTGAGAGAATGCGTTTCTGTTGTGGTCAGCCACCAGTGTGCGGTATTTCATCACAGCGCCTTAGGACACTCATGCAGAGGGTAGGACTCCAGGTTGGTCAGGTGCCCACTTGGTGGCCAGGGAGGTGGGGTACCATAGTGGTAGACCCCAATACATGGCTGAGCTGTACCCTAAAGAAGGGAGAGGTCAGGCAAGCACAGTGGCCACTACTACATTAATATACTCTGTCATTGTCTTTGGCCAGATTTCTTACAGGTGGAGAAAAAGGAATATGGTTTTGCATTGCAGGAAATGTTTGTTCCTGCTTCCGAAGAGAACACAGATTCCTTCAGCCAAAGTTAGGAATTTACAAGCCACCACAATTTGAACCATTTTATTCTTTAAGGATTGAAGCAGTTTAATTTGTTTTGACACTTGGAAGCTCTTGGATTCATTCAGTTGTGCAATTCTGCTGTAAAAAATGTTTTATTAATTGCACCAAGGTATATAAAAATTTAAAAGTAAAGTTCCTGTGAAGCACATATCCTATTTCAGTTACCTATCAGATTTGACCTTTTATCTTGGCAATAAAATTCAAATTATGCTCAAATATAATAAAGATCTATTCCAATGAATTGAAATTGTCATTTTAATGTGCTTTTGAGCATTTTTTAATTACTAGCATGCTTATTATATTAAATGGTCAGTTCAAAGATGGAAAAGCATTACTCACACAGAGTAATCTTCAAGTGGATACCATTGGATGGCCTTGTGCTTAAAGATTCTATTTCAAGCCAAGCCCCACTGCAGTTAGAATTCTAATGAACCACACAGACAGAATCCTTTAACAGCTTGGGCAGCAAGGAATCGTCTCCATAACCATATTCACCTTTAATATGCAGACCTTGCAAGCGGAAGGTAAAGGTAGAGGATTTAGTCTCATGAATATGCATTCAAACCATGCAGCCAGCAAAGACTCTCCTAAGACCTGACTCCTAACAGCCAAAGTGCTGCTTTATGCACTCCATGTACATCACCCAAGTTAATTTTCACAATACCACTATGGGGTGGGGACTACTATCGTCTCCCATTTTACAAAAGTAAACTGAGAAACAGAGAGGCTATGACACTTGCCTAGATCACACAGCTGAGAAACTGGCAGAGCACCAGGGTTCTTACCTAGAGTGTCTGGCTCCAGAGTCCATGATCTTAACCTGCCTGAGACACAAAGACCTGACAAAGACGCCTAACAGGTCTTACCATATCTTTGATGAGATAAAACCTTGCCACATGAAATTTTAGTCAACAGTACTTGATGGCATACAGGAAATGATGAGTACAGAAGTCAGTCCTATCCATCAGAGAGGTGTTTGATGACAACCAGGTGGTAAAGGAGGTGAGGAGTGGCTGCCCTGGAAGGATAGACAGGGTCGGGTTAAGGTGAGCAGGATCCAGATGCTCACAACCCGGGGAAGTTGCAGTTTATCTCTTCTTTACCGTACAATAGAGTCATCTTTCCTTTCACGTTTCTTCTCAGGTAGCTTGAGCCAGAACTCACAAGTCACCAGGAAACATCTGACAAAACCATCCAGGTGAATAGCTGCAAACCCTTTTTAACTAGGGTGGCCAACTCATCCCAGTCTTTCCAGACTTTCCCAAATTTTAGCACCAAAGTCCTGAATCCAGGGACCCTGTGAGTCCTGGGCAAAGCAGGATGGTCAGTCACCTTACTTGTAAAATTCTAATAGGAGTAGGAAAGATTTTTGAAAAGAAACAGTTTAAAACAAAGTCTATGCCACGCACATTTACACTAGATGAGATGACCCTTTGTGATGGTTAATTGTAAGTGTCAACTTGGTTGGACTAAGGGGTGCCCAGATAGGTAAAACATTGTTTCTAGGTGTGTCTGTGTGAGTGTTTCCAGAAAAGACATTTGAATCAGTAGACTGAGTAAAGATCACCATCACCAACATGGGTGGGCATCATCCAATCCATTGAGGGACCAAATAGAACAAAAAGGCAGAAAAAGAAGAATTTTATCTCTCTCTGCTTGAGCTGGTACATCCAATTTCTCCTGCCTGTGGACATCGGCTCTCTGGGTTCTTGGGTCTTTGGACTCAGATGGAGACTTACACCACTGGCTCCCCTGGCTCTAAGAATGAATTACACCAATGGGTTTCCTGGTTCCCCAGCTTGCAGACAGCAGATCACGGGACTTCTTGGCGTACATAATCATGGGAGCCAATCCCTATAATATACCACTGAAAAGACTAAAACCATTGACACCATTCTCAGACATTGCCATGTAGAGGCTGTGGGACCTTAGGAGCATCACCTCATCACTCTGGACCCTGTAAAATTAAAGGCTCCAAGGTTAATTTCAGTGCTAATAACCAACCTGTCACTCTCGAGTTACCATCAACATTAGAGGAGAGGGGCCAGACGCGGTGGCTCACGCCTATAATCCTAGCACTCTGGGAGGCCGAGGCG
>VBSM01003143.1:1982592-2015907 GCA_008086735.1 Cheirogaleus medius
AAAAAAAAAAAAACATTAGAGGAGAGCTCCTGACCACCCCCAACACACACATGTACACCCCCATATGCACACCTATACAAAATGTTCTTATTTAGGAGAAAAACTCATATTACACATTATTTTTCACTTGACATATGAGCTAATTTGAGCTATATTCTAACATAACTTTAATACATGGGGATTTTTTTATCATGGTTCTTCTAGATTTTTTAAATGTTTCTTAATTTTACCATAGCCAGTCTTAAATCAATTTCACAAACAATGGAAGTTGGGGGGAGAAATGCCTTCAGAATAAATAAACTGATAAAAATCACAAGATGCTTTCCATGAGTATCTCTTTACCCTGTCTCCCGGACATACACCCTGGGAAGGCTAGACCAGCCAGGTCAGGAGAGTGGCAACAACCAAGAGCTCTAAATGACAAGGCCCCTGTTGATTGGGCTACCATGTTGCCCTTTGAAGACAAGGGTAGAATTTGTGCAGTGGATCAGTTATTAAGGGGATGCAGGATAGAACAATTCAGGTCAACAAAAATCTATTGAGCACATAGGCCACAGGAAGCTGTGGTTCAGCAAATCTAAATGAAGTATAAGCAACTCGACTTTAATAAGTGTAACAAAATAGTTGCAAACTCTCTTCTCCGTTTTCCATACCGATGTTGGGGAAGAGGACAGCCTGGGCTAGATAACTTGCCAGACAGTATATCATGCAATATAGCTTGGGTGTTTGTCCCCTCCAAATCTCATGCTGGAATTTGATCCCCAACGCTGGAGGTGGGGCCTGGTGGGAGGTGTTTGGTTCATGGGGGTGGAGAAACAAAGACAAGAAGCTGGCGCCATGCTTCTTGTACAGCCTGTAGAACCACAAGCAAAATAAACCTCTTTTCCTTATAAATTACCCAGCCTTAGTTATTCCCTTATAGCAGTGCAAACAGACTATGACATCATGTGACCCACTCCCATTTCCTTTGTGCCCTATTACAGCTACCCTCTTGCACTGTGCTTCCGCAGGAACACGGCCAGCTTTATCAATCATGCCTTTGTTTCTCGAAACGGATCCTGTGCTCTGGGGAATAGACTGAGACTATGAACACTGATGCCCTTCTGATCCAGCTCAGGTTTGTACTCAGCTCCTGGGTTCGACCTGCTCATACGGAAGACAGGTGGCAAATAAAACCACAGTGACGTAGTCTTGCCCACTGAGACTGGGACGCAGTGCAGGTAAGGGACTCATAGCCAAGGTCACACTGTCAATCAAAGACAGAAAAATTGGATCGTAAGCATCTGGTAGGCAGGGCAATAAATATTTTTACTTTATACATCAGCAAAAGGGGTATCTTATCTCATCTTTCCTTACTTGATAAGAACATGTTCTGCAGAGAGATTACAATTTAATACCTAGTGTGCCATCTAACTTCCTGCCTTTTCATATCTCAACCTGCGGCGTAAGTGTTTGGTTTATTTTAGGTATCCCTAAATACAGAGGGACTCCTGAGTTTGGATGTCACAGAGCATTCTAAAAGCCACGTTACAGAAAACTTAACTGAAGGTTTAATCCCCAAATAGAAATTCTCATTACTGGAAATGGTATTGTCAGTGTGATTTGGGATGCCTCAAAATAGGCACTTGCCAATGGCCATTCTTTCATTAGAGCTTTAGTTCTGAGGTGCCTGAGGCTTTTTATTCTCTTGCCATATCTTCCCAAACTTCAGTCATTTAAGATAGTGTGGCACTTATGAAACAACAAACATAGACATCAATGAAATAGAATACCATCCAGAATTAGACACATATAAATGATCAGTAGGGTTTCAACAAAGGTGCCACAGCAATTCAATTCATTTAAAAACCCATCTTTTCAACAAATGATACTGGAACAATTGGTCATTCATATGTCAAAAAAGAAAAAAAAAAAGCACTTCAAACTTTACTCACACCATACAGAAAAAATAACTCAAAATCTATCACAGATCTAAATATGAGGTCTAATACTATAAAAATTTCTAGAACAATACACAGGAGAAAATATGAATGACTTTGAATTAGGCAAAAATTTCTTAAGTAAGACACAAAGAGCAGGAACTATTTGTAAAAATTGACAAATTGGACTGCATCAAAATATACATCTTTTACTCTTTGAAAAACACTGCTAAGACAATAAAAAAAGGCAAGCTACGCACTAGGAAAAAATATTGGCAAAACTTATATCCAAAATATATAAAGAACTCTTATAATTCAATAATAAGACAAATAAGCAAAAGATTTGAAGACACTTCACCAAAGAAGAGATATGGATAGCAGATAAGCACATGAAAAATGCTCCATATTATTAGTTATCAAGGAAATATATTACAATAAAACACCACTACACAGCCACTAGAATGGCTAAAGTTAACAAGATTGACAATAACAAGTGTTGACAAAGATGTAGAGCGAACTCTCATACGTTGCTGACAGCAGTGTAATATACACTTTGGAAAAACAGGCAGTTTCTTATAAATTTAACATACAGCTACTATAACAACCAACTCTTCCACTCCTAGTTATTTACCCAAAGAAATAAAAGTATATATGCACAGGAAACTTTTTTTGTAAATGCTCAAAATAGCTTTATTATAATAGTCAAAAACTAAAAATAACCCAAATGTTCATCAGTAGGTGAATAGATAAACATATCTTGGTATATCCATATACAAAGGAAGACTGAGCAATAAAAATAAACAAGCTAGTGATACACACAACATAGATGAATCTCAAAAATATTATGCAGAGTAGATGAATTCAAGCACAAGATACATATGTCCTGTATGTTTCCATATGTTTGAAATTCTAGAAAATGCAATCTCATCTATAGTGATAAAAGCAGATCAGTGGTTAAGGGAGTGAGCACAAAGAGACAGAAGAAATGTGGGCCTGATGGAAATCTTGTATCATGATCATAATGGTATTTACATGTATACATTCAGCATATTCACCAAAAGTAAAATTGGTGCAGTTTATTTTACATAAATTTACCTCAATAAACTTGATCTTTTTAAAAAGGGGGAACTTGCCACAAAGAAGCATTAAAATATAGTCATTCCTCAGTATCAGCGGGGGATCAATTCCAGGACCTCCATGGATGCCAAAATCCAAGGATGCTCAAGTCCCTGATAGAACATAGCATAGTATTTGCATATAACCTCTGCACACCCTCTCACATACTTTAAATCATCTCCAGATTACTTATAATACCTAATGCAATGTAAATGTTATATAAACAGTTGTTACACTGTATTGTTATTTGTATTATTTTGTTGTATTATTCTTGTATTGGTTTTTGAGTTTTTAAAAAATGTTTTCAACTCATGGTTGGTTGAATCCACAGGTATGGAACCCGTGATACAGAGGACCAACTGCATACTGACGACAAATGGAAACTGCCTTCCTATCGCTCCTCGGCCTTCTGGCTAAGATCAAATGTGAAACTTCCTTCCTGAGATAATCAGAAGACTAAAAAGAAATAAAAAGAGAGTAATTTTCATTAGGGGAATCAATGTTTTTAATGTTTAAAATCAACTGTGAGGACACAGTGAGAAACGCTGCCTTTTGTAATGACAGCTACCTCCAGAAAGGGCCTACCTTTTCCATCCTTTAATCCCATGTTGGGTAAGATTTTAATTATCAGCCAATGATTTAGCAGGAATTAGCTGGCAACCCTATGAAAGGGCAGCCTTTGTAGAAGTGGAACAGAAGAGGAGAGAAGGGCTACGGCTTAGCCTAGAGGTTTAGGAGAGCACTCCCATGAGTGGTGGAGAGGAGGGAGGTGAAGAAACAGAGGGAAAAAGTGAAAGAGAGAAAGCAGATGGCCCACCCTCTCAACTGCTCAGCCTCTTGACCTCACTCAGGGAGGTGATCCCTTTGGTTCCCATGGGACAACCTGGACACAGGCTGGGATGAAACAAAGGACCCAGCAAATGGATGATTCAGAATAAGCAGCCCTGGTTGCTGCAAATGATGCATGTGCTGAGAGCCACGCCTATCAAGGACAGGGCTCCAGGTTAGTGCAAGCAGAGGCTCCTGTTCTTTATGCCTAAATAAAGGCATAATGTCAGAAATCCAGCTATCAAACGGCTAAATGAAATGAGTTTTGTCCTCCTACTTTGACAAGTATACTTTCATATGGACAAAATTTTAAATAGTGTAAAGATTTTTCGTTTGTTTGTTTGTTTTTGAGACAGAGTTTCCCTCTGTTGCCCCAGCTAGAATACAGCACCATCATCATAACATCCTAGCTCAGTACAACCTCAAACTCCTGGGCTCAAGTGATCCTCCTGCCTCAGCCTCCCGAGTAGCTGGGACTACGGGTGCATGCCACCATACCAAGATCATTTTTCTATTTTTGGCAGAGATGGGGTCTCATTCTTGCTCAGGCTGGCCTCAAACTCCTGAGCTCAAGTGATCTTCCTGCCTTAGCCTCCCAGAGTGCTAGGATTACAGCCATGAGCCAACGCACCCAGCCAAGTTAGGTTTTTATGTAACTGAAAGTTGGCAAAATATCAAACACAACTAAATTTATTATTGCACATGTCTGGGTGTTCTATTAATGGGCTAATGGTATTTGACAAGTAATAAAGGTATACATAATTCATAAATTATATTCATTTCATAAATTTTTCTTGACTTCATTTCAGTAAAATCATAATTATATTTTTATAGTCAAGATTTTCATATAATTTGTGTTACACTGATAGCAATGGCATACATTATTAAACAATAAAAATGTAATAATATTCAAAGTGTATGACATTGAAATGAATTTTGATTAAGAATATAAATTAAAATGTTGGATTTTTGAAAATTAAAATTATTTTTATGCTTTAAAAATAGGTTCTTTTTTTCTAAAATATTCTAAAGTGTGTATGCAAAATGCAAATTTTAATTAATGCATATAAAATTTTTATATCAGGAGTTCTTGGCTGGGCATGGTGGCTCACATCTGTAATCCTAGCACTCTAGGAGACCGAGGCAGGAAGATCACTTGAGCTCAGGAGTTTGAGACCAGCATCAGCAAGAGTAAGACCCCATCTTTACAAAAAATAGAAAAATCAGCCAGGCGTGGTGGTGCACGCCTATAGTCCCAGCTACCAGGGAGTCTAAGGCAGGAGGATCACTTGAGCCTGGGAGTTTGAGGTTGCAGTGAGCTATGATAACGCCACTGCACTCTAGCCAGGGCAACAGAGTAAGACTCTGTCTCAAAAGAAGAAGAAGAAGAAAAAAAAAAGAGTTCTTAAAGCTGAAGTTGTATTTAATCTTGAAAATGTAATCAAAGTTTATTAAATATATTTTATAGAAGTGAAACTATTCCTAATTCTAGCATTCCATTTCCATCTAGTTGCCTATATATAGAATAGGTATCACACTTCAGGCATGTTATATCTAGACCTACATAAATACAAATTTAAGAATAATATGTACTATTTTAATATTGCAAATTATTCCTCAGCTGCCATATGTAATTGTTGCAAATACTGTGCTAATTTATGCATACTCTGGAACCAAGGATTGGAACACAAAGAGAAAAAAAGGAACACTTGGCACTACTAAGAAACAGTAACACTATGCAAGAATCTATTGCAAATTAATTACAGATAAGTTAATTCTCTTTTCTTTACACCTTGGTGCTCTGCTGGTCAAATCATTCTTACGCTGCCAAGCAAGTCCAACACAGGCAGCTGCACAATTCCCAGATTTGCGGCATTCAGATACAGCTGCTTTGGTTCAAGGACATGGGGCGAGAGGTATGGGACACTGTTCCCCTGGGACCTGAATGGTGTTAGTCACACAAGCAGATGTTTAAGGGCTCTGAATCCTACTGAGCCTGTGTTGAGCACCAGTTCCTAAGTGGCAGAGCTGCCCATTGGCTCTGTGACATTTGTGTCTGTGTGTTTATGACATGCAAGACCCCCTAAAGCACAGGGCTCAGGACACCCTCCTGTCAAGTTGTAAATGCAGCTCTGCTTGTGATCTCTCTCTCCAAGTTTTTGTCTGAATATATTCACTTTTTAGTTATTGTTAAGATCTGTTGATTTTTAATTATACAAGAAATTTGTGAATATATTTCTTTTTTTCAAAATTATTTAGACATTAAAGATAAGGCTGAAATTCAACCCAATCTCTCTACCCCCACCCCACTGTTAGAATTTTGGCTACAAGTTCATTACAAATCTTTCTATGCATTATATCATAGTAACAGCTAACACTACTGTACCAGTATTCCAGGCATTCTACAGCACCATCTTTTATCTTTTTTAAATCTTTGTAACAACCCCATGAGACAACTACTTTACATAAATATATTCACATATTTATTTATAAAGGATCTATAACAGTGTGTGTGTGTGTGTGTGTGTGTAACTTAAGGCTTAGTCCTGAAACATATCTGCACTCTTAATGCATCTTAGAGGCTTACTCACGTCAGAACATTTAGATCTTACTTTCCCTCTTAATAGCAAGAGGTAGACGTAAGCAAAATTTGCTTTGGGAAGGAAACAAAAGTTTTCTAAAGACCTTCAGAATTGCCCATTTACTGAGATTTCTAATTTCTTGATTTCTAATTACTTTCAGCTTCTGAAATCCACAGGCAATTAGCCACCAGGTGAAAGGTTAGCGGCACAGCTGGCCAAAGAAAAGCCTCCCCGTGCAAAAAACGCCAATTTGCTGTGTAACATTTTTCTTCCACTAGAAACATGACAGCTCTCGAAATGAGAAAAAGACAAAAGTCCCACCAGGCTATTTCAGGATGGTTTTCTAATAAACACATACGAAGGAGCAGAAATTGTAACGTCCATACAATTACTCTTTCACTGGAGAAGCCCCCCCTCCTCTGGACTAAATCGCTAAAGAGCCAGAGTTCTCTCCGCCCTCTCTCCCCACTCCCAGCACACCTACCAGCCAGCCACCACCAGGAATTTTCTCTTGCATTCTGAATTAGCAAAAGCTCCTCCACTTTCCACAACTACTCACTTCTCTTCCCCACCCTCACTTGAGTCTCAACCTCACAAATAGATCTACTCCTAAATGTAGCTTTCACCTGGGTGTTGGAAGAAAAATCATCTAAGTTATTTCTCACTAACAAGTGAGTGGCTGATACTTCCCCTCTCAGAATTGTCCAAAGGATGGCTTGTTTTAATCTAAACAATTCTCTATGTGGTGAATTGATGCTCTTTGGGGGAGACATATATAGGGATAGGGAGAGCACCCAGTACTCATTTTTATTGTCAATAGGAAAGACAAACTAGCTAATTAGTATTTATGATACATCAAGCAAGATGAGATCGGAGGGTGAGGCTGAGTAGAGCTGAATATAAGTACACAAATAAAATGGTCATCATGGCACCATAGGCCTTCAGGCAAGAGCCGAAAGGAGAAATGGGGCCAAATTTAAATAGGAAACTTAATGAGAATGGACATTTTTACCCTTTCTTCTTTGCAATAGCAAAGGCGAATTCAACTCCTTTAATAATGAAGAGTTTGGTTTTTAGCATGCTAGAACTTTTCTGTTTATTCATGAAAAGAAGTAACTGGATAATTTTTCTAACATTTTATTATTTGTCTCCAGATTCTCATCGGGGGGGTTTTCCACCATCACCCAGAGTCAGTTAAATAAAATTCCTGAAATCCTCTAGGTCCTATCTCTAGGGAATTCTCCATGGCTTTAAGTTCTCTCACTCTTATGCATAAGAAAGATTTGTAACACTTACCCCAGCAGCTCTAAAATATGGACCCAGTAGACTTCAGACAATCTATAAGTTTAACCAAGAGAAATATGGAGGGCGCAGACCTCATGAACACTTTAAATTCCGGAACAACTCTGCCCAGAACACGCATGCCCCTCCCCCAGCCTCTGATGCCCTGCCCCCTACACGCCCCAGCCTCTGGTGCCCATCCACCTGACAACCATAAGCTCTGAAACAGGGAGAACAGGGAGGCGAGCTGCTTTCTAAACAGGGGAAGGACAACTTCTGCACAGATGGAACCCAGCCTTGATTGAGAAGGAAGCAGCCAGGCAGTCACCCAGCCCCTGAGTAGGGATGCTATCAGCTGGCCACCAGAGCAGTCTAACAGGTAGGTAAGGGGGAAAAAAGCCTTAGAATCAGGTATATTTGCCTTCCAATCCCAGTGCTGCAACTCACCAGCTATGGGAACTTGAGCTTCTCTAACCTCAATTTCCTCATCTGCAAAATGGGGATAACAGTATGACTCATAAACCTGTTATAAGAATTAAGTGAACTAATGCATGTGAGACTCTTAGTGCTCCATGAATGTTTGCTGCTGTCATTATCCAATCAGCAGACAGTCTGGGCAACTAGAATGGCCAGCATCAAAGTAAATTTACAAGAGACCCTGTATTCGAGGCCCAGGACAGGAAGCAAAGAGGGGCCATGGCTGAGGAGTCTGTGCAGCAGATAGAAAATGCAGGGGAGGGTATTCCCAAGGTCATGCAGAATCCAAACACAACCAGTACAAGGACAAGAGACAGTGCAACCTGTGGGAAAAGTCACAACCCACAGTACTTCTGGAAGGAGTTATTTATGTAAATTAAGTCCATTATGAAGGCTGGGACTCCTCCTGTCCCAAGTGCCTTGGTCTGTCTCACAGGCACTTACCAGCCTCTGGCCTGCCTCCTGAGACGTTCAAAAGAAGCTCCTGCTTGGAAGAGGAAAGGGAAATCTCTCATCCCACATTCCCTCCAGCCCTACTGGAGACAGGTTTGTCTGATTTGTACTTAAAATATTAAAGAACCTGCTATGGTCTGAACGTTGGTATCCCTCAAACTTCGTATGTTGAATCCTAACCCCAACATGATGGTATTAAGTCATGTGGCCTTTGAGAGGTGATCAGGTGATGAGGGCTCTGCCCTCATAAATGGGATTAGTGCCCTTATAAAAGTGCCCGAGGGAGCTCGTTCACCCCTTCTACCTGTAAGGACATACAGAAGGCGTCATCATGAGAAACTGGGTCTCACCAGACACTGAGTATGCTGACATCTTGGTCTTGGACTTCCCAGCCTCCAGAACTATGAGCAATAAATTTCTGATGTTTATAAATTACCGAGTCTAAGACACTTTTGTTATAGCAGCCCAGTGAGACTAAGACAGAATCCTTCCTGAAATCTGTGCTTGGGATAAAGGATTCTAAATTATTTGAAGGATGGTGCTATATAAATACTCTTTTAAACAGTCACTAGCAGCTGGGTGTGGTGGCTCTTGCCTGTGATCCCAAAACTCTGGGAGGCTGAGGTGGGAGGATTGCCTGAGGTTAGGAGTTCAAGACCAGCCTGAGCAAGAACAAGATCCTGTCTCTACAAAAACAGAAAAAATTAGCCAGGCATGGTGGCCTGTGCCTGTAGTCCCAGCTACTTGGGAGGCTGAGGCAGGAGAACTGCTTGAGCCCAGGAATTTGAGGTTGCAGTGAGCTATGATGACAACACTGGACAACAGAGCAAGACTTTGTTTCAAAGAAAAATGAAAAGAAAAGAAAAGAAAAGATACTGAGCTCATTTATATTACCTTTCAAAGGAACTTTCTTTGTGCCAAGTCATGGTGAAAATCAGTAAAAGAAATGCCTTTCAAACCTTATGGGACTTAAATGTTTCTAAGAACAGCCTCACCTTAAACCTACCTATTCAAAAACACAGACCTTAAAAATAAGTACATTTCATAGTGATTTATTACTGTGAAATAACCACATTATTTACTTCACAAGGGAACTCATCAAATTTTCTTTTAAATAAATTATTTTGTAGCATCATAAATAAAATTTTATGTATAGACCATTATCTTTACACAACCTTTCAGAAACACAAAATAGTAATAGCTAATATGTATTCAGTACTTCATGAGGTGACAGTCCTAAGTCCTTGATGTGCTTTGATTTATTCATCTAAAAGAGAACTTCTCAAGCTCAGTACTATTTCCCCCCGTTTTGTATGTAAGAAATATAAGGCTCGAAGAGGTTAAATCGGTCTTCTGAATTCACATAATAAATGAGTGGTGGAGTCAGGATTCAAGCACAGGCTGTCTGACTCCTGAACCCTTATTATTATACCCAGTGAGGTGCCCTGAAAAAACGAAACCTAAGGTACAGCAGGGAATAAGAGGAGAAACTAAGATTGTCAGCTTCACACTCTCGGAGGCTGATGTGGGAGTATCACTTGAGGTCAGGAGTTCAAGACCATCCTCAGCAAGAGCAAGACCCCATCTCTACTAAAAACTGAAAAATTAGCCAGGCGTGGTGGTACACACTTGTGGTCCCAGCTACTCAGGAGGCTGAGGCAGGAGGATGGCTTGAGCCCAGGAGTCTGAGGTTGCAGGGAGCTAGGCTGACACCATTGCACTCTAGCCCGGGCGACAGAGTGAGACTCGGTCTTAAAATAATAATAATAAGAAGAAGATTGACAGCTGATTTGGCATTCTCTTCAGGATCCTCTTTGGGATTATTTAACATCTATGTTGGCATTCAAAGTCCACTTAATCCTAGTCTGATTGAAATTTTAAAGTTGAAAAACAATATCACCACGTCAGACCCAAATAGGCTCCCGTAATTCAGTGCCCCATGCTTCAGTGATCTCTGTGCCATCTGCATGACGTCTGTCGCATTCATACATCACACAAATGATTATTTACTCAGTACTTTAAATCATCTACTTTATTCAAGAGGATTATATAAAATCTTTGAACTCAGTGGTTTTGGGTGCTAGTTGTATTTTTTAAACTACCTTTAAATATATAGCCACTTAAAAAACCATTCATATGGCCAGGCGCGGTCGCTCGCGCCTGTAATCCTAGCACTCTGGGAGGCCGAGGTGGGCGGATCGCTCAAGGTCAGGAGTTCGAGACCAGCCTGATCAAGAGGGAGACCTGTCTCTACTGAAAATAGAAATAAATTAATTGGCCAACTAAAAATATATAGAAAAAATTAGCCGGGCATGGTGGCGCATGCCTGTAGTCCCAGCTACTTGGGAGGCTGAGGCAGAAGGATTGCTTGAGCCCAGGAGTTTGAGGTTGCTGTGAGCTAAGCTGACGCCACCGCACTCACTCTAGCCTGGGAAACAAAGTGAGATTCTGTCTCAAAAAAAAACAAAAAAAAATCACTCATGTATTCCCTAACATTATCTTTTATTATACTAGTGGCAATATACAGTGTGTCCCTCAGTTGGGACTAGAACTGTACATTGTGGGCTTCTAGAACTGTGATAGAATTCAGAGATGTCGGCCACCAGGTCTCTACTGGAAGCCAACAGGAACATAGTATTTATGGGAATGTCTTTACCAACAGAGACAAAGGCAAGAACAAGTTCAAGCCAAGCATCTGTGACTTTTAAATCCCAATCAATGGCCATGAAGAACTACGAAAAAATAAATACAGTCACAAGGAACAATTTTTGTGACCTTCTAATGTATGATTTGTCCTCACATTAAATGTAACACAGCATATCATGAGGAATTAGCTCGTTAAACTCTATTTTCTCTGGATATTAGACATCTGCAATTCTTCCTAGTCGTCAGACATCTGAGTCGACTTTGGGAGGGATCTTTCCACTGCTCAGTGGAGGGCGGGGTCTCAGGGTCTCCGCTGGTCTGGGAAATAAGGTACTGACACTTGGAGCCTGTAGACTCCAGTAAAAAGAAATTCCCATCAAAAAACGGCTTGTATCACAGCTGTCAGCCCAGTGCCCAGAACGCAGAGCAGTGAAGGCAGCAACTATGGCCAGATTCATTCACTCGTTTCTCTTATCCTTTGTATGGAATCAGACTTATTCATGTTCCTAGAGTCTTGAGAGTCAGTTAATCCCTCCAAAGAAAACAATGATGAGCCAGAAAATGGATGAATCGCTGGTCGGTGCTGACAGCTATGACCACTTCCTGGTGACCTCGCAGGTAGGTTTAGAATGCAGGAAAAAGAGACGGGGGGAGGGGAGGGAGAGTATCTGATCTGATCTTTCTCTCTATAACCTTCATCTTTCATTTCACAAAGAAGGAGCAGTAGACTCGAATAATGGAGAAAGGAACTCCACGACCTTTTACTCTTATAATTTATGCTACCATTTTGCTCTGTTCAAAAAAATGAAGGACATCGTAACACTCAAATCAATTTAGGCTGGAATTCATGTTAGGAAAGTAAACATGACCACTGATATTTCCATAATAAATTTAATCTTCATTCGGCTTCTCTTTGCAAGACCACAGAATTCATACCTTACACCAAAATCCCATTAGCATATGTTTTAGTCGCCTTTTATTTTTGTTTAGTCACCTTTTGTTTTAAAGGTGTTAAAGTCAGTCCATCAGTCTTGTCAGAGGGTAGCTAAAGGGAGTTTAAAATAAGAACCCATCTAATTGGCTCATAAACCACAAGACATAGTCAAAATAAGGGCATAGGGAATTTAGAGATGGACCAAAAAAATCTATGAAAAGACAATGTCACCTAATGGGCCATTGGAATATTGTCCTAACCTACAGTGTTGTAGACACCAAGTATAGCCCACAGATGTGGGTTTTTTCCACCTGCATAGGGTTTCAAAAAATTAATTGCCTGTATTTAAAAATTGGGGGATTCCACATAGAAATGTGGATTTCCAACTATACTCAAAACACAATTTCTGGCAACACCAAGCCCACCCTCCAGCATGTCAGCAAGAGGTGGAACTGCCCCCATGAGAGCCCCACTGTATCCACTTCCCTGACCACATCACCATCCCAGTCCTACTAGTCACACCTTCTTCTGTTAGTAGTGGCCTAGCCACCATCCCTCGTAGGAGGCAGGCCATGTTTGCAAACAGTATGACAATTTGTCTGACTCTCCCATGCTTCCAGGTACCACTAAATCTTTTCAGACAAAACAGAAGCCAACTCAGAAGCTATCTTTCCAGAGTTTCAAGTGCAGGTTTGGAACACATACAAATGTGCCACTACACAGGTTGAGATGCAAGGCATTTCACATCTTTAGTTTCTTTAAATCAACTTAAATGCAGGGAGCATCCTGCTAAACAAGCCATGGTCCCCACACAGAGTATTGTGCTGTGACTAGGTGAGAATTATTGAGCATGGTGGCAGCACTCAGGGAGGATACATAGGACCAACCTTCCTCCCTGAGGTCTTCTGCAAACATCACTGGGAGAAGTCATCTCTCCCATAAGGGGAGTGGGCTTTTCTCTCATCTCATATCCTGGTAACCATCCCACGCCATCAAGAACTACGACTCGGAAGGAGACTATCTGGGGATTGAACCAGTGGCCTTTGTTTAGCATTATGAGCTTATTAATTGAGCCAATCAGGCACAAGCACAGGGAATGGGAAGAGGATATTGGAAACCTATAGCCTCGTGGTTGTGGGAAAGAATAAATGAAAAAAGCAATTTGCAGAAGGTACGTGTGCGAAGAAAATATCTGGAAGGATGCACACCAAATGTCAACACTAGCCCTCTGGGAGGTAGGCAGGGAGCCCAGAGGATGAAAGACTGTTAGTTTACACAGTCTCCTCTGTCGAGTGTTCTAAAGCAAGCAAGGTTTGCTTTCAAAATTATAAAAACTCTTAAAATAGAATATTTATAAAATGTGAAATATAAAACATTCTTAAATATATGTTATGCATAGAAATATATTTATGCATAGAAAAAAGCTTATCTTTGGGTAATAAAATGATGGGGCAATTATTTTCTTCTTTTTAACTGTCCATATCCTTCAAATTTTCTACTTTTATAATCTGGGAAAAATAATAAACATTAACAGAAAACCTTGTATCTTAAATCATCTCTTCCCCTTTCTCCCTCCTAAATTTCACTGAAACAGAAAGCTCCTATTTGCCTCTCCCACCCCGATTGTCCACATCCCAAGCCCCCTACGACATTTCGTCACTTACAGATACGTGCCTTATGTAATCTGTTGGCACAGCCCATAAGTGACAACATGTCAGACAGGACCCCAGTGTTAAGACAAGCTCAGGAATAAACCTTAGAGGCAGCTGTTTCCTAAATGTCCTGTGGGGCCCCAAATGTGCACAGCCACAGTGTTCAGAAGACCGAGGACACAAAGGGCATGTCCTGCTGAAGATGACCACAGACCATTTGGGTAAAGAGCCAGTCCCCCCAAGAAGTCCTACTTTGTGATACCCCCAGTCTGGGCTGCTGGAACATCAAATGTCTTTATCTAGAGAATGTTCTGGGTAAAGAGTGTGTGGCAGATCTGCTCAGCTCTAGATAACGTGGCTGGCGATGTGCGACCCTCACTCAAGAAACCTGGTACTGGGATGTAACAGTGAATTGAATGTGTCAGCTGGCCGGGGCCAGAGGATGCCCAGATACTTGGTTACATGTTATTCTGGGTGTGCATGTAAGGGTGTTTCCAGAAGAGCTTAGCATTTCAGCCGAACGAGAGAAGCAGATGCCCTCTCCAGTGTGGCCGGCACCATCCAATCCACCGAGGGCCTAACTAGAACGAGAGGCAGGGGAAGGGAGAATTTGCCTCTCTGCTCAACTGCTGGAACCAAGAAGTCCATCTCTTCCCAGCCTGGGCTGGGGCAGCTTCAACTTCGTCCCTTGTGCCATGAAGGCCATGAAATAACAGCACAGAGATGGCAGCAAGGGGTGTTTGGGACTGAGTGGGTGCTCACCGTCAGTCACAACCGCCCCCCAAAGACCCAGAAAGGCAAGAGAAAAGGACCAAAGCCTCCCCACACTATGCCTTCCCTATGCCTAGCCTCCGAGAAGAACCGTGGGTAAGAGTCTGGTGTTTAGGGCCCCCGGAGGATCAGACACCCCAGATGGTGCCAGGAAGGCCCTGGTGACATACCCAGGGACTGGGGGGCTGAGGGATGCCTGGGGCAGGAGGCCCCGGTAGGACCAAGACCAGTGGGGATCCAGAGGGGCTGCCTCAGTGGCATCTGTGAAAGCTCCTGCCCCAGCTTAGCCGCCGCCCCGAAGGAGTGAAGAGCGGAACAGGGAACCCATCCCGGAAGTGCAGCCTCCTGCGTGGACGGGACTCCACAGTCACTGGCTCTGACTTATTTCGACCAGAAGTGACCAGATTACATTTTCTTGTATCAGACAAATGAAGGCGTGGGATCAGAAATTAAATAATAGAAAATAAGGAAAATAATGTTCCTTGTACACTGAAGTCTATAGAAATTTATATCACTCTAAACAATAGGTTTTGAGAAAATGTCGTCTCCTTGTAACTGGAAGTACCAGAAGCCCTACCATAGGTGACAGCCACCGTGGCGTGAGCGCTGAGGGTCCCCTCTCGACTCTGCCTCATCTGCTTATGAAGTCTCCGAAAGCACCTGACGAGGGCTTGCTGGTGCCACCGCACAGCCTGGGGGACTTTGGCCCTTATGACCTGCCATCGCTGTCCACCCGTAAGTCTGTGGGAACCCAATTTACTTTCTGGCTCTCTTGGGGGCATCACTGGTTTCCCATCCCATGGGCAGAACACACGATGGCAGTTCCAGCTGTCCCTGAATTGGAAAATTACAGGGTGACAGTGACGAGAGTCATTAGCCCCAGCAGAGGCCTCTGTCCTGGCAGGAGCAGAAATGACCAGGTCCAAGTCACCACCTTCCTAGTCCAGGCTGAGCAGGGGCCTGGCGCCATTCCGCGATCCGCCCTTCAGACTGCCTGGGAGGGCAGGGAGCTCGCCAACCCTTGGCCATCCCCTGCTGGCCCGTCCTTGACAAACTCACGATGCTGCTGCCAGCTGAGGCCTGACCCCTGCTAAGCCCAACATCCCCTCTGGGCCCTGTTGGTCCTGTGAGTCAACCCACCGCCCAGCCTCCTCCGGAGCCAGCCGCGGTGCTCCTCCTGCTGTTTCTCCCCTTCTTTGACCCCCTACCTTCCAAGGCAGCCATGAGAAGCTGGGGTGGACCAGCTGAGACACAGGCTGAGCTGGCTTGATGCTTCCAAAGGCTCCCGGATGTGCAGCGGGACCCAGGCCTCCCCCACATCTCCACGCTTGTGAGGACACCGCAGGCCGAGTGCTCCTACTCCAGCAGATGGGGAAAGGGGGCGCGGAGATGGCCAAAGGTCGGGAAATGGCCAGAGCCTGGAAGATCCAATGGAAAGAGACCCTGAGGGGCCACCGTAGGGTCCCAGTTTCTTTTGGCTGGGCACTTTCTGGGACAGCTGGAGACAGGGGCAGGGGGTTTTGTGACACCCACTGGTGGGCAGGGACCTCTGGGGAAGATGTTCCGAGCTCACCTTCCAACACGCCCACTCAGCTCCTGGCACTTAAGCCAGAACGGGCTTCCCAGAGGGGGTGTGGCTAAGTCACCGATCTGCTCTGGGCCAGCTGGGTGACTACGGACAGGTGCGTCACCTTCTCTGAGCCCCATTTTCCTTGACTGCCAGAAGGGACACAGGCCCTCTGCAGGGCTTTGGTGAACCACATAGAGGCCTCAATAACAGCTGCTGCTCCTGTTTCCTCTCCTGACCCCACCTGGAATTGTCCCTGTCTTTGCCACAGCGTCCTTACAAAGGCAACAACGTAGCAGAGGGTCAAGGCTAAACACCTGCTATTGGACATAGGCCCGTGGCTCCCCCCACCAAGTCTGCATTTCACAAAACTACACGTAACTCTTTATTCCCCTTAAAATAACATAGACAATGTATGGGGAAATTTTTTTAGAGACCTACTTCAAACTTGTGTAGTAATTTATCAACTCTTCTGTGTACCAGGCATTGTGTAAGTGCTTTAGAGACATAATCTTATGACTCTGAGAGTGGATATTATTTTACAAATGAGGGCAGGACACAGATATTATTACCTCTGTTTTACACATGAGTAAACTGAGACATCAGGAAGTTAGATCATGAATAACAACAATAGATAATATTAAGTATTTACTATACACTAATCTGTTTACATATCTGAAATAAAAGTATAAATGTGTGTGTGCAGGCCTAACCCACACTAAACATTAAATGTGTATTAATGACTCAGTATTATAAGGAATTTTCATTTAATCCTCCCAAAAACCCTATGAAGTAGGCACTTTTATTATCCCCATTTTACACGTGAGAAAAATCAGGTCATAGACGGGTTAAACAAAGTACCTTGGTCACATAGTTCCTAAATGGTAGAGCAGAGATTCGAACTCAGAGAGTCCAGGTCTCAACCATACAGGATTCTGCTCCGTCTCACAGCTGGTGAGTGGTAGAGGCAGAATGTGAAACTGTGACCGTCTGATTTCAAAGTCCATGCATTTTACCACCTTGATAATTTGGGAAGGTCGCAATTCGTTTACTTAGAGCAAGCTCACACAGCCTCTGTGTTCCGGCAGGAACTGAGTCCACACTGACCCCGCAGCCCCTCAGGACTGTGCCTTGTTCCTAAGCCCGCAGGCAGCAGTGCTGTGACAGACAGCCACATAAAACAAGCGAGGAAGCTAGGATTCCATGAATAATAATATCCATGTCCATCAGACTCTAGAGCAATGCAGCTCTCAAAATTCAGACACCTGAGTTTCTAAAACTCTCCCAATTTGCTCTCCAGGTGAATACGAACTCTCCTTCCTCCAAACCCTCAGAGCACTTGTTGGTCTCTCAAGGAATGTCTCAATTCTGACTTACATTATGGTTCTTGGAGAACAACTCTTCTCACCCCTTCTAGAGCTAAGTGCCTTGAGAACCGTATAGTTAAAACACGAATCTGGCTGCTGGGTAAGAGGCCCCTCCAAGTAGCAATGGCTTAAACAAGACGGGAGTTTGTTTCTCTCCTGCGCGATGGTACAGCTGCAGAGTGTGGGGCTGACGGAGGCTCTGCTCCACAGTGTCATGCAGGGATCCAAGCACTTTCCAGCTGTGGCTCTGCCACCCCCAGAGGGTTGCCTTCATCTGCCTACCATGGCTCCACGCCCTGTCTACGTTCCAGCCAGTAAGAAGAGAAAAAGGCAGCCAGGGGAGGGCAAGTCCCTGACTTTTAAAGGCAGAACCAAATTAAATGTTCTGTTACTATCGAAGAAAGGTAGAACATATAGCAAAAGGAAATTAGCCATCTCAGGTGGCCATGTCTTAGGAAATACATTCAAAACGATGTTGCGTGCATACAGACAACATTTCTTCATTCAACAAATATGTATAAAATGTCACCGTATTTCAGAATCCAGTGCTAGGCGTTTATAAACAGTGGATGGATAAATGAATCAGCAGCCCCTTTTACGGAAAGGCAATCTGGAGGTAAGACCATGAAAAGTTTATGAGGGAAAATAATTTAAAATATAGACACAAGTAATTTTTTCCACAGAAGGTTGTAGATAAAAACAGATATATTTAAAGCTGAATTTTCTGTGGCTTGCTGAAAAATATGGAAAATCAATTATAAAGAAAGTAAACAAACAGCCCTGATTTATCAGGCTATGCTGCCACTAGCAAAATATATTACACAGTCTCGGTCTTGAATTTTTACTTTAATGACTTTTTCTGTATTTTATTCTGAAGCACATTTTTATTTTTTCCCTATACAAAACAAAACAAAGAAATTGTCACTTATTACATTTAGATAAATACATGGGTCCAAAATTGAATTCTTTCTGTGTCTTCTATAAGATAAACATTCCAGGGATTTAATCTGGGAGAAGAGCCAAAAGTCCAACTCCAATTTATTATTATTTCTAAATAATATATAAACTACCACATAAAGCCTTTAATAATAATGTCAGTTGAGCTGCCACTGGAATGCATCACTGTCGCCAGCTGCAGAATCACTAACTCAGCTGTACTCATTTTCCAAATTCCATTAAGATTTATTTCCACTATCTTCCCAGATGGCGCCATCACCCTCTCCACCTCTCGCCACCATAAAAAAGTCCAACGAATGATTTGCACTCACTGTTTTAACTACAATGCCAATAGTAATATGCATGGTAATATTAACGAGTAAAAATTTTAAATTCAAATGTTAAGAGATGGCGAAAGTTTTGCACTGAATTAAAATGAGTTGTATTTAATGAGAATACAGTTTTCAGAATTTAGGCTTTCGGTTTCAAAGGGGCAAAAGTGAGTCTTAGGAATTTGTATTTTCTTCCCTCATGTTGTTGCCATGCGATGTTTTTCTCTGCATACGTTCTCCCGAGAACCCTGACTTAATGCCTCCTGTCTCTCCTGGGCACACAGACCCACTGTACTTACACAGTGTGCTGTTTCTAGGAGAACAGCTGTATCCATTCCGGCAGCTTCCTTTCTGTCAACTGCATTGGGCTTGCCTAGGAATAATTCCTAGACATCAAGTAAGACTTTCTCATCTAGGGTAGACAAAGCATTGTCCCTCAGAAAGAATTTTGCCATTCTCATTTTATGTAACTGAATTGATATACATATATTTAGCTAGTGTAGGTAAAGTACTTGGCAGTGTATCTGGCACAGAGTTACTATTTGCTTAGGATTTACTATAATTGAGGTAAAATTCTAAGTTCTCTGAGAAATACTGCAACCCACTGGTTCATTAAAAATATTGGCCGGACGAGGTGGCTCACACCTATAATCCCAGCACTTTGGAGGCTGAGGCAAGAGGACCACTTGAGGCCAGGAGTTCCAGATCAGCCTGGGCAACATAGCAAGACACCATCTCTGCAAAAATTTTTTAAAAATTAGCGCGGTATGGTGTTGTGTACCTGTTGTGAAGAGGCTGAGCCAGGAGGATCATGTGAGTCCAGGAGTTCGAGGTTACAGTGAGCTATGATCATGCTACTGCACTCCAGCCTGGGTGACAGAGTTAGACCCTATCTCTTAAAAACAAACAAACAAACAAAAAAACACTTATGGATCACTAGCTATATATTCGTTCACTCAACATATATTTATGGAGCAATTACTATGTGCCAGTCATCATGCTAAGTTTCCAAAACAAATACGGTCCCTACCTTCACGGATCTTCCAGGCCCATGGGGAAGGCAGGCAACCAAATAATTACACAAATGAATGTAGATCTAAATGCTGATTGGGATAAGTGCTACAACCCGTATAGAGCCTGGGTCCCTGTCGTTCAACTTCCTAACAGTGTCACAGTCAAAGGAACACAATCCAACAAACAAATATAATTTCTCTAGAGCTCAGATCTCTGTCAAGGTCATGAAAAACAAGGAACGACTGAGAAATTGTCATAGACAGAAACTGTCATAGACTGGAGAGACGTGACAACTAAATGCAACATGGTGCCCTGGCTTGGCTCCTGGAACAGGAACAGGATATTAATGGAAAAACTGGTAATTCCCAAAAAAGTCTGGAGTTTGGCTAATAGACCATATAGTTTGGTTAATGAAACTGACCAATGTCAGTTTCTTAGTTTTGACAAACGTGGCAAGGTAATGTAAGAAGATGTTAACAATGGTGAACGCTTGGTGAGGGATATATAGAAACCATCTCTACTATCTTTGCAACCTTTCTGTAACTCCAAAATTATTCTGAAATAGAAAGTCTATTTCTAAAAAATAGGTCATATGGTTACTTGAGTTCTCAAAAACTTATAATACTATCTAAATATAGGTAACACTTATAAAAGACTCTATTTGAGATTTATCTCTTATGTTAGTTATCTATGGCTTCATAACAAATGAACCCCAAACTTAGCAGTTTGAAATAACACTTAGCATGCCATACAGTTTTTGAGGATCATGAACCTAGGAGTGGCTCAGCTGAGAGAGCCCGGCTCAGGCTCTCCCCCGAGGCTGTAGCCAAGCTGGAAGCTAGTGCTACAGTCATCTTAAGGCTCAACTGGGACAGGAGAGTCCAATTCCAAGCTCACTCACATGGTTGCTGCCAGCCTCGGTTTCTTGCTCGTTGCTGGTGGAGTCTTTAGTTCTTCCCCGTGTGGGCTTCCCCAGTAGGCGGCTCACAAACGTGGCTGCTGGCTTTCCCCAAAGCAAGTGACCAACACAGCAAGAACACATATCCAAGACAGAAGCCACAGTCGTTCTATCACCTAATCTCAGAAGTGACATCCTATCACTTCTGCCTTATTCTATTCATTCGAGGCAAGATAACAAGTAGAGCCTACACACAAGGGGAGAGAAATTAAACTCCATCTCTTGCAGGGAGCAATATCAAAGAATTTGTGGACATATTTTTAAAACTACCACACCTCTACTCCCTCCAAAATTACAGAAAAGGGAACAAAGACTAGTGTGAATTCATAAAGACAAGGAAATCACAGGAGACAACAGCAAGAAAAATTCAGAACTGGGCAATCAGGAAACTGAATCAAACTTAGAAAATCCAAGGACACTGCAGCAAATGGTGGGGAAAGCCACAAGGCCACATAATTTGCACCACAGAATCTCAAGAAGTCGCATGAATTGGCAGCACCAGGTACTTCTGGAAGTGGAGTAAAGGATTAAGCTAAGAATTCTAGGACTGGTAGAAAGTCTGTTTAAGAAGTAGTTAGCGTAAGTCCCTACTCCTTAGGCATGGGCTGTACATAGTGGCTTCCTTCCGAAGTATTAATATATCATATGCAAAGGGGGAACAGAAGAGTAAGTGAAGAGACCTGACAAACACTACCTCAGCTAGGAGACCCAGGCCAACATCAACAGTCATAAATCAACATCATCAATCATGACATGATGGGATGAAAATGGCACTTTATCTCTGTGGTCTTCCTGCCGGTAACCCAAAACCTTCGTCTTACCATGAGGAAAACATCAGGCAAAGTCCATTAGCAGGGCAGCCTACAAAATACCATGAGTATTCCTCAAAACACTCAAGGTCTTAGAAAACAAAGAAAGTCTTGGAAACTGTCGTAGCCGAGAGGAGGCTATGGAGACATGGCAGCTAGATGTAATGCAGTATCCGGGATGGGTTCCTGGAATGGAGAAAGGATGTTAGGAAAAAACTAAGAAAATCATAAACTCTAGATTTCAGCTAATAATAATATGTATCCATATTGGTTCATTAGTTATAAAAAACATGTCACACCAATATAAGATGCTGATAATGGAAGAAACTGAGTTTGGGGTGTATGAGAATGCTCTGTACTATCTTCTCACTTTTTCTGTAAACCTAAAACCATTCTAAAAAGAAAGTATATTTAAAAAGAAGTAGATTCCCTAGGTGTTCTCCCCAACTAGGTGCATCCCAGCAGCTGCCCCCTCTGCCGCCTTGGCAGAAAATAAGAGGTTTATTCATTGACGTGGGGAAAATAAACTGAGGCACCAACCATAGTTGAGGGACAGGGTAAGATACTGAAAATAATTAGATTAAGTAAGAGTTTACATATTAATGAATGCTGAAATACCCAGCCCTCCTCCCTGACTCAGAACCCAGGAGGAAACTCGGCTTTTACTTTCCAAGAAGGAAATGTAAGAATTCTTCTCCAGATGAGGTGGCTCACGCCTGTAATCCTACCACTCTTGGAGGCCGAGGCAGGAGGATCACTTGAGCTCAGGAGTTTGAGACCAGCCTGAGCGAGAATGAGACCCCGTCTCTAAAAAAAATAGAAAAATTAGCCAGGTGCACCTGTAGTCCCAGCTACTCGGGAGGCTGAGGCAGGAGGATCACTTGAGCCCAGAAGTCTGAGGTTGTAGTGAGCTATGGTAACACCACTGCACTCTACCCAGAGCAACAGAGTGAGACTCTGTCTCAATAAAAAAAAAAAAAAAAAAAAAATTTCTTCTCTGGCCAATCCAAGAGAAAAGAAAGATACTACAAAAGGCGAAGGGGAGGAGTTCCCCCAATGAAACAGCCCACCCCACCGTGTGACTTACACTCAAGCCCAATCCCACACACAGGAGTTTTTAGTGCCTCAATCTTAAAAATAATTACCAGGTATTTGAGGAAAACCCTTAACATGAAAGAAAACAAAAATAACAAAAAGTAATCTAGAAGAAACACACTACAAAAAGGAAAAATGCTTCAAAGCTATATTTAATTTTTCAGAGTTATAAGAGAGTACATTACCTCTGTGAAACAAGAATAGGATGCTATAAAAATGAACATCAAGAGAGAAAAAAGGGGTTCTTGGAAATTAAATTTTTAGCAGCCAAAATGACAAACTTAGAATACTTAGAAATAAGAAGAATAGCAGACCAGTCTAGGAGTTCCAATACTCAAATAAAAGCGGTGCCAGAAGATTACAGGAAAACAAAACGGATGAAAATTAACTTATTCATATTTCAAGAACATTTTTCAGAATGTAAAGAATGAGTCTGTGCCTTGAGAGGGAACTGACAGTGGATAGAAAAAAATCTACACCCAATCATAAAATCGTGAGATTTTGAAAAATGGAAGACACGGTCTAGCCAAACAGTAATTCCACTCCTCCTGCCAGTGACGGGTTTAGGATTGGGCACGCAGTACAGTTGGAACCAATGAGACATCAGGGAGCGTGCTTTGGCCGTTGGGAAAGGTTTCAATAACTCAAACAGGGAGAGAGACTTTCCTTTTTCTGTGTGTGGATGTTTGGAACTGCCTCAGCCATCTTTGAACCACAAGAGCAGAAAACTTAAAGGACACACATTCGGAAAGTGGAGGAGCAAGGTCGCAAATCTGTCCCAAATCCCATGCTCTTAATTTAGTTCACAGTCCACACTGAGAGCCTAACCAGGGGAAAGGGCCAGGAAAGAATCATACCTGTGGCTCCTATTTTGTCACAGTAGTTCATACATCAAGAGCCTCCAATTAGCTCACGTCACTTTTCTGGAACCTCAGCAACTTGAATTTGTATACTTCTTAGTGCCAGAAAGTAACCCTAGATCATAAGTTCTTGAATATCAATAGCCTGAAGTCATAGTAACAGCAATTAGCAGTTTGACTTACGACTCGTTTAAAATGTCATCTTCTATTAATAACAACCAGATGGCTGGTTAAAGCAGAGCGCTAGAGAGGCCAAGGCCATGACTTTGTTTTTTTTTTTTTTTTTTAAGAGACGGGGTCTCGCTCTTGGTCAGGCTGGTTTTGAACTCCTGACCTTGAGCTATCCACCCGCCTCGGCCTCCCAGAGTGCTAGGATTACAGGCGTGAGCCACCGCGCCCGGCCAGGCCATGACTTTGAATCTCCAGGTATATACTAGTTTACTTTCATTACGTCCACTGTCATAATCTACCAACTAATTTCAACCAATAATCTTTCAATCAAATGCAGACTCTAAAATAAGAGGTAAACCACATGCCGCGTGGCTCGTGCCTGTAATCCCAGTACTTTGGGAGGCTAAAGTGGGAGTTTGAGAACAGCCTGGGCAACATAGTGAGACCCTCATCTCTGCAAAAAATAAGGAAAATTATCCAGGCATGGCGGTGTACACCTGTAGTCCTAGCTACTCAGGAGGCTGAGGCCAGAGGATCCCTTGAGCCCAGGAGTTTCAGGTTACAGTGAGCTATGACCACGCCACTGCACTCCAGCCTGGACAACAGAATGAGATCCTGTCTCTAAAAAAAATGAGGCGAGATTTGTTAAAGGATACAAAATTACAGCTAGGTAGGAAGAATATATCTCTTCTCGGCCTTTTGGCTAAGATCAAGCATAGATAGAAGGAATAAGTTCTAGTGTTCTGTGGCAGAGTAGGATGACTATAGTTAACAACAGTATATTACATAGTTTCAAATAGCTAGAGAGTGGATATTGAATGTTCCCAACACAAAGAATGATAAATTGAGATAATGGATATGCTAATTACCCCAATCTGATCACTATCATCATATGTATCCCAACGCCACTATGTACTCCACAAATATGTACAATTTTTATATTATGTGTCAATTTTTTAAATTTAATTAAAGTAAGAGGTGAGTTTTATCCTGTGACAAAAAAATGAGGAAGTGGTTGAATTGTGGGGAAAAAATGCCATATTCTTGCAACAAAATAAAGGTATCATGATAGTGGTTAGAAAGCCTCTCCTTTATCAACAAAGAGAAGCATTATTTTTTATGATTCAGGCAATCGTCTCACTGTATCCAGTGGAATTAACTACCTACTGTGGATTGACAACACCCCAATCAACACCTTTGTCCAGATAGCTCTCCTAACCCCAAGCCTCATAGCCACCTGGGATTCTATGTTTCCTCCTAAATGTCATGTGGATACCTGAAACTTAACCTGTCTAAAACTGATCTCGTTATCTTACCTCTCAAACTATATTTTCTCCTTTCAATCTCAATGAATGGCACCACCGTGCAACAAGTTGCCCAGGCCAAAACCTAGAAATCGTTCTTGACCACTCTGTCTCTCAACAAGAGGTGTGTGTATCTTTCCTTCTCGATATTTCTTTACTCTGACCCCTCCTCTGTATCCCAGTGGAGGCATCTCTTTCCTGTTCTATTTCAGTGGACTTCTAACTTGTCACTTGCTTCTAGTATCTTCTCTCTCCAGTTGCCATGGTCATTAGAGTCATACTACCACGTGAGGAAGAAGGAGGCAGTGGAGAGGTGGGTATGGGGTCCGTCACACAGGTCATATACAGTGTGTGGGTTTTATCTTCTAATTAGGGAACCTCCGAGGGGTTTTACTCTGGGGAGTGACATGATCCGAAAGATTCTTTTTTGCCATCCGATGGGTCTCGTCACTATTTAAATGTGTGTTTTCCTGATTGAAGTTGAGCATGTCCTCATATACTTACTCATTCAGACTTTCCCTTCTGTAATTTTCCTATTCATATGATTCATTCTTTTTCTTTTTCCTTTTTTCCTAATGTGTTTCCTGTTTCTTTCCATGGTGATTTTTAGGCATTTTTCTCTACATTCTAGAAATTAATTTTTTCTCAGCCACAGATGTTGCAAATATATCTTACCAGCTGGCACCTACTCATTTGCTCTGATGATGCTGTTCACCTTTCGACAGCAGCCCCCAAAAGCATTTTTAACATATTCAAATCTATTCTTCCCTTTATTGTATACACTTTGAGGATCCTATTGAGAAATATCTCCCCTACCCAAGACCACAAAGAATAATCTACATTTTTTTCTATTTTTTTTTAAAGGCTTGTCAAGTGGAGCAGTGGGAGTGGAAAAGAAACAAAGGAATCTGTAACAGGTTGTGATCAATTAGTTGTAAACACCACTGCATTCGGACCAACCATTGCACTTTTATCCAGGAGTATACATCTGGATATGGTATGAGATGAGAATCTAACTTTATTTTTCTCCAGATAATGACCAACTTTCCCAAGATTATTTACCGAATATTCTACCCTTTCCCTATCTCTATAAAGTATCGAGTTTACAGGTCAAATTTACAGGCCAAATATACAGGTCTATTTCTGGATGTTCTTCTCTTCCATTGGGCCTGTTTTATGCCTGGATTTATAAATATGCCAATATCTGGTAGTGCAAGTCTCCTTTCTTTGCTCCTTTTTCCCAAAAATATCTTACTTATTCATGAAGCTTTATTCATCCATCTAATTTGTACAATCCATTTATTAAGTCCCTAAAATTACTCAATTTTCATTGGAGTTACATTGCATTTGTAATTTATAATTAGGTGAGAATCAATAGTGTTATAATGTTGTCATCTCATCCATAGCTCTTTATTTATATACATCTTATTTTATATCCTTTAATAGAGTTTTCAATTTTTCTTCATAAGGATCTTGAGACTTTCATATTATGTTAATTCCTAGAAAATGTATAGGTTTATGAAGTTTGGGGTTTTTTACTATCTTCATTGGTAGCTTATTTTCTTTTATATGTTATGAGCTATTTCTAGAGTAGAAGGTACTATTAATATTGATTTTGTACCTCCAAATCTTGATGAACATTTAATTCTCTTATTAGTTTTAATGCTTTATTTACTCTCTTGGGTTTACTATGTAAATTCTCATACTATCTAAAATAATGAAAATTTTGTCTCTTCAATTCTGTACTAGTTATGATTTAGGTTCAGCTGCATGTAACAGAGACCCAAAATAACAGTGGCTTTAAAAAAATAAATTTACTTTTCTGTCATGTGAAAGTCAGGATGTAGGAAGTTTGAGTCTGATATGGTAGTTCTACAGCCATGTAGGGCCCAGGCTAGCCCACCTGCCTTAGGATGTGCCTCCAGCCTCATGTTCCAAGATGTTGCTCCCAGCATCACACTCACAGTCCCCGCAACAGGATGAACAAAGGAATCACCTCACAAGTTGCATACGCAGCTCCTATGTACAACCTACTAGCCAAAACCTAAATTTAGATTTTGAAAAATCATCTATTAGTTATTTATTTTACTTTACTATTTCATCGATTTCTGCTTTCATCATGACTTTTCTTCTTTCAAATTAACTCTAATTTTCTATTTCCTAGTTTCCTGCATTGAAAGCTGAGCCCATTTATTTTTCTATCTTTCCTGCTTCTAGTTGTATTCAACACTATGAACTCCCCTCTTGGTGTAGTTTCAGTTGCATCACACAGATGTCACCATGTCCCACTTCGATTATCATCGACCCTAAGAATTGTGCCATTTCCCCTTGTCTCCTGGTGCTTCTGCCCTTGTGCAATCCCCTCCCCTAGAGTGAGGGCTGGTCCTAGAGACTCGTTTCTAGAATATGACAAAGGGAGTGGGATGTCAATTCCCAGATAAGGTTGCAAAAGCTACTCTGCTCCTCTTGCTGGCTCGCCCTCTCTTGCTCGTCCTCTCTTACTCGCTCTGATGGGGCAGGCTGCCACAGTCCAACAGCCTGCGAGGTTCTCCGCAATTCCAGATACCCCTGCCCTGGACCCAACACTCCCCTTTCTCCAAAGAGTTTAGGATCAGTTGCTGAGTGAGGCTTTGAGTGCTGTCACCCTCCCTGTCTCATCTCAGGTGAGGTTGAGATCAGAAGTTGTTGGCTTCCTTGATGAGAAGACAAATTCTAAATAGCTTGTAACAGAGATCTACTTTTCTTGCAAGAAATTGCACAATTTTTTGCTGCCTATAAATCAACTTAATTTCAATTTTGAGTGTCTCCTGTGGTCAGGCTGGTGGGAAACTGTATGCCCTTTTCTTATTTCCATTAGGTGATATATTCACATGGCTCAGAAATAAAAAATATATAAAAAGTGATACTGTGAAAATCTCCTTCCTACTCTCATATATAACCACTGATATTGGCATCTTACGCAGCTTTCTAAAGTTTCATTATAAATATACAAGCAAGCATAAGGATGTATTATATATGCATATTTCTCTCTCTCTCTCCCTCTCTCTGCCCCCTTTTCCACAAAGGACAGCACACTCTATACAAACTGCAGCATTTTGCCTTTGTTATTTCACTGTAAATGCCTGGTAGATATTCTCAGCAAAGAGGTTGATCATTTTTCTTTACAGCTATTCTGTAATTTATCTAACCATCTCCTGGGGATAGACATGTGTGTTGTTTACAGTATTCTGCCATTACAAACAACGCTGCACTGAATAATGCTGAGAGTTTAGACAGTGGGGGGAAATGTAAAAACAAACAGCTGAGGCATTTCACTATGTATTTCCCAGTAATTTCTTTCCCCTGCTGCTGTTTCTTCCTGCTGCATTTTTATTTTCCTGGAAGCCAAATGTTGATGCTTTATTGCAGTTTGCACATTTTTCAGGGTCATATTAGCCATTGGAATTACACAATAAAATAGAAAAATGTATGTTTGTGGAAGTCCTGAAAGTTCACAATAACAATAACAAATCTCCCACCCAGCCAGTGCCTCCTGCAGCCCCAGTGCTGAGACAGCAGGCCGTGGGGGGTCTGCAAGCTCAACACAGTGACACGAGCAGAGGCAGACAACTCCCTCCTGCCACAGTAGCCTAAGAAGCACAGGATGTGCCGGCCAGGCCACTCTCGCCAGAGCTACTGACACCATGGAATTTTTTCCCTCAATGCTCTATAGCTCTCACGATCCCACTGGCATCTATCCCCAAGAGAACTGAAAGCAGGGACTCCAAGAGATATTTGTACTTCCATGTTCGTAACAGAATTATGCACAATAGCCGGGGAGTGGAGGTGACCCAAATGTCCACTGACCAATGAACGAATACACAAAAAGTAGTGTATCCACACGATGGAGTATTACTCAGCTTTAGAAAGAAGGCAAATCTGGCACATGCTGTAATATAAATCTTCCTTGAGGACATCATGCTAAGTGAAATAAGCCAGTCTCCAAAGGAAAAATGCTTGCTATACGATTCCACTTACGTGAGGTACCTACAGTCATCAAATTCATAGCGACAGAAAGTAGAATGGTGGTTGCCAGGTGCGGGGTACTGGGAGAAGGGGAGTTATTGTGTAGTGGGTACAGAGTTTCAGCTTTGCAAGATGAAAGAGTTCTGGAGATGGATAGTGGTGATGGTTGCACAACTATTAGCATGTACTTAACGACACTGAACACTTAAAAATGGTTAAGAGAGTAAATTTTATGTTACATGTATTTTTCCACAATTAAAAAAAAAAATTAAGCTGGGAGGCCAAGGCGGGAGGATCACTTGAGCTCAGGAGTTCAAGACCACTCTGTGCAAGAGCAAGACCCCATTTCTACCAAAAACAGAAAAAATTCGCCAGATGTGGTGGTGTGCACTTGTAGTCTCAGCTACTCGGGAGGCTGAGGCAGGAGGATCACTTGAGCCCAGGAGTTTGAGGTTATCGTGAGCTACAATGATGCCACTACACTCTACCCAGGGTGACAGAGACTCTGTTTCAAAAAAAAAAATTTTTAAGAGCATAAAAAAAAACAAATATTGGCAGCCCTTGGTTGATGTCAGTCTTTCTGTAGAAGCAGCTGTATGCAGAGCCTTTCTGAGCAAATTGTTTTTCTCCATGATCCATTTCTCCACAATCAGCAAAGAGAGGTGCACAGAAAAGATCTCATCATGAGGATGATACCGGTAAAAATGCAAGTTCATGCTAATCAAGGCCCCACTGAGCAAGGCACTAAGCTGAGCTCCTTACTTCATCTCATCTAATCCTCATTAAAGCTCTGCAAGGTCAACATCGTCTGCACTTTACAGATGAGAAAACTGATGTTCAACAAACCCAAGCAAACAGCTGAAAACCATTAGCACTAATCGGAGCAAGGAGTAAGGCAGACGGACGTGCAATACATGAGAAGTAATCAATACTCGCTTAGCGCTAACAATAACCAATTTGAAATTGTTTTTTTAGAAATCCCATTCACAGCAACCAAAACTACAAAATACTAGAAAAGGGTTGTAAAAATCTACTGAAGAAATATTAATATGAATAGGAAAGGGATTAGGACAAGAGAGTGAGAAAGTTCACTTTTAATCTGGCATACCTCCATACGGTTTGAATTTTTATAACAATCATTTTTGTAACAACAAAAAAACTGAATATAAAAGTGAGATTAAGAAAATTGTCCAGAGTCAAGATTTGAAAGATTTGAAAGCAAATCGGTCTAAATCCAAAGGCCTTTATGTTCCACCATCCTAGAACCCACCCAGGACACCGGCTGATGCCAGGTTTTATCTAGAGAGGACAGAATATGGGAAGGACATTCTGGATTATAAAACCAAAAGGAAAAGAGACTTGATTGGATTGCAGCTTCAATAGGGAGACACTGTATGTGGGGGGAAAGGGAGGGTTCTGTTTTTGTGGGATGTTTTGCTTTGTTTGTGTGTGTTTGTTTTCCAAGGAGAATCATCAGAATGAAAACACAAAATCCAGATTGTCTGTGGGGGCTCAGTGGTCCACTGGCATGCGGTGCTCAGACTCCAGTGTGAACAATGCCGCCCTAAAATGTTCCCTGATTTAGGAACCTTCCATGCCAGGGCCACTGTGTGAGGCCTGGGACAAGGCTGGTGGGATCGTGTTCTATGTAAATGGCCCCCTGGGCCACAGCTCCCAGGAGAGCACTCCAATTTCTCCAGCACTTCGTTCCATGTCGCTGCCCCCAAGGACTGGCCCTCTGGCTTGGATCCAGTTGTCCCCCTGCCCAGATCCCCTCACTGGCACTGTCCACCTTCACCCCTGGGCATGACTCCTGCTTCCCCTCGGCACTGAGGAACTTTGGACCTACCCTGTGATAGGCCAGACTCCAGGAACTCCAGCCCGGTGAGGGCTCTGGGCCTTTGTTGAGAGAGGGGTCCAGGCAGTTTCCTGAGGGTGGTCCAGAAAAATCCCATCGCTTGCCTCTCCGGGGCAGTGCATTCCCCTGGGAGGATCCCTCTCATTTAGTCCTAGTATCTCCCCAAATCCTCAGCTCTTTACAGGCCCCAGAGCAATCCACGGCCCAGAACTCCCAGAAAACGATGCTCAACCATGTGCACTGACTTCTGTCAGCCCCTCTCCCCAGGCCTCTCCCGTGTGCTGTTCTTCCTGTTCCCCGCCCACACTTCTAGCCCATCAGGCATGCGCATCTCTCGTATAAATTCCTTTTCTGTATGGCAAACCCCTCCCTACAGTCGAGTTTCTCTAACAATGTAATAACAAACATTTGGAAAGCACTCTCGTGTACCTTGCTTCACTTGGCCCTTTCGCATGATCTGCCCGGGCTAGCAATCGACACAGTAACACTGATGATAATGCCCAGCATTCCTGAGTGCTGACTGTGTTCCAGGTAATGTGCTAATAAGCACTTTAATCCTCAAACCACCCTCTGAGGTTATTATTTTACAAGTGAGGACACTGATGCTCAGAGATGTTAAGTAACTTTCCCAAAGTCATACAGCTAGTAAGTGATACAGCTGCGATTCAAAGCCAGGTCTACAGACTTCGCAGTTCTTTCTGTTACACCGTGGCTCAGAAAGACATGGTGAAAGAAATTATAAATGCCAATGCACGGTGAAGGGGGAAATAGAAAAACTATAAAAATCAAAAATGAATTCAGAAGCACATAAATCTAGGCACATGATCCTACTCTCCTCCCTGGAACTAACTCCCTGCATTACAATGATTGATGCCATTTACTCAGCATCTATGCGGTGCCAAACCTAAGGGTTTCATGTATGATTTTTCTTACTAGATGTGTGATCTTAATCAAGTCTCCTGACTTCCCCTACTGCCAATTTTGTCCTGTAAAATGAGATGACAACGCCTCCTCTTAGGGCTGCTGAGATGACGCATGAATAGCACTCAGCACAGGGCGGAGCAGCAATCAAGGCTGTTGCAACAACTATGATTATGATCAAGTCGGAAAACATTCTATTCACCCCTTCCTAGGAGCGAGGTAGCCTTCTAGAAGCACCCCGCCCGCCCTCGCCACTGCCTCTCCTCCACAGCACTGGCCATACCTGAGCCCTCACGAACCATCCCTGAGCCGTCACAAACTATCACCAGCAAAGGGGCAGGTGCCATGCTTAGGGCATGTGGGGCGGAAGAACACAGCTCAAACATGCAAAAATCATTTAAAAGAAATTTCTTTTTATTTTTTTTTAATTTAAGCCTCTCCAAAAATATTAAAAGGGATCCAATCCATAAACTTCAGCGATATTTCTCATACCCCTCTTTCTCACCACCGTAATTTCTCCACAGCCCCTCGGGAGACCCCTCCTCCTAAGGCTCTTGCTTGACCCCAGCCCTTTGAGCTTTCTCTTTCTCTCCCACCCCAAACCCAATCGAACAGAAAACCCTCTGGCCTCTGCCTCCAAACTGGGTCCCAAATCCAGCCAGTCCTGACCCTCCCTGCTCCCATGGGGGTCCAGGGGCCACCTGCTGTCATCCAGACTCCAGCAGGGGCTCCCACCCCTGCTATGGAGTGGATGCGGGGCCTCTCCACCCAGCCCACCTTTCACACCAAGCTCTTACTCCCCCAGCTGCCACAAGTGTCACCTGCTGATGGCTCTCAGACGAGTCCCTCCCAGGAATTGTCCTCAAAGAAGGCTGCCTGCAAGAAAAAAATCAAATAACCCTATCAAAAAGTGGGTAAAGGACACAAACAGAAACTTTCCAAAAGAAGACAGAATAATGGCCAACAAACATATGAAAAAATGCTCAACATCTCTAATCATCAGGGAAATGCAAATCAAGACCACAATGAGACATCACTTATCTCCAGTGAGAATGGCCTTTATTAACAAGTCCCAGAACAATAAATGTTGGTGTGATATAGAGAGATAGGAACACTCCTACACTGCTGGTGGGACTGCAAACTAGTTCAACCTCTGTGGAAAGCAATATGGAGATACCTTAAAGCGACACAAGTAGATCTACCATTTGATCCGGCAATCCCATTACTGGGCATCTACCCAAAAGAACAAAAGACACTCTATAAAAAAGACACCTGCACTCGAATGTTTATAGCAGCACAATTCACAATTGCAAAATGTGGAAACAACCCAAGTGCCCATCAATACATGAGTGGATTAATGTGATATATGTATACCATGGAGTACTATTCGGCTATAAGAAACAACGGTGAAATAGCACCTCTTGTATTTTCCTGGATAGAGCTGGAACCCATTCTACTA
>VBSM01003143.1:2025011-2038898 GCA_008086735.1 Cheirogaleus medius
AAAAAAAAAAAAAAAAAGAAAAGAGCGGAACATGGCCGGAAAAAAGTCAGGCAACTGCCCTAACTCAACTCACTTCAAACTTAGGACCAAAATAGCACATAGGCATTCAAGCCTGCAACACAATCCTTCTATACAGTGCTGACAAATTCCCTTTCCCCACATTTGAGTATCATTCTGCTCCTCGCTCTCCTCAATCTCCCACCAGCCCTCCGCTGACCTTACTCTAAATGGATAACCTTCCTGAACACTTCAGAGAGAAAGCTGAAGAAACAGAGAACTCTTCCCCTTCCCACCACTGATTCTATCACCCATCTGTACCCACATCATTTGTCTTCCTCCAGAACAAAGAAGGACACTTCCTCACTCCTCTTCCTTTTTTTCCCCTTATTTTTATTTATTTATCTTTTTTTAGAAACAGGGTCTCACTATATACCCAGGCTAGCCTCAAACTCCTGCATTCAAGTGACCTTCCCTCCTCAGCCTGCCGAGTAGCTGGGACTACAGGAACCACCACACCTGGCTCCATGTTTCCCTTAAGGCTAAGCTCTCCGGCTTACCTTGGCCCCTGCCTGATGAGTGGGAAAAGATTTCCTCCAACAATTATCCCCTTTCACTCCTGCCTTATCAAGTTCTCCCCCAAATATGGGATCATTCTCACTGGCAAATACACGTACCTTAGTATCACGAAATGCCCCCTTCTGCCTTGTCTCTGTTATCTCTGATCCCTTACCTCTCCTCAACCACTCTGACCCCTGTCATGACATTATCACAGCTTTGGTCAAGATCACCAAAGATTCCCTATGTTTTCCTGGAGCCAATGGCCAGTTCTTGGTCCCCCTCTTGCTTCATCCCTCAAGCAGCATCTGCCATGGCTGGACACTCTTTCCCTGAAGCAATCTTTCCTCAGCTTCCCTGATATCACCAAGTCCCTGAATTTTCTTTCACTTCACTGGCTCCTTCTCCCCCACACCCTTTCTCTTCTCCACCTACACACTCCTTCTAGGTGATCTAAGCCAGCCTGTGGCTTCAAATGGCAAGTATATGCTGATGATTCTAAAGCTCTGAGCTTCAGACCAACATCAACTACTGACTTGACAAAACAAAACTACTGATTCCCCATCCCTCACACTCCCCAAAAAACCTGCTGCCACACAAGCCTTCCCAGGAAAAGGTCACATCAAAATCCTAAGAGTCATACTTAACTCTTCTTTCTCTCACACTCAATGACTTCATCAGCAAGTCATAAAAACTCTACCTCCAAAACAGATCTGCATTCCATCACCTCTTACCACCCCTGCCACCAGAGCCCTAGCCAGAGTCATCACCAGCCTCGTAACTATAGTCCCTGCCTCCATGCTTGCCCCACTAACAGTGCATCCTCCACCACGAACCCAGAGCACCTTTCTAAAGTACAAACCAACTCATGTCATTCCTCTTCTTAAAAGCCTCCAACATCTTCACTACACTCAGGCCAGACCCCCCCTCCCCATCAGGCACACCTACCCCTGACTCATCTCACTCTGCTCCCCCCTTCATTTATTACCTTCCAGCCATGCTGGTCTGCACCCTGTCCCTCAGACACCACACGTCTGTTCCCATCTCGGCACCCCTGCAGCTGCTCTCCCTTCTGCTGGGAGTGTTCTTCCCCCGTGTCACCTCCTTCTCATCAAATTTCAACTCAAATGGCATCGACTCAGCAAGACCTTTCCTGGAAGCAACCCCAGTCGTTCCCACCACATCTTCCAATTTCATCTTCTCCGCAGACGCTATCCATATTTGAACTTTGCTTACGTATTAGACTACGGGTTACTGTCGATCTCGTCCCAGCAGAATGAAAGTTCCTTGAGGGCAAGAATGAAATCTTGTTTACCGCTTACCTCAGCATGAAAACTGGTGCCAGACACATAGCGGGTATTGAATAAATATTTGTCAACCAATTGAATGACTATTTTATAATTGAAAATCTGGAATGTGATAGATTCTGACATTATACTCCATTTAATATTATAATATCAGAAATGGTGAGAACTGATTAAATATGCAGTATGATTATGAAATGGTTTCTTAGAGCTTTCACTTACTCTGTTAACTAAGACTCCCTAATATATAGCATAAAAAACACTAACGATAACCTCAATGTTCATTAACAGAAACTAGCTAAATAAGATGGGATGTAGCCATTAAAGAGAATGAAAAAGATCTAGACACACTAATATGGAACACTGTGCAAGCTGTCTGCCTCATTGAAAACATCCAGTTGCAAAACAATACAATGAACGAAATGTCATTGTTTTAAGGGATTTTAAAATGCATGCATATTTGCTTAGACATGCACAGAAAAATTTCTTTAAGGAAACTCTACTAAAATTGGTTACCTCTCTAAAATGAGAAGGTGGAGGCTTAAGGAATCTTCATTTATCATTTACCATTAGAAAACCAAAAACGCTAGGAACTACCTTTGATTTCAGTAATTTAGAGCTCAACATATTGCATTTCATTCTTTCAAAGGCTTTACAATTTCTAACTTTTTAAAAAACACATGGCCTATTTTTTAAAGTGATGCATTATCTAGTGAAGAAAAATAAGTATCTAGTGTCTCAGGAGGACACTTAGCAATATAGAGCCTGGCAGACTTACACGTTGGCTCACCCAGTACAGCTTTAACCTTTTCTCTATTCCTTCCCTCTAGAAAGATTGGGAATGCTTAAAACATCACTTTTGCAAGCTTCCATACACACACACTAGGGTGAAAGGCTGACATGTGACATAGGCCTAGTCAGTATGTATGAATGAATTTTTAGAAATGCTTTTGCTTTGCTAATTAAAAGGGATAGATATGACCAATCCTACCCTCTCCCTGCCTTATTCATTCATATTTCTTATTCAGGAACTATGACAGAATCTTATAACTATAAGGCAGCAAGAGCCAACATTCAAGTGGAAAGATGCAAGCAGTCTGGGTGTCTGGTGGTATCATTCAACAGAAAAACCCTTCCTGTTACAGAGGAAAAATAAACCTCTATTTGTTTAAAGTATTGTGAATTGGGTTCTGTCACCAATAGCCAAAGGAATTTCTAGCTGATATTCCTGTTTTAAAAAGAAAATAAAAGAACTTGAATTCTATGCAGTTTTAGAAAGATTGCAACAAGTCAGAAATGTATATTGCAAACCTAGTCTCTTCCTAATGTCTCTATTCTGAATTTAAAAAAAACAAAACAAAAAACAAACAGTTCAGGGGTGGTGGCTCATGCCTGTAATCCTAGCACTTTCAGAGGCCAAGGCAGTAAGATCACTTGAGACCAGGAGTTTGAGATCAGCCTGAGCAGCATAGTGAGACCCCACCTCTACAAAAAATACAAAAACTTAGCCAGGCATGATAGCATGTACCTGTAGTCTCAGCTATTTAGGAGGCTGAGGCAGGAGGATGACTTGAGCCCAGGAGTTTGAGGTTACAGTGAGCTAAGACTGTACCACTGTACTCCAGCCTCCAGAGCAAGACCCTGTCTCTAAAAAAAAAAAAAAACCTACTCACAGGAAACAGAAATGAGCAAAGAGAAAATCACAGTGAATATCAACTCCATGCAAAAGACCTCAGAATGCAAACATTCAAAATTTATACATATAATAAGAATAAACTCACGTAGTAAAACTGAAGTCTGATCAATGCTGGGGTTGTTCTGGACTAACGTTCATTGTTCGATAAATTTCTTTAAGTAATAACAGGGCAGTATCTTCAGATTCCCTATCAAAAAAAAAAAGCACATTTACTTAAGTGCCAATTAGTAGAAACGAGCTCCTATGTACAAAGGTAGAAAATGCAGCTTTTGTTCTATTCAACTCTATCTAAGCAGGGCAAATGACAGCAGTGTAATCTCAGTGTGACAAAGCAGTGTAACCTCATAGCTGCCCTTAAAAACTTGGTGGATACTGATCAGTTCTAAAATAGTGGTGCTGCAATTCTCCTTGGTGATAAGGATATATAAAGGAATGGCTTTTCAAAGTCTCTACCACTGCCACTGTGAAAGGCTTTCCTACAAAAACAGTGTGCAAGTAAAGAGGGTCTTTGGTCAAAGGAAGATGACATACTGCCATCTTGTGGAAAACTAAAGGGGAAAATATTGATTTTGAATATTTAAGAGTTCAAATGAATATTCCGTAACATGTGATCTATCAGTAAAAGAATCCCACTAAAACTAAAATTGCTGCATGTGCTAGCACCTAAAGGCCACTTGAATGTTACCAAGGTTAAGAATACTTACCAATAGCATAAGTGACTCTGAAGAGCGAAAAGATACTCATTAAAACTCTCTATTGGCTTTTCTTGAAGAACGTAGTCAATTCGGCGGCCTCCATTTAACATTCCCACCTTTCCTAAGTAGTCCTCATCCTTGGAAAAATCTGGACTTTCAACAATCTTTTCTGCTAGAATTCAAACCATTTCAATATCAAAGTCAATCACTTAATCATTATCCTTTGACTTTAGCTGACTTTCTGGGCTCAATGAGAGTATTGCTTGACACTCGTAGCAACCTGGGGAGCTACGTGGCTCACTCCCCATTCCTCCAAAGAGCCAGGGGAAGAGGGGCTGGTTACCCAAGAGAGGAGAAAGAGCCAACAGCTGACAGAAGTTGTGAAGATAAGGGGCGAGAGAGCATTGTAGAAAGAAAGGAAATATAGAATTAGAATCTGAAAAAGTCAAAAATATCATGGCACAATGACCTGACATTGCATATGAAGTAAATAAGGACACGAACAACAGTATCAGGAAGGTATCTTCTCAGAGTGAGTCTTTAAAATGCCTGAATAGAAACTTAGTTCTCATCTCTGATATTCTACCCTGGCCTTACAAATCTCAACAAAATTTTTAAATTACAGAGGGAAAAGTTTAGTAACTATTATGTAAAAACTTAGTAAAAAAAGGATGACATAAATTTTGAAGTACTTCAATTGACAGTATGGTTTATAATAACAGATTTTCTTTTATAGGAAGAGCTTCTACAGTTTAATATGAATGACTAGAAGGAAAAAGCATCATTATATAATTTATAAGTGTTATATTCATACATAATATTTATATTGGAAAATGCTTCAAATGTCAAATTTACCTTCAACTACTTGCTTTTCTTCCTCTTCTTTGATTTGATTGGCCACCTTCTCCAATTCTTCTTGCAACTGAGTTGAAGAGGTATGAGCACGGGCAAACTCGTTTAATGTCTGCCAAGCACTTTTCAGAGAGCTAATAAAACCCTGCTTCAAATCAGATCCCATACGAGAGAGACTTTCTTTCAACTCTAAAGAGATTAAGTTGACACACCAAGTTAATTAGTCACTGGGCAAAATTCTGCATCAGAAAAATTAAAAGTTAACACTCTTCTCAAACAGGATAAGGCCTCATCTTCCTCTCATAAATGTAAAAAATATGGAGTACCTCACAAGAACCCTCAATATGTCAAAATGTCATGGCAAGACTTATTCTGTCATTTATTTTTAACAACTAAACTAGATCCAGCCAAAACCTATAAATTTCCTCTCTCCAAAAAAAAGGGAAGTTCTAATACCATAAAAATATAAGAACATTCATAGTCTTTTTTTTCTGTATGTTAAAAAATGGGCCCACAAGATTAAAAAATCACTTTTTCTAATCTGTAAAAATGAAAAGCTTTTGAGAATTTAACATTCCGATATAACCACAATTTGAACTCCTAATTTAGAAATAAAGAAATCCCTGCCCCTTCACTTTTTCTACTCTTCTCTAATAATCATATTTGTCAAGGTTTTTGAATTATCAAATTTCTCATCTTAACTTCAAAACGGTTAAATATTTTTAAAAAGCAAAACAAAGCAAAAAGCACACTTTTTAAATAAGAGGGGGCATGATCACTTTTCCTTCTCTTCCCTATACTCCCATCCCTTTCATCCAAACTTTTAAATCTAGGGATAAGTATAATAATACACACTGTTAAAAGGCAAAAGAGAAATCTAAACCCAACTGGGAATTATCAATCCATTAAGTTTAATGAATTTTTTTAATAGGAAAAGTCTGTCTAGTTAGCAAGAAATAACAGCTCACTTGAGTTAGACAACATCGAATTTATTTCTTGATGGTTTGGTAATTAATTTAAATGTTATTCCTCTTCCCAATTCCAAAAATTATAACCAAACTCTATCAAAATCTAATTATGCAACTTATTACCTTATTACCAACATCCCCCCATTCCTAATTATCTCAACAATCAGAATGACATCAAAGAGAAGGAATTCATTCATAACTTTGTTATAGCTCCTCCAAATACTTAGTAAAAAAGTTCTGAACATAGTAGGCACTTTAAATAACATTAATTCTATCAGAAAGAATTTAGTGTTAAAATTTTCCTAATTCATCAAAGATTATAAAACCACAGGAAGGAAACAAGTTTTTATAGTATTGGCTTTTTACCTAAATGAAGTCTTTTTCTGCCTTTGTGATGTGGAATGAGAACTGCTTTTAGGTCCAAATCTGGAACAATCATAGGTTCTAATCTATATGCCACTGGATCAAGCTGTAAACAGAATTTATAAATAAAGAAATGAATAGAAGAAATTTATAAAAAGCTGTTTTATTCTGAATTATATGCTATGCCTTAGCTGAGTAAGAAAATGGATAATTGGCAAACCATAAACTTTGATTTTTTTCACACCTTATTTAAATACTAGCAATTATAACATTTTCAAGTTTGTGGGTAAAATTACTTTGCAGCAAAGTAACAGAATTATCTCCTTGAACAAAAACTTCTGGTAGAAAAGTTTATTGGACAATATTGAACTGTATCTCTTAGGACAGAGAGCTGAGCCTTACAAAATCAAAGTCAGTATTAATTCCCAAGAATAAGAATCTGAGAATCTATTAGGATAAAGAGAACAGGTTCTTCATCTTCTTCAAAAAAGAAAGTAAACTCAATTCACTCACTGGATGGTAAATATTGAAGAATCCTTTACAGGTAGGAAGCCTGTAATTCTCATCTATCCTATCAACTCCGCGAATGGTGAGAAACATACCAATTGGAGATCCCAAGGCAAAGAAAATCTCTGGTTCAAAGTCTAATGAGTTGTAAACAACAGAAACCTAGGAAAAAATCACATAACAATAAAAGATCATTCCAGTGTTACATAATACAAAATTGTATTGAATTTTCAAAAGTTCTTAGAATTGCACTTACTTAAAAGAATCCAAACACAGATGATACCTCTCATTGACAGCTGTTACTAGCTTAAAAAGACTAAAAAATTTCTCTTTAAAAATCTTTATAGACATCCTCTGACTATACTTTTATTGTCTAGCATAATATATATGGTATATAAGAATTATTATATTTATTATGGTTATAAATGTGGTTAAAACTGCAGACTCTAGAATCATACTACCTGGTCTAAATCAAGGCTCCACTCCTTACTCACTGTGTGACCTTGGGCAAGTTTCTTAACCTCTCTTGCCTCCACCTCAGTTTCCTCATCTATACAATGGAGACTATAACAATGCCAAACTCACAGGGTGGTTGAAAAACAAATAACCTGATCCACATAGTGTGCTTAGCACAGAACTTAGCATATCTTAAGCATTCAATGAGTGTTACTTCTAACTACCACCCTCTCTAGTTAAGGCAAGTTTCTTTTCATCAGAAAAATGATTCCCCCTGAAAAAGCCCCTGTTTTGGATAGCCTGCATGTAGTCTCTCAAGAGAAAAGCACCAACATTTGTATAGCACTCTGTAATTTACAAAGCTCTTTCATTTCTCAGTGGCAGGAAATGTGTCTTTTCAATGGAGTATCTTAAAAGCAAAGAACAATGAACAGGGAGCAACAGAGGTCCACAGAAAGAGGGAGGTAAGGCAAGAATCATCATGCCCACAGTGAAGCTCAGACATGTGACATGACTTACTCAAGTCAGTGAAGTGGGAGAATGAGGACTTAGATCCAGGAATTCTAATTCCAAATCCAATTCTCTTTCTACTACACTAGGCTGTCCCATCTAACAAAGTCTATACTTCACATTCCTAGGCTTGCCTTTATATTTGCAAATTCAATAGTTTTGCTCCAGCAAAAAGAAAAAAGTTAAAACAAAAATTACACGATGGAAAAATTATTTACAACACATATGAGAAGGGGCTGATAGCCTTAATATACAAGTATTTCTTAACTATCAGTAAAGAAAAAAGAAATCCAATAGAAAAGCAAGTAAAATCAGCAGTTCGCAAAAGAAAAATGTCTAAAATACATACGAGAAAATATCTAACCTCTCTTTTGCTAAAAGAAATACAATGTAATTCCATTTTCCCTATAAGGTTATCAGAAACATAAATGAAATACTAAGAAGAAAGTAAAAATCTATTTTCATATAAAAAAAGTTTCTTTAGAAGAAAATTACGAAGGTGAGACTACTACATATTTTTAAAGGAAAATGATAATACCAGTACTGGCAAGGGACAGGTGAGAAAGGCAACCTCATAAACTGCCAACAGAAGTGCAAATAGTACCTTTCCAGGGGTAAGTAGCAGTAACTATCCGAATTTTCATCTGTACATCCTTTGGCCCAGCTACCCTACTTCTACCAATTCAACTGAAAGAAATATTAATATTAATAAACAATGTGCACATAAAATTGATTTTAAAATGTTCATCACTGGACTGCTTGAAAGAGTGAAAAACTGGAAATTGCATACATGCTAAATGTTATGGGTTGAACTGTGTCCCCACAAAAAAGATTTGTTGAAGTCCTCACCCCCAGCACCTCACAACGTATAACTTTGTTTGGAAACAAGGTCTTTATAGAGGTGATCAAGTTGAAATGAGATCATTAGTGTGGACCCTAATCCAATATGATTGGTATCCTTATAAAAAGGGAAAATTTGGACACAAAGCCAGAGGGAAGATGATGTGAAGAGGTAGGGAGAACAAGACATGAAAATGCAGGATTAAGGTGAACCAAGAACTGCCAAAGATGACCAGCAAATCACCAGAAACTAGGAAGACACAAGGAAGGATTCCCCTTCAAGCTTCAGAGGGAGAATGGCCCTGCTAACACCTTGATCTCAGACTTCTGGCATCTAGAACTGTGAGACAACAGACTTCCATTGTTTAAAGCCACCTAGGTGGTGGTACTTTGTTATGGCAGCCCTAGGAAACTAATACATCTAACAATAAGGGGAAAAGAATAAATTATTATCTTTCCAAATAGTGAACCAGAGCAGTCACCAAAAATGAAGCTGTAAAGGAATATTTACTTACATTGGACTATATTCATAATATACTGTTTAAAAACAGCAGTATAATGTCTTAATAAAACATTATATATTTTCCTATTTTTGTTAAAATATGTACATAAATATATGCTCAAACAAAAATCTGGAAGGCCTTGCTTAAATAATTAATGGTGGTTGTTGATTAGATTATGGAGTTTTTTAAGTCTTCTTTTGCTTATCTGTGTTTCTTGACTTTCTGGAAATGAATGATGCACATGGTAGCGGTTACCTGGATTGTCCAACAACCCTTTCGTCAACACACCATGGAGGTAATATATGACCCAGGCTGGGTCAATCAACCTGTGCCCCAGGCCACAAGAATTGGTCCAGAATGGACTCAAAACAGGTCAAGTAAAATCCCTCCTTGAAATTTTTTCAACTGGACCTAGCAGGCTAGATTCCTTTTCCTCTGTGGTCCTAAAGCTATAAGAAAATGAGCCCGGAGCCACCAACACCCTTGATTCCTGTTTTGTGGAGAAGGCCACCTCCCAGACAGGCATACAGCAAGTATCCTGACAACACAGATTCCCTTCTGCACTCTCACCCTTCACAGGTAGGTGAGGAAACAACTGCCTTTTATTTGCTAGAGTATGTTCAATTTTGCTCATGTTTTAAAAAGAGAGACATTTTAAAAATGCAAACTTTAAGAATGAATTGCACTTAAACAGGATATATCAAACATCCAATTCCATTTAATGCCTTCATGAACTCACTTAGGGCAATGGACTTTTACATATACAACTGTAAATATACTGAAAGTAACATTGTCTAAAAGGATTTTAATACTTTTAAGCCATTCTGATACAAGTACATTAAAGTATATTATCAAATGCAGCATTATTAACTACTTGGTCAATTTTTATAGGAATTTTTCTCTAAGGGAAGAATTATGAGTACTTTTAGAAAACTTAAGTTGAGTGAATACAGCAAGTTTCTCTCACAGAAATTTAAGTATATTCTGAATATAATTTTCTAGCTATAGCCACTTTTGTTGTTAAATGGCTATGAAGACTAATGCTATAAAATTATGAGTGGTGGGAAAACTGAATTAAAGACAATTTTGAAAGTTAGATGACATGTTCTGTATATGTTCAATTCAATCCCTTACTTTGACTATTAAAGAACCATAAAATTTTTACTAAGAGAAAAACCTGTTTTCTCCACACAGCCCCAAATAACTATTAAATAAATATTTCAAGAATTTAAAGCCAACCCAAATGATAAAGATGTATGTTTCCAACATAAAATATGTAGCTCTAGTCAATATGTAAACTTACCTGTCCTGTGCCAACTTTGAAAGAATCATAATCAACACACACAGAAGAAACGTAAGCACCAACTGGAAGTTTCCTCTGTGACTCGTTAGATTCTGAGGGTAGAGAAGCCATTTCTTTAGTTTTCTGAGCACTTTCGTCTTTTGTAGAAGCGGCCATCACTGCCTTCTTTTCTGATGCTGCTTTTTTCTGTTTCTATGAAATAACAAAATTTCATAATATAATCTTGAGGAAAGGTTCAGTTCTCAGCTATCACTACAAGATATGCTATCCAATATTAAGAAAAGATTAGTAACTTCTTAGGCATAATAACAGCATTGTTATTATGAGACATGTCCTTTTTAGAGATACATACTAAATATTTAGGGGGAATAGCCATGATGTCTATAATTTACTTTAAAATTCTTAAAAGACTAAGAAGTAAAAGAAAAATATGGCAAAACAGTTACAATTAAACATGTAAGTACTATCATTAGATGAATCACAAAAATATTATTTTGTGCAAAAGAAGCCAGGGACACAAGAGTACATAATGTTCATTTTACTTATATGAACTTGTAGAATGGGCAAACTATTCTATAGTAATAGAAATCAGAATAGTAGTTTTGTTGGGGGAGAAGTTAACTAGAAAGAAGCATGAGGAAGCCACCTGAGGGACAGAAATGTTCAGTTCTTGTTTTAGGAAGTGATTACACAGATACATACAATCATACAAACTTATTGTACTAAATGCTTAAGATCTATGCATTTACATAAATAAATAAACAAAAACTTTGGGAGCATCTATATAAAAGGTGTTATCTCTGTAATGAAACAAAAGCCTTTCACATTGGTTTGTCATTATGCCTTAAAGACAGCCACAACAATATCAGGGGAAGGTAAACGGTTGTCATGAGGGACTTATCTATTCCCCACAAGCATGGAGTTTCAGCAACTCTTATTCCCCAGGCTGTGAATGACTGTTAGTCTCTGTTTAAACAGCTGCCAACAGTGCCTAAACAAAACAGCTGGCCAAACTGGCCTTATCTATTAATCAATTCCAAATACTAGGAAATCAGAAAACAAGTCCAACGGGTTAATTCAAAAGGCAATACAGAAAAAAGAAAATGTTCGGTAAGTGATTATACCATCAACATTTTGGAAGGCTTGGTTATCTCTGCCCATTGGAGGCAGCAAAAAAGTAAACCTAAAATCCAAAATAAAGAACATTTTCTGGGTTCTTCTGTTTAAATTGTCTTTCTCACATAGAAGTACTTTCCATTTCAGTCATAGAACTTAAGATTCTAAATTGCTAAAAAAAAAGCTGTCTAAAGAGATCATAAACTGTCCTATTGCCAAGAGTTGCTTTGTTCCCCTAAGATTATCTGCAATAACTTTAAAACTAACTGAATCGGCCAGGCATGGTGGCTCATGTCTGCAATCCTAGCACTCTGGGAGGCCGAGGTGGGAGGATCGTTTCAGCTCAGGAGTTCCAGACCAGCCTGAGCAAGAGCGAGACCCTGTCTCTACTAAAAAAAATAGAAAGAAATTAGTTGGACAACTAAAAACATATAGAAAAAAATTAGCTAGGCATGGTGGCACATGCCTGTAGTCCCAGCTATTCGGGAGGCTGAGGCAGGAGGATTGCTTGAGCCCAGAGTTTGAGGTTGCTGTGAGCTAGGCTGATGCTGCTACACTCTAGCCCAAGCAACAAAGTGAGACTCTGTCTCAAAAAAAAAAAGAAAAGAAAAAAACCTAACTGAATCAACATATACATACTTGACTGTCAATATTCCCAACACTAAGAGCTATTCCTTTTTGAATGAAAATCACTAAGATGGGTTACAAAGAAAAGAAAAAGCATATCCGCCACAAATATTTGATCTCCTTATTATAAAATAATGGGCTCATTTTGGTCCCATTATTTCAGTTACAGTCAATCAATAGGACACACCATATTATCTTCTTATTGATCTGGCAGCGCCTTGTTATCTGTGAGAAATGTGGAGCAATCAATGGCAATGCCACTGAGAAAGTTTCATGGTTCACCCAAAGGCAATTACTTTTGAATTTAAAAAATAAGATCACTCTATAGATTTTTACTCACTTCAAAACATTCTTATAATGTCATTAATTTATATATCCAAGCAACTGCAGTCTATAAACCAGGCTCCTAGAAATTTTTCAAAAACTACAGAATACTTTTCTACTTTTTTCCTTTTATTACAGAATAAAATTAAGAACATAATGTAGGGCCTGAAAACAAAGCTTCTCATTTCTTGTTTTTGTCTTTTTGACAGGCTTTTGCTTCACTGATATGTACATGGAAACAAAAAATTTTAGCATGGAGCACCCAGCCTGATATACAGGAAAAATACTAACACACTTGTGTTCTATTCTCAGTCTAACCACTGTGCTCATCAGAGACAAATACCTGAGGATCTGCTCACAGGATGGTTGTGAGGCACAAGTGAGATGAAGAGCTCTTTGTAAACTAGAATTACAGAATGATTTTACATGCAGGGGAAAATGAGGTGAAAGACACCTCACAACTGCCAAAGCTAATAACCTTTCTCAACACTTAAGCTAACACTGCTTGTTCTATGTTTCCAGTGCCTTTGGAGTTGCTCCCTTCCATCCCACCTCTGAGCTCATACCCCCTCATCTCTCACTCAGCCACTGCACACTGACAATTACTAATCTAAGAGATTCCCCACCGCCTCTCTAGCTTCATCCTCTTCCAACTCCATCTGTACACTGTAATCAAGAGAACTCTCTAAAACACAAAAGTTAAAATTAAAATTCAGAATAAATAAATGATTTGGTGCTAAATCCTAATTTGTAATAGAGTTAATAAGGAGGTCAGCATTTTGTAACATTTGTTTAAAAGTACCATGACCTTCACAGCCATAAGAAGATGCATGAGAACCACTCCCTCACAAGAGAAAATCCAAACTTCCACACCTGCCATTTAGGCCTTTAGAACCCACTGCCCTGCCCCGTTCATTCCCAGCTCACCCGAGGTTTCAGCTATAGGAAAACACATGCCAGTTCATGAAGGCCATTTTCCTGATCCTACCCTCCAACTTGAGCACCAACACCTTGGGGAAATATTCTCTGACAAACCCCATTCCACTCCTCAATAAGCCCAAACTGCCACCCCTCGTCTGGCTCTGTACAGCACAGACAGCACTCCATTAGGGACTGATGTGTTGTCATTTGTGGTCAACTATCTCCCCCTAACTAAACTTGGTTCATCTTGGTTCATCTCCAAATCCCAAGAATTCAGCACAGTGCCTGACCTAAAAGAGATGTTCAATAAAATGGTAAATGACTCAATTCCTTAAGCTAACCACAAA
>VBSM01003143.1:2054220-2078714 GCA_008086735.1 Cheirogaleus medius
AAAAAAAAAAAAAAAAAAAAGCCATCTTTGTGAACAGCACCAAGACAGGTTGTCTTATAAATAAAGTCTGTTCCAATGTGAGTGGTGTTACATAAGGTTCAATGTTTTTTAAAGAAAAGTACCAAGGAATAAGCACTACGTTTTTTAAAGTACAAAGAAATAAAGCACTCGTACCTCTAGTTTTTCACTGAACTCCTCTGTATAGGGAATAAATCTGCTATCTGTGTCCCCCTTGTAAAACCACGTACAGCGTCTCACTTCAGCTGGCTCCTCTTCCCAGTATACAGCTTTCCTCATACGGTCATAGAGGTACACGTCGTAGCGCCCTCCATCCGTGCCTAAGACCACACTCTCAGGGTCTGGCTGGACTAAAGAACAAAATCAACACTTTCTTTACCTGACTGACTGTTAAAGGAATATTTTTAAATAATATATAATGAATATGGTATCTAGTCAATACTTAAAGACAAAGAACTAAGCTCATTTTTATTTAAAAATAGAAGATTAGGATTAATCTGTGCTGTTCAAAATTATGACTCTTCTTAGGTGAAAAAGAAACAGCAAGGACAGGCTGGGCGTGTTGGCTCACACACGTAATCCTAGCACTCTGGGAGGCTAAGGCAGGAGGATCACTTGAGGCCAGGAGTTTGAGCAAGAGCAAGACCCTATCGATACTAAAAATAGAAAAAAATTAGCCGGGTATGGTGGTATATACCTGTAGTCCCAGCTATTTGGGAGGCTGAGGCAGGAGGATCACTTGCTTGAGCCCAGGAGTTTGAGGTTGCAGTGAGCTACCACGATGCCACTGCACTCAACCCAGGACAACAACAGAGTGAGACTCTGTCTCAAAAAAAAAAAATGTAACAGCCTGGGCAAACTTTAAACATCTGATCATAAAATAGTTCAAATAACTGGTAGGGGTTTTTGTTAATCAAAGCAATAACATCTACACACAGGAATGTTCCATGGAGTATGTTTCTAAAGGACAAAACAGGTGATTTTTTTTAAGTCACATGATCAAATAACATCAAGATAAACAAAGAAATATATTTCTACCCTGCAAGGCTTCTGAGAGCCTTAACACATCCTACACACCATCACTCTCAAGAGGGGGACTTTTTTCACAGAGCATCTTCAGGATCAAGAGTTCCACAGAAAATGCTTTATAAATGCCCCCATAACTACAAATGAATAAGGGAAATAGGAAAATTGAAATCTGGATTATATGAACTACTCAGCTTCTCTGATTTAATACCTTTTTAACACCTTTAAACAAAGAAGGACATTGCTACAACATTTCTTGGAATACCTTGCTCAAGTAACTCAGGACTTATATTAGTATCACTGTCTTAAGGTACAGAGTCTGGTGGGGTCTACAAGAATTAAAAGATTTGACATTCACAAAAAGTAGACCATGGATAAATACTCTTCATTTCTTCTCTTCCTAAAATATGAGTGATGCATGACCAGTACTTACCTGAATTATAGATTTCTTCAAGATTCAGAGAGTCAAACACACTGAAAGGCAGCCACAGTTGTTTGTATTCTACCTCCTTGCAGTAAAACCAGTGAGGCTGAACAGGTTCATATTGGTTTTGAAGTAGAAAAGAAGGTGGCACCTGCACAGAGGGACCCCCAGGTCTAGCAAGTACCTGCTGCTGTGTTGGTGACTGCACTGAAGGAGGAATCTGGAAAGCAAAGTTAAGACTGTCATGCTTGTCCAAAAGAACAATTTTGTATATGCTTCAGATCCAAACTGACATAAGCAATAATTATTCTACATATATTTCTAGACGATTATTTAGTATAATAACTAGACCCCAAAGCAGTCAAAAAATATTTTTAACCTAATCAAACCCAAAATCAGTTGCAAAGTGAACTAGACTTTTTCACACTGATGGTAAAGTAAACTAACACCTTCAGAGAAATCAATCCAGCAATACATCTCCCATGATTTTACTTAACCTTTAAAACATGCATATTCCTTGACCCAGCCATTCCATTTCTAAGAAGTTATCCTACAGATATAATTATAAAAACAAGTAAAAATTTACCCACAAGGATATATATCAAAGGGTCATTTATAAAAGAAAATCACTGGAAATAATCTAAATGTCTAATGGAAATCTGATTAAATAAACTATACTTCACTCAAATGTTAGATTCTCTAGAGCCATTAAAAATATTGTAGAAAAAATCTTAATAACATCTAAAATATTTCATAGAAAAAAGATTATAAAAAAGATAGGTACTATATGATGTTTGCCTAGAAAAAAGATAACAAAGACACATACCAAAATGGAAAGAGTAGTTGTTTACAGACAATTTTTGTTAATTTGGTTATTCTGTATTTTTCAAATTTTCTACAATGAAAATGCTTTTAAAATCAGAATATAATTATTTTTAAACTTTTTAATTAATAATTTTGAAGCATTATATCAACCTTAAATTTACTAAAGCTGATAGATATACTGTAGTTATGTAAAATAGCCCTTTTCTTAGGAAATACACAGTATTTAGGAGTAAAGAGTCATAATATATTTAAATAGCATTCAAACACCCCCCAAAAAATCACATATATACACACAGAGGAAGAATGAAAGAGAAAAGGAAGGGAGGAAGGGTGGAAGGAGAAAAGGGAAGATGGGAAAAGGGGAAGTGGGGGAGGGCTCAAACACATTAGAGTGTGCACACGCACAAACTAAAAACAAACAGGCCAGGCTTTGGGGCTCATCCCCGTAATCTTAGCATTTGGGAAGCCGAGGCAGAAGGATTGCTTGAGGCCAAAAGCTTGAGATCAGCCTGGGGACAGCAACATCTGTCTCCACAAAAAACCTATATAAAAATTAGCTGGGCACGGTGGCACACACCTGCAGTCCCAGCTACTCAGCCTAAGGCAGGAGGATTGCTTGAGCCCAGAAGTTTGAGGTTGCAGTGAGGTATGATAATACCACTGCACTCCAGCCTAGGAAACAGAGCAAGACTCTGTCTTAGAAAAAAAAAAAAGAGAGAGAGAGATAAAATGTTAATGATAGGTAAATCTGGGTAAAGGATATTGCAGTGTTCTTAGTGCTATTTTTAGTTTTGTAATTTTTTCTTTAAATTTGAATTTTTTTTTTTGGAGACAGGGTCTGCTACATTGCCCAGGCTGGCCTCAAACTCCCAGGCTCAAATGATCCTCCTGCTTCAGCCTTCGGAGTAACTAAGACTACAGACATGTGCCACCATGCCTGGCTAAAATTATCTTTTCTAATTCTTAATTTAAAAACTTTAAAAAATTTAATCAGTAAACTATAATTAGTTTGCTATAGTTTGCAAAAATACTAACTATACTACATGCTATAAATTTGGTTACTTTCCAATATGCTAAGATCCAACATGATCAAGAATTTGTATAATTAGTATGATTTAAATTAAATGATAAAACAGAACCCATTCTCCACTTCCAAGAGAGAACTTAGGTTATACTTTGATCACAATACTGCTATCACTACCACACTGGGTTGGGTTCTCAGTTCTTTTTAATCATCTCCCCACCTTCTTTTGTTTTTTATTTGGTTGCTTTTTCTTTGGAAGTCAGTTGAATAATTAGTTAGGAAAAAAAGCACAGGAGAATGTCATAAAATTTACCCAAGACAAATGTTATTCCATCACCCCCCCACCTTGAGATAGAGGTTGACTGTCTAGATCCAAACTCTATAAAGAAAAGAAATTATTGGAATAATTAATTTCAGTCCCTGTAATTGAGTGCTTTGATTGACCTGGATAGTTAAAAGAACCTGGCAGTCTGTTAGACAATAATTGCTTCACCTCTCACATGTCTCTAGATGACATTTATTACTAGTATCTTACACTAAAATCTGGAAATACTGGCATATAGCTAATTCACAAAAATCAATTATCACTTCAGTGAACAGGTAATATACACTAAAATATGAGGTATCCAGTGGGCTACCTCTAAAAGAATGTTAACTTCAACGCATGAAGCTTACAAAGAATACCGTCTGAAAATAACTTGTCATCACATTGATTATAAACTGCACAATGTTTTTTAAAACATAAGCTAAGGTGAGAGAGAAAGAGAAGAAATTAGAGTCTATAAGTAGGACATAAAAACATGTCTCCATACCGGTGGCAAAGATCCTGGAGGCGTCTGGTACATTTGAACAGGGGGTCCGGAGGGTGGAGGAGGAGCGGGATTGCCTGGTGTTTGGCACTGCTGCAGCTGGGGTGGTGCAATGTAAGGATTAGCCCTGCTGCTGACAGGGGTATGGCGATACGGATTGTGTCCTGGTTGGGAGGTTCCTTGGGGTGGGCTTCCAAAATTCGAATGAGGAAGACCACTCGGTTGAGAAGGCAGGTAAGTATTTATTCCCATTGGTGAGGAAGGTAGAGCACCATGTTGAGCCTTCAAAACGGATGGTGAAAACACATTTGACACATCTTGGGATCCAGGTATAAAAGGGTGTGCAGTTGGGGGCTTGGAGAATGTTGACTGTCCAACTGATGTTGCTGCAGTTGTTAATGGTGACTGTCCAATATTGCCAAAAGGATCACTACTACTTGATACCTGAGAGAAGTAACTAAATGTCTGTGGGGTAGACGTGTGAATTGAAGTCTGACCAAGGAAGCTGTCCTCCTCACCAACATCTGTGGAATCCTCTGAAATAGAACAGGAGAGCAAATGGCATAAAGGTACTATATCATTCTGCAGATATGATTCTATAAGGAAGAGTTAGCAATTGTGCTTCTTAATTTGTTATTCAAACTTATATTTCTGCATTACAGAAAAAAACTTTTTTTCTTTGAAAACTTGTTTCTTTGAAATGAAAAACTAGAAAATATGAATTTAAAAAAATCAAAAGGAGGGAAAAATTACAATTCATTCACAAGCCCACCTCCCAGAGACAATCACTGTTAACACTGTTAACATTTTGGTACATACCATCCCATTAATTTTTAAATAAAGGTATTTATTATTTATTTTGTAAGTATATATTTGTGTGTAGGAGAAGTTTTTGAAAATAAAAACAAAATTTATCTTACTACTTTTACGTATTATTTTTAATCTTCTTTTCTTGGTAAGAAATAATTCAAATGTTACTCTACCAAATACATATATTTCTATAGTCATGATAAGAAACTAAAGCACAGATATTAATTCTGTTGACAAGAAGGGGTGTGTCAAGGCTTTTACCTACAAAGCACTTATTGTGCAAGAGAACAGGAAGCATCTGTATTCCTAAGGCAAAGTAGGTCAACTTGGGGATTGCCATCCCCAAAATCATGCAGTACCACAACCACATATCATTACAAAACACCGAATTGCTAGAAAAGTCACCTTCTAACCAAGGAAAGCTCTCTTCACTTCCCTTTGCCCAATTTGATCTTCACTGTGGGTATTAACAACTCCAAACAATTTATCTTCTGTTCTACTACCAAGTTGTAAAATAAAAGCATTTTCCCTCTATATCACCTCAACAATCTACCTTACTCTTCCTTACTAAACTTCCATGTAACCTCTGCTTACAGCTTTCATCTTCCTCCTAATCTTCTTGCTCCTGTCTCATTTCCTCTTATCTCACTGCTAGAAGCATGGAGTCCATGAGAGAGGTGCACCCACTTAGCATACAGGCATACTTTGGTCCTTGCCCTTAGAGACCTACCAAAGGGCAGCCTTCTTCCAAGCCGTGGGCTCCTTCCTAATGTCTACTAAAGGAGGCTACCAGGCTCGTAGATTCAGGCTTGAGCTTCTACGTTGCACCAGTTATAATTCACACGCATCAATTTAACTAAGATACTCCACTATTCAAAATACTCCTCTCACTAGCTTTTGTAACTAAAAATAAAATATCACTTCCTGCACAAGCCCTTTGCTTGTATCATTCCACTTTTCTGATATACTTCCAGTTCCCATCCCTTTTCAAGTCCTTCTTAGTTCATTTTCCAACAATTAAAACCATGGGAAAAATCCTCACTGGTACCTTTCATCCTTTAAGACAGCAGTCCCCAAACTTTTTGGCATCAGGGACCAATTTCATGGAAGACAACTTTTCTACCGGACTGGGAGGGGAAGGGGAGTGGAGCTCAGGTGGTGATGTGAGCAATGGGGAGCTGCTGTAAATACAAATGAAGCTGCCCATACTCCGCTCCTGCCCCCAGGCCACAGCTCACCTCCTCACTTCCTGCTATGGTTTCAGGGAAGACAAGGCAGGTGGGGAGCAGAGATCTGCTGGCTGGTCCCTAACAGGCCATGGACTGGTCCTTGGACAGGGGGTTAGGGACCACAGCTTTAAGAAAACTCAAGATCAACCTAGTCCAAGAAACTTATTTCTGATTAGCACCAATTACAAATGAAATGCTGATCTCCACCACTGCTAGCATCAGCTCAGGGGCACTTTCTAGTTTAATACAGATATATATAGCATCTAGAGCCATAACTTTAATAGGCACTTGTATACTTGTGACACTCCCAACTCCATCTCAAACCCAAACTGTTCTCATGTGTTCCAGAACCTATTTTCCAACAACTTCCTCAAAATACTTTTAGCAGACTCATCCACATAGACCTCAAACTTGGTAAGCCTAAAACTAAATTTATTCTCTTAACTGACCCTGTGCTCCTTTTACCATATCTCACCATCTCAATAGATGTTTGCCTACATCCATCCAGACATCAAACCAGAAACCTCAAATCTCCCACACACACCCCTTCCTCTCTCTCATACCCCTCATTTAATCATTCAAAAACTCATTTGAGAAATATTTAGATAGGACTCATTATGTGCCAGGCACAGAGCTTCATCTAAAACTGAATAAGCTCATGCCTGTAGTGCCAGCAACTTGGGAGGCTGAGGCAGGAGGATCGCTTAAGCCTAGCAGATCAAGGCTGCAGTGAGCTATGATCATGCCACTGTGCTCCAGCCTGGGTGACAAAGCAAGGCCTTTCTTTAAAAAAAAAAAAAAAAAATTAAAAATGAACAAGAATGGGCCTCTGTGCAGACAGACAGAGCTGATGGTCTGGCCTCCTGTGAGTCACTAAATCCCTACAATTTCATAGTCTAAAGATCTTTCACATCTGCTCCCCGCTCTTCATACCCCATGCGGCTGACTACCAGGGCCTCCAGACGGACCCTTCTTGCTACAGTCAGCCTTATTCCAGTGCAACCAGAGAAAACTCCAGTCTTTCTGAAACACACCTCTAATTTCACTCCCTTGTTTAAAATCCTTCAAAGGCACCCCCATACCTCACAGGATGAACTACAAACTCCTGAGTATGGTGTGTGAGGTCTACAGACCACTGGAGCCACTCCCCTGTAGACATTCTAGTCACAGTGATCTTCTTGGGGGCTGGTGGGGGGGGGAGAATAGGAAGAGGAGAGAGAGAGGAGAGAGGAGACAGAGGATAGACAGCTCCATCCCTGTCCTATACCACCCATCGCCAACTCCTGCCAAGTCTGCAGATTTTCTCGCACCTCCAGACTTTTACATATGCATGTCTCTCCAGACTCCCTCATTTCTATGCACCCTTCAACCTCAGCTCAAGCATCACCTCATCTGAGGGCCTGAGCCTGATGGATGTCCACTCCTCAGTCAGCCTGAGACCCACAGTGTTCATAGCAGCCTACCAATCCCTCTAACTGTTCTAAACCTGTATCACTATTGCTTACACAGATGGCTATTTATGAATACATATACACTGTGCAGTCACTGAGTGCAGAGCTGTCTGCTCTTCTGTGGCTCCCTGGTATCCAGAACAAAGTTTGGCAAATAGAAGCTGCATAATCCATGTTTGCTGAATGTATGAAATTGCTTCCTGTGTATCTCTTTCACTGATATGATTGCTGCTTCTAAGGAGACTGGTTCTTCTTTTGTCTCTGGAAAGTCTCCAAATGGGTTTCTAACTATGCAATCTATTTTTAGAGATAGAAAAATACTTACTACAGAATTTTAGTTCTAAAAATTATTAATGTTCTTACCAAAAAAAACCAAGAAACAAGAGTTTTAAAGACAGGTGTAGTTATCCTATACTTAACAATGAAAATGTTCAGCATTAATTGATAGTGACACACACAGACCAAATATAATATAGCAAGGATGAAGGACAAGAACCAAACAACATTCATGAAGCAAAGGATGATATGCAATCCCAGGATGATATGCAATGACCTTATTTATTCCTGCATTATCCCACAGCATCCTGCTCCAGTCATGCTGGCTCTTCACCAAAGATGGCAATGCCTAACCTTTCAACCCCATCGTCAAACTGAGACATACATATTCCTAACTCCCATCCTTTCATTCATTCAACAAATATCTACTGAATGATTGGTCTACCAGGCACTATTCTAGGCACTGGGGATATAATAGTGAATAAAACTAAGTCCTTGCTTTCATGGAGCTTACATTCTAGTGGGGTAGAACAAACAAATATGTGTAAGTGTTCAGGTGATGAGCACCAAGAAAAAACATAACACAAGGGAAGGGGAACTTTCATGTATACCTGCTTCCAGTATGCCCTTCTTCACTTCTCGATAAAACTTTCCTTAGCTCTCTAAGCAAGAATAATTTATTCACTGGGGGAAAAAAAATCACCATTTAATGGGGATCTATGTATTAGGCACTAACCAAGATTCTGGAAATAAAAGGTAATTAAGTCATAGCTGCAAACTTCAAGAAGCTCACAGTCCAAATGAAGAGGGAGATATGTTTATTTCACAAACATTATAACACACTGTATACCAGGTGCTATATTCGGTGCTTTAGAAAAATGGATGCACTTCTCATTACAATCCTGAGAGGCTGCACACATACACAAACTGAAGCACAGAGAGGTAAAGTGACATGTCTGTGGTCACACAGCAAGTTACTGGCAGGGTCAGGACTGGAACACAGACTGTCTGTGCTCCTAAACACCATGCTCTGGGTATTGCCTACATAATCATCAAAAAGCAATCTCCATGGACAATAATATAGATATGAACAAAGAGCTAGGGGAGCACATAGGAGTGGGTTCCTAAGAGAACAAGAAAAACCTTAGAGGAAATGATGGACTGTCTTGAAAGACAAGGAATGCATTCTATTATCTCTACTATGGAAACATTGTACGTCCATCCTAGGAGACTGCTTACTGAAGCCTAAGAGATATCCTACCGTAGTCAAGGAGTTTTCTAGTAGGAGATGGTCTACTGTATCCTAGCAGAGGGCCACTGTCCATGCTAGGAGACATCTTACTGTACCCTGGGAGATATCCTATTGTATCGTAGGGCTCTCCCAGTGGGAGTAGCCTACTATATCCTAGGTGAGGGCCACTGTCTAATGTATCTGCATCCCCTGCCAGCAGCTGGCACACTAATGTTCAACAAGGAATGCCAGTACACGAGTGTCCAGACTCTGGACAACTGGGAAAACAGGGTTTCTTTGACGAAGAGCAAGCCTCATCCCTGGTCCCCGCCTCCAAGATCCCAAAGCCCCCGGCCCACTCAAACCTGGCCACTGGAGGTCCTGACAAGCTACCCAGAGGGTGGGTCGAGACAGAAGAAAAACCGCCTGTCAGGGCCTTGTCACCCCACGCCCCCCGCCCGCCGGCCCGCACACACTCGCCTGGCGGGACCGCCCTCCCCTTACTACCTCCGGGCAACAGCAGGGAGGCCGAGGCAGCGGCGGCTTGGGTGACCGGGATGAAGGGCACGTTGAAGCTGAACTCCGTGGCCGAGGAGGAGAAAAGTAAGTTCGTTCCCGACGAGGAGGCGGAGGCGCCACCGCTGCCACCGTTCGGCTTCCTCTCGGCCATGGCGGCGGCCTACCGTCCGTTACACGTCTCCGGGCAGCCGGTGAGACACCACTGGCCGGAAACCGCTCACCCTCGGGGCCAGCGCACTTCCGCACTTGCGCACGGGAGCCGGAACTACTGGCGGCTGGTCAGCTGCCCTCCCCCTTCCCCTGGCCGGTGCCGCCAAAAATCAACATGGCGGCGCCGGCTTCACGCCCGAGCCTAGCACGTGACACTCTCGGCGGCTGCGCAGGCGTGGCTGGAGGCTCTGGGCCAAGGCCGGGGCGGGAGCGTCCAGGAGCTGCCTCTGCTGGTTCGGGATCAGAGCACGAATTGACGCTTAATCAGGAGGTGCGGGGGCCGCTATGGTAGTTTTACCAACAAAGATTTTGGAGGAACAACGAAGCCCCCGGGAGCGGGTAGCAGAGTGCCGCCAGAAGGAGGGAGCGGGGAGACGTGGTGTGGGCAATCCGCAGCCTCGGCCAAGCCGCACCCGCCCACTCGAGCACCCACGTGTCTTTCTGCACTGAACTGAACTCTCGTCGTTGGCCCAGAAATAGAAATGGTAAAACTTTTTAAGTTTTTAAGCCATAGGGGGAAATTGTTTAAAAGAGAAACCGGGGATGTGACTTTTTAAATAGTTTCCTATATCCACAGTCATCTTACCAGTTCAGTCCAAAATGCATTGTGGATAACTTGGACATAATTGTCATCGTTCATAATTCGAGATTATGAAAGAAAAGAATAACAGAAGCAATTTTTCAGCTTCCTGGAGAGTAGGAGAGGAAGATGAGACCCCAAAAGAAGCCTCAAATAATGAAACTCCCCCTCCCAGCTATTTACACCTGTATAGAACCGAAGTTTATCAGTTCAATAGCTAATATGCTTACTGTGAAAGATTTTTTAAAAAGCTGAACACGGCCGGGCGCGGTGGCTCACGCCTGTAATCCTAGCTCTCTGGGAGGCCGAGGTGGGCGGATCGTTTGAGCTCAGGAGTTCGAAACCAGCCTGAGCAAGAGCGAGACCCCATCTCTACTAAAAAAATAGAAAGAAATTAATTGGCCAACTAAAATATAGAAAAGAAAAAAAATAAAAAGCTGAACACTACTTAAAGCAGTAAGATAGATTTTATTTAGTAATAACTGTTGCAGTGGGGAAGAGGGTCCAGCATGAACTGAACTCAACTTTTCTAAAACAAAAGGTTGGAAACTTTTTAAAGGCAGTAGTGTGCTAAAGGAAAGGCACCGAGGCCTGTGAAGTGAGGTTGGTCCCCATGACTAGGAGTTTGTTAATTGGTGCTTATCCAGAGGAGACGCATAATTGTCCCATCTTCATGACCAGCAGTGGTGTAAGTTAGAGCAAGGCAGCTAGCAGGAACTGGGAGAATGAGAACTATTCCTTTTTGAAGCTTAGGGTCTGATCAGGAAGACAGACAACTAAATACATAATAACAATAAACTAAAGTGTGATGGATGTTATAATGCAGAATTTCCCAAAATGTGTTATATGAAACATTGACATCATCCCGGAGGGAGGTACAACCCTTCCATGGAGAGAGACGGCAAATATTTCAAACCTTCACACCATCAACAAACAACTTACCTAGTCTGGAGTGATGTGAAAGGCTTCCCTGAAGAAGAAAACTTAAAATTGAGACCTGAAAAACAATGAGTTCAAGTTAGCTGGAGAAGCCTGGGGAAGGCTGGGGTGGGAAGAAGCAGTAGAGACAATTTCACCTTAAGGAACAGTATGTTGGAAATCCTGAGATGCCAAGTTGGGATGTTTAGAGAAACAGAGGTTACAGTAAGGCTGAAGCCCAAGGAGCAACAGGAGGAAGTTGGGAGATGAGGATGAAAAGAAGACAAAGGCCAGTTGGTGGAGGGTTTTACAGGTTAAGAGAAAAGGGAAATCAAACAAGGGTTTAAAGGAGGGTGGAGAAATAACATTTGTTCTGTAGAAAGTTCACTCTGACTTCAGTGTAATAAAATAGTTAAGGAAAGAGCAAGCCTGGAGGTAGGAAGAGCAGTTGGCAGGCTGTTGCAGTGAACCAGGTGAGCAATGATGGTGGCTCAAATTATGGTGATTGCATTAGGAATGAACAGAAATAGGACTAATTTCTGGGAAGGATGTCAGATTGAACAGATGCATCATCATTTGCTTCCTCCTGAAACTCTGTTGAAAGCACAAATAGTTTTTGTTTTTAAGCATAAACCCATAAGGATGCAGAGAATGGGAGAGAGAATTTGACAGCAAAAAGATTTTGGAAGCAGCAAAAAGATTTTGGAAGCAGCAAAAATGATGGACAAGTAGTCTCTGATTTAACAAAGCAGCAGAAGAGAAAGCCCAAAGTCAACTTGACTTATACCATAGAATTACCAAAAGGTGCTGGGTGCAGTGGCTCACTTGTATAATCCCAGCACTTTAGGAGGCTGAGGGAGAAAGATCCTTTGAGGCCAGGAGTTTCAGACCAGCCTGGGCAACATAGTAAGACCGTGTCTCTACAAAAAATTTAAAAATTAGCTAGGCATGGTGGCACACACCTGTAGTCCCAGCTACTTAGAAGGCTGAGGCAAGAGGATCACTTGAGCCCAGGAGTTTGAGGCAGCCATGAGCTTTGATTGTGCCACTGCAATCCAGCCTGGATGACAGAGCAGGACCCTGTCTCAAAAAAAGAGAAAAAGAGAATGAAAGAAATTCAGTTCTAAATGCTGGGAAGTCCAAGATTAAGGCACCAGCAGATTCAGTGTCTGGTGAGGGAGAATCTGTTTCCTTCCTAGTTCATAGACAGCACCTTCTCACTGTGTCCTCATGTGGTGGAAGGGGCAAGAGGTCTATCTACAACCCTTTATATAAGGCCACAAATACCGTTCATGAAAGTATCCCCCTCATGATGTGATCACTTCCCAAAGGTTCCACTTTCTGATACCATCACCTTGGGGATGAGGATTTCAACATAGAGATTTTAGGGGAACACAAACATTCAGGACACAGCAGGAAGAAGAAAAACTAAAAAAAAAAAAAACTATCAAAATCTTCAGAGAGATAAGAGGATTTGGAACAAAGAAACAAAATCAGTGTGCTACTTAGAAAAAAGAAAGAAAGAATGGCTGGGCTCGGTGGCTTACGCCTGTAACCCTAGCACTCTGGAAGGCTGAAAGACTGAGGAGGAAGGATAGACTGAGCCCAGGAGTTTGAGGTTTCAGTGAGCTATGATGATGCCACAGCACTCTATCCAGGCGACAACAAAATAAATAATAAAGTAATAAAAGAAAGAAATATTCAGGGAACAAAAAAGAAAGTTAAAACTCAGTAGAAGGAAAGTAAATGTGAGAAAATTTTCCAAAAAGTAAAGCAGAAGGACAAACAGATGGAAACTAGGAGGAAAAAAAACATAAGAAAATTGGAATACCAGGCAGGGAAATCCAATATCTGAATATTAAGAATTCTGCTAAGAATAGACAGAGAAAATGCAGGTTAGGGAATCATCAAAGAAAAAAATATTTTTTGTTTCTAGAAATGAAGGATACCAGTTTCCAATCTGACAGGGTTGAGTACCCAGTACAATAGTTGAAAGTGGACCCACACCAGAGCCCTGGAAACAGAGATTTTAAAGGTCTCAGCAGGACAAAAACTGGTCAAACGCTCCCAAAATATTTACCTCTCAAAGATACTTTCTATGAAAGCAATTAGAGAAGTGTGTTACCAAAACTAAAAACAAACTAAGAAAAATCTTTCTCTGTGGGATACTGGAAACATGATATCCAACACGGTATCATAGGGGACTGCAAGCTATTGTAACAAAAAGACTCCAAAATGTAATGGCTCAAACAAAATAGAAGTTCATTCCTCACGAGTACATGTTGGTGACCAGCTTTTTGTCTTCAACAGGGGGTTCCAAGGCTACTCCAGTTGTTGACATCCAAGCCAGCAGGAAGGGTTACAGAAGCTCAGGGACAGATATTTCATCTTAAGAAGTGGGAAAGAAGTTGCACATATCACTTCTGTTCACACTCCACTAGTGAGAACTTCAACAAAAGGCACTTCCAGGTGCAAGAAGAGCTGGGAAATACAGTCCCCAACTGGGTGGCCACATTCTAACCACATATAACTATGAAGGGAAGAAGATTTGCTGGGCAAATGACAATTGCCACCAAAGTCTGCCCCTTTGGCAACCAGATACCCAACCCTTCCCAGGCATAGAACCTATGTCTGTGTCCCTTCCTAGAGGAGGCAGCTAGCTGCATCCAGCTTAAAAGTCCAGGAATCTTTGTGTATAGCTCATCCCTTTCCATTGGATCTGGATGTGGCCCATTGTGGTCTGCTGAACTATAAGATGCCCAATAGACTACAGTGGAGCAAGAGCAGGATAACTGCCATGAAGACCCCCGTTGGAAAAAAGGAGGAATGGGAAACATAGCAGTCACTTCCATAGAAATGACTGAATCCTGCTAGGTGTGAACTAAAAATGCCCCCTGCTCTGACAGTGGAGAATTTTCATGGTTAGTCTTGGCTGCCTCTGGTTGGCCCTGTGGAGATAACTCCCAGTCTACAATCCTCTGAGGCCTCGGCTTTGCCCTCGGGGTGGGGGTGGGGGTCATGATTCATGAACTTCCATAGCCATATCTAAAGCAGCATTGGGAAGGATGTCCTCTTTGGGGGCTGTACAGTTTTGGCAGCCCAATTCCTGCTGGTACAAGTTTGGGGCCTAGGACTTGCTTTAAGGCTTGAACAGTTCCTGGCTTTTTCAGGCAAGATTCCTAGTGTTTTATTTCCAGTGAGTTCCAAGTTCTTTACTTTCCTGTCTGATTCAAGCTCATTTTTCTCAGCCTAAAGGAAGGTTAACTTAAGGCCATTTGAAACAATAGGCTCTGGTGGGAGAGCTACATCCCTGATCTAATCTTTGCCACAAGGCTGGATTCTTCATATTACCTGAGAAGTCTCAAAGGACCCTTGGAAATGCCTTTGAGCAAGAAGTTTTATTTCCTATGGTTTAAATACTAAATTGATTGGCTTTTCCCATCCAGTAAGGCCCCAATTTCTCCTATGCTGTCTAACCTGGTACCTACCTATGGCTATTGAGCACTAGAAATGTAACTATCTGAATTGAGAGGTAAGTATAAAATACACACAGGATTTCAAAGACTTACTTAGGAAAAAATATATATATGTTATTTTTGTTTTTGTTTTTTTTGAGACAGGGTCTTGCCCTGTCACCCGGGCTAGAGTACAGTGGTGTCATCAGAATTCACTGCAACCTCAAACTCCTGGGCTCAAGCAATTCTCCTGCCTCAGCCTTCCAGAGTGCTAGGAGTACAGGTGAGCCACCATATCCTGCTGATGTCTTATTAATAATTTTCTTTTTCTTTTTTTTTTTAAGAGACAAAGTCTCATTCTGTCATCCAGGCTGGAATGCAGTATTATGACCACAGCTCACTGCAGCATCAAAATCCTGGGCTCAAGTGATCCTCCCACTTCAGCCTCTCAAGTAGCTAAAGACTGCGGGAGCGTGCCACCATGCCCCCTGATAATTGTTTTCTTTTTTTTTTAATGATGGGGTCTCATTATGTTGCCCTGGCTGGTCTCAAACTCCTGGCCTCAAGTGATCCTCCACTTTCAGCCTCCCAAAGTGCTGGGATTTACAGGCATGAGCCACAATGCCCAGCTGGGTTAAATATTAAAATTAATGTTACTAGTTTATCTTTTTAAAATGTGACTACTGAAAACTTTTAAATTACATGTGAGGTTTACATAATGTTTATGAGAGACTGAATATACAAACAGACAATGGCTAGACTATATTTAACAATCAAACTCTGACCCACAACCTTGGTAGCAGTTGGCCCAGAAGGGTCAGTAATTGGTCATTGAGTGCCAACTTCCCTATTTTTTGTACCTGCCCCCAATTTTTTGTGTTCTTGAGAAAGGATTAACAGCAAAGGACCACTTTGTTCTTTCATATTCCAACATAAGACCCAACTCTACCCTTCCTCTGTGACACACTTATTTTATAAAACCTCAAATATTAACCCTCCTCTTTGAGATGTTCCTGAACAAATGCTCTCCCTATTGCAACAGCCTGAATAAAGTCATCTCTTTGATTGTCTGGGGCATTTTTTCTTTCACTTGTCACCCACCCACTATTCAACCACTAAATGAGAGCCACACTTTCTGTTTGTTATGATAGCACCCCACTTCTGATACCAATTCCTAAATTATTTAGAGTAATGCTAGCAGCTGTATAAAAAGACTTTAGAATGCAATATTCATATAAAAATCCAGGTGTCTTTAACACAGGTCATTCTAGCCATCACTAGCCCATGCAGCAGGAAGAAGGAAAGAACATATCCAAGGCCAAATCTTTTCCCCTAAGAAATGGAAGTAGACGTTCCAGACATCTCACTCATTCACAGTTCATTGGTAAGAACCTAATCACACAGCCCTACCTGGCTGCAAAGAAGGCTGGGAAATGTGATCCCTCACTGGGCAACCAACCTCAGCTATATCTCTATAGCTGGGAAATGCCGTTCTTCACTGGGCAACCTATCTGTAAGTATGGAAGAAGAGGAGAACACATTTTTTTCCCCAAAATCTCAATAAGAAGAAAGAGGAAAAAACACTCTTTAGGATGATGGTGGTAGGAGATCCCAGGAAGACAATTTTGGAGTGTAAGTAAGGGCAGCCTTAATTTTGACCTTTGAAATAGGTCAAAAGGCTCTGAAAAAGATGTCCAAGAAAAGGGAGTAGATAGAATAAGTTATGTGTCTAGATTCTAGAGATGACATTTAGGCAGTTTACAGAAAGTGTCCATTATTTATTCAGCAACAACTTATTGAGCACCTGTTATATGTCAGGCACTATTCTAAGCGTTGGGGGGAAAACAGCATATGAACACAAAAATCACTGCTTCAAGCATCTCTTTTTATTATTTTCTTGAAACATGGATAATGAAGTAGTTTTTTTTTTTAGAGACAGGCTGGAGTGCAGTGGCATGTCTGTTCCCCAGGCTGGAGTGCAGTGGCATGATTATATCTCACAGCAGCCTTGAACTCCTGGGCTCAAGAAATCCTCTCATCTCAGCCTCCCCAGTAGCTGGGACTACAGCGTGTACCACCATGCCTAGTTAACATTTTTTCATTTTTTTTTTTTTTTTTAGAAGTGAGTGTCTTGCCATGTTGGCCAAGCTGATCTCAAACTCCTGGGCTTAAATGATCCCCCCACCTCAGCCTCCCAAATCTCTGTGATTATAGGAGTGAGCCATTGCACCTAGCCATGAATCTTACAATCTAGTGGAAATTCTAGTGCACCTGGGGTTGATTTAGTGATAAGTAAATAGAAAACTAGCAAATGTTTAAAAGAAATATTTGCCCCAAGGTGGGGGCAACTACTTTGAACTCTTGGCTGATTCTTTCAGTATTTCTATATTTCTAAATTAACATGATTCCACTGTTACTTCTGATTTTTCCTTTTTCTTCCCCTTTGCATTATCTGTTGACTTCCCAGATGAAAGATGAGGATTTTGCTATTTTTGATCTTCTTCATCCTTATTACAAATGTGAATCCTTCTCAGCCCCCTGGCCTCCCAATATAGTATAATTATAATGTTGGTTAGAGCAATATTTAAATTTTAACTTTATTATGACTATTAATAGATGAGTCATGTAGTAAATTGTGATTAATTTTTTTGTACAAGTTTTTGTTTTCAAGTTCTAGTGTAAATGTCACATTTTCAGGGAAGCCCTGAAGCATCCATCCCTCTCACCCCACAACCCCTTGCTTGGTCTTAGTCTATCTTGTGTTGCTGTAACAGACAAGATTGAGCACATTCAGGGTTGTATATGGCTATAGATGTGTTGCTCTAACAGAATATCACAGACTGGGTAATTTATAAAGACAAGAAATTTATTTCTGACGGTTCTGGAGGCTGGGAAGTTCAAATATGGAGGCGTCAGCATCTGGCAAGGAGCTTCTTGCTGCATCATCATTGGCAAAAGGCAAAAGAGTGAGTGAGGGAGAACTGAGCTCACTTTTATATCAAACCCATTCTCACGATAACCAATCCACTCTTGTGGATTGAATGAATTAATCCATTCATGAGGGTAGAGCCCCCATGACCTAATCACCTCTTAAAGGTCCCACCTCTTAACACTTTTGCATTGGGGATTGAGTTTCCAACACACGACCTTTGGTGGACACATTCAAGCCATAGCACCCCCTCAGTAGCATAGATGCCTCCGTTAATTCCTCTCACAAAACTTTGCTTTTTCTTGGCCAGCATCTGTTGTAAATGGATAATTATTTAGTTATAAGTCTCCTTAATGGACTGAGTGCTCCACAAGGGCAGGGATGGAATCTTCTTTTTTTTTATCCCAGTATTTCCAATGCTCTCAGTAATTCCTTATAGTCAGGGTCACTTAATGCCCTCATTAAAAATACAGGCTTGGGTTGGGAGCAGAAATGTGGTTACTGGTCGTGGGGGAAAAAAAATCTTGCCATAGAGATATATCTTCATGAACCTTCCCCTGGCCCTTTTCATTTTCATATCTACTTAATAGTATCAAAACATCTTGCCACAGAAAACTTAGAGGGTGAAATTATTCACATTATAAAATAATTGTATTTCAGAACGGTTACAGTGTCTCTTAAAATCTGAGCAGCTGTTTGTTTATAAATAACTAAACACTCTACACTAAAGGAGAACTGAAAAGGTGAAGTATTCCGAGTGATGGGATTCAGGACATGCTACCCCAGAATATGGCACTTTGGTATATTAAATATTTTAAGCTGAAGGAATTTGAGAAACAGCATGTACAGAAAGGGCTCTCTTCACCTGAAGCATGTTATAAAACCCTCAGGTAAGAAGTGCCCTCTCTCTAAGAGGATTGGAGCATCCTTATCTCTGAAGATGAAGGGACTCAAAGAGGAATCTAATGCACAGACCTTGCTAAGTTTTCCCCAGTTTACTACTCTTGGCTCACACCTTTTGTCCTATCACATTCTTCCATGACGCTCTACTCCGCATCAAACCTAACATAAAAGCGCTCAGCTTTAACCACTTCTTCAGATCTTCATTTCCTTATGAAGGCTCCAATTTCTTGTAAAGCTTATATGAAATAAATTTTTATGCTTTTCTCTTGTTAATCTGTCTTTTGTTACAGGGGCTTCAGCATAGAATCTAGAAGAGTAGAAGGAAAAGATATTTTTCCTCCCCTATACTAGCCACTGCTGAATTGGTATCAATCTGCAATTTAGATAAAGCAAATCTGAAATTATGATGATTTAAAAGCATTTTCATGTCATATGTTTAACTTGTCTGTGACTAGCCATGAAGCTAAAATACAGGATTTCCCTATACAATCCCAGAAACTTGACAACCCTCTATACTAAATGAATGGAATGGTGGTGATGTCCTAGATTTGAAACTGTTTTCTCAACTCACCTAAACTTATAAGAACCAGGTGCACACTTTAGTGTGCCAATTAATTAATTTACAATGAGAAGCACAAACTATTCTATTCTGCCCTGAAGTAAACCACAATGTCACCCCAAAATATGCCACTTTGGCATAAAAATTATTAATAGAACTGAAGGCAATTGAGAAGAAGTAGATACAGATGGTCCCTAACTTAACAATGATTCTATTTAAGATGTTTTGACTTCATGATGGTGTGGAACCAATACTCGTTTGGTACAGCCATTCTCTTTTTCACTTTCAGTACAGTATTCAATAAATTACACGAAATATTCAATACTGTACTATAAAATAGGCTTTACATTAGATGATTTGGCTCAACGCTTGGCTAATGTAAGTGTTCTAAGCACATTTAAGTTTGGCTAGGATAAGGTGTGATGTTTGGTAGGTCGGGTTTATTGGGATGTCACCCCATCATACGTTGAGAACCATCTGTACAAGAAAAGCTCCCTGCCCTTTCACTATCTGCTTAAAAGCAGGACATAAATTTTCAAAGGTGTCACTTCTCCTCTCTCTACCAGGAAGGACAAAAGTTAATCTCCAATGAGGTGCAGTTGCTTTTGCCTGTAATCCTGGCTAGTTGGGAGGCTGATGGGGAAGAATCACTTGAGCATAGGAGTTTTAGGCCAGCCTGGGCAACATAGCAAGACCCTTTCTCTAAAAAAATAGAAAAAAAATAATCATGAGAGACAACTTTAGAACCTTATCAGCCCACAGATGGCACCAGAAGAATCCACACACCAAACTTTACTAACTAGCCTGGGTCTCTACCATTAGTATCCCAGTATCTTTACCTTCCCACGGTTTGCCGCTTTCGGAAGCCTAAAACTGCATTCCTTTGTCCCGTCATTTCTCTACAAATTTATTGTTCTTTGCTGAAGATACTGTATAAACCCAAATTGTAAGCTACCTCTTTGATTTACTCTTCCTTGAGTTTTTCCCGTGTGTATCTGGGACGTGCATGTAACTAAACTTCTGTTTGTTTAGTTCTGTCTGTTTCCTTCTGTCTGTTTCCTCTTGATGTCTGGCTTTAAGGGCTCCCCAGTGGAGACCCTAGAAGAGCAGGATTTTTCTCTCCCCTATTCCCGCAAGGAGGGCTTGAGATGCAGGTTCAGTGCTTGTTCTTTAGCTCTCCACTTTCCATTCAGATCATCCCCCTCCTGTTAACGTGCCCTTTTTCCCGCTGAGTAGATATAGCTGATGAGACTGGGGTTTTCTTAGGTACACTGCAGGCCCAGCAGAGTTTCATTTTTGGACTTGCAAAGTTCCCAAATTTCCTCAGCAAAAGGTTGCTGTAGAGTTGATCTGTCCCATGTTGATTCTCGAGGGTATCCTGGTCCGCATGTTGTGGAGGTACCTGCCACTGCTCTTCGACAGCTGGCAGCTTCTAGGCAGAAGCAGGCCGGGTGTTTTCGCAGTCAGCAGCACAGGGCTGGGCCGGCGGTGAGTTTACGAGCGCTCACCTCGCAATTAGGAACCAGTCCCTCCGCTACAATGCCCGACACGGCTGCAAAGGGGGCGTGGGGACTCCCAAAGTTCCCCTTATCTAAATGTATACGTCCCTCAGGGAGATCTTATCCAGCCGAGGCAAAGTCACCACAGGGGGTTTCGGCTGGGCGCCATATAAAAGAGTTGCCACCAGGAAAAAAAAAAAAAAAAGGCACGAAGAAGAGGTGGGTGGACACCAAAGGCGCTTCGCCCACTAATAGAGCCCAGAGAGGACGCTGAGGTCTCTTTGAGTTTGTGCTTTTTGGCTGTTGTGCAAGTAGACGCACTATGAATTAATAAGCCGACTACAGGAGTTTCCCCTTCCACGCCTGCAAAGGGTGACAAACAGCAACACGCCCCCTCCGGCGCGAGACGCCAGTCTCCGCGCGAGACAGCCTGCCCGCTGAGACGCTTGCCCTTCCTACTGCCCGTCTCTAAGATGGCGGCGGCCGCGTCGCGGCCCCGCCCCCAAGCCAGCCGGCCCGCCCCGCCTCCTAGCCGCGCGGGGCTGCGCAGCGCGCTCCCGCCGCCCCTCCCCACACGAGCTCCACCCAGGTCGCAGGCAGCGCGGCCGGTGGCGGCTGTTTCCCGCCATTGTGCGAAGTGGAGGCTGGGGGCTGTACGCGCCGCGCCTGACTGCCTTCAGCAGCTCCTCGGCGACCGCCGCCGCAGCCGCTGCTCCCTGAGGCACGCGGAGGCCGGGCGGCCCACGCCCCGCTGTGCGTGGGAGGGCGCGGGCGAGGAGCGGCCGAGCCCCTGAGGAGAAGCTGGGCGCCGGCCACCCGGGCCGCGCCGACCCCGGCCCTCGGCGAGATGCCCTGTGGGGAGGACTGGCTCAGCCACCCGCTTGGGATCGTGCAGGGCTTCTTCGGTGAGTGGCGGCGTCGGGGGCGGGCCGCCGAGTTTACCGAGCCCCGGGGCCTGGCCCCGCCGCGCGGCCCCCACGCGGGACCATCTCGCGGGCTTACGCGGCCCTAGACGGTTCCCGGGGCCTGCGCCAGCCGGAGCTGGGACAGCCCGTGCCGGGGCCGCGGCTGGCCGGGGCCGCGACCGCAGGTGCCTTCCACCTGCCCGAGTCGCAGTTCCTGGCGTCCAAGGTTAGGTCGCGAGGACCGGGCTGTGATTGACGGCCTCACCCCCGGTGCGTGGCACAGCCGGGGACCCGAGCCCCGCGTACCGCAAACTCGGAGAGGTCCTTGAACCATGGGGAGGGCTCGCGGAGCCGTGGGGAGGCAAAACCACTTTGCCTGTGGGAAACCTACAGGATATTTCAAAACTTCCGGTGTGTCGGGGGAGTGCCTGCTCGCTTGCACAGAAGTTAGCTCTAACTCCTGTATTACACACATCCTCTCTTTTCAAGATAAAATTTCATGTTGTAGCTTAATTTTTATGCTGGGATGACTTTAAGAACCCGTCTAGCCTGTATCTGCTTCTGTGCCAGAGCTGGCAAGAAATGAACTACTTAAGTGAATTTCTACATAGAGCTGAGAACGCGGCGGGCTAGTTTAGTAAATTTTAGTGGCAATTGTTTTTTTTTGTTTTTTACATTACCGTGGCCAAGGGGGAGGTTGCAATTGTTATTGCTACTTTTCTGCTAAGGGTATGTGAAGAAAAACTTACATTTGTCGTTAATTGGACATTTTGACAACCCTCCCCCCTTCCCTGAGGTCTTTTTGCACTTATGAGTGGTGGAGACAGACCCAACCAGAAATCACTGTGTTAGATCGCCAACACCTGACTTGTCTGGAGTTTAGAGTTGTAAAGGGGCCTTAACTCAGTAATACTAGGGAGAAAAGCTAGTAAAAAGCCAAATAGTCCTTAGCACCTGAAACCGATGGCATAAAATACATACTATTTCTTGTAGGTAAGCCTCTCGTGCTCACCCAACAACTCTTTATTCATTTTATCTGTGATTCTAATTTGTGTATTTATATGGTTTCTCAGGCTGAAACTAAAGGCAGCACATGTTAGAAGAAAGCCTGGTTAGGCATCCGATTGTAGCCAGTGAACACTGGCAACCTGATAGAGGAAATAAAAAGTTACGTATGTATTAAAAAAACAAAACAAAAGTAGCCAGATTCGCTATATAGCAGTCAAGGGTGCTTTGAGAAAGTGGCATATATTCCTCCACTAAATCCTGGAATTGATGTTCATAATAATAATGTGGAACTCATAATTGATGTTCAAGAAATGGCCCCAAAATGTCAAATAAAGATTAAATTGTGGTATTGGTTTAAGAGGGTACAGACACGTAGGTACTATTTAGGAAAAATCTTTCCAAAGTAAAAAGGGTTGGTACTTAAAGGATTAAATTACTGATATTACAGAATTTATTTATGAGAAATACCCTATATCTTGGTCTTGGATAAATGAGATCGTTTTATATTTGATATAGATATGAATGTATTTGTGTCAGATTTTGTCTCCTAAGTGTATGATCCTAAGGGGCACCCATCTCATAGTACAGAAAGGGTATAATTTGGTTATAAAATACTGGCTTTATAGTATTTTATAAATTCTGCAGATCATTGTGGGAACCTGAAGCTTATTGATGTGTTTCTTCCCAGAATGTCCTGTTCTCAGGTTGTGTCTTACAGAGAAGTCATAATGTTTTTGTTAGAAGCTATTCTGAAGTATAGTATAAATTTTTGCTGTACTTTCCTATCACTGTGATTATACTGGATATCTTGTAATAATGGTATTATAAGTATTTGTGCGATAAGTAAGTTAAATTTGTAGAGACTTTTTGTTTTAGTGGGAAATTATTTTAAATCTATTTTTCCCCCAGATAGAAAGGTAATACATGTTTGTTGTACAAAAAAAAAATTCAGTAACATGGAATAGAATACAAAAGGCCTCTATAATCCTTCATTTTTAAAGATAACTACTGTTTGGTTCATGGTTGTCCAATTTATTTTCTTTGCATATATTTAGACAGTTTTTTTAAACTGAAAAATGCAATTTTGCTGTGCATATTATTCTAAAATATACATTTGTTAATACATCTTGAACATCTTTCCAACTGGGGATTTTTTCACATTCTTATTGTCTCTGTCATAGACTGTCATATAAACTTATTAACTCTGTCATATTATTTTAGGTTAGGTGTCTCAGTCTGGAGCTGAGCTGTCTAATACAGTAGCCACTTGTAACTATTTAAATTTAAATTAAAATTATACAAAATTAAAAGTTCATTTCCTTGGTGTTACCGCTTTTCAAGTGTTCAATAGCTACATGTGGATAGCAGGCTATTGGACAGTACAGATACAAAATATTTCTATCAGAAAGTCCTGTTGTACAGTGCTGATCTATAGTACTTTCTGGTTTAGTATGTGATGCTAGTTTTTTTGATAACCACCTGTTTACCAACTCTTCTTTCTCTTTTAGATTCTGAATTCTGTCATATGTTATCAGTTCTAGTTCCTAAGTATCTCTTGAATCTGTCCAGAAATCTTCATCTCCAATGCTACTGTCATAAATCAGGCCATTTTAGTTTCTTTCCTGAATGACTGGCAGAGCCTCTTAACTGGTCTCTTGCCTCTAGTCTTGCTTCTCTCTTCCACTCTGCACACTGGAATCAAGTCCTTTGATGACTTCTTGTTGCCGTTAATATCTGATCCAGGCCTTTTAAAGTGGTTTATGAAGCCCTTCTTGGCTCCATCCTTGCCTACCTGTCAGACTTCATCCTTGCATTCTTCCTCATATTTTCCATGCCAGCCATACTGACCTCTTTCAGTTCTTTGATTTTGAATCTTTTTTTTTTTT
>VBSM01003143.1:2078814-2089013 GCA_008086735.1 Cheirogaleus medius
GCCTCCCAGAGAGCTAGGATTACAGGCGTGAGCCACCGCGCCCGGCCAAATTTTGAATCTTGTGTATAGGCCTTTTGCACCTGCTGTTTCTTTTGCCTGGTTCTCCCTTCCATGCCATGTCTGCTCCCCTGGCTAAATCTTAACTTTTCCTTTGGGAACCTAAGTTGGGTACCAAGATGTGGGTACCCTTTGCTCTATGTTCCTGCAGGATCCTGTGTGTCCCTGGAAATTAACCTGTAGAGTGCATTGTTGAATTTCTATGTTTCATGGGCCCCTTTGCTAGATTTTGACTCTGGGAATTCAGGTCCAGTATCCTCATGATTCACCATTATATCCTCATTGATTAGAATATGCCTTGTACATTGAAGGTGCTCAGTGGACACTTGTTGAACAGAGGCAGTGGAAAGACTGATTAATCAGAAATGTTGTAAATTGGGATGGTTACTATGACCACAAATCTTAAGTTTAGGACACTCCTAGTGGGCTTTATGTTGGTTTAGAGAATGTGATCATACCAGGTATGAGTTACTTTCACATGTAAATCCTAATTCTTATTGGTTCAGATAAGAAACTTTGAAATTCTGCAGGTGGCCAGTCATAACTCTATGAATCATAATTCATCTTTGTGAACCAGTCTGTGTTTTGAATTTGTATCTGTCATATTATAGTTCTTGTGTAAAATTTTTCCTGTAAGCCTTTATAAAATGCCTCTAATGTTTCAGTTCTATTTTCTAACTGATTTTATATATAGAACATCGAGGTCCAAGGGCTTAAGTTTTAGGAATACTTCAGCAGATTTTTTTTTTTTTTTTGAGACAGAATCTCGCTCTGTTGCTGGGGCTAGAGTGCTGTGGCGTCAGCCTAGCTCACAGCAACCTCAAACTCCTGGGCTCAAGCAATCCTGCCTCAGCCTCCCAAGTAGGTGGGACTACAGGCATGCACCACCATGCCCGGCTATTTTTTTCTGTATATTTTTAGTTGGCCAATTAATTTCTTTCTATTTTTAGTAGAGATGGGGTCTCGCTCTTGCTCAGGTTGGTTTCGAACTCCTGACCTCGAGTGATCCTCCCGCCTCAGCCTCCCAGAGTGCTAGGATTACAGGCGTGAGCCACTGAGCCTGGCCTATAGCAGATCTTTATTGGGCTCTATTATGTGTATAATGTTAATGGCTCAGTCCTCACAGTGATTATTCATTTACTGACCCACATCAAATTGCTTCCCTTAAATAAATGTAGGAACCTTAAATTTAAAAAAAAATTTTGTACTGTACTTTTTCTTTTAATCATTTTTTTTCACCTAAAAAAGGAAATTTTCTTTCAATAACTGATTTTAATTCAGAAGAAATAGGAGTATTTATCAACTCTGATTTCTTTCACTGTTTTCTCTTTTGGATGTTGGTTGGACCAAAATCATTATTGTTGGTTGTATTTAAAGTTCTTTGGTTGCATCTGACAGAACTAGACTAGCTCATGCAAAAAAGAGCAGTGTTTTTTGGAGGAGGGCAGGGTGGAGTATTTTATCACCAGCATTTTAGAGAATTTAAAGCAATAATAAAATGAACTAAAAGTCGGTCTGCTTTGTATTATCAAATTCACACCCTTATTGTATGTACCCAGCTTTGATCTCTCCTACCACCCTGTCCTTGGTAGGCCACTGAAAAAAGTAATTTATTAATTTTTTAAAGTTTTATTTTTTAGAGACAGGGGTCTCGCTGTATTGCCCAGGCTGGTCTCAAACTCCTGGGCTCAAGTGATTCTCCTGCCTCAGCCTCCTGAGTAACTGGGATTACAGGCATGAGCCACTGCATCTGGCTCAAAAAAGTAATTTATATTAAGACTATAGACCCCAAAGGCAGAGAGAAAGTGGTTGGGTATTCTAAGAGACTGAGTGGAATCAGGACTGGAAAGCTAACAGGAATCCAAGCAGCTCTTCGCAGTTTTTCTCTCTTAAACTACATTCATCTCTGCACACTAACTTTCTCTTTGTCTATTCTGTAGCTCCCAAATTCACTCATTCTCAGTTCCAATCCACATTAGCTAGCATCTTTATCTTTTTTTTTTTTTTCTTTTTTTTTGAGACAGAGTCTCATTCTTTTGCCATGGCTAGACTGCAATGACATCATCATAGCTCACTACAACCTCAAACTCTTGGGCTCAAGGGATCTTCCTGCCTCAGTGTCCCAAGGAATTAGGACTACAGGCGCATACCCATGCTTGGCTAATGTTTTTTATTTTTCGTAGAGATGAGATCTTGTTATTGCCCAGGCTGATCTTGAACTCCTGGGCTCACGCAGTCCTCCTGCATTGGCCTCCCAAAGTGCTAGGATTACAGGTGTGAGCCACCATGCCCGGCCCCATTTTTTTTTTTTTTAATGACTGAAAATAATATTCTGTTTTATGTTTATATACCACATTTTGTTTATTCATTCACTGTTGGACACTTGGGTTATTTCCAATTTTTGGTTTTTTCCTTTTTTGGATGCAGGGTCTCACTCTGTCACCCAGGCTTGAGTACAGTGGCACAATCTTAGTTCACTACACTGCAGCCTCCAACTCCTGGGCTCAGAGGATCCTCCTGCCTTAGCCTCCCTATGACTACAGGCGCATGCCACCATGCCCTGCTAATTTTTAAAATTTTTTTGTAGAGACAGGGTCTCACTATGTTGCTCAAGCTAGTCTTGAACCTTCTGGTCCTGCCTCAGCCTCCAAAAGCACTGGAATTACAGATATGAGCCACGGCACCTGGCCTATTTCCACTTTTAGGCTACTGTGAATAGTGCTTCCATAAATATCCGTGTACAAGTTTTTGTGTGAATATATGTTTTCAGTTTTCTCTGGACTATACCTAGTGTTAGGATTGCTAGGTCATATGATAATTTTATGTTTAACTTTTTGAGGAACTACCAATCTTTTCCATAGTGGCTGCGCCATTTTCCATTTCCACTAGTAATCCATATCCTCTTTAGTTTCTCCATCTCCTCTCCAACCCTTGTTATTTTCTGTCATTAGTCATAGCCATTCTACTGGGTGTGAGGTGGTATCTCATTTTTTACGTTTCATCTCCCTAATAATTAGTGATATTAGTTAGCATCTTATTGTGCACATTGGCTATTTATAATATATAGCTTCCTTGGAGAAATGTCTATTCAAAATCTTTGCAAATTTTTAATTGAGTTTTTTTTATTGTTGAGTTTAAGAATTTTTTATATATTCTGAATTTTAGACCCTTACCAGATATATGACTTGCAAATATTCTCTCCCATTTTGTGAGTTCTTTTCATGTTCTTGATAGTATTTCTTTGCATGAAAGTTTTTAATTTTGGTAAAGTTCATTTTATTTTTCCTTTGGTTGCTTATGCTTTTGGTACCATATTTAAAAAAACCATTGCCTAATCCAAGGTCTCAAACATTTATGCCTATGTTCCTTCTAAGAATTTTAGTTTTAGCTCTTATATTTAGGATTTGATCCATTTTGAATTAATTTTTGTATATGGTATGAGGTAGGGGTCCAAATTCATTCTTTTGCATGTAGATATCCAGTTGTCCCAGATTTGTTGAAAAGACTATTCTTTGCTCATTGAATGATCTTGGCACCTTTGTTGAAATCAGTTGATCTTAGATGTGTAGCTTTATTTATGAACTAACAGTTCCATTTCATGGCCTGTATGTCTGTTCTTATGCCAGTACCATGTTGTCTTGATTACTGTAGCTTTATACTAAGTTTTGGAACCAGGAAGTTCATTCTTCTTTTTAAAGATTGTTTTGGCTACTCAGGGTCCCTGGCATTTCCATATGAATTTTAAGGTCAGCATGTCTATTTAGGCTGTTGGATTTTTTATTGGGATTGCATTGAATCTGAGGTGCTTTTGAGTACAGATTTATGGGCTCTAGAGCTAGATTGCTTCTTAACTACAGGCCCATACCCAGGATATTTGACTGCCTGAGTGGATCAGTTTTTAACACCTGCCTTCTCTATAGTACAGAATTATTTTCAGTAATAATTATAAAATTAAAATGTACACAATGCCAAAAGTATTACATATTTCAAAATAGACCCAGACATCCCTTCTCTCCCCCACAGTAGTTATAGCTACCTAGTAGTTTGAATTTTGGTCTTTTAGTTTTTGGGGGTTTTTTTCAATTACAATTTTTTTTATTTCAAAATATTACGGGGGTGGTCTTTTAGTTATACTTTAATATATTTTATATAAACAAGTGATAACTAGTAAGTAAATTTTAATGAAATTGAAATGTCACAAAAGACACAGGGCAGGCAACTACCAAATCATATCACTGGTGGAGCTAACACATTTTCTTGATTTATTCTTTAGTTTTAAAGGAAATAGCTTAAAGAGAATAAATTTTAGTAAAGATATCTTTTAAATCTAGTAAAATATTTCACATAAGTTAAAATTTGCACCTTCTACACCTCAGTTCACATTGCTTCACCGTTAAATATTTTATTTAAATGTGTTTTAAATATAAGCACAAAGAAAAAGACTCACAAGTTGTCCCATAGAAGATAGACTTGAAATAATTCGTTTTTTCATCTTTATAATCATTGTCTTACTGTTAATTTCAAATCTATTGTATACATCAAGACTCTACAGTACCATAGGAGTTATGGGGCACTAACTGTGCCCTAGTAAGTTTGGACTATTCTGAACAATTTAGATAGATTTACTCTTCAAACCAATATGTGTAGCTAAGTCCATGTTGGGAGCCAACTGTGTACTGAAGAGTCTCAGAATTAACTTCATTTAGAATGCAATGATTATTAAAGGGCAAGTAGTACAAATGTGCTAATTTGACACTTACACATATATTATTAAAACTCAGCAGTAACCACAAAAATTATTTAGGATTTAGACCAACAGAAGATTTTCCAAGAAAGAGTATTGTGTCACTGACATCGTTTAGAATTATCAATGAATGGTGATGGTAAGTTTATGATTAGTTGGTTTTATTTTTAAATTCTCTACAAGAAATGCTGCTTATTGCCTGCATCCAGGGTATTCTTAACCACTTTTTAATAGGCTACTAATTGGCCCCTCTTAATTTGTTTAGTGTAACTGTGTCATGTTAACTTTTTTTTAACCTCAATTTTGTCATCTATTAATTGGGCATAATAAGAGAACCCATTTCTTCAGGCCTATTGTAAGGATTAAATGAGGTAATACATGTAAAATGCTTAGAATAGTGCCTGGCATTAAGAGTTCATTAAACTCATTACTATTACTTTGTTATCATTTATAATTTACATTATTATTCTAAATTATATATATACATATATATATACACACATACACCTCCATTTGAGTCTCTCTTTCTCCCATCTTGGTTTTTGTTTCTTATATATATTTTGAGCACCTTATTATTTAGAACAATTTTAGGTTCATAGCAAAATTGAGTGGAAGGTACAGAGATTTTCCATATACTCCTTGCTGTCACACGTACATAACCTCTCCCTATCAGCATCCCCCAGCAAAGTGGTACATTTGTCACAATAAACCTACGTTGACATGTCATTATCACCTACAGTCCATAGTTTACATTAAGGTTCACTCTTGGTGTTGCACATTCTGTGGGTTTTGACAAATGTCTAACAACATATACTCACTATTATAGTATCATACAGAATAGTTTTATTGCCTTAAAAATCCTCTGTGCTCTGCACATGCGTCCCACTCTCCCCCCAACCCCTGATGTTTTTGCCTTTTCTGGAATGTCATATAATTGGAATCATATAGTATGTTCTTTTCAGATTGGTTTCTTTAACTTAGTAATATGCATTAAAGATTCTTCCATGTCTTTATGTAGCTTGATAGCTCTTTTAATAATGAGTAATATATTTTTCTGTAAGTACTACAGTTTTATCCATTCACTTCCGGGAGGACTTCCTGGTTGCTTCCAAGTTTTGGCAATTATGAATAAAGCTGCTATAAACATTGTATGCAAGTTTTTATGCACATGTTTTCAACTTTTAGGTAAATACCAAGGATTCTGATTGCTGGGTTATATAGTAAGAGTATGTTCAGTTTCATAAGAAATTGCCAAACTATCTTCTAAAGTGGCTATACCATTTTGCCTTCCACCGGCAGTGAATGAGAGTTCCTGTTGCACCACATCCCGGTAGCCATTTGGTGTTGTCAGTGTTCTGGTTTTGGCCATTCTGATGGGTAGATAGTCTACGGCCATACCAGCCTGAACGCGCCCGATCTCGTCTGATGGGTAGATAGTGGTATCTTATTGTTGTTTTAATTTGCATTTACCTAATCACATATGATGTGGAACATCTCTTCATATCTTATTTGCTATCTGTATGTCTTCTTTGTTATGCTGTCTTTAGATTTTTGGCTCATTTTTTAATTGGGTTCATTTTGTTGAGTTTTAGGAATTCTTTGATAATACATGGATAACAGTCTTTTATCAGATAGGTCTTTTGCCAATATTTTCTCCTGGTCTGTGGCTTGTCTTCTCTCTTGACAATTTCTTTCACACAACAGAAAAATTATAATTTTAATGAAGTGCAGCTTATAATTTCTTTCTTGCATGGATTCTGCCTTTGGTATTGTAGTTTAAAAGTTATTGCCAAACCCTAGGTCATCTAGATTTTCTCCTGTATTATCTTCTAGGAGTTTTATAGTTTTGCATTTTACATTTAAGTTTGTGATCCATTTTGTGTTAAGTTTTTTGTGAAGGGGATAAGGTCTGTGTCTAAAATCTTTTTTTAATGTGTATGTCCAATTGTTCCGGCATCATTTGTTGACAAGGCTGTCTTTTCTCTATTTTATAATATTACTCTTGCTTTTTTGTCAAAGAATCAGTTGACTACACTTATGTGAGTCTGTTTCTGGCGTCTCTGTTCTGTTCCATTGATCTTTTTGTCTGTTCTGTCACCAGTACCAGTACTTGTACTGTTCTGTCACCAGTACTTGATTACTGTGGCTGTATATTAAGTCTTGAAGTTGAGTAATGCCAGTTCTCCAACTTCTCCTTCTCCTTCAGTATTGTATTGTCTATTCTGGGTTGTTGCCTTGCAATATAAACTTCAGGATCAGTTTGTTGATGCCCACAAAATAACTTGCTGGGATTTTGATTGGGATTGCATTGAATCTATAGATCTGGTTGGGAAAAACTCAAAAATTTTGACATTATTGTATCTTCCTATCCATGAGCATGGAATCTCTCCATTTATTTAGTTCTTTGATTTCTTTTACCAGAGTTTTGTGGTTTTCCTCATATAGATCTTATATATATTTTGTTAGATTTATACCTAAGTATTTCATTTTGGGGGTATTCATGTAAATAATATTGTGGATTTGTTTGTTTATTTTTTGAGACAGGATCTTGCTCTGTTTCCCAGGCTAGAATGCACTGGTGTCATCATAGCCCACTACAACCTCTAACTCCTGGGCTCTAGCAATCCTCCCAGCCTCAGCCTTGCAACTAGCTGGGACTACAGGCATGTGCCACCATGCCCAGCTAATCTTCTGTTTTTTTGTAGAGATGGGGGTCTTGCTATATTGTTCCGGCTGGATGTTTTAAAATTTCAGATTCCACTTGTTCGTTGCTGGTATATAGGAAAGTTATTAACTTTTGTATATTAACTTGTATCCTGCAACTTTGCTTATAATTACTAGTTCCTACAGTTTTATTTTCAATTTTTTTATCTTTTCGGCAGAGACAGTCTTACCATCTGAGAACAAAGATAGCTTTATGTTTTCCTATCAGTATACCTTTTGTTTCCTTTTCTTATCTTAGTGCATTACCTATGACTTCTAATACAATGTTGAAAAGGAATGGTGACAAGGGACATCCCAGCCTTTTTCCTAATCTTAGTGGGAAAGCATCTAGTTTCTCACTTAAAGATTGCTTTCCTTTTAAATGTAAAGGCATATTCTAAAACTCCTTTTCCCCTGCAACAACTTCAGATACTATTTCAGGGCTACCACTTTATAAGATGAGAAAATTGGTGCCTCTATACTGCTCTCCTTTGCTTCAACCCAGTTTGTCTCAGATGTTGTGCATTTCCACAGTTTATAATATTTACATTCTGTCTATAACCTTTTTGTGCTTTGTCTGATAGAATTATAAAGGTTAAACATGAGTGAGTAGTATTTAAAGTATTATAATTATGTAATTTCCCTGTGGGCCTACTTACTAGAGTGTCTGGACAGTAGGGAAGGAAGTATAATCCTCTCATTAAATTATTTTAGGGACAGTATTTCAAGAATCAAGGTCAAGTGGTTTCTCTTACACTCCTAAGCTTACTATTAAGTTATAATTTTTTTTTTCTTCAGAAACAGAGTCTTGGTCTGTCACTCAGGCTGGAGTGCGGTGACATAGCTCACTACACCTCCAACTCCTGGGCTCAAGTGATCCTCCTGCCTCAGCCTCCTAAGTAGTTAGTACTACAGGTACACACCACCACGGCCAGCTAATATTTTTTTTAAAAATTTTTTAATACAGATGAGGTCTTGCCGTGTTGTCCAGGCTGGTCTCAAACTCTTGTCAAGACAGTTTATAATTTTTTACTCATAAGTAGGTTTTGACATTGTAAATGCTTAATTCTATAACTCCTGATATGCTCATATTTTTTCCCTTTAATCTTTTAATGTATCTGTGCTAATAGATATTCTAATAATGAACTACTCTTGCATTATTGGAACAAGTACTGCTTGATTGTAATCTTTTCATACTCCATTGGATTCAGTTAACTAATAGTTTATAGAGGATTTTTGCATCTTTATTTTTTGTGAAATTGGCCTGAAACTGCAAAATTATCTGGATTTGGGACTTCATGGGAGTTGGAGGGAGGATTACTTACTGTTTTTTTTGTTTCTCATATTGATATTAGACATACAATGTTCTTTGAAATGTGATAAAAATAAGAACTCTGAGTCAGCCAATCTTGTATGCCAATTTTGGCAATTTATGTTCTTTCAAAAATGTATACATTTCATTTCAAGCTTATTAGTTCATAGCTCATGATATTTTACATAGTTTCTAGAAACTTCTTTTAGTTTGTAGTATTTCTCCTTTTTTCATTTTGTTATGTATCCTGCTATCCATAGTTATTTTTTCTTTTGGTAATATGTTTTATTTGTATTCTCTTGTTTTTATTTATGATTTTATTTTTTTTCCTTAGATCTCCCTTACATGCCATTATTCTTTATTTGTTTATCTTTTTCTCCTGAATAGGCTTGCCAGAAAATTTGTCTTAATGTTTATCATTTGTATTGGTGTTTTTGGTTATCCATTTCATTCATGTCTGCCATTAGCTTTACTGTTTCCTTTTTTACTCCTAGTGTTTATTGCTCTTTTTCTAGCTCCTTACGTAGAATATTAATACACTCATCTATTTTCATTCTTTCTTGGTATTTGATAAATATGTTCAAATCTATAGCTTTTGAATAAATATATTCAAAACTATAACTTTAGTGTCACACAAATATTAACCTGTATAAATTCCTTCATTATCCATCTGAGAGCATTTTATAATTGCCCCTACAAATTCCTTTCTAAGCTAAGAATTATTTAATAGTATATATTTGTTTTTTGGTTTTGTTTTTTTATTATAGGTATGAGGGTATTATTATTTTAGGCTTTTCTTTTGTATCTGAGTTCATATTTTGTCACATTTTAATCAGAGAACATGTTACACATCTGATAACTATTGAGGTTTCTATTATTGCTAGTACATAGAAATTTTTGTGAGTGTGTTACACTTACTAAAAAATGCATTCTGTTTGGAGGTTTATTTATCTATTTGAGAGTTTGTTAATTATCTTATTCACATCTGCTATGTATTTACTTTTATTTTGGGGGCATTGTATTTCTGAGATTGCTGTGTTATAGTCTCTAATTGTGATTGCTGTTTTTGTTTTTCTCTTTAGTTCTGTAAATTGTTGCTTTATGGATTTTGAGGCCATATTAGGTGCATGTGTGTTGTATTTTCTTGAAGAATGGTAATTTAATTTACTTACATTTGTGTTATTACATTTCTTTTTATTATTGAATAGACATTTGACATTATCATTTTCTCTAAGCTCTTCCAGCATTTTATTTATATTATTTATTTGCTCAAAACCATTTTTTTTGTAGGTGTTCTTCATTGAGCTGAGTTAGTCCTCTGATTTGTGCCATTTGCTTTTTAGGTTTGTTGCTTAGCTATCATATTGGGATTTTTTTTTTTTT
>VBSM01003143.1:2091045-2101349 GCA_008086735.1 Cheirogaleus medius
GCCTCCCAGAGTGCTAGGATTACAGGCGTGAGCCACCGCGCCCGGCCTGGGAATTGCCTCTTTACTCTGCTTTCCTCTGGAATGGCTTAGCCTTGAGACAGATTTTGGTCACAGTAGCCACATGTAGCTTCAGGATTATAACCTATCAATATTGCAACCCCCATTAGTAAACCTATTCCTGGACTTGTCTTTGATTTGTTCACTCTAAAACCAAACACCAGAATCATTGTGAGGCCTAGGTCAGGTATACCCTTGAACTGAAAGCGAGGGTGCAGTGGTTGCTCCCTCATAAAGAAAGTACATGACAAAAGGTGGGGAATGGAAGCTAGTCTTGCAAAACAACATATTTTCACAACATTAATTCCTTGGTAGCTCTTATGTCCCAGTATTGCTAGTTCCTGGGGACATGAAGGTTAATTGTGAATAAAGAGCAAATTTGTGGGCTGGTATTGAAAACTTGATATGTATGGCCTTGTTTAGTTTTTGTTTGTTGGTTTTATTCTCTTACAAGCACTTAGTACTCCAAGTACTTGACTTTCTAGTAGTGCCCATCCTTGTCCTTGGATTACCATTATTGTTTCTTCCCTCAGAGTGCCCTACATCTAGAATATGTGATTCCTTTATACTTCAGCATGTTTCATTTCTACACCTCTTTCAAGGCCTAGCTCAAATACCATCTCTTTCAGAAACCCTCTCTGAGATTCTTTGATACACCTTAGTTTTTCTTCTTTGCTTTTAAGCCATTATTTTATTCATAGCTTATTTTAGCTCTCAATATCCTTGTAGCACCTGGCAGAGTGCTGGGCAAACAGTAGGTTTAATAAATAATGTACAGTTATTGCTGCACTCTTGATTTTGGGGGAATTATCTATTCCTTTAATTGTCCAGCAGTACCAGATACTTTTAAGTTGGCCCTTACTTTAGAAAATTGTGTTGGTATACTTGCAAGTTACTTAGAAGTAACTTATGCTCCCCAATTACTGCTTTTTTTTTTTTTTAAGACAGAGTCTCGCTCTGTCACCCCAGCTTGAGTGCACTGATGTCATCATAGCTCACTGCAACCTCAAACTTCTGGGCTCAAGCGATCCTCCTGCCTCAGCCTTATGAGAAGCTGGAACTACAGATGTGCAACACAATGCCCAGCTAATTTTTTCTATTTTTGGTAGAGACAGGGTCTTGTTCTTGCTCAGGCTAATCTCGAACTCCTGACCTCAGGTGATCTTCCCACCTCAGCCCCCCAGAGTGCTAGAGTACAGTCGTGAGCCAGTGCCCATGGTCCCCAATTACTGTCTAATGTAGCTCCATCACCCGTTATCTGGTATGTTCATGTTTCTTACACAAATGCAGTCAGAATAGTATTGTTGAGGTCACAGTCATGGCTATGTATAAGTCTTTTCTTTAAACATCCATTTTGGCTACATACAGAAATACTCCTTTTTCCCCCCAATTCATTGATCATTTATTGGTACACATCTAGTAGAGCAGTGATTCTTAAACTTCAGTAGAGTCACCTAGAAGGCTTTTTAAAACATGAGTCCTGAGGGTCCACCCCAGGAGTTTCTGATTCACTAGGTTTGGGGTTGGCTGAATAATTTGCATTTCTAACAAGTACTCAGGTGATACCAATGATGCTGGTCAGGAAACAGGCTTTGAGGACCAGTTTACTAGTGGGTTTAATCCTCATGCATCAGAATCACCTGATTTCAGAACTGGTCACCTTAATTTCAGAACTGGTCTTTGTCCAATTAAGTAAAAGTGTTTGGAAGCTTTGCTAAAGCATGGTGTTGGCAGGATTTTACGAGCATTTCTAACAGAATCAGCTCTGTAACAAATGTGGACAAAATTTTTTTACTCCACATCTCCATAGCATCTGTGTGATGAATATGAATGGTGGCAGGATTGGCCAACTGTGTGGTTTGGTGGTTTTAGTTCACATAAATCTGTATTCCATCAATAACTCTTTGGGGTCTTGGCTAATTCCTTTAGGTGCCTCCTGCAGATTGTTTATTAATTGTAAGGGATAAATAGTAGCTGTACAGTGCAGAAATTGACAATCATTTGACTAGGTGATCAAAATTATCATTACCAAAGAGGGGAAGATGGATATCATGTCTATCCAGATACCATACCTTTAGAAGGATACAACATCACTTATATAATAGTCTGATTGGTCATACTTGACTGGAATCTATCTAATATAAGGAATCAGACAAATCCAAAATGAGACTCATTCTATTTTTTCTTAAAGGACCTGTATTATTCTTAAATAGCAATATCATAAAAGATAAAGATTGAGAAACTATTCTAGATTAAAGAAAATTAAAGAAATTTAATAGCTAAATGCAATATATGATCCTAACCTGGGTCCTGTACTGAAGGGAAAAAGTGCTGTAGAGCTGCAGTCTCCTGGGCTGTGGACCAGTACTGGTCAGTGGCCTGTTAGGAACTAGTCACAGCAGGAGGTGAGCAGCAGGCAAGTGAAGCTTCATTTGTATATATAGCCACTCCCTATCACTCGTATCACTGCATAAGTTCCGCCTCCTGTCACATCAGTGGCAGCATTAGATTCTCATAAGGAGTGCACAACATAGATCTCTCGCACGTGCATTTTATAGTAGGGTTCATGCTCCTATGAGAATCTAATGCCTGATGATCTGAGGTGGAGCTGAGGGGTGCTGGGGAACAGCTGCAAATACAGATTATCATTAGCAGAGAGGTTTGACAGCACAGTAAATGTAATGCACTTGAATCGTCCTGAAAACACCCCCTCACCCCCACCCATGTCTGTGGAAAAATTGTCTTCCATGAAACTGATCCCTGGTGCCAAAAAGGTTGGGGACCACAGCAGTAGAGGACAGAATTAGATCATGTGATAAATTGAAATATGGAGAGGTAAAATTATGTATAATAGTGCAACTTAATATTAAATGGATCAGAAAAATATATATGAGAGATAGAGCAAATGATAAGCAAATGGGGCGTGGATGTGGATGTTCTTTGCAACTTTGAGATTATTCCTGAATTAAAAGTTAAAAAAAAATAAAAACCAAACACCCTCTGCTCTTCGTTTCAGGGTAGTTGAAAAGATTTTTTAAAACCTACCTTAAAATGTTTTTAAAAAAGTGTTTTGCAAATGCTGGCTCATATACTGCTTAGTCTAGGTAGCCTCATAGCTCATGTTCTCAGCTAGCTTGTTAGCTCTAGGGAGCTTGCAGGAGGTCAGCATCCTCCTGATTTATAATATCCAACCCCCAGTAGGGCGGCAGCTTGAGTGTCTTGTGTAGTGCTTCAGACACACTGAAGTATAAAATTCATCATTCTATCTAAAATTCATTCTATCATAGTAGCAAATTTTAGTTCAGTTTTAACTGTCTAAACTAATGTGTGATTCACCTGATGGTAGTCTGTCATATATTTTACCTTTTAGCTTTGAAAAAAAATGTTTCTCTTTCAGCCCAAAATGGAGTTAATCCTGACTGGGAGAAGAAAGTAATTGAATATTTTAAGGAAAAGCTGAAGGAAAATAATGCTCCTAAATGGGTAAGCTTATTGCTGTTTTGGGGGAGAGGGTTGGACAGACTATAGTTTCTTTCAGTAGAGTAGTAACCCACATGTAATTTAAAAATACATAAATTACTGTGTACTCCTGCTTTACGTACATTTGTATGATAGTAAAAGATTTTGGTCTCTTTTGCAACTTAAGTTCAAACAGTTAAATGCTTCTATATTGTACCTCTAGGTGGCAGTAAATGACCACATTACTTCTTAAGGCAAATCTTAAATTGCAAGAGCTTCGATTACCTTTGTTTTATTACCTTCATTTTAAAAGAATTGGCATGTACTATTTTTAAGAGAAGAGCTCAACAGAGCAAATGCCTTTTTGCTAACTGAAAAGTATATTCTGAAGGAAAAGCATCCTTTTACATTATGGTCAAATGTTATCTTACAAACTTGTAAGAACTTGGAAAGTACTTTTGTCCCAACAATTATGTTATGTTGACAATTAAGACTATGTGGCTCCTTAATGGAGCCAATGATATGTGTGTGTGTGTGTGTGTGTGTTGCAGTTTGAGTCGATTATATATGCTTAATGTTTTATAGACAGAATATTTTGTTGACTTATGTAATTGTTTTCCTTTAAGGTACCATCATTGAATGAAGTTCCCCTTCATTATTTGAAACCTAACAGTTTTGTGAAATTTCGTTGCATGATTCAGGATATGTTTGACCCAGAGTTTTACATGGGAGTTTATGAAACAGTTAACCAAAACACAAAAACACGTGTATGTATTGCTTTTTTCATGAAACTTTCTGCTTATAATTTGTGTTATTAATTTTGTTCTTTGTTTATGGTATTGTTGATTCTGGTATATTGATGTAATACTCTTATCCTATATTTTGGTCATAGGTTCTTCATTTTGGAAAATACAGGGATGTAGCAGAGTGTGGGGTATGTATTTTTAAGATATATAAAACATTTTTAATAAGAATTTTTTCCTAAGCAGAGAATTTATTATTTATTTGATCTTAAATTTATCTTGTATGTAAATAAGTTTTAAGAAATCATGTGAAATGTTTTCTTCATTTGGCTTTAAGAGTTTTTCTGGTATGATTTTTTTTATCTTCTAAAGATCTTTTAGAAGAGAGAATATTGTAAATGATAAAATTAATTTCTTTCTATAATATCTATATACTTGGTTTAAAAATTCACAGGTTATGATGAATTCTTTTAAAATGAAAGTAGGCCAAGCCTGGTGGCTCATGCCTATAATCCCACACTTTGGGTGGCCACGGTGGGAGGATCGCTTGAGGCCAGGAGTTTGAGACCAGCCTGAGCAACATAGCGAGACCCCATGTCTACAAAAAATTAAAAAGTTAGGTGGGCATGGTGGTGCATGCCTGTAGTCCCAGCTACTTGGGAGGCTAAGGTGAGAGGATCACTTGATCCCTGGAGGTTGAAGGTATAGTGAGCTATGATTAAGCCACTGCACTCCAGCCCAGGCAGCAGAGTGAGACCCTGTCTCTAAAAAAGAAAACTAAAATACAATGAAATGAAAGTAGAATATTAACTTAGGGCTTAGCATTTGCTTGATTAAATATAATTAAGTCCTGTCCTTTTTTCCTGGGAGAAAAAATATTTTTAATGAACTTAAACAGTAATAGAAACTCTTACATATCAATAATGGGAGGGAAGAAAGCAGAATATTGGATATAACTATAATTGTGAAAGGGAGGGGTAGTCTTAAGAAACTTACTAAAGGAGTAGATGTACAGGAACCACAGTATATCTGCATTTTGTTTGCATTGCTTTTCTGTTATAAGGGAACAATATGCAGGATAAAACAATTTCAACATGCCTGGTGCCGTAGCTGGGGAAGGTTTAATATTCATTTCTAGTGTAATAGTAAAAAAGAGGCCAGGTGCGGTGACTGACGCTTGTGATCCTAGCACTTTGGGAGGCCAAGGTGGGAGGATTGCTTGAGGCCAGGAGTTCAGGACAAGCCTGAGCAAGAGCGAGACCCCATCTCTACAAAAAAAAAAATAGTAAGAACAATTATATCAACATGTCAAAATAAATGTTATCACCAAAAATGTCTCCCACAGTTTGCTCTTTGTTTTTCGTGTGTTTCTGTTGAAACACAGACCCTGATTTTCAATTGTTAGAAAGAAAACAAGTACCACAGGTGGAGATTGACTAGGCAGGGGCCCAGTAGAAAAGTGGGACCTCTGTGGAGTTACGTACATTCTGGGTCTAGTTTTCTGCTTTGTGAATCCAGAATCTTAGTTTATCAGTTTATCTAGTCCTTGGAATCTAACTCCTGCTTACTGAAACCTCAAGAGATGAATATGTCAAACCCTAATATTAACCTGTTAAATTCACAGTAGAAGTTGCTCCTGATCAAATAAAGTATTCTAGATCAGTGGGCAGATCTGGACAGAAGGACAGCCCTAATTTGGAAGGTTACTGCGAAGATTTTATTAAACAAAAATGTAACTTCCAACAATTATTTAGAGTAATGAACTCATTTGAAAGATGGCACTTCAGGTCTCCCAATGTCTTTTTCTTTTAGAGTGTTTCCATAAGATAAATATTGTTCCAGGTCTAATGGATCAACTTTATAAATGCCTACTGTATCCTTTATTTGAGGAGCCCTAATACATTAGGGTAATATATTAATACATAAGTTTTTCTAGTACACAATAATGGAATATAGCTCAGTAATCTCAACATTTGAAAATGGGCCAGTGAAATAGATGAGACTATCCATTTGTAACACTACCAAAGGCTAAGACAGAGTTTATATTAGACCATTAAATATGAAATGTCCGATTTCAAATCAGAAATGTAGTTTATTATATCTCAAAACAAACAGTACATTAAGCAAAGTGTGCACCTAAACTGGCGACACAGTTTTGCCATCTTAACAGTAGCTTGTTTATGCCAGCAGTGAAGAAGCCTGGAGAGCAAGTGGCAATGAAATCACGAAAGGTGTTTTCCACAGCTTGTTGAGAATTGAATATCTTTCCTTGGAAGAAGTGGTCCAAAGCCTGGAAGACGTAGTAGTCAGTTGATGCAAGGTCCAGTGAATATGGTGGATGATAGAGAGTTTCCAAGTCCAGCTTCTATAGCTTGAGCAGCATTGTTCATGTAACATGTGACCGAGCATTGTCTTGCAAGAGGATTGGGCTATCTCTGTTGACCAATCTCAGCTTCTTCATCACAAGCATCCTCCTCATTTCATCCAGTTGGTTGCAGCAAACATACACTATAATCGATGGATCAGATTTCATGAAGCTGTAGTGGATAATACCTGCGCCAGACCACCCAACAGACACCGTTAGCTTCTTTTGATGAATATTGGGTTTTGGACTGTGTTTTGGCACCTCATCTTTATCCAACCATTGGGCCAAATGCTTGTGATTATCAAAAGAATCTATTTTTCATCACATTTAACAATACTGTGTAGAAATCGTTCACCTTTATGTCATGACAGCAAGAAAGGCAAGCTTAGAGACGATTTCTCTGCTGATGCTTGCTTAATTTGCATGTATCCAGCTGCTTTACCGTGCCGATTTGTTTCAAATGATCCAATGTTTTTGGACCATTTGGTCAAACCTTGCTGCTAATGCACCTGTGAGTTGAGATGGATTCACTTCCATTGCAGCTTTCAGCTCATCATTATCCATCTTGGTCTCAGGTCACCCATGTGGCTCATTTTCAAGATGAAAATCACCAGAACAGAACTTCTCAGACCATCAGTGTACTGTATGTTCATTAGCCACATCCTTCACAAACACTTCGTTGATGTTTCAAGCTGTCTGAGCTGCACTGGTTCCATGATGGAACTCATTTGAAAATAACAGGAATTTTTTACTTATCTATGGTTTCACAAAAATTGCTCTAAAAAAAAAACTCGAAAAATAATCACAAGCCACAACGTGCATTTGCAGACTGACACTATACCTTCACAATAAAATAAGTGTCAAAGTGAAATGTCAGAGATATCAACTATCAAACTTAGAAGTTAAGGAAATCAGACATTTCATACTTAGTAACCTATATCTGTGTTGCTAAAGAGTTAAGAATAAAAGCCCCATTTCAGGAAAAGGGGACCTTGGGCCGCCTGGAAAGAAGGAAGCAAACAAAAATCCCAGCTTGTATGCATTATCTCAGGCTCAAACTTGATGTCTCTTGGTCCCTTCCTCTTAGGGTTTTCTGTGTATATTTGAAATAGAGAATATGCCTTTCCTAAGGAGTAATATCTGACTTTTAAATCTCATCTAGAGCTACCTAATGAGGAATATAGGTCATTAAATTCCTGTATTATAATAGGCTGATTCTGATACTTTTCTATAAAAGAGGCAGTGGGATTACCATGTGCTTTGTCTTTGAAAGGATTAAAAAGGATTTAATTTTGTAACATAGGGTGCTGTGTATTATGGATTTTAGGAAGAGATAGTGTATTGATTATTGCATTTGAAATTATTTTATATCAGTTTTCTTTTAAAAATGTTAATTTGGAGTTGCTTGTTAATTAACTCTTTTTTTTTGGTTTGTTTTTTTTGAGACAGAGTCTCACTCTTGCCCAGGCTAGAGTGCCGTGGCATCAGCCTAGCTCACAGTAACCTCAAACTCCTGGGCTCAAGCAATCCTTTTGCCTCAGCCTCCCGAGTAGCTGGGACTACAGGCATGAGCCACCATGCCCGGCTAATTTTTTTTAATATATATATATATATATATATATTTTTTTTTTTTTTTAGTTGGCCAGTTAATTTCTATTTTTAGTAGAGACAGGGTCTCGCTCTTGCTCAGGCTGGTTTCAAACTCCTGACCTTGAGCGATCCGCCCGCCCACCTCGGCCTCCCAGAGTGCTAGGATTACAGGCGTGAGCCACTGCACCCGGCTGTTAATTAACTCTTTATATAAAGTATTTGCTATGGTGTTAAAAATAATGTGAAAATGTGGTTGCTAATTTAAAAAATTTTTAAATTTCTCTTAATGTATTTTTAAAAATACTTTTTGTGTACATCACAGCCTCAACAAGAACTGGATTTAAACTCTCCAAGAACTACCACTTTGGAAAGACAGACTTTCTATTGTGTTCCAGTGCCTGGGGAATCTTCATGGGTAAAGGAAATATCCTTTTATGTGAAACTTCTTATGTATTGAATGGTTCCTAATTACTTTTTAATTAAAAAGACCACAATTCAGACTTAGAGTTTCTAAAAACTTTTTGGAGTCTTCACTAGGGTCTTTTTACCCTAGTGAAGTTAGCTGGAAAAAAATTATTCTCATATTTACAAAGCTTGACTCTATTTTAATTAAATGTGTTTCATTTGTCCCAAACAGGAAAACCTATAAAACAACCTAAATATTCATCACTGAGAAATGCTAAAATTGTAGCACGTATTTATGATGAAACAGTGTTAAAAATATTGAGGTAGATTTAAAGGTACTGAAAAAGAGAGTATCATGATAAGTTAAAAAAAAATAGTTTCAAACTAGAATTCTAATTTTCTTAAGGGAAAACAACATGTTCTTTTGAGAGGAGATTGTAGAAAGATCTTAGTCTCCTTTTTCTAAAATTAATTTTAGCTAGTAGTTTTTAAAGGATGTGGTTCACATACACTGAAACGCACAGATTTTAAATATTCACTTCAGTGATTTGAGTAAATCTATATACACTTATATAATTTATACCCCAGTCAAAATAAAGAACTTGTGCTTGAAAATTCACTTGTGCCATTTTTCAGTCACCAGTTCCTTCTCCTGTAATCACCATCCTGAATTCTTTTACCATAGCTTAGTTTTACCTATTCTTGAGTGTCACTTAAATTGAATCATACAGTGTAGAATATCGTGTCTGACTTCGGCACTTGAGAGTGATCCATGTTGTGTATATCAGCAGTTCATTCCTTTTTATTGCTGAGTGTTGCTCTCCTATTGATGAGCGCATTTCCAGTTTTGAGCCTGGCATTTTTTTTATGAGAAGGTTTTAAATTACTTAATCAGTTTTTCTTTAACAGATATTTTAATTCAATTGTAATAAATTGTATCTTTCAAGGAATCTTTCAAAGTCATTTAATTTCAGTTGTTGAATTTTTGACAAAGCTTTTCATAGTATTTCTTTATTTTCCTTTTAATGTCTGTGGGATATCTAGCCTTGATCTCTTTCATTCCCAATAGTGTTAATTTATTTTTCTCTTTTTGATTAGTGTTGCTAGGGATTATCAGCCAACTTTTTATTCTAATTTTCTCTGTTTGACTGTTTTCTATTTCATTGATTTCTGCTCTCAACTATTTCCTTTCCTTTTGGTTTGGTTTTAATTTGTCTTTTTCTGACTTAAGGTGGATGCCCAGGTCATTGATTTAAAATTTTTGTTGTTTTAACTTGACTCTTAAAACAGTATACTTCTATATATTCCCTCGTTCTTTGTGCTGTTGTTGTTGTATATTTCATTTGTATTTAGATGATAGAGCTTATGATATATTAGTACTATTTTTGATTTAAACTGTCAGTTGTCTTCTACATAAATTAAGAAATTACTATTTCTAGCTTTCTTCTTTGTTTTTTATATGGAATTATTTCCCTTAGCTGTTTTTGTTTTTCTTTTTAAATACAGATTTGTTGGAGATGAATTCTCTCCGTTTCTGTTCAGCTGAAAATGTCTTTATTTCACTTTCATTTTTGAAGGACATTTCCACTAGATATAGAATCCTTTTTTTTTCACTGTATTTTTTTTATTTATTTTTATTTTTTTTATTTTTTCCTTTTATTTCATCATATAATGGGGGTACAAAT
>VBSM01003143.1:2116300-2139359 GCA_008086735.1 Cheirogaleus medius
GTTAAGCTTCTGAGTATCCGATATTTGTATGTCAGTTGTCTACCATTTGCATCATTGGTGATAAAAATTAGTCTTCAAGAATATTGAACAAGACATTTGAGAATAAAGCAGCTCATAGAATAAATGAAATTCTAATGTATGATATAGATACTATTTTTGCTTCCAAGAGTTCAAGAAACCATATCACTACTCCCTTAGAAACTTACAAGATCATTTTTTCCCTATAAAGCACAGTGTTTAACTATAAATGTATATTTTCTTAAAACAGGGAAACTTAGATACTTGCTCATTTAAAAAATGTTTCTTTGCAGTCTTTTCGTCTACAGATGACTATAGAGAACATGAACCACTTGAAATTCATTCCCCACAAAGACTACACAGCCAATCGCTTGGTCAGTGGACTTCTACAGCTGCCCAGCAATACTTCACTTGTAATTGATGAGACTCTTCTGGAGCAAGGGCAGCTGGACACTCCAGGTAGATACATAGATGTTTCCCTTCCATTTCTAAATTCCCTCCTACTGAAGCCAGATCTAGTAATGACTTTTTAGAAGAATGTCTGTGGACAAAGACAAATTCACATTTAACAAATATTTAAGATAAAGGCTTGATGAATTTGATTAATGCATATATTAAAAACTAATTAAATTGTGCACCACAACTATGTTTTGTCATAGCATTCTGGAAATAGTACAGTAGAACAAATAGCTTTTTAAAGGCTGAAATGGGAGGAAGTTTTGTCTTTAGTCATCTGTTACCTCCAAAAAGAAGTGTAGAAAAGATATATATAATAAAATGTTTTTTATCTCCTGTTACGAAGTTTTAAACATTTTTCAGAGAATCACTGAAAGAAATATTTAATAGATCAGATGGTTTGAAATAACCTCGGTTACTGTACATCTTATAAAATTACAAGAAAGCAGATTGCTTTGTCAAATGAAGAGAAGACACTGCTGGTGATAAATTCAAGTGGTAAAGGTAGAAGTAAAAATAATGTAGACTGGGCACATTTGAGGCAAAGGGGGGTATAAAATCAGTAAAATTCACTGGCCTTATCTATGTATAAAAATAGCTTTAGTCCTACCATATTAGCCCTGTGAACACACCTAGAAAGTGATCATACTTAGTGGAAACCTATTTTATGTCTGGTTGCATACCAGGTGCTAGGTATTAGATTTTGGGGAATGTTGGCCTCAGAAAGTTCTAGCTTAACTAGTACTTTCTATGAAGACTATTACCTAGTGAACATTTAGCTTAGTGGTTTAGCTTAATAACCTCATATCCTTCATTAAAGCAATAGAAACCTCATGTCTTATAATCAATGTCAGCAAAACTAACTTGTTTAAGTGATTAAAGTCAAATGATGAAAATTTTCTTTTCTAGGTGTTCACAATGTGACTGCTCTGAACAACCTAATAACTTGGCAAAAGGTGGATTATGACTTCAGTTACCACCAGATGGAATTCCCCTGCAATATTAATGTTTTTATTACTTCGGAGGGAAGGTCACTCCTCCCGGTATGATGAGTCATTTTTAAATGGAGGGAGGTTGATATTGGAAAGATATCTACATTTATGTTGTTTTTTGGTGCTCCTTATTAATAAGTTATGGCCGGGCGGGTGGCTCACGCCTGTAATCCTAGCACTCTGGGAGGCCGAGGCAGGAGGATCACTCAAGGTTAGGATTCAAGACCAGCCTGAGCAAGAGCGAGACCCCTTCTCTACTAAAAATAGAGAAACTAATTGGCAAACTAAAAATATACATAGAAAAAATTAGCCGGGCATGGTGGCGCATGCTTGTAGTCCCAGCTACTCGGGAGGATTGCTTGAGCCCAGGAGTTTGAGGTTGCTGTGAGCTAGGCTGACGCCACGGCACTCTGACCCAGGCAACAGAGTGAGACTCTCAAAAAAAAAAAGTTACAATTGTTTAAAAAAAAATTGTGACTGCCGCTTACCATGTTTCCCCAAAATTAAGACAAGGTCTTATATTTATTTTTCCTCAAGAAGACACCCTAGGGCTTATTTTCAGGGAATGTGTTATTTGTTTTAAGTACGGCACAACAGTCCACATTTATTCAAATATAGTTAAGTCGTCGTCTTCTGGAACATCATCGTAACTCATCCTGAATTTCTTGCAACTCTATTTCCTTAGGAACCATTGGCCCCAATCTCTCATGTGGAGCAATAGAGCTCTCATGGGGCAGATGAGAAGGGCTGCTCGTCATCTTTAACTCCGTGATGAAATGCATGGGTTGCGCAGATATGCTGCGTAGCCACGTCCATCACTAGGTCTTATTGTCAGGGTAGGGCTTATATTGCGCAAATGCTTAGAAATCCTGCTAGGGCTTATTTTATGGGTAGGTCTTACTTTCGGGGAAACACGGTATTAAGGGAGTTGATTATTCTGTACTGCCATGGGATGAAACCTCAGCAAATCACTAGACAAGGAAAGCTGTTGGCAGCAGAAACTCCCACATCTAAGCATAGAAAGTAGAAGTTGTCTATAAATTGTCTGATTAACTTCCAGACGTATATTCTTGTTGCCTTTGACCTGTTTCTGCCAGTCTTATGTGACAAATATTTTAGTTCCTTTTAAAATGTCCCTAATAACTTGGTAATTATTTTTATGCTTTATGGTGATGATGAAGAGAGCTTTTAATTCTGAGGATGATGAGAAATACTCTGTTGTTTAAAAGATGTATAGTTTCTCTGTATAATAGTATTCACCTGTGATTGATGAGAAACAGTCTATGACTAAGAATGAAATGGCTCATTGGTAAGTTTTCTGTGGGAAAGTGTGATAAACATTTTAATTAGCTGCTCTTTAGAGGTTGGCTACTTTTTTGGTATGCTTTATTGATACTGCTGAGGAAACATCATAAGTAATCAAGAAAAATCTAACTTTTGTTAATTGCTGAGATGTAATTATAGAGAGCATGTAAATTAATATTAATAATTGATTCTTCTCTCATCCTAAGTAATCAGTGCTATTTTCTAATTCCTTTAGGGGCTGATAGAGATGATGCATCTTCCTAAAAATGTAGATTAATTTAGGAACTTGAAATATACTGGGTACTGTTTTCTCTTTTCAGGCAGACTGCCAGATTCACTTACAACCCCAGCTCATTCCACCAAACATGGAGGAGTACATGAACAGCCTTCTCTCAGCGGTGCTGCCTTCTGTGCTGAACAAATTCCGCATTTATCTAACCCTTTTGAGATTCCTGGATTATAGCATATCTGATGAAATAACCAAGGTATGTTTGGGTTAAAATAAAGGATTTCCCTGTGTTGAATTGTAGTGTTTAACTAATTTACATTTGCTGTAATTGTTGATAATATAATTTTGCTGTTTGTTTTCTATAGGTCGTATCTTGTTTCTCTATTCATTGTCTTTTTTTGTTTGAAATAGATATTTTCTATTGTCCCTTTTAATTCGCTTGAAGTTTCCCTTACAATATTTTTAAAGTTAATTTCTTAGTGGTTGCCCTGAGGGCTAAAATTAATGTGTTAACTATAACAATCTGTTATGAATTAATGCCAGTTTAATTACAATATATAAAAATTTTGCTCTTTTATAAGTCCATTTCTTCTCCTCTCCTTAGTGCTATTTTTGTCATACAAATTATACCTTTATGCATTGTATGCCCATCAACACATTTATAATTATTGCTTTTACAGTTGTCTTTAAATCAGAAAAAAAAAAAGAGTTAAAAAGACATTTATACTCTTCTTTTTATATTTATCTATGTAGTTACCTTTACCAGCATTCTTTATGTGAGTTCATGTTAAGTTTTTGTTTATCTGGAATTCCTTAATTTCTCCTTAAAGGCTGGGAAGTAGAGTTTGTGGTTTATAGTCGTCTTATCACTTTGAATACATCCTCCCACTCTTTTCTGGCCTCTGGTTTCTAATGAGAAATCAGCTAATTTCTGATGAGAGGATTATTTAAACACAGAGTCATTTTTCTCTTGATGCTTTCAAGATTCTCTCTTTGACTTTTGACAGTTTTGGCTGATGTGTTTAGGTATGTATCTCTTTGAATTTATCCTGTATGGAGTTTGTTGAGCTTGGCGGTATAGATTAATGTACATTTGGGGGAAGTTTTCAACAAATTTGGGAAGATTTTGGCCATTGTTTATTTAAATTCTTTCTGCCCATTTCTCTCCTCTCCCTCTGGCACTCCCATGATATGTATGTTGGTGCATTGGATGGTATCCTACAGGACGTCTGTTCATTTTTTCTCATTCTTTTTTCTTACTGTTTCATAGACCAGATAATGTCAGTCAACCTGTCTTCAAGTTTACTGATTCTTTCTTCTTCTTGCTCAAACTGCTGAATACCTCTAGTGAATTTTTTTTATCAGTTACAGTATTTCTCAACTCCAGATATTTTTTGTTTGTTTGAGACAGAGTCTCGCTCTGTTTTGGGGCTAGAGTGCTGTGGCGTCAGCCTAGCTCACAGCAACCTCAAACTCCTAGGCTCAGGTGATCCTCCTGCCTCAGCCTCCCAAGTAGCTGGGACATGTCACCATACCCGGCTAATTTTTTCTATTTTTAGTAGAGATGGGGTCTCACTCTTGCTTAGACTGGTCTCAAACTCCTGAGCTCAAGCCATCCTCCCACCTCGGCATCCCAGGATGCTAGGATTACAGGTGTGAGCCACTGCGCCTGGCCTCAACTCCAGAATTTCTATTTGCATCTCTTAAAAAATTATTTGTCTTCTTATTGAATCTGTATTTAGTGAGACATCATTCTCTTATTTTCCTTCAGTTTCTTATATGTAGCTTCCTTTAGCTCTTTGAATATATTTAAAAGAGCCAGTTTAAATTCTTTGTCCAGGGAGTCTGATGTTTGGGTTTCCTCAGGGAAAGTTTCTTTTGATTCACTTTTTCCCAAATTGTGGACCATACCTTGTTTCTTTCTATGTTTCATTTTTTTTTGTTGTTCAAGATCAGACATCTTAAGTATAATAATATTGCAGCTCTGCTCTAGAAATCAGATTCTAGACATTAAACCTCCCTAGAGTTTGTTATTGGTTGGTGGTTTAGTGACTTTTTTGCACTAATTCTATAAAGTCTGCTTTATTGCATGTGGGCATTGAAGTGTCTGTTGCTAGTTTTGTGGTTAATTATTGGACAAAAATTTCCTTAAATGCCTAGAAGTAGTAAGTCTCCCAGTCTAAGGGTGAGGAGCTCCATATACATGTTGGTGCATGCTTTCAACAATTAGCCATACAGTTTACAGCCCTGCCTTATCCTTCATTTCCTGCTTACACAGAGCCTTGAGATTATCCAGAGGGTGGTAGCTTAAGGTCTCTGAGCATGCATGTGGCCTTCTAAATTTCTAGAAGGCCTGTGAGGTTTTCAAAGCCCTCTGTGGACATCTCATTCCCCAGCTTTTCTATTTAAGGGTTTTGGTTAGCCTGTCATTTGCCACAGCTATTATCCAATGTCTGAGGCAGCCAAGAGGATCAATAATTTCTTCTGATTCTTTTTGGTAAATACCCTGGGGAAAGGCTGTTCCTCCTGGGTAAGCTTCAAGTCAGGTTAAATAAAGACAACCTTGCAAGTGGGTTCTTCCAGGGAACCACTCTGGGAATGGTACTTTGAAGGGGGTCTAGCCCTGTTCTGCCCTCTCTGGTGGTTGCCAGGCTGTTGGTTTTCAAGGCCGTCACCCAGTGGGACAGGGGCTGGAACACAGGAATAGAGCAAGGTAAAATGCCACAAAGGTCAGCATTCTTACTGAGAGTCACCTGGTTTTGTTGCACAAATGCTGTCTGGATGGCTGGAAGTGTGTGGTTTATTTCCAGACTTTTGAAGAAGTTAGTTTTGATCGGTGTTCTTGTTGCTTTAATGGTGGAGACAAGTTTTAGAGGTCCTTGCTCTGCCATTTCACTAGTATCACTCTTCCATTTGTTGAAAAGCATCGTGTTTGCTGTGCTAGTTGCTGATTTATGTGTTTGTGTGACCTTCTCAAATTAATCTGAGTTTCATTATTTTGTTTAGAATATTTTCATCAATAGCATTATTGTATCAGTGTAAAGTTTTGGTTGTCAGTGTTTTCACCCGTATTGTCTCCTTTTGTCTAAGGAAAGGCTGACATCCTCATTTTTAAAGTAGTCAAGGATCCATGTTACTTTCCTTAACCTTACAACACCACAAATGTCATTTCTTCTTAAAGCTGTTCATTAAGGGGTAGTTTTAAAGTCCATTTACTCTTTTGATAAAGGCAGTTGAGGATGACTTTGTGGAAATGCGTAAGAATGACCCTCAGAGCATCACCGCTGACGATCTCCACCAGCTGCTTGTGGTGGCTCGGTAAGTAGTGCATGTCCATTAATTGCTTTTTCAGCAAGCTGTGTATAAGTCTCCTGATTTATTCAGCATTAACTAAGGCAGACTTCTAAAAATGAGAACGAACTTTTCCTTTTAGTAACACCGTATAAAAGGGCTTATTGAGGGAGAACTGTGTTTGGCTAGTGATCTCTTCAGTGAAACAGGCATCCTGCTTGTTCTCTAAGTTTCAAAGAGTGAGCCACCCTCCAATTCTGACTCTTAAAAGATGCCTTTGTAGAAGTATAACTTGGCTGTTGACTTGTGTGTCACTACCAGACAGTCTTGTCTCCTAACATGGACTGTTACGTTTAAAAAGTATTCCTAGGTCTTAGAAAAAATTAAAAACTTACTATGCTAGCTCTAGACTTAAATTTGTTTCTGTATTTCACACCAGGTGTCTGTCTCTCAGTGCTGGTCAGACAACACTGTCAAGGGAACGATGGCTAAGAGCAAAGCAGCTGGAGTCTCTAAGAAGAACCAGGCTTCAGCAGCAAAAGTGTGTGAATGGGAATGAACTTTAAAGATCGGAGGCCAATGAAGAATAATGGGCAAATTGTAGTTGCATTATTGTAAAATTCAAATATCATTTATACCACATCGTTTTATAGATAATTTGTATCACAAACCAATGACTTTTCCTGAAATTAAGCCTGGTAACATCTGAAGTTTATATGATATTCAGTAAGGGCTTTTACCTTACTGGTTTTATGGAGCTTTTCAAGTTTGTTTTATAATTATATAAATTAGTAATGATGTAAAATAAGTATTTGATATTAAAAGTTTAATATTGACTAATGTTGCTGATTATACCATTTCCTTAGCTTCAGGTAAGTCATAGGCCAGACTCTGTTGAATTGCTGGTGTTAATTTCATATGAGAATTGTGTACTTCATGTTTCTGTCTTTCCAATTAACAATGGGGCTGGGTGTCCTCAGTAGTCCAAGTTATGGGAATGGGCTGTGATTGCCATTGATTCACAGGACCATGTGAAATTCTGTATTGTCATTTCCCAGGCACTTAGCCACAAAAACTTTTTTCCACTTAACAGTTATTAACAGTCTGAAAAACTAGTCTTTTGCACAGCAGTGGCTCCCAAACTTTTGGCATTCATGGATCAGCAATAATATTTGCAAACTTTTTGGGGGACTATAGGGTTACCAATTTATTTTACCAAGTACTCTGAAAAGAACTGCATTATCGCTTTTTTTCATAAAAGGACAATCTCAGAACACGAGATAAACCCCACTACATTGTCCTTATTTTTCTCATTACATCCCAGTGCATTTGGGAACCACGCTTAAGGGAATGCTGCCCTACAAAGTTTTGCCCAAGTATGAAAACAAAATAGTACCTCTTTAGAAAGAATGGTTTTTAATTATCTTCCTAATATGTCTCATTTACTTTGGTTGATTGCATTCAATTTTTAGCTTTTTGAGTTTATCGGTTCTAAATGTGTTAGATCAACTATTATCTGCTTCTCCAGTAATGGCCCGATATAACTGCAGGTAGGTTTTCCCCAGACCAATTAGTTTTAATATCCAACTTTTAAAGGAACAAAAATCAGAGCAAATTGCTATAAGTAATATAATTGTGGCAACAAGGATCTTCAGAAAGGTTAGAATGTTACTTTAAGCTATGAATGGTATGTATAAAGATTAATTTCTTCTAGTAAGTAACTTACCTGGTTGGAAACAGATTAAATGATCCCTTAAAATTTTTCCTGTAAGGCCTAAATTGACATTGTTAACCAAGGAAACAGGGTCAGCCTTGAAAAACCAAGGAATTCATGCCTAATGAACTGAAGTAAAAATTACTAGTTCAATATTAACTTTTCCTAAATTCAAATCTATTTTTATAAACTAATGTAAATAATGTTTATATTAGAATTCTAACTGGTTTTCATTTTTATAACTGATAGACTAGACCTTCCTTAAACTTTTAGAAATAAAATGAAAGCTTAACTGGATTTGTGAGAATGAAATACATTTTCTTTAATTGTCTTAGAACAAAGTAGATTAGTTACCATGTGTTTATTGTGCCAATGTAAACTGTAATTCACCAAAGAGAAATAATTTGCTTGGTCTTGGAGAAAAGTTCCCTTGAAAGACCCCTCTTTCCAATAAATAAAACTTCCCAAATTACCAGTACCTTGGGCTCTTCTTCATGAACTGTAAGATTCAGCATCCCATGTAATCTTGTGTGAAAAAAGATCATGTCCTCTTGGTGGAAAAACATGAGAGAGCTAAATGGAAGTGTGGAAGGAGATACCCTCCTACTCAAGGCCCACCCAGGCAACACAGTGGAACTCTCCACTGCAGAGCCCTTTTCTCCCTTGCCTATACATGTGGACAATCAAGTTTGTTGCTGTAATTTAAGGCAAGATGTTAGTCATGTATGAATGACCAGGAAACTAAACAAACATGTTTATAATCCTCTTTGGAACTAAACAAACACTGCTTTATGGTAATTTTAGTTTTGAAAAATCTCTTTGGAACTAATTTTGGTGGAGCTTAAACATGGATATTTTATCACTTACCTTGGCTTTTACTTTCTTTGTTGGGAATACTCAATATTTTTGAGACCCAGAAGAAAAGTTGGTAGCAACAGAATAAAGCATTCAGTTTGGAGTGTTTTGGTTTTAAAATAGTTTATGATTTGTGTCGTCATCTTTGAGATCATGAGAATACTTCAAAGGAGTGAAATATTTGGAACAGCTCAGACCAAGTGTTGAGTTATGACAAATTTACCATAAATGTTATGCAAGGAATTCTAACACACACTGTCACTTTAAATTACAATGGTACTTTAATAGTCACAAGATTTGAGACTTCAAAAAAAGATACCACTAATAAATAACAAAAGTGGAATGCTTATCAAAGTTACAATAGACATGATGTTCAGCTGAGAATCACAACAGAGTAAGGCTCTAAAGACAAGAGACAGACCGATACATGCTGAAATACTCCCAACTTTCCTACTACGTGGTTTAGAGACAGATGTCCGTGTCCAACAAAGGTTCAGGTTACATCCCAAAGTGACCTGTTCCTGAATTACTTTCAAGTGAGCAAAGTGCTCTGTAGTGTATAAGCTACTCGGGTCTACCCATTCTAGGGTGATGCACTTCTGTAGTCCTGGCTCTCAAATTTAGAAATCTGCTCAGGTTCAAACACCTTTTAAAACCCTTCCCAAAAAACAAATTTTTGACCCCTAAATTCAGACAGTACAAGTTTAAATACCCTAATATGTGAAAGCTTTTCAAATTTTTAAATAAAAGCCATGGAAGGATTCCTTGTGGCTAAAAACTAAATCTGAATTATACGTGTCTGACATTGTATAAACATATTCTTAAGTTCATTTTGCTGGACTTCATTAACCACTTCAGGTTCTGCAGGACTCTTTTGAACTTTTGCCACTGCAAAGTTTATCCCATGGGTTAATCCAGCTTGGGTAATATTAGCAACCTGGACCATGGAACTTCGAATCTTTGCAAAGGGAGAGACTGCTCTGCTACTGCTCTCTGAAGGAGGAGTTACATGAAGCCCTGTCTCAAGGTCAAGCATACTGGAACCAGAGCTGGGGGTCTTTTGAGATATGACTGAATGTACTGGTTCAACTGACAAAAACTGTGGACCCGTTGCAGAAAAAGACACATCTAATTGAGATGGTCGGGAAGGTGTCTGTTCCGCTGATTCAGATTGTGTTTCTTCGCTAGGAACTTGATTGGTCATTTGATTTCCTTCCTCACCAGCCTGCTGAGACACAGATCTGGTCTCTGATAGCTGGGTCATTTTGTTTTGTGCATCTTGCACAAATCTGTGGCAGTAAATATCCACAGGCTTGGCAAAGCTAGTCAGTATGTGTATGTTGTCAGCAGAAGGACTTTTCGTCAAAGGAGACTCCTGGCCTTTTCCAAGCCCACTCCCATGAGCAACAGTAATCTCTGAAGGAGCATGGATGTTAATATCACTGCTGCTAATAGACTGGGATCGACTGCCTAATCGAGGTGCTGAAGCAATAATACCACAGCTAGGAAGAACATAATCTATTGGCCCTACGCTTTCTAAAGAATTAGCTAGCTGTCTGTCTTCATCAGACTTGGAATTTGCAAGGAATTCATCAGAGTGGTATGAGTCATTATCTGAAGATATGTCCCCATCAGACTCTCCCTGGACCTTATTATCCATCACTCCTGTGTTTTCCATGGTTTCAAGACTATTATCTGATTTCCAAAGATTTACTTTTAAGTTTGGTTTTAGAAAGTTAACTTTCATTTCAGGTTTTGTAAAGTTTCCTAGCTTTCGTAGGTTGCCAATATTTACATTAGATTTGGTTTGCTTCACTTTTTGATTTAGAGATGAAAATTTGCTCATTAAAAAATTTTTTCCCTGGGCCAAAGAGCCTTGGTTCTGAGATCTGATACCAATGATGTCTTCGTGAGGTTTACTGCTCTTCCTACAAATTAGAACAGAAAAATAGTTAATTCCCCATGAAATCCAAGATACCAGTTCCAATTATTAATATAAGTGAAAACATTTTGCTTATTTTAAGCAACTGGTTCTAATTTGTTGAAAACAATGCATTGCTAATTGGTAAACAACAATCAATATTCACACCTTTTAAATAGGATTCCCAATTTTGGGATGCTATTCTCAGGAAATTATCCTAAACACGAAAAAATACATGAGAAAGATATCTGTCATGACTTTTTTATAAAAAGAAAAAAAGCCTGCAGCAACCAAAATTCTTAGCAACTGGGTTAAAGCTGTGTGCCAGGTGTTATTCTAAGTGCATTATCATTCAATCCATGCAACTCTGACACAAAGACTTTATTATCTTATAGATAACAAAGTTGAAGTAAAGGAATACTAAATATCTCTCCCAAGGTTGAAGGGTAATAGAACCAGGAGTAAAAAAAATCATGAAAAAACATCTAAACACCCTAAATTGAGGGATGTTTAACAAAATAACTGGTCAGTACCCTTCAAGAGTGTCAAAGTTATAAAAGAAAAGGGAAAACTGAGGAACTTAACATAGATTAAATGAAACTATGGAGACAACTAAATGCAATGTGGGAGCCTGGAATGGAAAAAGGACATGAGTGGAAAAACTGGTGAAATCCTAACAAGTTCTGTACTTTAGTTAATAGTATCGTACGAAGGTTAATTTCTTAGTTTTGATAAATGTCCTATGGTTATGTAAGGTGGTAACATAAAGAAAAGCTGAATGAAGGGTAAAATGGACACACTCAATCTGTGCAACTCTTCTGTAAATCTAAAAATGATCTGAAAATTACATACAAAATTTAAACAAAAAGTGTTATTTTTTGATCCAAACATATTTGATACTTACCTCTCTAAATACCAACACATTACCCTAATGTGATCCCCTCCAACTCCCTGCTGCAAATACTTTTAAAGAAATAAGACCTCAGATAATAACATCTTTATTCTTGGGAGACAATCCCAAAGAAAATCTTGAGACAAGTAGTATACTCACCTCTCGAGTTTTTTCTCAATTATAGGTACATCCAATCCCATGGCTTGCTTGGTGATCTGCAACATCTCTGCAATGCACTGAAGGGTATCTGAAACCCAGAGATAACTGCTTGCCAGTTTCTCCAAAAACATACTAAAAAAAATAGCAGTTCTAACTCATACAACCTTGGATGAAATTTGTGGTTGTACAGTACAGATTTGCTATAATTTATAAAAAAACTACCTGTTCACTAATCCCCCAACTAATTCAAAATGTTCTAAAACAAATTTTAACAGAAAAGCAAAAAACTAAATCAACCGGAATTAAAACTGTTTGCACTGTGCTAGATGCCAAGGCAAGAACTATAAACAAGACAGGCATGGTCCTGACTACTACCCACAAGAGAAACATGAGGTAGGAAAAGCCCTGGCACCTGTATGGCTTCTGGTAAGGCCAAACACATAGAGAATCCCCACTATAGAGCCCCTTGCCAAAAACCACATAATCCATTCAAATAATCTCCCTGCATTGCTGGAAACAGTTGCTATTTCACCGTCTCACATCCCAAAGCTATTCCCTGCATCAGTTCTCATTCCAGTTGGTTACAGTATAAAATGCCCCAGTTCTATTTGGGCTTTTAAGAGCAGATACAAAGTTATCACTGAATACTTTCATCTTTTCCTCTTTTTACCTTTTCCATCCTCTTCTGGATTTCGTATTACAGCTCTCAGTGTGTGGAAATAACCACTTGCTTCTTTGTATCTGTAGTGCAATCGCATGCAGGTGAACTTTGGCTTACCAAAAAGAGTGGGTTCAGGACCTAAAAACCCAAATGAATATGTGTAGTTATATCATTCACATAACATTTGCTTTCTTCTATATCTTCAAAAGACCAACACACATTCATCAATTAGGTATTTAACCCATTTTTCTTCATAATCTAAATGAGAACACAAAAAATATGAGCTTACCATGATCATTTGGTTTGATGAGGCTATAAAAACTTTCAATTATTTAAACTAATCTTCACAAGGTATAAACAATAAAAGGAATACAGTTATTATCATTAGATTTATACATCTGTCACTAACCTAAAAATAGAAAGGAAGTCCTAAGAAATAGATGGCTGGGAATATCCCTTTCTGGTTTCTAACAGATATTATACCAGTTGCCTAAATAATTTCAGCCACTCTCGGAAGCAACAGCATTTGCTTTCTATGACACTTTGTTAGTATGTTAAAATTTACCTATTTCTATTTTTTCCAGGTCTTCCAAACTTAGTCGTTGATACTGGTTTACTTTATCAACTTCATCATCATAACTAGATAAATGGAAAAGTAAAAAGAGGGTTAAAATCAAAAAGCATATTTAGTTTGTCACCTGAGGTATAATACTTGCAAACTATTACATGCAGTTAACAATCTTTCACAGCATAATACATACCTGTTGAAGAGTAAAACATAAGAACTATTTTAAAAACTTGATTAAACAAGAATAACATATAGTTCAAAATGGCTAAAGAAAAATCAGTCTGAAAATCTTACAGTAAAAAAAAGAAATCAATTACAAGGTAAAAATAATCAGTTTTATAAAAACTTATATAAAATGAAAATGAACCTAAAACCTAATCTAAAAGGCAAAACACACACACACACACACACACACACCCCTATGTATATGGGAATAATACAGCAGATAAATTTTTTTTTTTTTTTTTTTTGAGACAGTCTCACTCTGTTGCCTTGGCTAGAGTGCCGTGGCATCAGCCTAGCTCACAGCAACCTCAAACTCTTGGGCTCAGGCAATCCTCCTGCCTCAGCCTCCCAAGTAGCTGGGACTACGGGCATGCGCCACCATGCCCAGCTAATTTTTTTCTATATATATTTTTAGTTGTCCAATTAATTTCTATTTTTTTTAATAGAGACGGGTCTCGCTCTTGCTCAGGCTGGTCTTGAACTCCTGACCTTGAGCGATCCGCCCACCTCAGCCTCCCAGAGTGCTAGGATTACAGGCGTGAGCCACCACGCCCAGCCTACAGCAGATAAATTTGATATCCAAAATCAAATTAAAAATCCATGTGATCTATGCCAACAGACATCTGGGCTGAGGAAACAAGTACTTGTATTTTGCTAGAAGCATTGTTAATCAGTAGTCTTTCTGGAGATAAAGCTGACAACAAATCACAAAAGTTATATAATTCATCATACCCTTGTAACCAAAGAGAAGCATGCATGCGTGTGCACACACAAGTTATCTGCATAAAGATAGCTGCATCATTCATAATAACAAAAAATTGGAAGTAACTGAATACCTAACAATGGGAAAATACATTATAGTAATACAAACAATGATATATGACCATTAATGACAAAAATATATGGAGTACATCAAAACCTGGGAGATATATAGGAAATAAAACTGAATGCTAAAAGAACACAATATTAAATAAACATTGATTTTAACTTTAAAATCATTTTCAAACCATAAAAGGAGGTCAGAATGATGTTAACAGTTATAAAAAGGTAAAGGAGTTCAATGAGGTTTCATAAAATATACAATAAAACCAGATTCTTACATTTTTTGTAATAAATTCTAAGAAGGAAATTTACTCAAGTTTAAAAAAATCAAAAGCTTTAAATCAGTAAGCAACTTACTAGGCCACGTAGTAGGCAGAGTTAGAAAGCAGTAACAGCACATCCACATCTCTGTGAGTAGCATCAATGAGGCTAAACAAACATGACACAGGGAATTAAATATTTTCATTTTCATCTGCGTTTTTTGCCAAGAATATTTCTACAGCCGAACCACTTAGGACAAAAGATTGGCCAAGGGAAAAAAAGAAAATCAAATAAATAATCAATCAGTTCTACTTCTGAAGCTAAACATAATACAATCTATCCAATTGAAAAATCTTTTAAAAAACAACAAAAAGGTAAAGATTAATCTGCATTCTCATACTGGTCTCCAAATGCCACTGAAAGAACTACCAATATTTCTGCCTGAGGATTTCGTACCTATTCCCCAGACTTTATCAAAATGTTACTGAAAACCAAGATAATGAAAAAAATCATTTGTAGATGAAACTTAAACCATATACTTAATCTGCGTAAGAATGAGGTCACTGTTTAACAGGTACTGCAGGGAAGGATTTGCCAAAATCTTAAACTGCAGTTTTCTACATCAGTGGCACCTTGTTGCAGCTTAAGTCTAATAGAATCTTAATCTAAAATAACAAATTCACCTCGATTTTCGTGTAAAACAATATACTGAAAAACAATGAATGAGATAATAACACGCCAAAACCCGATAACACACATATGGATTCTAGGAGCCAAAATTTGAGCACCAACCAATTAATCAACGGGAAAAAGAAAATTATAAATTCAATGATCTTGGCAGCTTCACTGAAAACACCGTAAAACGAAATTTAGTTTTGTGCATTGATACTTACGTGCACACCGAAAACTGTTGCTTGAGCGAAGTCATAAAAATTACGTCACGACACATATTTTACTATGAAATAGATTCTGTTGCTACTAATTACAGTATTACTTTTATCTTAGTTTCCTATTTTGGCATTAATATTTACATCAGCTAAGCATGATACTCAGTCAAAAACATTAAGTCCTTAAAGAGAAGCACTGGGCACGTAACAATCGGTCGAAAAATGTCAGCCCTCCACCCCCCCTTTTTACTTCGTCTTAACTACAGTAAATACTTAATTCCCCTCCCCAGCCACCCTTCCCCTTAAAATTGAAACAAAAAAAGCACGCTTAATGCGAACAACAAGAAAAATCCCTTTAGGTACCCCCCTCCCGCCCCCCAGGTTCGCGGCTTTGCAGGAGAGCCGCGCTAGTCGCGTTTGTTTTCCCGCCACTGGGGCAAGCCCTCCTTCCACACTATGAACACAAAAATCGCCAGTACCACATGCAGCCCGACCACCGCGACAATAGTCGCGTAGAAGGCGCTGTCTTCAGGGGACATTAACATGAGGCTTTGGAAAAGAAGTAGTTTGCAGGAAAAATATAACCCGACAGGAACTTTAACCATAAGTCCTGCGAAGAGCAGAAATATTTTGAAAGTTACAGCGAGCACGCCGTCAGACTTGGGCTCCGCGGCGGCGGCCCGCGGCCCGGAGGGCGGTCTGTGCGAGCGCGGCATCGTCCGTCCGTCAGTCAGTCAGTCAGTCCGTCCGTCCGTCAGTCCGTCAGTCCACTGTTCATGCCACGAAGCTCTCACGCGGACAGCCGCCGGCACGCAACCTCGCGCCCGCAAGCCACTGCGGCGAATGCGGCAACTGTGACGCGGCCGCGCCAAGTCACGCCCAGGGGATGTGTCTAAGCTTCCACCGCCCCCTTCCGGTTGCCATCGCGCATGCGCACCTTGTCCAGCGCATCCCGCGCCCTCCATGGAGGGTACGGACCCTGGCCCAGTGGGTAGGGGCATCCAGGTGGCCAGCTCCCACGAGAATTCGTTCACGCCGTTGCCTTTACACGGGACTATGTTCGCGCCTTGAGCGGATGCTGGGGGTCGGGGGACGCAGGAGGGCTGGTGGGGCACCGCCTGTCCATCCCCGGCACCGCCACATGTCTAAGGGACAGTGGCTGCTAAGCGCCTGGCCACTGAGCTACCGCGGGTCGAAAGGGGCATCGGACTTCAGGGCATGACAAGTGGCACGGGGCTGGCAAAGCGAGCTGGCTTCGTGGAGATGCCGCCGGCCCGGGCGCAGTACCCGACTCCCTTCCAGTCCCAGACTCCGCTTTCCTGCTGTCAACGTCAGAGCTTTCCCCGCGACAACGGGTGGGAGGGCAGGAGGAGGACAGGAACGGCCGGAGCGGTCACACCGGGACTTGCCGGTGGCCGTCCAGTCCGGACCTGCGCTCGCGGCCCCGTGCTGGAGAGCAGGCCGAGGGCGGCAGGGCACGGCCATTCCCGCCTCCGCGCGAGGACCGGACCGAGCATCTGCGCTGAGCAATTAGTCACCAGGAAACAAGTCCAACTCACCTGGGGTCGCAGTCAATGAGGGCCCAGCCCCCGTGGAACTTTTCATCATCAGGCAGTAGTAACTTCATGTAACTCTGTAAGAGCTGGCTGATTAGTTCCTGGTGGCTTCTCTGGCTTTCCGTATGCAAAGCTTCATGCTCTTTTTCCTTCGTAAATATGGAATAAAGATCTTCCGTCACTGGAATGCCTTGCATCAAATCTAGGGTAGAAGTGTTAATATCTATCATCATCTTAGTTTACTAATATATTTTTAAAAAACAAAAAGAGAACGTAAGACCTAAAATTATAAAAGCCCTTAGAAGAAAACACACAAATCTTTGTGACATTGGATTAGGCATAATTTTCTAGATGTGACACTAAAATCATAAGCAACAGAAGAAAAAACAGACAAACCAGACATCATCAAAATTAACAACTTTTGTGTTTCACAGGGCACCATCACAAAAGTGAAAAGATAACCCACAGGAGAAAATATTTACAACTCATTTATTGGGTAAGGGACTTGTATTCTTAAATAAACTGCTAAGCCCTGTGCTATTCTGTAGTCACTAGCACGCACCACCGCCGCCCCCATCTCTGGCAAATGAATCAGACGTCTTCTTTACATCAAAAATTCCTAAATGGCTTGTACTTAGACCCTATTAGACTAATGTGTATGTTAAATAATCAGGGGAAAAAACGGGATTTTAAAAAGATTCGTAGGGACCACAGATCAGCTATGTTACATTTGGTTCTAATCCAGAATATTCTCCACTTACTTTAATCCTATAAGGTAATATTTTCATGGAAATTAAAAACATGTCAATGCATAAACATCTACCCTTCCATTTCTTCTAAAAAATGGTAAGTTGGTTAGGATAATCTCTAAATCTGGTACCCTAAAATCCTGTTAAACCATGCTATGGAAAAGGATAGTGGATTTGTCCACATCAAGAACATAGGATAAATGGCATACAGGAAGAGAAGAACCATCGGTTTTCTTGGCCTTGCATTATAGGAAAGCAAACAGAATAAGAAGTTCTTAGTTGTTGAGGTTAGGGCACTTATTCCACACCCCAGGAGCTTCACATACTGTTTTCCATCACATGACTAGCAAATGCACAATTATGTATGGAAATGGCTTCTTTTTTTGCTCCCATCCAAAATATTTCAAATTCTAAACTTGAATTTGATTTATTGGGTAAGATGCTCAATATAGAAACACAAGTATATTACAAAACATGAGTTATGTTAATGAAGTTGGTTTCTATAAAATGTTAGTCACAGAAGGAATAATAAATTTTAAGGAAAGAAAAACACTTCTGTTCCTTACCTATAACAGCTTGTCTATAAGCATCCTTAAATCGATTGAGGTAATACCTATTTGCTGAGTTAACTCCATCTTTCATAACTCCTGCTAACTTCCTTTCTCCTGTCCTTGTAAAGTCACCCTGTTAAACAAAAAGGCATTTTGACCATTTATTCAAACACAAGAATGTTCTCCCAAAATCAGTTGTGAGCTTTCAGTTTAAGACTGGAATTCTACAGACTTTTATAATTTCCAAACTGTAACTTTTATAATTTTCAAATAGTGTAGTTAAATTAAAATATCTACTAGTATTTGACTCTGATCCAAGTATGTCAAATAATTAAACATGCTATTTGTGGCATCAGGTCTTCACAGTTAGTGCTTTAGGGTAAAGCCATTTTTGGCAAATTGTAGAATTTCTAGAATTCACAGGTCAAAACCAATTATATAACAAACACAAAAACAATAAAGATTTCAAGCCTCAAATTGGTATAATATTCAAAAACCAAATTTCTGATGTATGAAATGTGGACAGTTCCCTAGAGTTTATTACAATAGGCTTTAACCTGTGTGTATATGTGTAGATGTGGATAGAGAGCAAGACCAGGGGTTTCCATACCTCAATGAAAATTACAATCACCTGCAGAATACAATGAAGATTTAAATTGTTTTGCTTCTCTTGCTTTTCACAACAAAAGTGTCAGAGGAAGTCCCTAGAGAGGTGGTGACTTAAACTTGAGGTAAGGAAGGTATAGTCTCTCTTTTTCCTCATTCGAACCCTACTATTTCTACCCAAGTCAATCTCAGAAATCTCAGGCCTTGTTCTAAATCTGACAGTTTAGGAAGAGCATGCTGCCAATTAGGCCATTCACAGGGAATATTAGTGTAACAATGAGTACCTATTACAGAAGAGAGAGAGTCATGGATGCTGAACCCAAAGAAGTTTAAATTCAAAGGGGAAAAAAAAGTATTTCTCTTATTAAACAATAACTTGTACAAGGACTTCTAAAGTTTACCTTCTTTATTTAATAAAATGCTTTTGATATTTATCACTCAACCAAAAAGAGAGACTATCTGATATCTGTTGAGTCCTTGATGGTACAATTTGTTATAAGAAATATCCTGAAATGAACTATTACCTTAAAGAATGATTAATATAAACCTAATTTAAACTAATTCAACCACTTCCTATTGCCCACAAAGGACAATGCCCTCAGAGGGACTATTTAGTTACTAGGGACTATATTTTACATTTAATTTAAAATTCTGTAAAGACTAGCTCTGTAGGATCTTCAAAAGACTTTATTTACAATAACAATATTTTTTGTTTTTATAACCCACATTTCTTCAGCATTTACTATGATGCATTAATGAATATAATCCCATGACAATCTTTTGAACTAGGCCTAGTATTACTCCCATTTGACAAATGAGACAGGTTAAGCAACTAGTCCCAGGTCACAGAGCTTTTAAGAGGCAGGGCTGGGATACAAATTCAGAGAAGACAAAGTATCATACTGGGGGCCTAATCCCACCAGTAGACATGTTTTGCCTATATACAATTTTTTTTTTTTTGAGACAGAGTCTCACTCTGTTGCCCGGGCTAGAGTGCCATGGCATCAGCCTAGCTCACAGCAACCTAAAACTCCTGGGCTTAAGCGATCCTTCTGCCTCATCGTCCCAAGTAGCTGGGACTACAGGCATGTGCCACCATGCCCAGCTATTTTTTTCTATATATATTTTTAGTTGTCCAGCTAATTTCTTTCTATTTTTTAGTAGAGACAGGGTCTTGCTCTTGCTCAGGCTGGTCTCAAACTCCTGACCTTGTTCGATCCTCCCACCTTGGCCTCCCAGAGCACTAGGATGACAGGCGTGAGCCACCGTGCCCGGCCTGCCTGTACACAATTTTGAAAACTAATCATTTCACATAAAATTCTCAATATCCAGACCCCCTTGAAAAACTGGAGGATCTGACAACACAGGACCTCACAAGAAAGAGCAAACTGGCCCCTCCTAAAACAGCATATGCTCCTCCTCGGGTCCACACAGCCCCCCTTCTCCCTCTGATCTAATGGGTGTCCTGCTAGAGTCACATTACCTGGCCCCTGACCCCTGCCTTAGCAAAACATTCCAGAAAGGAGTCAACTACCCAGACCTAACACCTGTAGCCTATGTACCTTTTTAACCCTGTGTCCTACAAAATGATCCACAAATGCTTGCTGCAGGTATTTACCTTCAGAGCAGCTGTCCCAGCGTACTGTCTGCTAATGGAGTCACCATTGTTAGCCCACATTATCTGGTAGATCCGATTACATTTCACAGGTAATGGCTGCTCCGGGGGCATCACACCTAATTTTTTCAGCTAAAATGAACACACTGGTGCATAAACTGTATATGGGTCAGGAAACCATAGCATAAAACATGTACTACAGAAAAAGGAAACATATTCATATACAATTCAGGACCCTTAATTTTTAAAAATAGTCTTTTAATACTTTTTAAAAATTAAGCACTGCTTGAAAGACAGCTTTATGAAATGCTACACAGCTGAATAAATATGATGAAATATACTGTTTTAATATAAGTTTTAATGTGTAGGATCATACTATTATATTTTGTCTTTGTTTTAAATTTGCCTATGTAGGGAATCTATCAAAAAAGCACAGAGAAACAACGGTATTATCTGATCACAGCATGACTGGAAAAAAAGAAACAGTAATAATGTTAATAGTAGCAGAGAAGTCAAGTGCTCAAGAAATGTTAACTCTGTGCCAAGGCTTTTACATAAATTATCTCATTTAATCATCATAACATGCCTATGCGATCAAGACTGTAATTACCCCCATTTTAAAGATAATGAGACTGAGGTTTAGAGAGGCTAAGTTCTTTGTACAGAGTCAACACCAAGTACATGATGGAGCCAGGGCTTGAACTTAAACCTGGCTGCCTAAATGCTACATTAGAGGAACAGATTCATGTCCTCAAAGAATAGTCACAAAGTTCTATAAGAAACAAAACTAGAAACCATGCTAGGGATTTCTACCTTGGGAATTTAACACAGGGACTTTGTCATCCAGATGTTGGAAGGCTGAAAAATCCAAAAGGGGACACTAAGGTAACAAAGATGATGAAAGACAACGAAGGAAGCAGCTGTCACCCCTAGAGCTAGGGCACAAAGGGAAGACACTGGTTTTGTGGTGTCAAAGGAACCAACAAGCTGCCGACAGGAATAACACAGGTAAAGGGGCTTGTGCCTTTTTCCTCCTCTTGCCTCATCATCTTTCTTTGGCGCCTCCCTATTGGCAAAGCCAGCTGTCTAAGCAGAAGTGAGTGCAGACTCCCAGTCCCAAACACATGGGAAGGGTGAGTTTGGCAGTGAGAGGAAAAAGGTGAATGAACACACAATGCCATCCAACAGATGTTGGCCCTCACATTTTTGAAATAATTAAGAAAATGCCACTTTGTTCATCGTTTCTAATGAATATTGTTATTTCCAAGTTTTAATGCAATAAGGATGGTTGTATAAGTGTTCTACAGATCATTTGATTTTTGAAAAAGTTCTCATACTGCCAGTATTGGGAAAAAAAGAGAAAGAATAAGAAAAAGATTCTAGTTATTTGGGTACTCATGAAAAAAGCATTTATAAAATGAGTATTTACAATCCAACGGACGCTAAATTACCTGCTGTTCCATGACCACTCTTGAAATTGCAGCTTGAACCACATTGGTGCGATCCAGGCAGTCCATACAATTAACGCGAAAAATCCCTTCTTGTTTACATATTACCCCGGCTTCATCAACCCTTTTCAAAAATAGTATGGATTTAACAATATAAAATACTTTAATAGGTTTTTCAAAAGACAGTTCTTTAAAGTATAACAATAATAACAGCAGCATTAGCTATCAATTTGCTTGTATTATCATTATGTGCTAGGCATTACTGAGTCCTTTATAGACATTATTGTTAATTGACACAATAACTTGGCAAGGAATATATTATTATCCTCACTTTAAAAAACCACACAACTGAGGGGAAGAAAGAGTGACTTTTCCCAAGTCCTACAACTACTAGGCAGAACTGACACAACCCCAAATTATGCTTTCCTACACACTCAGAAACCAGAAGGCACTTTAAAACACATCTTGTTCCTTTTGACTCAAAGTAGAGATGCATCTCAACTATCTGAAAAAGACTAATTTACTTTACCACCCAGGGAGGAGTCATGCAGCATGCCTTGCTCATCTAATTTCTCTGGCCACCCGCATAGTCTTAAAATCTAATCGAATGTTCTCTTCTGTCCTTTAAGCCAATTTATACCTCCTGTAGTCTGAGAATCATTTCCTTTTTCTGATAATTTTGAAATGCCTAAAAACTGAGACCAAGTATCTCTAAGCCTTCCATGTTAGGGATGGAGAGAAAGAGGAGAAAGATAAAATGTGGACCACAGAGCAAGAGAAGAAATAAACTTACGTCCTTAAAGAACAGACACAGAACATTTCACTTCATTTTGACTGCATGACACCTTCTCCCTGTTCAAAGCTAACACTGCCTATGATCAATGACATTCTCTTGAAAAGAAGAATAGGAATTGGGAAGCAGAGCAAACAAGGCTTTCTCAGCATGCTATTATTTTAATGCTTAGTGGTACTAGACAAATACATATATTTCACAGACCAAGAGTTTGTCAAAATGACTTGTTATGAAATACCCACCAACACCACTTCATGTCCAGAATAATGTCATAAATGGCATCTGTGAGTGTTTGAACATTCTCAAACTTCATCCCTCGGCTAAAGTCCATGCCAAAGGAAAGAAAAAAATCTTTAACATGATGATAGAATTATTTTTTGAAAACTTACTTAAGATATGACATTTAAGGTAGCTTGGAAAACTTAAGAATTATTATAGCCTGGGGATTGGACTCGCTAGAAGCTCTGACATGGGGGGGGGGAGGG
>VBSM01003143.1:2152521-2165267 GCA_008086735.1 Cheirogaleus medius
ACTTTGTCTAAAAAAAAAAAGACCTGACTCAGTATGTCCAAGACCAGACCTTCACCTCCACCGCCCTCACCTCTTCCCCTCCTGTGCTCTCTCACTCTGCCCACACTGGCCTCCCTGCTACCCCTCAGCACGCCAAGATGCTCCCACCCCAGGGCCGCTGTTCTAGCTGTTCTCTCTGCCCAAATGCCCTCTCCCCAGATATCTTGCCACAGTCTCCACTCCTGGGCATTCCCCTCCACTACCCTCACTGTGCTCAACTTCTATTTCCATTAGCATGTGTTACTTTCTAACATGCTACGTAATTATCATGCTGATGTTTATGAGCTGTCTCCTCTTTCTATACATAAGCTCCATAATGGCAGGGATCTTTGTTCTGCAGACTAATATCTCCAGTGCCTTAGTAGTGCCTGGCATTGGAGGTGTCAATAAATATTTGTTAAATGAATGAACAGGCTCTGATGCTATTAATACAAATACAAGTGGAACCCCCATATCCACATATGGGGCACACAGTGGTCCTGGGGAAAGCATCAGTCACCTACTTCCAGGAACACATCGCACACACCCCACCCTCCTTGGTGTGGCATCACTGTGACAGCAGAGAAGCAGTTTTAAAAGATGCTCTCCCTATAGTCCCTGCTGCTGCTTTGCTTGTGGCACTAAGCAGTTGTTGGATAGCAATTTTTATATAGAATGTTGGTAATTATTTAGTCATTAACACCACTTTCTTTTAAAAATCTGAAAACATGCCCCAAACCTAGGTATACATTATTGCAATTTTAATATTCAAAGCAATATATTATGCAGTTGTCAGACATAGTTATTCCTTATGAGCATTCAAGGCAGCAAAACTCCCCACCAGGAAATACATCAGAGCTCAGCTATCCTGAAGTACACCAGCAGCGGCATGCCGGGTCTGCACCCACATCCTCACTCTCGGAAGGACGGATCCCTTCTCCTCCTCCAGGGTCAGGACCTCGCCTCATCATTCAGCCCTTTCTCCTCTCCCAACCTCTTTCCTTCTAACAGCTCCTTTCCTAACACCTACTGACATGTTTATGTATGCCAGAATCTTTTGTTTAGATCCATTCCTCAATCCTGGAATCCACTTGGAGAGTCAGCAGGATACAAACACTGTCACAGTCCCTGGAATTTTGAGGACTATAGTGGGACTGAGGGAGGTCAAAGAGTGAAGGCTCCAAGGAAACGGCTCAGACCTCCTCAACTCAGAAAAAGAGGTAAATGTAAACGTAGGGCACTGATGACCACTCCCTTTTGTTTCCTCCTCTGGTCTCCATGACAGCAATCTGACGGGTTCTTTCCCCACCTGTAGCAGCTCTTTCTGTTTCCTCTGTTGATGTCTTTCTGTCTTTAAACCTGATGGTGTTCCCAACCATCTACCTCAGCTCTCTTCTCATTCTTCCTGCTTTGTCTAGAAAATGTCACCCTCTTTCCTCATTTTAACTAGTACTATGTTTGTTAACCCCACTTGTTCACCCTAAGCTCGAGATCCTTATATATGACACCTCCCTTCACTGAGACACACTAGTCCCTCCAATGCAGCATCTCCAAAACTGATTGACTTCTGTTTCCCAAATCTTGTTCCTTCTCTAGTATGCCCTATCTCAGGTACTGACTTCACAACCCACTGGACCACTTAAGCAAGAAAACTTGGAGTCATCTTGCATTATTCTCCTTCAAGTTCTCCTATCAACCCCAACCACTTCATGCCCATTGCTACTGTGTTAATTCAGATCTTTATCTTTTGGCCAGACCAGCACTTTTCAATGGAAGTGCTCCTGGCACAGAGATTCTTTATGCAGGATTATCCCACTCAGTGCAGACAGTCTGACAGCCTCCTCTCATAATCTGGGAGCTCTACCTGAGCACCAGGCTTCAGGTACGAAGCATGGCTCCAGGCTCCCACCTCCCATTAAGCCTTTTTTGTCCCCTTTACTGTATAGGGGTGAAATTTCCACCTGCTACTGCCAGCTTCTGGATCTAGACCCAGAAGGCCCAGGCTTCAGTTCGATCTACTATTCCATTTACAGTCTATGAAAATGCTTCTTAAAAGCCTGGCAATGTCTTCTTTGTTTTCCTATTTTTCTTTCTTGTATCTACCCTCATTTTAGGCTTGGAACAGAGTTGATATAGGTCCATCATCTCTTAACTTCCTTATCCATAACTCCAAAATATAGAAAACTCTGAAACCTGAAAGTTTACTTTTTTAAGTTTGTTAAAAATTCATTTAATGGCAAAATGTGCCCTGAACAGATATGAGAATATCAACAGTCATCATTTACCTCCCTTCATATGAATATTCACATGATTCTTTAAGAAATATTAATGTGCTATATTGGGGGTAATGCTCCAGACTCACTGGGAGCGTACAAAATACATGGAATAAACTTTTAAAAATCCCCCAAAACCTGAATTCTAAAACCAATATGGCCCCAAAGTGTTTGGAAAAGGATCCTGGGTCTGTATGACAAAGCACAAACTCACTGAACCACCTTCACTGGAAGGCCTTCTCTCCCTCAAAACTGATTTTTCTAAATAGACATTTTATATTACTGTAAACTCAAACATTTCCAATGAGTATTTTAAATCTTCTTTAGAAGAGAATGTACTATAGACCACTATCTTCCTGAAATGGTTAAATTCAGTCCTGCTAATAAACAGGGATAGAGAAAATTACTTCTTGGGATCCCTTCCAGTCCTAACATATTTTGTATGGACAAGAGCCCTTGGCATTACAAGGCACAGCGCTGACAGCAGATCACCTTCGCTTTTCCAGAAGCCCAGTCAGTTCTGTGTGGTGTGTGGTTAGGCCCTTATCACAATTTCAATATACACGATCTCAAAAAGAAAACCACCACCACCAGCTCCACGGAACTCCCTAGTTTTTCTATTATTCTTGCAACTTACATTTCACAGCCAAGATAAAGGCTTGATATTGCTGCTGCTATTTGAGAAAAGGGAAATAAATGATTTTACTTTAAAAGTTGGTATCTATATCCATCTGGAGCTAAAATTTCAAACAGATGTCTGATAGGAACTTAAATATGGAAGATGATACCGTTATCTATTAAGGCAATGAGATATAGCAAATAAGATATGCAGACATGGAACAGAAGCCTATAAAACTTTAAAGGGTATTTTTTCAAAAGAAAGAACATCTATGTTTTCATTTATTTGAACCCTACAGGTGCTTCATACCTTTGCATAGATCATTTTTTTAAAAATGGCACATTGTTTTGAAAAACTGGTAGTTCCTCAAAAGGCTAAACAGCTACTATATGACCCCACAATTCCATTCCTACGTATATACCCAAGAGAGATGAAAACAAATGTCCACCAAAAACCTGTATGCAAAATTGTTCATAGTCGTATTACTCATAATAGTGAAAAAGTGAAAACAACTCAAATGTCCATCACTGATGGATGAATACAATGTGGTATACCCATAAGATGGAATATTATGTGACAATAAAAAAGAATAAAGTACTGATACATGTTACAACAAGCATGAACCTTGAAAACATTGTGCTAAGTGAAAGAAGTCAGTCACAAAGGCCACATATTGTATGATTCCATTTATAAGAGATGTCTATAATAGATGAATTTAGAGAGATAGAAAGATTATTGGTTGAGGAGCTCGGGTTTGGAGAGAAATGAGGAATAACTACTAATGAGGATAGGGCTTTCGGGGGAGGTGACAAAAATGTTCTAAAATTGATTGTGGTGATGGTCACATGACTCTGAATATACTAAAAACCACTGAATTACACACTTTAAATGGGTGAACAATATGGTATGTGAATTACAAAAAAAAACCTGGCAAACAAGGCATACACATGAAGTAAAAAGGCAACTGAGGCAGAAAACTAGAAAGTCTATTAATACCAGACTCTGAAATAAAACTGCCTCTGCTCCAGTTGCAGAAGACCGACAAGGCTGTAGCAAATCTGAGAACAGTGACCATGAAAATGAGCCCGAGGGTGCTGCTGGAAAGAATAAAAGCAGCCGATTATTCAATGTGCTACACAGACACCCAAATCATAAAGACACACAAAGAAGACAAAACAACTAATTTTGTTTAACAAAGTCTTTTTATGTGCATAAACTATGTCTGTTCATAAAAACAGGAGTTAAGTAGGAAAAAAATATGCAAAAATGCAAAATATAAAAACTGTTCTGAAAAACTTCAAAACAATATTGTTCCTCCAAAGAGCGTGGGGGCAAATGGAAACAACCACTGAGACTCCCTAGAACACTGACAATGATTGTTTCTAGGCGGTGGGATTTTTTCCTTCTCCTTTACAATTTACTGTATAATCAGAGAAACATAAAAATGATTAAGCTTTTAAAAGCTCCTTTTAAATGGAGTGATTTGGAAATTGAAATAAGGACAGCACAATTTAAATGAACATGTTAGAAGAAAAATAAGAAATTCATGATTTTCAACATAGCTGTTCTCTGCCCTTCTTATTATTCACTGCTACAAAGTTCCTTTACTATAAAACAGGATTTAAAGAGGCACAAGTACAAATTTCTAAAATTATAATCTCTTGAGAGAAAGATGTACCAATCAACCTAATCACTGAGATAGGATGCAGAAATGCTTTTTCTAGTTACTTTTACCCCTAATAGCAAGAGTCATTACATAGATCCAACTCTCTCCAGGGACCATAATCTTTGGTGCCCTGATAAGCGCTGTGGTTTACACTATACAGCCCACAGCTACAAAAATACTCAACTATGTCATGTGGGGGAAATCTTATTTTCCTTTCTATTTGAAGATAACCTCTTTTCGTTAGCCTATAGGGAGAGAAAAGGAAAAGTCTGAAGAATAAAGAAATTCTTAAAGCTTTCATAGTATTCACATTTTTGTTTAAAAATTCCATGTAAATGTTATTTTGTAAATTTGTTTTCTTCTCCCCCATTTATCCTATAGTCAGCTACTAGTCTCAAAAATGTTACAGATTGGTGGCCATGAAGGATGTCAGAAAACCTCCTTGAAAAGTCCAACAAGGGTCCCAAACCTTCTCTGGATGAGGCCTGACATTTCATTTCCCCAGGGCTGGGAGTGCCAAATATGCAAATTGATGGCTGTTGCTGGACAAAGTGCTGGACAAGCCAGTCCCCTACTCTCCATCAAACTGCCAGAGACCCCAGGCTTAATGCTCTCAAACTGAGTGCCGGCCCAGTGGGAAAGGTTGGTGACAGGAAGTGATGCTGATCTTTCAACCTGTTAGCAAAGCTATCTAAAAGACACTGATGACAAATTTACTGGCTTAGGAAACCAATACAATTTTTGTTAGTCTGGCTGCTCCTCACCAAAATAAAATGCAAACAAAAACTGCAAACATCTGCTTTTAATAGGCCTAATTATATGGCCACCTAAATTCTTTGTCTCTGGATCAGCAACAGTGAATTAGTTAAATGCCATACTAGCACTAGTATAAAAGGAGAAGTACTCTAATTTTTTTTTTTGATTCCTATAACAAATAGTTAATATCAGGGTCCTCTTAAATTCATTGTAGTTTCTTAAAATTAGATTGTCAAATTTCCAGTGAAATCTAAAGCATAAAAATAACTATATTTTTACTTTTTTTTTTTTTAAGCAATTTAATCCTGTCCCCAAACATCCTCCCCAAGAATTGAGCATGGAAAAACATGTATTGAGTTGTGGGGCGGTATGTGCTTTCCTATCTGTTACCTGCTATTCAGGCGACAGGGAGGCAGCTCAGCACAGTGATACAGGCCCAGACTGGTTGAGTCCAGATCCAGACCCGACTTGTGCCAGCTGTGTCACTTAATCTATAACAGTGCCCACCCCATAGGGTGGTCCTAGGGACGAAACATAATGATCCATGTAACACACAGGGCCTGCCTGGCACATCGCATAGTGAACAAAACAGGCTATGTCAGAGAGATGACAATCTAGATGTCAAGTCCCCACACCCATAGCAGACAGGATATAAATGTTTTCATGGGTTACTTCTACTGTGAGGCAGCACCTAGTGGTAAAAAAAAAAAATCATTTAATAAAATAATGAGATTATTAAAAATAATTATTATTTTGGCCTTAAGTCACTCTACTTGGGGGCTTGAACCCCTCCCTGGAAATGAAAAGATCACATTAGATCAGTAGCTTTATTTCTTTAAAAAAAACTTTAAAAAAAATTACGAGAGAAATATATGCTTTAGAAAAAATTCAAGAAATATAGATAAAAGAGATAAGGCCAGGCACCATGGTTCACGCCTGTAATCCCAGCACTTTGGGAGGCTGAGACAGGATTGCTTGAGGCCAGGAGTTTGAGACCAGCCTGTGCAACATAGGGAGACCTGGTCTCTAACACGGACAAAAAAAATTAGCTGGACATGGTGGCATGCCTGTAGTCCCAGCTACTTGGGAGGCTGAGATAGGAGGATCTCTTGAGCCCAGGAGTTCAAAGCTGCAGTGAGCTGTGATCTCACCACTGTACTAGGTGATGGAGTGACACTGTTTCAAAAAAAAAAAAAAAAAAAAACGATATAATAAAAGTTAAATCTCTCCATCTTGACTCCCCAGTTTCCCCCAAATCAGGAGTTTTTGAACTACACTGTGCAAAGCCCTAGGGCTCTCTGGAAGCAGAAGGTGGCTTCCTCAGGAGAGACCAAGTGGACAGGGTCCCACGGAGGCCCCCCCCCAACACCATCTCAACCAGAGCAGCACTGCTTTTGTGTGTCTTATATACTGAACTTCACAGATTTTGAAATAAGAGTTCTACTACCAAAATGAAATTTGAAAACTATAGGATTAAATTATTTTAAAGATATCCAGCTATAAAAATGCATGTTTCTAGACTATTGAACCAAATCCTCATATTTTTGTTATTACATTTATATTGTGTTTCCATAAAATTTCCTTTGATTTCACTTTACCTCTAGCTCAAGATCCTGAGGTTCCATTTCAGAAAGTGACAGCACAGCAATTTTGGTAACTTTACAGACCTCATGGTCTCCTGGGAGTTTGCCCACCAATGCTTTCTGGCGAATAAGAATAAGCCACCATGGAAGATCTGTAAAAGAAAAGTTGTATTAATGTCTGGTATGTAAAGAGTGCTGTTATTCTGGCAAGCTGAAGGTGAATAACCTTACAATAAACAAAAGAAAAAGTGTACATCACTTTTAGCAATACCTAGCAAAACAACATATGTACTAATCTTTTAATACAGCAATCTCACTCTTAAGAATTTACTCTGAAGATATACCTCAAAAACGAAAGTATATATACTCAAGCCTATTCATTGCAGCAGTTTATAACTGCAAAATGCTAAAAAGAATATAAATGCCCAAACACAGAAGAGTGGTTGAATAAACTATGGCACATCCATGAAATGGGATACGATGCAACTGTAAAAAAAGAATTAGAATTGTTCTATGAACTAATAAGGAATGGTTCCTAGATGCATTAAGTGAATAAATTGGATATATTATTAATATACAGTAATCCTTTGGTATCTGTGGGGGACTGGTTCTAGGACCCTGCACAGATACCCAAATCCACAGATGTTCAAGTCCCTTCCATAAAATCGTGCAGAATTTGCATATAACCTACGTATGTCTTCTACATTGCTTATAATCATCTCTAGATTGCTTATAATACCTAATACAATCTAAATGCTATGTAAACAGTTGTCATACCGTATTGTTTTAGGAATAATGAAAAGGAAAAAAGTCTGTACATGTTCAGTACAGATACAACCATACACTTTTTTTAATATTTTCAATCCATGTTTGGTTGAATCCATAGATGCAGAACCCACAACACAGAGGCAGATTATATATAATAAGGCCATATTATAATAATATAATAAAATATATTATTAAATCAAAGCACAAAAGAATATCTAAAGTGTGCTACCTTTCATGTAAGAAAGAAAATTTGAGGTTATGGAGAGAGAGAGAAAGGGGGAGGGAGGGATATGCACCACCTAAGACATTTTGATCAATGACAGACTGCATATCCAACAGTGGTCCCACAAGATTATAATAGAGCTTAAAAATTCCTATAGCCTAGTGGCATCATAAACATAGTAGCACATTATTCATGTGTTTGTGGTGATGCTGGTGTAAACAAATGTATTGTACCGCCAGTCTTATAAAGGTATAGCACATAAAATTATGTGCAGTACAAACACTTGGTAACAATAAATGACTATGTTACTGGTTTATATATTTACTATACTGTATTTATTATTAGTTTAGAGTGTACTCCTTCTATTTATTAAAAAAGAATTAACTGTAAAACGGTCTCCGGCAAGTCCCTCAGGAAGTATTCCAAAAGAAGTTTAATTTATTACTGAAGAAAAATATTTTTATATAAATTTAGTGTAATCTGAGTGTACAGTGTTTATAAAGTCTACAGTAGTGTAATGTCCTAGGCCTTCACATTCACTCACCACTCACTCCCTGACTGACCCAGAGCAACTTCCAGTCCTGTAAGCTCCATTCATTCTAAGTGCCCAATACATGTATACCATTTTTTATCTTTTATACAGTATTTATACTGTACCTTTTCTATGTTTAGATACACAAATACCATTGTGTTACAAGTGCCTGCAGTATTGAGTACAGTAACAGGCTGTACAGGTTTGTAGCCTAGGAGCAAAAGGCCATACCACATAGCCTAGGTGTGTAGTAGGCTACACCATCTACGTTTGTATAAGTGCACTCTACGATGTTCCCACATGGTGAAATCACCTAAAGACGCATTTCTCATACCCATCATTAAGTATCCCCATCATTAAGTGATGCATGACCATATGTATCTGCTCATTTGTCCCAAAAAAGAAAGAGGGAGAGATGCCAGAAGTTGATGAGATTGGTCACCTAAAGGGAGCAGGTGGAAATGGGGTAGGAAGGAGGAGGAAATGGAAATGGGATAGAAGGGATGAGGAAAATGACAGTTCTCTGAGGATACCCTGGCAAATGCCTGGTGTCCCAGTATACCTCTGACTCTTAGAACAATGGTAACATTTCACGTATCCCCCAAAATAAAGAAATGTGGGGGGAACTCAAAACACAAACCCAACTCTATTACAAATTGAAAATCGAACCACACTGTAGGAGACAGGAAAGAAAGTTATTTTCTAAATAACTTTAGAAAAAGTATTTTGTAAGGATAAAGACAAAAAGAACTGTATGCAACATAGTGTTCTGGTTGGAAAACAGTATTTTGTAAGGATAAGGACAAAAGAACTGTATGTAGTATTATACTCTGGCTAGTAAATTTATTTTTCAGAAGGATATGAGTTGGCAATTCCAAAACTACTTTATGTGTACACTAGAATTGAGCAGATAAGCAAACATTGAAGAGAATGTGGGGAAAATGGTAAAACAAACGAAAGAAATCTTTAATAAATACCAGAGAGAAAGAAGCAAACACCCAAAGGCCCAGTGGTTATCTTTCCAATCCAAATTTCTACTTCTCACAAAAGATTTTTAATTAAATGAAACAGTCTATGAAAAAAGCAATTTTTCAATTTATCAGGCTACACTGTTAAAAAAAAACATTATACCTAAAACCAGAAATTATTGAAATAGTGTTTTAAGAATTTATTATAGAAAAATAACATGATATATATTTCCCATATGAAAAAAATATTTTAAGAAGATATATAGTATTTCAATTTCCCTTATTTTCCCCCCAAATATTAATCAACCATCATTTTAAGGATAGATATACTTTAAGCATTTCATAAATGCAAAAGTTTAGAACATTTCATAATCCTTTAAAAAGTAGGGTAGAAATTTACTCCAAAGCTTCAAGGCTTTTACAGGCCATTTCACTATTCATTATCCCAAAACATTAACTGAGGACCTATCATTTCCTGGGAAATCCACTGGGCATGGAGAGAAGTTACCGAGCACCTAACTTATAATAAACCTAACACATAATTAAGCACATAGCATGTAATAACCTGTTGCATGTCGATAAATTTTGTTGAATAAAAGGAAATTCTTACAATTAGGTCTCTTAACCTCACAGGAATAATTTCTGTTTTATAGTGTTTTATAGTGTCTGCAGTTGACCAGACAAGCCAAGACAAAGCTCTCTTCCTAGTTTGCATCTTCTTGCCCTGATTTCCTCTGGATTTATAACACTATAAATTATTATTTTAATAAATTCAGCAAAAAACACAATATGCAATATGTCAAATGTAATAAATCTTTCCAATAAGCCATCTAATGGTATAATACCAAAAATATAAACATTTCAACTTTCAGACAGGAGATTTTACCCCATACCCAAACTCACTTGGAAAAACAAAAGGCATTGTTTTTTCAACAAAAACATTGGTATTGCCAATATTTAAACTCAATTTACAAACTCAAATATATTTTAAAGTAAAATATGCATATTTTTAGAATTAACTACTCATATGCAAAAATGTGAAAACTGAGGTACTTCTTTAAAAAAATGCTACAGACTGACATTCGGTATGCCTTAGAGTTATGATGAAGAGTAAATCTGAGAAAGTATAATGTAAATGATCCCAAATAACAGAAACAAAATTTCATAAATAGCAGTCTTCCCTTTTCAAGGAGGTGTCTCACTGTGTTGCCCAGGCTAGAGTGCCGTGGCATCAGCCTAGCTCACAGCAACCTCAAACTCCTGGGCTCAAGCAATCCTTCTGCCTCAGCCTCCTGAGTAGCTGGGATTACAGGCATGCACCACCATGCCTGGCTAATTTTTTCTATATATTTTTAGTTGTCCAATTAATTTCTTTCTATTTTTAGTAGAGACGAGGTCTCGCTCTTGCTCAGGCTGGTTTCGAACTCCTGATCTTGAGCGATCCTTCCACCTCGGCCTCCCAGAGTGCTTGGATTACAGGCGTGAGCCACCACGCCCGGCCTACTGATACCTCTTAACACAATACCCTGGTAGTAGATGCTATTTCCATCTGACAGTTGAAAAATTAAGAACATTCAAATAACCTGCCCCAGGCAACAGAGCTGGTAACTGGCCAGATAGGTTTTTCAAAAATTTTCCATTATAGACATTTTCAAACATACACAGAAGCAGAGGGAACAATAAATCCAAATTCACCCACCCCCCCAGGCTCAATAGTCATCAAAGTATGACTCACACTCTTCTATGACATTCAACTTTTTTTTCCCCAATGATTCTGTACCTCTCTTTTAATTGAAAAAAAAAAATTGCAAATCTGGAAAATAAAGAAGAAACCCCACGAGCTTTGGTTAAATACCTGAGTCACAATCCTATTTGAGAATCCATTTTCTTCAAAAAATAAATGGCAAAAAAGGTTTTTGATTTTACCATAATCATATGTACCAATATTTTTATTTTCTTTTCCAAGTAAATCTAAAGGAAAGTTGAGAGAAAAAATATTCCAACCACCTATCATACCATTTTCCAAAGAAGAGAGAAATTAAGGTAGATTAATTACTTAGATTATAACTAGTAGATATCTATTTCCTTACGAATTTTAGTTCAGTTTTTCTATTTGATCAACTGTGAGATTGAAAAAAATAAGGGAGGAAACTAATATTCAAGCCTTTACCATGTGCTAGATCATTTTCCATTTACTAAACCTTGGCCTCTGGGAAAAAGCATGGACTCCAGATGCAATACCAAAGGTGAAAGAATACATATGGTCAAGAAATGAAACCATATTATATACTTAGAAATTTTTTAAAACCTTGAGAAACCAATAATAATAAAGAAGAGAGTCCATGGATATAAATATAAACATGCAATAAGCATTAATACAAGCCACTTCCATATATAATAGAAAAAGGTCTCAAAACATGAGCAATGGGAGAAATAAAGTTTCTGGGAATAATTCCAATTAGAAATGTCTAATACCTATCTGAAAAGTACCACAGAATCTTTGTTTAGAGCATGCAAAAATTAAATAAATGAAAGCACGATATATCTGGATGGGCAGGCTCAGTATTACTTGGTATTTCAAAGTTGTTGCCATCTCTCAAATTAGTCTTGAAATTTAAAGCAATTTAAGTCAAAATTCTAGTGAGACTTTTAGTGAAATTTAAATCTATTTTAAATTTCACTTGAAAGACTAAATGTGTGAAAATATCCAGTAACACTTTCAAAAAGAAATTGAGAAAGTACTTGCCTTCCCAGATAGCAAAATGTACTCTAAAACTACAGTAAATAAAACAATGTGATACTGGTAAAGGAATGGATGAATGAATCACTAGAATAGAGAAGCCAGACACAGATCCATGTAAACATGGGCATCTAATAAATGATGATAAAGATTAGGAAAGGTTAGTGTGTCAACAAATGGTGTTGAAATAACTGGTTCTCCATATGGAAAAAAGTTAAATTCCTTCTGCAAACCATACCCAAAAATTAATTATAGATGGGCTAATGCTAAAAATACAAACAGAAAAAAACAAAACATTACTAGAGAATATAGGAGACTTTTTATAATCTTAGAGGAGAAGGACCTTTGGAAGCATGCTACATAATTCAGAAATCACAAAATCAACAGATTTGATTATATGAAAATAAAACATATCTGGATGGTAAATGACACTGTAAACAAAATGAAAAGCAAATGATAAATAGGAAATTATCTGCAATGCAAATGGCACACTAAAGGTTAGTATCTATAAAATATAAAGAGCTGTATCAATCAATAAGAAAAAGGTCTAGCACTCTGGGAGGCTGAGGCGGGAGGATCGCTCAAGGTCAGGAGTTCAAG
>VBSM01003143.1:2168697-2193788 GCA_008086735.1 Cheirogaleus medius
CTACAAAAAATAGAAAGAAATTAATTGGCCAACTAAAATATATAGAAAAAATTAAGTGGGCATGGTGGCGCATGCCTGTAATCCCAGCTACTGGGGAGGCTGAGGCAGAAGGATAGCTTGAGCCCAGGAGTTTGAGGTTGCTGTGAGCTAGGCTGATGCCAAGGCACTCTAGCCCAGGCAACAGAGTAAGACTGTTTCAAAAAAAAAGAATTCTGGAAAGGTCTGCTCACCTTTCTTCTCTTTGAAGCTACCAACAAGAATACTCACATATTTCTCTGTCGTTTGAAGTTGACGGTCTAAACAAAAAAACGTAAGCCAAATGACTCACTGCTCTTTGTATATTTTGAGGTTATGCTTAGGGGCATACAAATTTTAAATTGTCATATCCTTCTGGTGACATGAACATTTTGTTATTTTTGAAATGTTTCTCTCTCTATGCTTCTTGCCTTACAGTCTACTTTGATATCAGCATAGCTACGTCAGTTCTCATGAGGTTAATGTTTGTGCAATTTTTTCCTCGCCTTTCATTTTCAATCTTTCTGTACACATGCATCTAAGTTATTTATCTTGAAAGCAGCATGTAGATGGATTTTACTGTTTTCCCGGTACGAAAATCTTTGGTTTTTAGTTGGAGCATCAAGTCTATTCACATGTAATTACTGATAATATTTAGGAATCAATCTACCATCTTACTATTTGTCCTATCTGTTACATATATATCTTTTTTGCCTTCTTTTGGATTAAGTTTTTAAATCATTATTATTCCATTTCTCCCTTTTATTAGCTTTTTACAATCTTGTATTAAATATTATTCTGTTAGTGCTTATACTGTAGGGAATGATAACATGAACCCTACCCTAAGTCATCAAAAGCCTAACGTAAATTCGTACTTTTACCAGTTCCTGGACAATGAAAGGACTTAGAATACCAACCCTTCTAACTCCTTATTATTATTGCTGTGTATTTTAATTCTACATTAAATTTAAACCCCATATGAAGCAAAATTCATTTAAATTTACCAACTTATTTCCCCTTTCCATTGCTCTTCATTCCTTCCTACATCTCTGCGCTCCCATCTGGAATCACTTTCCTTTTGCCTGAGGAACTCTCTTTAGAATTTCTTTTAGTGCTAAGACTGCCGGTGACAAGTTCGGTTTTTGTCTGTCTCAAAATGTCTATTTTCTTTGCTTTTTGAAGACATAAAATTCTAGACAGGCACTTTGAAGATGTCATTCCATTATCTTCCGGCTTGCATTATTTCTATCAAAGCTTACTACTTGCCTTTGAATTTAATGTGTGTTTCTTCTTTGGTTGCTTTTAGGATTGTCCTCTTTGTCTGTAGTTTTCATCAGTTATACTATGAGGTACCTGAATATGGTTTTCTTTTTTTTTCCCCTTGGGGTTCAAAGTACCCCAATCTGTGGTTTGTATTTATAATTATAGTTAGTTTTGGAAAATTCTTAGCCATTATTCTCATCAAATACTGCTAGTCTGTTGCTGTTGTGAACAGAATCTCTAATTTTCTTGATCTTTTTTAAAGTGTGTGAAACTTTAAACGACCCTGCGATGGTTAATTTTATGTGTCACCTTCACTGGGCTAACTGATGCCCAGATAGCTCAGTAAAACATTGTTTCTGGGTATGTGTGAGGGTGTTTCCAAAGAGGTTAGTATTTGAACTGGTAAAGTGAGTAAAGACTGCCCTCACCAATGTGGATAGGTGTCATGCAATCCATTGAGGGCCAGAATAGAACAAAAAGGCAGAGGAAAAGCTGTCTGTCTGTCTGTCTGAGCTGGGACATCATTTTCTCCTGTACTCAGGTATCAGCACTCCTAGTTCTCAAGCCTTTGAGTTTGAACTGGAACTATGCCATCAGCTTTCTTGGTTCACCCACTTACAGACGGCAGATCCTGGGGCCTCTCAGCCTCCATAATCACATAAGCCAACCCCCATAATAAATCTCTTTATGTAATAATCTCTATACATATTAAATCTCTTTATATATACACTATTGGTATACATAGTTGACCTTTGAACAATGCAAGGGTTAAGGATGTTGACACCCCCAAAATAAAAATTCCAGGTATAACTTTTGTCTCCCCCAAAACTACTAATAGCCACTGTTGACAGGAAGCCTTACCAATAACGTAAATGGTTGATTGACACATATTTTGTGTTATATGTATTTTATACTATATTCTTACAATAAAGTAAGTTAGAAAAAAAGGAAATGTTAATAAAATCATAAGGAAGAGAAAATATATTTACTATTCATTAAGTGGAAGTGGATCATCATAAAGGTCTTCATCCTCATTGTCTTCACATTGAGTAGGTAGAAGAGGAGGATGAGGATGGGTTGGTCTTGCTGTCTCAGAGGTGGCAGAAAATCCACATGTAAGTGGACCCACATAGTTCAAAACCATGTTATTTAAGGGTCAACTGTACACACACACACATATACACAAAGGGTTCTGAAAAGCCCTGACTAATACGGATTTTGGTACCAAGAAGCGGGAGTGCTGCTGTGGCAAACACTGAAGTGTGGAGGGAGCTTTGGAACTGGCTGAAAAGAGTTTGGAGGTGCATGCTAGAGAAGGCCTACATTACCATGAATGAACCTTTAAAGACAATTCTGATGAGGGCTCAGAAAGATGAGAAGAGAGCTATAGAGAAAGCCTCAATCTTCTCAGAGAATACATAATCCTGAACAGAATGTTAGTAGAAATATGGACAGTAAAGGTCCTTCTGATGACGTCTTAGATGAAAATAAGGAACATGTCACTGGACAATGGATAGAATGTGATCCTTGTTATAAAGTGGCAAAGAACTTGAAGTGTGTTCATGTTCTAGCATTTGGTGGAAAGTAGAACTTAAGAGTGATAAAATTGGATATTTAGCTGAAGCTATTTCTAGGCAAAATGTCAAAGGTGCAGTTTGCCTCCTGACTGATTATAGTAAAATGTGAAAAGAGAGATATGACTTAAAGACAGAATTGTTAGGTAAAGAGGAAGCAGAACTTAAAGATTTGAAAAATTCTATCCATACTGAAAAGCACGAGAGTGTTTAGGGGAGAACACTAAGGGTGTGGACAAGTGCCCCTTTGATAAGGAGATCAGTATGGGTGCGGACTATGGACTTCATTGGCCTCCCCAGCAGAACTGCCAATTTGAGCTGAAGGGGAAGCAGTGGGGAGAATGCAGGATGGCTGTCAGATTTCTTGGATTTCACATGACAGGACCATAGATCTATTTGGCTAAGAATGTGCATTATTTCTCAAGACAAGGGATGAATGACCCAGAAGGTGATTCAGAGATTGGCAAGGCTGTCTCCTTGGCTTCAAAAGGGGTACCATTTCCTTGCTTTCAACAGATGAGATGGCCTTTGCCCAAAGCCATCAGGACAGAGCCACCCAGCAGAGCTCTAGGGGCAGAACCCTTGCTGGGTAGAGCTGTGGAGGCAGGACCCCCATCTCAGTGGGTCTGGAATATGGAACCTCTACACCAGTGGGCTTAGGGTGCAGAACAGTGATCCAAAAAGTATTATTCTCAGGTTGGACTTACTTGGGCTCCATTATCCCTTTCATCTTTCCTATTTCTCTCTTTTCAAATGGAAATATCTATTCTGTGCCTATCATGCCACTGCAGTAGTTTGGAAGAACATAATTTGTTTGGTTTTGCAGGCTGGCAGATGAAAAGCAATTTGCCTCAGGATGAATCATACCTTGAGTCTCAGCCATATCTGCTTTAGATGATATTTAGATGAGACTTTGTATTTTAGACTTCAGAGCTGATCTAGAACAAGTTAAAACTTTTGGACCTGTTGGGATGTGGGATGTAATAAATGTATTTTGCATGTGAGGACATAAATTGGGGCAGGGGGTAAAGGCAGAATACTATAGGCTAAATGTCTGTGTCCCTCCAAAATTCATATAGTCATTCCTCACTATCCCTAGGGGACTGATTCCAGAACCCCCCACCCCACCCCACGCAGATACCAAAATCCACAAATGTTCAAGTCCCTTATATAAAATTGTATAGTATTTCCATATAATCTACACACATCCTCCTGTATACTTTAAATCATCTCTAGATTACTTATACAATACCAGTATTATATAATACTTATACTAATATAATATAAATGCTATGTAGATAGTTGTTAATACTGTAGTTTAATTCAATTTACTTTTTTTATTATTATTTTGAGACAGAGTCTTGCTCTGTTGCCCGGGCTAGAGTGCAGTGACATCAGCCTAGCTCACAGCAACCTCAAACTCCTGGGCTCAAGCAATCCTCCTGCCTCAGCCTCCCAAGTAGCTGGGACTACAGGCATGTGCCACCATGCCCGGCTAATTCTTTCTATATATTTTTAGTTGGCCAAATAATTTCTTTCTTTTTTTTTTTTTTTTTAAGTAGAGACGGGGTCTCGCTCTTGTTCAGGCTGCTTTCGAACTTCTGACCTTGAGCCATCCGCCCGCCTCGGCCTCCCAGAGTGCTAGGATTATAGGCGTGAGCCACCGCGCCTGGCCAATTCAATTTACTTTTACTATTATATTGTTATTTTTATTGGTTTTTTTCCTGAATATTTTCAACCCAAGGTTAATTGAATCTGTGTACGCAAGAATCACAGATATGGAGGGCTAACTGTTGAAATCCTAACCCCCAGTGGTTATGGTATTACGAGGTGGAGCTTGTGGTATTAGGTTATGAGGGCTCCACCCTCACAAATGGCATTAATAACCTTATAAAAGACACCCAGGAAAGCTTCCTCACCCCTTCTGCCAAGTGAGGACTCAGTGAGAAGAGACCATCCATGAACCAGGAAGTGGGCCCTCACTAAACACTGAATCTGCTAGAGCTTTGACCTTGGACTGCCCAGCCCCCAGAACTGTGAGAAATAAATGTGTTATTTATAAGCCACCTAGCCTATGGTATTCTGTTATAACAGCCCAAATAGACTAAAATAGAAATATTACATACAGTTGACCCTTGAACAAAACAGGTTTGAACTACATGGGTCCACTTATACTCCAATTTTTTTCAACCAAAGGCAGATCAAAAATACAGTATTCAAGGAATTTGAAACCCACACATACAAAGGGCTTACTTTTTGTATACCTGGTTCCACAAGGATGACTGCGGGACTTGCATATGCATAGATTTTGGTATATGCAGGTGGTCCAGGAATTAATTCCACTCCTCTTACACTGAGGGACCAATGAACTATATATATTAACATGCAGTACATTCTAAGAGAATCTAATAATTAGGAAAATATCTTAAATCCCAAGACAAATTATATTCCAATTTGAAGGATTCGGACTTATTTGCAATTCTTTGGTAAGAACATAAATTTATTCCTAAGTGTCCATAAAAAGCCACTTTATTGATACCTATTACATAAGCTGTTAATTGGCCATTTAGCACTTTTAAACGAATATAAGCCTGAGTCTATAAAGCAGGTATTATGCACACTGATGCAGGAATTTAAATTTTTTTATGTTTAATAATTTTTTTGTTTTATATTTACAGTCATTTCAATTTTTTTGAACTACATTAAGAGAAAATGCTTTTTCTTCCTCTAATGGAAACAGAGTACCACATATCCCCAAATATATTTCAGGAAGCACCATACACCAAGTAAATGGAATAACAAGTAATGCTACCACACCAGTGCTGGTTTTTTCAATATCAGGTACCTGGTAGCTAAAGTACATTACATTAGGCTTTTAACGCTCTCTGTGACTAAAGAGCTAATTATTAATTTGTTCATCTTCTAAACATAGTAGCTATTCAATGTTTCTTGACTGGTTGCTCTGTTGCTTACTAAAGTTTCCTAAGTCAGAGTTTATAGAAAATTGACAATGACTCATAGGCACAGCATCTAGGGCAAGAAACATTTTTAATAGGCTCTATTTCAAAAGCACCAAATGGTGCAATTAGAAGCACATTCAGCTTAGCCTGTAAAGCTTAAGACTGAAGTAAAATCCCTAATAAAGATCTGCCATGAAATGAAAGAATCTTGAAATAATCTGTTATACTCTATATTTTTTTTAACTATTTTTTTCTTTTTATTTCTTTTTCTTTATTTTTTTTAGACCTTAGTTCAGGTGAATGTTATACTCTATAAACTCTTTTGTACCTACAAAAATGGAAAAGTCTTAAGAAACTAGAAAAATCTAACTTGTAAAGTATCATTAGGCAAAATGATTTTTCTATATGATAGTATATTTTTTCAGATAATTATAGCTTATCCCTCTAAAGTGCTAAGATGTTTTCTTATATGTTTATTAAAAACTTTAATATATTACATAATTTTCTGCCTATTAAACTCTAGCATACTAAAGATAATCAGGATTTTATTCAAGAAGCAAATTTATCATGAAAATAAGTTATTGCCTTGAAAAGTGGCATAAGAATGCTTCCAGGTTGGAGGTGATTGGTCCCTACACAAAGGGACTCAAGCCCACAGGCTGTTAACAAACCTGACAACCAAGTCCATTAAACAGTCTTCATATTTTGCTCTTGCTGGTTGTTACTGGCCAAGTAAATGAGAACTTATTATGTTTATCAAGAATCCTCTTTCTTGGCCGGGCGTGGTGGCTCACGCCTGTAATCCTAGCACTCTGGGAGGCCGAGGCGGGAGGATCGCTCAAGGTCAGGAGTTCGAGACCAGTCTGAGTGAGACTCCGTCTCTACTAAAAATAGAAAGAAATTAATTGACCAACTAAAAATATATACAGAAAAAATTAGCCGGGCATGGTGGCGCATGCCTGTAGTCCCAGCTACTCGGGAGGCTGAGGCAGTAGGATCGCTTGAGCCCAGGAGATTGAGGTTGCTGTGAGCTAGGCTGACACCACAGCACTCACTCTAGCCTGGGCAACAAAGTGAGACTCTGTCTCAAAAAAAATAAATAAAAAAAAAAAAGAATCCTCTTTCTTAAACAATCAGCCCTGACAATAATTTGACTGGAACTATTTTAAAATGTTCAATAAGAAAAAAAGTCCAAAAGTAATATAAAGGAGGGAATACATACAGAAAGTACCTTTTCTTCTAGGTGGCCCATATAAGTCATTTTTCCCTTAATAATCCTCTCTTTCTGAGGCTAAAAATCAAACTTCTAATATCACTGCCATAGAAATCACTGAGGAAAACAACTAGAGTTTAAGAACAAATGGGTTTGTGGCTAGAAAAAGAAATGACAGTGGACAAGCATATGAGGCTAGGCTGGCCTGCTTCTCTAACATCTGCCTGAAAATATAAAAACATTTTTATATTTTCAGGCCACTTAGATATGCTCAGGAATAAGCAGCATACTTGTTTAAAGATCCTCTGGAGAGCTCAGAACTATGGGTCAGATTCACAGGACTAGTTCAAGCATTGTTTCTACCAGGGAGGTGGACTGCTCCAAGGACCCTCCAGCTCAGATTAGGGATAAGAGGGGTGGGAAATTCTGTAGCATAAGATCATGGAACAAGCTGAGGGGAGCAAAGAGAGAAGGGTGGACCATTCAGCACCAAGCTACCTGGGGAGAGAGGACATGGAATAGGAGGGAAACAAATACAGGACATATGAGAAGATGCAAAGAATGTAATCCTCTCATACATTTAGCTGCCTGCTTCCAAGACTCAAGGCTATTCATTGAATGGGTCAGCTGAAGTACAGTTAAAGAATCTCTTAAGGGCTAACCAGGAACCTAGTCACCTATAAAATAAATAATTATGAGATCTTCATGAATTAGAAAATGAATATAAAATGACTATTTGAATTACATTTTAGATAATTTATATTTTGGTAGAGATGTTATGTTACCAATAATATTGTTGCTTTGAGGAAAGAATTTTTTTTAATCTACCCAAGAGAGTACTTCTTTGAGGAAAGTATTCTGAAGAAACTTTACTACATGAAAAAAAAGTCACCTATAAGTTACCAAATCAGACATTTCATTTTTTAAATTAAGAAAAAATGAGGAGTAATGACAACAGGCTACAACAAAAGCTACCCTCTGACTTACATGCTTTTAAGTTTTATTGAGATATAATTTACATACTATAAAATTCACCCATTGTTAAAATAACTCAATGATTTTAATAAAATTGAGTTATGCAACCATCATCAGAATACCCTTATATGTTTTAATAACGTGAGTTGTGGGCTAGGTGCAGTGGCTCATGCCTGTAATCCTAGCACTCTGGGAGGCCGAGGCGGGAGGATCACTCAAGGGCAGGAGTTCGAAACCAGTCTGAGCAAGAGCGAGAATCCGTCTCTACTAAAAATAGCAAGAAATTAATTGACCAACTAAAAATATATATACAAAAAATTAGCCGAGCATGTTGGTGCATGCCTGTAGTCCCAGCAGAAGGATCGCTTGAGCTCAGGCGTTTGAGGTTGCTGTGAGCTAGGTTAATGCCACGGCACTCTAGTCTGGGCAACAGAGTGAGACTTTGACTCAAAAAATAAATAAATAAATAACATGAGTTGTTAGTAGACAATAAAACAAGCTACTTCTCCCACACTATAGTTGTACACAATTAAACTCATATTTAAACAAAAGCAATATCCACAAGGCTTGTCCAGGAACCAGGCCTCCAGCAGAGGCCATAGCCAGGCTTTTCTTTGTTCTCTCCAATGCCTTGAAGGAGCGGAGTTTTTCAGTTTTTCAGTCAAGTACTAAAACAATCTAGTGACGCTCAATTCATTCATCACTAAAATATATAAAATACAGCAAGGAAGTCTCCATAAAGAGAAGACTAAAATCAGTTTTAAAATCATACGCATGATGCATTTTACCATCTTAATAACTGAGACATCTTCACCACTTCAAAAGTGGAGGAATAGCAGATGGTGAGTAGTATTTTAATGAATGAGATCTACTTGAGTGAATTTTGTCTGTGATTGTTCAGTACTATGAGTAGTAATTCCCTCAATTACCAAACAAAGACCCTTTATTGCCCCATTAATCAACACTCCTGACAATTTTCTCTTCAAACTATTTCCAAATATATCATTTTGCTTTTTACATTCAGATACTTCTTACCCTAACTGAGTTTATCCTCTTCTCAATCTTGAAAATACATTTTAACTTTAAGAGCTTTTGTGATCCACTTAAAATCTCCAGCCTAAAGCACTTTTTTCATGGATGTCTGTGTGAGGATATAGCTGTACCCTGGACATTACACAGAAAATGGAGAAAAGAAACACATCATTCACATGGGTTTCGTGCACAGTGGCTTGCTCTGCCAAAGGCCATCTCTCCTCCACTCCCCCTCACTCCCCACACCCGGCCCTGTCCATAGGAGATGCCTTCCGCCCAGGAACCCCAGCTCTGCCCAGTCAGGCCTTCCATCATATACTCCACAACACCCCATACTTTTCTTCAGAAGCCTAAGTTTGTAATGATAAAACTGTGCAATTGACACATTAATATCTATTACTCAGATTCTAGGTCTATGCTCCAGGAAGCTTCAAGTTCCTCGGCACACAGTAGGTACTCCATAAATATGTGTTAAATCAATAAGCACTTGCTAAACATTTTTGAATAGTCCCTGTTGTGGGCCAGCACACAGGGACATAGCAGGTGAGCAAAACAGACACAGCCCCAGCCACTGCCTTCTTGCAGCTTATTATCCTCCAGGGAGGGGACAGACAGAAAAGAAAACAAGAAATTAACAAGTAATTACAATCATGATAAGATTTGAATATCATCATCATTTCCTGGTGGGCACCACAATGAACAAAAAATGTTGATTTTTCATGGAGTTATACTTTTATTTTATCTGTTTGACACATTACTCATCCCTCCTACTTTCTGTTCCTCATAGTAATAAATCTCAGCTGGTCAAACCAAAGTGAGACATGTTCAAGTTATCAACTGTATTATACACTGGCTGAAAGTCCACCTGCCCGCAAATGTCTGGGGAATAAACCTTCCAACTTGAAAACAGGCTAATGGTTTTAAACAGATATTTTCTAGGCACTAGGTTTAATAGAACTATGTTTTGGCAGAGCTTGCTAAAAGGGTGGGCAATTACTAACAAGGGATACCACACCCAAAAAAGACTTTAAAATTCCTCCATCATATATTTTTTTAAAGGGACATACGGATTATAAAATATGGCTTTCATTAATGCTAATATTTTACTACTAAAGACATTATTTTTTATAGATTCTTACAATGTAGTCTTTTAGTGACTTGTTAATATCATTACAGTTTCAATAAATATTAACATTAGAAAAATAGTCTAAGTTTAAAATGTGTTAAGAACCCTTAAGGAGGCCAGGCGCGGTGGGTCACACCTGTAATCCTAGCACTCTGGGAGGCCAAGGCGGGTGGATCACTCAAGGTCAGGAGTTCGAGACCAGCCTGAGTAAGAGTGAGATCCTGGCTCTAATAAAAAATAGAAAGAAATGAATTGGCCAACTAAAAATATATAGAAAAAATTAGCTGGGCATGGTGGTGCATGCCTGTAGTCCCAGCTACTCGGGACACTGAGGCAGGAGGATTGCTTAAGCCCAGGAGTTTCAGGTTGCTGTGAGCTAGGCTGATGCCACGGCACTCTAGCCCGGGCAACAGAGTGAGACTCTGTCACGCACACAAAAAAAAAGAACCCTTAAGGAAAAAAAAATTACAGTACATATTGAATGCTTACTATTACCAAGAATTCACTTTATGTGAGTTTTATTAAATCTTCACAACAATGATATCAAGGAGGTATTATCATCTTTTTGTCTTATAGATGGCAACGGAGGCTTACATGAAGTAACCTGACCCAAGGCAATTATGTGATCTTTCAGAATTATTCCACCTCTGGGGTGGTGCCTAGTCAACGATATTCGGGGAATGGCCTATCACACCGTGAAATAAAGGGTAATGGCAGGGAACAGCAATATTGGACTAGAGGGAATTCCCTTAGACATGCTTCATGATAAGCATGTCCGTGGACATGAAGTTTCTGTTATGGGCTGAACTGTATCCCCTCAAAATGCATATGCAGAAGCCCTCACCCCCAGCACCCCAGACTGCAACTGTATTTGAAGATAGGGTCTTTACAGAGGGAATTAAGTTAAAATGAGTTCCTTAGGGTGGGCTCTAATCCAGTATGACTGGTATCACTATAAGAGGAGCAAATCTGGACACATACAGTTACAGAAGGAAGACCAAGGGAAGGCACAGGGGGCAGGTGGCCAAGAAAAATGGCCTCAGAAGAAACCAACCCCACGAGCACCTGACCTCGGACTTCTGGCTTCCGGAAGTGTGAGAAAATTAAGTTCTATTGTTTAAACCACCCAGCCTGTGGTGCTTCTCTGTGGCAGCCCTAGCAAACTAATACAGTTCCTGTCACGAGAGCTTGCTACATTCCCCAGAGCTCAGAGTTCAGTGACAGTCAGTTACAGCGGCATGGCTCACCCACGCCATTTTAAGACTGTCAATGACATCTGTTCAAATAAATTTATGTTCCCATCTCACTAGGCAGGAACAAAAATTCATGCATTAATATGTAGAGAATAAGTAGGAGGGAAACAAGAGTGAGAAAGAGTTTAAGTACAGACATTTCATTCCCCTCATCCACTACTCTCAAAGATAAGATGTTCCCATGGAGAAATGCCCCTGAAGTGATCATCTCAGCTCTAGCACACTCCAAGAGCACCCCTCCCTTCCTACCCATCTGACCCAGAGAGAGCTTCAGTGGGGCCCAGGGAAGGGAGGTGGGACATGCCCAAGGACAGACAAGGAGAGTAAGATGATGTTCACAGGCAGGAGCCGGGGGCGGAGTGACACCCAGAGAGTTGGGAGGGAAGGAAGAGCAGCAGGGCCCAGGAAAGGTTTTCCTTGGCTCCGCCAAACTCCACTCCCTTTCTTAAGAGCCAAACCTTCTAAGTGATGTGACAAGAAGAAAAAAAAAAGTTCAAAGATTAGGATAGTGAAAAATTAAGAGACTTTCCTGGCCCTTCGTTCCTTTTTTATACTTTCTTTCTCCAGTTCACTATATTCTCCACCTCTGCCTCTTCCAAAATATCCTATATCATGGGTATTCCCACTGCCTGTCAACACCTGTTGGGGCCAGAGAAAGATAAAGATGGGAAGTACATATGAACAAGGCTGACCCCTGACCACACTCCCACTGCATCATAAACATATCAACCACTAACTTATATTTGTACATTGCTTGTAGAAGACAACTTTTAGGTTGTCTGCCAAGTCCAAATCCCCCTGCTCTGACTGCCCCTCCCAGCTAGGGGAGTGGGCCTCTGGAGTATGTTTGACTTATTTGACCAGGGGAAGCCCCAGGTCCAAACTGGGCCAGTAAGTCTCTTTCCTAGGAGTCTGAACTAGACTAACTGCTCAATCCTTTTTGATTGCTGGTCAGCCTCTAGTGATAACAGGAAACATGAGATGTCTGTAGGTTTGAAGGGTGAGGGTGCTGTTTTAAAGGCAGAAACTTTGTCCTACATACACACAGAAAAAGCAAAAAAAAAAAAAGAAGAAGAAGAAGAAGAATGAAGGCGATGTATAGGGAGAACTGGTCGTCAGAGACAACCTGCCCAAGGAAGTAATCTCAGATCCTATACAACATCATTTCTTGGTTTTGGTCCCTTGGGTTCCCCATAAAAATTTATTTGTTTCTGCATAAACTGATAGGTTTGTATTTACAATCAAAAGATAAAACAGTGATTTATAATTTACTAAGCACCTTCAGGTATGTTATCTCATTTGGGATTCACAATACCCTATAGAAATAAAGAGACCAATTACTTTTACTCTTGTTTTAAATTATAGCTTAAGAAATAGAGGCCCTTAGATATATATTGGGACTTGTCTTCTTGGCACCCAGCCAGCATCGTGAAAGGACATCCAGGCTATCCAGAAGAGAGAAGAGAACCCAAGGAGAAGCTCCGTGAGATGAGACACATAGAGAGTGAGGCCACATGAAGGGAAACTGAGGCAACCCAGGCAAACTCCAAGGTGAATGCTGCCATAAGAATGACCCCAGCCAACAGAAGACAAGAGCAGAAGAGCTGCTTGGTCAACTCACTGAATGTAAAATGCTATATGTTATTGTTGTTTTCAGCCATTAACTTTTGGGATGGCTTGTCACACAGCAACAGATAAATGAGGCAGAGGTTAGATAACTTCTCCTATATCTCAAAGCTAATAAACAGAGCTTGTATCCAGGTCTCCTGCCTAATTTCAGTGATTTATTCACTGTTCTAAGATATGACTGAAATTGAAGAAAAATAACTCAAAAGTTTCACACATGTCATTTAAATAATAGAAAACGAATTTTAGCTCAGAACACCCAACTGTGAAATTATCCTGTCAGCATGTAAATGAATTAAAAATATACGTATGTAAATGTGGACAGGTAGGAGAGTGTTATTAAAATACTTAGCATGATTACACAATGACTAATGCTTTTCTCCTGTGTTGCAAGTATTTTTTTAAAAATCTACCAAAGACAGAATATACAACAATGTTCACAGCAGTATTATTTCTAATAACTAAAAAAAAAAGAAAAAAGAAAAAACTCGTTCACCTAATGACAGGAAAAAGGACAAATCATAATATATTCATACAATAGTAAAAATAAGGAACCACAGTTTCATGCATCAACATGGAAAAATTTCAAAAATATAAATAAAAAGTGAAAGAACACAAACAGCTTAATACCATTTATATAAAATCCCCAAAACACAAGCCTTAGCAATATATTGTTTAGGAATACATATGTAATAAAAGCAATAATGAAAATCCAGAGAATAAGTACAAAATTCAAAATAGCAGGTTCCTTTAAGGGAAAAGAAACAGAAACACTTGGAGAAAGGTACAGAGAGGGCTCCAAAGACATTGGTCATATTTCATTTCTTAATCTGGGTAGCAGACCTGTGTGTCTATTATGCAACAAGCTATATCACATATCTGTGATAAACAGCTTTTTGTATTTATAAAGCAGTTCATAATAAAAGCACATTTTAAAAAAGAAACTAGCAAAGGAAAATTAGATTGTCCTGCAATATGTGTTTCCTAATACACAAAAATCAAACTAGTTCCCAAATGCTCTATAATTTTATTTTAAAAGAATAAAAAAGGGCCAGGCGTGGTGGCTCACGCCTGTAATCCTACCACTCTGGGAAGCCGAGGCAGGTGGATCAATCAAGGTCAGGAGTTTGAGACCAGCCTGAGCAAGAGCAAGACTCCGTCTCTACTAAAAATAGAAAGAAATTAACTGGCCAACTAAAAATATATAGAAAAAAATTAGCCGGGCATGGTGGCACATGCCTGTAGTCCCAGCTACTCGGGAGGCTGAGGCAGAAGGATCGCTTGAGCCCAGGAGTTTGAGGTTGCTGTGAGCTAGGCTGACGCCATGGCACTCTAGCCCAGGCGATAAAGTGAGACTCTGTCTCAAAAAAAAAAAAAAAAAAAGAATAAAAAAGGACACGCTACAGAGATATACTCTCCCAATTACATAGAAACAATGGCAAAGCCCCCTATAGTTCATAACTCATTAAATTTGTTACTAAGGGAAAAATATTTATTTAAATATAACGCTTAAAATATTTCATTTAGCCCTTTTCTGTTAGTTTTTGAGACCTGCCTATATAATATCTGCTATATTTTCCCACAACAAAATTTCCTCTGTCCTTCAAAGTAAAGGCCTAATGAATGACCTAGACTTCCCATGAATTTGCCTGCCCTGGATAGGGGTCCCCGATAGGACCACACTGCAGACTAAAAGCCCTGCTCTTTCCTGGCCAGAGTTGATGGTATCAGGAATGAGCAGCTGACCCAAAGCCAACCAATCCTGGTCTGTCACCTGCCTATCTCTCCAGTTTTATTCCTACTAGTCTCCTCCTTAAATCAATGCACCTGCTATATCTTTCCTTCATGGCACCTGTCACAGTTGTAAAATAATTACCTGTATATTTTAGTGATTACTCATTGATATTTATCTCTCCTCCTAAACAATAAGATCCATGAGGGAAGAAACAAGTCAGTTTTTGCTCACTATTTCTACCAACCAGCACAATTCCTGATACACAGTAGGCATTCAAGAAGGTTTTTTTTTTTAATAAAAGGAAGAAAGGACTGTAATATTATGCCTCCTTTTCCCTAAAACTTTGTTTTTATTTCATTAAACTTATATGGAAATATACCCATTTTGAGTAGATCCAAAATTAAGACAAAAGAACAAAAGTCCTAACAGAATCTACATGTATCCTCAAAGAGGAAAACTTCACAGAATGCCACATTAAATTTGACAAGTTTAAGGAGTTTATATTAACATACCTGAATGAAGTTGAATTTTCCCAATAACACCTTCTACCAACCCCAAACAAATGGGATTCCAGGCAAGAAGTAGATCAGTAGCTAAAATAAAAGAAGCAGTCATAAGAAAACATTCTCCAGAAAACATATTAAAACAATATCTTTTTATTATTATTTTTTTACATTACCCAGTTTCAAGAACACAGTATCTTTAATAGTGTATTAAAAAATGATCAACATCCCCAAAAAGCAGTATGAACATCCACAACTGCTTATATTGCTATAAAGCAATTTATGACAAGGCATTAAATCTGAGGCCTGAATAAGACTTCTGATACAAGGACAGGTATGGAGAGAGAACTGACATGCAGTAACTATACCCAGATGGGGAAGTGGTACCTTGGCGCCCTACAGTGGAGGAAAGAGGCTGGTACACTACAAGGCAGCAAACTGAGGAATTATCCACATTCCTACAGCACAGAGCCAGTCTCAGATCCAAAGAGAAGGCCTGGGAAATTGCCGTAAAGCCATCCACTTACTGGATCACACTATGGAAAACACCTTTTCCTAAAGATGCTTACATCAAGCAAAGAAATCATGGAAAGCCAAGGGCAAAAACAATAGACACTATTTCCATTTATCAAGTGCCTTCTATGTGCCAGGCATCTCAATCAGGGTTCCTCATTGAGCCACAGAGCAGACAGCGATTTGAGTGACTGTTTTCTCATTTCTGCCATACGAGAAATGAGATGGCACATAGCTGGTACCATTCTAGACACACAGGAGAAAAACAAGTTCATTACACACAACAGATGCGTAAGGACAAGAGGGCTTAATTCTCTTGTGGAACTCAAGTTGCAAAAGGCTGTTATATACATGGTGATAAACATAACATTTGGGGTAGTTCAACAGCTGAAAAAGATTAGCAAGAATGAAAACAGTATTTCTCTTGGCAGACAATTAAAGTTACAATTTAATTATTACCATTTAAATGTTATTTTAGTGAAATTTATACTCAATAAATAACTCAGGGGATAATTATACGATTAATAGTTTAGTCTCCAAATCAATTTGCGTTTTGACTATTGTATCTCGAAAGTCTTTGTTGTTATGATATATCAATGGGTGGCAAAAACAACTTATTTGTTTTGATTGCAAGAATCATGAATTTTTTTAAAAAAGGCTATTATATACATTAATATTTCTGATTTTGACAACTCTGAGTTAGGTATCGGGAGTCCCATTTTACAGACAAGGAAACGGACTTAGAAAAGAAACATGGATAAGTCATACATGAATCAGAAGACTATAATCAGTAGCCAAGCTGCCTGGTTCACAGCCTGTGCTCTAAACCATCCTGTTACACTGCCTCCCTCAGAAACTATGCGTGGAACTAACCAGTAAGACAATAATTGTTAAATAACATGCATTATTATAAAAGCAATACTATAAAATTGGAAAAAAAATTATATCACCCCATCTCACCACCCATAGATAATATTTTCCTACATTTCAGGTAATATGTTTGTATGCATACCAAACTGCAATAATATAAAAACAGCATTATATAGTAATTTTTTTCTTCTAACATTTCATGAGTATTTTTTTCTTTAAAATATTCTTCAAAATTATAACTTCATGGTGGCACAATTTTCCACTTAAGCACTTTCTCAAAGAAAGCAGTTAAGTGATTTCTAGTCTTTCCCCTATGACAAAAACACTGTGATAAATTATGAACATTATGCAAATATTTTTTTTGCCTCCCTAATTAATAGCTTTTGGACAGATTCCTAAGGAATGAAATGAGTAGGTCGAAACATTAAAAAATCTAAAGCTCTCAAATATTAGCAAATTACTTTATACAAAGGTTATACCAAGTTAGATTTCTGCCAGAAGCATATGAAAATGCTTGTTTTTAAGTATTCTTGAGGGCCTAGCACTTTGGGAGGCTGAGGTGGGAGGATGGCTTGAGGTCAGGAGTTCAAGACTAGCCCCTAAGCAACATAGTGAGACTCCCATTTCTACAAAAAACAGAAAAATTAGTCAGATGTGGTAGCACGTAGTCCCAGCTACTAGGAAGGCTGAGGCAGGAGGATCACTTGAGCCCAGGAGTTTAAGGTTACCGTGAGCTATGATCATGCCACTGCCCTCATGCCCAGGCAACACAGAGAGATCCTATCTCCAAAAAAAACTATTATAAAAAATTTAAAAAATAAAGTATTCTTGCCAGCATTTAGAATTTCTTTTTCAATTTTGCTAATTGGATGGCCTCTATTTCCTAACATGATGTTCATTTTCTTTCTGTTGCTCGTAAGATTAAACACTCAATTATAAAATTGGCTGCTTATGGTTCTTCTACTATGATGTTCTTGTTCTTATCTTCTAACAATTTTTCTTTATACCCCCTATTGACTCATGAGTTCTATTTGTATTAAGGACTTTAACATGCTTACAAATATTTTCAGTTTTTAATTTTTATACAAATTTAGCATTTTCATTAACTTTAGGCTTAAAAAGTTATTCCTTGCTTAATATCAATTACTTATGTATTTTCTGATTTTCTCTCTTTAATTTTTAAATATTTAACTCCAATTCCTTTGGAATAAAGACACTTTGAGGCCGGGCGCGGTGGCTCACGCCTGTAATCCTAGCACTCTGGGAGGCCGAGGCGGGCGGATCGCTCAAGGTCAGGAGTTCGAAACCAGCCTGAGCAAGAGCGAGACCCTGTCTCTACTAAAAATAGAAAGAAATTAATTGGACAACTAAAAATATATACAGAAAAAATTAGCCAGGCATGGTGGCGCATGCCTGTAGTCCCAGCTACTCGGGAGGCTGAGGCAGGAGGATCGCTTGAGCCAAGGAGTTTGAGGTTGCTGTGAGCTAGGCTGACGCCACGGCACTCACTCTAGCCTGGGCAAAAAAGTGAGACTCTGTCTCAAAAAAAAAAAGACACTTTGATTTATTTCCAAATAATGGTGAGCTAGGATCCCTCTAACAGGCAGGCCACGTCTCAACATCTGCCAATACAAATGTCCCTACTAAGGAAAGAGCTCTAGCTATCCATAATCCTGTCAGCCTGACCTCAGACAAATGGACCACAGTTATAAGACTCTGCATGTCACAGTCTGTGGGTACCAAATGAGCTTTAGGAATAGGGAGGAGGAGGAGGAAGTTAGAGCTAATGTAGTCATCAGGGAGAGTCACATAGAAGAAGTGAAACTTCATGCATAGGGAAAGCAGCAATAATACAGAGGAAAGGAAGTACAAGATTTGGTCTGGAATTTGTCCTAATGCTGGAGACCAACACATATCAGAACCAGGCACTGTATTGGGTTAAGATGACACAAAATAAAGGAGCAAACAGTCTAGATAACAGAGGACCAACAAGTACACTGGGGATTTGACTTGAAAAACAAACTGAGGACACTGATACTTTCTCCTCATTTGCTGGCAAATAAATTCTTTCCTTCTCCTCAAACCACTTGTCCTCATTCTTCTGATGTGGCCTCAGGGACAAGTACCAAACTTTCGGTAACAGAATTTGGTGTCTCTGGGTAGGCAGCCTCATTGGCTCTCCAGTAGATCAGCATCCTGGGAGCAGCCCCAGGACAAGCCGTGGGTCTTCACTGGAAGGAGCAGCTTCTTTTCAAGCTGAGAGAGCAAAGGATGGCCCCAGCAGTCGAGGGAGCCTGTTTTAACTCCAGGGAACTCCCGTCTCTTTCTAGCCTAAGTAGACGTAGCTCCCCACAATCTGAACTGAGTTGAGAAGGAAACAGATTTGGAAAGCATGGCGACAGCCACAGCCATTCATAAATGAAGTTCCCCAGGATGCCAAGACCCTACCTGTTTCCACCCATATGGGGGGTTTTCACACCACCCTGTTGGATTTGTTTTTTTATTTTTTCATCTTGTATTTTTATTTTTATTTTTTTATTTTTTTTTTGAGACAGAGTCTCACTTTGTTGCCCGGGCTAGAATGCCATGGTGTCAACCTAGCTCACAGCAATCTCAAACTCCTGGGCTCAAGCGATCCTCCTGCCTCAGCCTCCCAAGCAGCTGGGACTACAGGCATACGACACCAGGCCCGGCTAATTTTTTCTATATATTTTTAGCTGTCAAATTAATCTCTTTCTATTTTTAGTAGAGACGGGGTCTCGCCCTTGCTCAGGCTGGTCTCCAACTCCTGAGCTCAAACGATCCACCCACCTCTCCACCCACCTCAGCCTCCCAGAGCGCTAGGATTACAGGCGTGAGCCGGCCTTCATCTTGTATTTTTAAAGGGGACCTGTTGGATTTGTTTTGAGGTGCCAGTTTGGGGGTGGAAGAGGTTGAGTGGAACTAGAGAAGCTGGTTTGAATCTGGAGTTTATCTGCGGTGGTTCCCAGGGAACCAGGGGGATTGGGAGATGTTGGTTCTCATTTGAAAATTTGGTTCTCGTTTGCAACGGTTCCCCTTTGGTCGGCTGTGGCATTTTGTGTTGAGAATTCTCTGTGTTTGTGTTTGTTTTTGTGAGTTTTGTTGCAACATCAGGAAGCAAAGTCCCTTGGGAAAAAACGCTGGATGCCAATGTACGGTGTGAGGAGAAGTGGCTTTTAAATGAAAATTCCTATTTGATCGGTAGGCCATGGCATTTTAGATTGTGTTGGGAATTCCCTATATTGTTAGTGTTTAATTGTAAGTTTCTGTACTGCTTGGCTGGTGAGTTTTTGTATTGTGATACCACTTGTATGGAGTGTGAGAAAAAGTGGTGATTGATGGTCCTGGTTTATTATGAGCTATTGGTTCTTTTCCCACGAATTTGTTGTTTGAATCCTAATTTAGATTTGGAGGTACATTCTAAAGGGTCTCCTCCATTGCTTCTTCCTCTCAAATGTTAATTTCAATTAGCTGTTCTGTGCTTTTGCAAGAGGAAACCAAACTGCCTTTCTTGTAGATAAATAGCCTGAGTTACATGTAAGAGGGTGGGAACAACTCAGTGGTGAAACACTTTGTAGAGTCCCACCCACAATCAACAGGCTGTGACCCACTACATTAAACCCTAGACCACAGCCCAGTTGCTTCTTTTAAAGAAGAGGAAACAAATCCTTTAAAAACAAGGAAAGACAAAGAACAACCCCCTTGGGAAACCCTAGTTGGATTATGGCACCTCTACTTGCAAGTATTTATATAAATGAGAAGGTTCAAAGGCATGCCAGATTTTCTAAGATGACCAATTCTTGTGCACAAGTTTTTACTGAAGAGCAGATTATATCAAGGAAAATTCAGAGCTCAAATGGTTGACTTGCCACTACAGAGTTAAAATGTTGAGTCTCAAGCTCTGCTTGAGATAAACTCATTGTTTATGGTATACACAATGATCTGTGTATGATTTTTGATAAATGAGGTACTCTCATCCCCACAGAACCCCTGCAGCGGGCCAGGGTAAGGCACTGGGTGGGGCCACAGGCCAGGGGCGGACCCAGCAGGAGGTGGGCAATCAGTGGCACAGGCACTTGGCCCACCACCAGCATGCAGCAAGGGGGAAGGAACATCTGCCACCACCTCCATCGTGGCACCATGGGAGGAGCTGGGGAGGGTGCTTCCTGAACTAACTCTTCAGTCCCATGCCCAGTAAATTACGATTTGGGGTTCAGAATGGTCTCTCCTGGCAGCAGATTGGTTCTTGTAGCCAGAGGAGGACAATTTATGTATCCAGAGGGAAAAGGTAAACATTTATATGGATTCTAAATACGCTTTTATGATTGTACATACTCATGGTGCCAATTGAAAGAAAAAGGGTCTCCTGAAATAGGAAATAAAAATATTAAGTATGCCACTGAAATAATGGCCTCAATACAGGCCATGGTTGAGCTGAAGCAGTTGACCAGTATGGCAAAAAGAAGTCAGGCCACTGGTAGAGCTGCTAAGGAGGCCACTGGAAGTGATCGGTTCGTCAGGGTCTTGATACCCCCAGCTAGATGTAGATCCCCTTTAAAACTAAAGACTGAGACTCTGACATTTGGGTGGCACAACTAAGTGGAGGCAGAATTCTCATGAACTCGTTCTCCTACCTGAAGTTTTGGTTTGGCCTCTCATGAAGCACCTACATGAATGCACACATTAGGGGTATGATGCCTTAATGGATTTTGGGGGACCTCATTTTGGAGGATCCTGTTTGTAACTAACTGTTTAAGTGCTTGGGGCGGTCCAAGGATAGGAAAGTGACCTACTACACAGGAAGCCCAACATGTGGTGGTCCAGCCTTTCCATGATTGGCAGCTTTACTCAGATGCCCAAGCTTATATCGGTAGATACCTTTTCAGGCTGGGTAGAGGTTTCTCCTACCGGAACAGAGAGAACATCTGAGGTTCCAAGATGGGCTCCTATGAGGAGCTGCTGACCTGAGATAGGGCCTTTGCTGAGTTCTTGCACACATACACCAGTGCGGAACAGGAGCGGGCCTCAGAGGATGATGGGATAACAGGCATCAGCAATCCAGGGAAAGAGGCCAAGCAGATGGAGAATGACCCTCTGGTGATGGACAGACAGCTGCAGATAGCTCAACAGCTCCTCCTCCTATAGTGAGGATGTCAACAGACACCCCATTGTCAACAGGACCCAGAATCACACTCCATAGAGCCCTGGGCATTTCACAAGAGTGATAATGGACCCTCCTTTGTGGCAGAGGTAACCCAGCAAGTAAACAAAGCCCTGAAATTAATTCAGGAAACCCATCTAAAGTGGGATAAGGTATTGCTGCTTGCCCTTCTCTGGATAAGGTTAGTCCTTTAGAAGCAGGCTTAAGTTAAGTCCCCAAGAAATTTTTATGAGAGACCTTTCCTAGCAATCAGAGGTTAAGTATGGTAATATAACTATTAGGCAGATAGCGAGGGATTCCAAATCTCCTAGGGACCAAAGTGGGTGCTGTTGCTTTGGTGCAACTGTCCCACCTGGGAAGAAGGCCATCTTGGTCCTGCCCCACCCTAATCTCCCAAGCAACTGCCATACCTGGGGAGGAGGGAGTACCCTATGAATTGGCCAATTGTAACTTCTCGTGCCAGCTGCAAAAGAATGCAGAGGACTCTCTAGCCCCCAGAACAAGCAGCATAGATACCAGAGTCCGGAAACTGATCTAGAACCACTAGCAGGTATAGTAATGCAACTCCCAACTGTCCAATCAAAGTGGTTCCATGGTGACCTCTGAATCACGAGGGAGGTACCAATCCAGGTACTATAAAACAGGATGCAGACCATGACCAGGATCTTTTTGCACCTTTCCTTTTGTTCTTCCTTTGCTGTGACAGTGGATCTGCCCATCATCTGTGGCGTATGTATCACACTCTGTAAAACTATGTCTTGCTTTTGTTCTATAATGTATCTTTTTCTCCTAAATAAACCTCATTTTCAGGCCGGGTGCGGTGGCTCGCGCCTGTAATCCTAGCACTCTGGGAGGCTGAGGCGGGAGGATCGCTCAAGGTCAGGAGTTCGAAACCAGCCTGAGCAAGAGCAAGAGTGAGACCCCGTCCCTACTAAAAAAAAAAAAATAGAAAGAAATTAACTGGCCAAATAAAAAGATATAGAAAAAAAAATTAGCCGGGCATGGTGGCACATGCCTGTAGTCCCAGCTACTTGAGAGGCTGAGGCAGGAGGATCGCTTGAGCCCAAGAGTTTGAGGTTGCTATGAGCTAGGCTGACGCCATGGCACTCTAGCCCGGGCAACAAAGTGAGACTCTGTCTCAAAAATAAATAAATAAATAAACAAATAAAAATAAACCCCATTTTCGTGCTTGCCTTACTTTGGTGTGTCTGGTCATTCTTTGACCATGGGTGCGCCAAGAACAGACATTTCACACTAAAACCTGACATAACCACAAGTTAAAGAAAATAGAATAAAACAGTTTGTCAAATGAGTGGGTCAGGTCTTTTCTAACCCAGCCCAATACAGGTGGTATCGGACACTGTATGCAAGGCAACAGTACATTTTTCCTAGTCAATCCTCACTGTTGTTATTGCTTATGATTGTTTTCATCTGGTAATCTGTTGCTGTAAATATACTGCCAAAGCTTTGCAATGGCAAAGAAAAGAAAACTAAACTGAGGCCGATTGTGGAGAGATCTGAATAAAAGATAATGAGCCTGTGCTTCCTGGAGACCATGGCAAGCAGACAATGACCTAAGTAAAACAAGATTACAGCCAGGACTGCATTACAAGGTTGATGTAATGAACACTCACCCAAAAGTTAAATAGTGTTCTCAATTGTTTGAGATCCATCATAAGAAATGGTTTTTACGCCATGACCCATGAACACACACATATGTGTATGAGAAACAAAAGTTTCACAAAATGATATTGGAAAGGAGGTGGAGATTGGCAGTAGGGAACCCAGCCAGGAGGATACTGCAACAGTCTTAGCGTGGAGTGACACAGGAGGTCATGACAAATGAGCATGGGGGAGTGGGCTGGCAGTGGGTGAAGCATGCACAGGAGAGAAACACGAAAGCCCTCAGAGGAAGCTACATGGCGGAGAGAAAGAGAATAAATCAAAGATGACACTGAAACATCTATCCTCTCCTGAATGGGAAAGGATGAGGACATGCACAAAAAAGAGTAAAAGGGAGCCAGGCAGAAAGGATGGGGTTGACAGCAGTTGGAAGAAAAGGCGGGTAAGAACCTCCTAACTCAATATCCTTTCGCATCTTTGGCATTTTGAACCATGTGAATACATCATTCATTCAAGAAAATAAGATTTTAACTTAAAAAAATAAACTGAAAAAAACTATGAAGATGACTGTGTAAGTGGTCTAATGGCTAAAAATAATAGTCACTGATAATCTTTGAAGTCCAGAATGAGAACTAGTTAAACCCACTGAGGCTGAGTTCATAATCGATGGTCAAGGAGGAATGTCTAGGTTTAAGAACAAGAGGAGATACCAGAGGAAAAGAAAGCAGATGATGAAATCAAAAATACAGGTGGTAAAAGTTAACCTTGGAAAAGAAGATACTATGTTTTTTTCTTCCAAGTCTGGAGGAAAAGATGAATGACTAAATATAGAAATGGAGAAGAGAAGCAGATGAGTGTATCAGATGGCCTTTCAGTAAAAATAGAAGTCAAAGTCGTCTTTGTTTTAGCAAGGGAAAGGACAGAGGGGAATTTGGAAAGCCAATTTGAAAATGTTCTATTGTGCTTGAAAAGCATGTATTTTTTTTTTTAACTCTGTTTTTAAGAAAAAGGGCCTCAATCCTTTAGCGGGTCACAAATTCAATTTTGTATAATGAGATTAGCATTAACAGCAATGAGATAAAACAGAAAATAGAAAAACTGCAGTGTAAGCAGAAATACTGCTTCATGAAACTTGTTTCTGGTACATACACACATACGTGTACGTGTTAACTAGGTCGGGATGTAAAAAAGTATTTACTATGAACCTCAAGCAATTGAAACACTATTTAACTTGTGAGTGAGGGTTCATTATGTCAACTTGGTAAATTATTTTGTTCAACTCCTCTACATACCTGCTAATTTTTCTGACTGCTTAACCTATTAGTTTTTGAGAAGTCTAATTTTTTTTAGTCTCACGTTTTATGTATTTTTTTCCTTCTTCATTTTAGCTTTATATCTTTTGAGACTAGTTGTCAAGCATATACAGATTCAGGGTTATTATCTTCCTGGTGAACTGCTCTGTTCATCAGGAAGATAATAACCACTTTTATTTCAAATAATACTCTTTGCCCTAAAGTCTAGTTTGTCTAACATAAATATTGTGAAAGAAATACATGAGGCATTAAAAAGAAATACATATGGCCGGGCGCGGTGGCTCACACCTGTAATCCTAGCTCTCTGGGAGGCCG
>VBSM01003143.1:2196555-2207693 GCA_008086735.1 Cheirogaleus medius
GCTCAGGCTGGTTTCCAACTCCTGACCTTGAGCGATCCTCCCGCCTAGGCCTCCTAGAGTGCTAAGATTACAGGCATGAGCTACCACGCCCGGCCTATCTTAAGTTTTTAATGTTTTTAAAGTTAGCCTCAAAATACCAGTCTTTGCTATACAGGTTCTTTTAATAATAAAAGCATTTATCTTCCAATAAATATAATAAATGATGAATATGTGATTTCTCACAATGAAAGACCTAAAAATCCTGGGCAACTTTAAATTATCTTGCAATCTTGAAATTATCTTAAGGTCTCTAGCAGGTGCACACAGCTTCTCATACCAATATAGAGACAAGAGACACAAGACAACAGAGGAAGGCCAGAAGCAGGCATTGTGTCTAACACAAGGAGACAGCTCAGTGTGTCTTGTTGAAGCCTGTGACTTTGCTGCCTGGTACAGCGCCTGGCATACAAGAGACACTTCAAAATGTATGTGTGTGTGTTTGTCTATATATATATATATATTTTTATCTGTTACTCTTCACTAAAGAAATAAAACAAGTTGGCATTAGCAGAATTTGCTTAGAGGACATGTGCAGACAATATTAGTCTAGGCATATGCAGCAACTACACTTAGTAGCGATACCCAGTGGCCCATATTAATGGCTACTCTGGGGGCAGAAGGCACCAGAATGGCAAAGAAAATGGCCAGTGGACTCACACCATCCTTCCACAAAGAACCACCACCTAACTGATCTGCTCCAACAAACATACTGTTTTCTAACCTTTCCTTCAGAAGGTATACTTTAAAGTGCCACACAGATTCAAAAGAGAAACATTTTAAATTCACAAATAAGTTTTAAAATTTAAGATTACCAAAGTTATCTAGTAATGTGCAGAGTTGCTTATAAATTACAAAAGTACAGCATTTTAGAAATAATGCCGAAATTTAACTAGTGAAATAATAAAGTAATATATACCCAAAGTCTTAAGTATTTGTAGTAAGCTCAATTGTTTGATCCATTAGGTCAACATTTCCACTCTTATTTCAGATGTATTTGGTGGTATATGGCATTTGGTGGTATATGGCTTCTGTTTTCATATGCCTTCCTCTTCCTGGTACACAGAAAACAAGCGATTAAGTAGTGTGTCTACAGAGAGCATGAGTCATTCATTCCAAGATCATAAAGTGAAGGCACTCCCTCAACCCAAGAACAAACCTGGGTTTTGCACAGCTGCTGAAGTTTATAGGCACTTTCACTGTGTCTTTTAAAAAAAAAAAAAAAAGGTGCCAGGGCATGCATAAATAATCAGACCCATGTTTCATTTCCTGCTAAAGACAAAGGATATTATTGCTCTGAAAAGACAATCACCAACACCAAAGACAAACAGATGAGGAAAAGGGTTTTTAGAATGAGGAACTGAAAGACCCAATTGTTAGCTCATCAATGCTTTAATTCTCAGAATTGAATTAGGCCAGGAAAACAGGTTAAGGATTAATTTGATTCAGGTGCCATCTTATAAATGCAAAGTTTGATACACATTTCCTTGAACTCTCTAATGGTAATTATTCTCCAGCATTCAGCAAGATAAAGAGCTAATCCAATTAGAAGTTCTAGCACCTGGTGATTTCCCAGTGTGACATCTCAATGGTTGTCAATCCTGCTGCTCATTATCATCATCTAGTTTTATAAAATACTAATGCCTGGGCTCCACTTCTCAGAGATTGTCTCAATTGGTTAGGGTGGGGCCTTGGCATAGGTGTTTTTCAAATATCCCCCAGGTGATTCTAATGTACAGCCACCTTGATAATTACTGGCCTAAATGATTATAGGTCACTGGGAAGAACCTGTATTAGTAACTTAGTCTTATCCTATCAGTTTGATGAAAGATGATGCCTGTGGCATGCACAACTTTAAATTCTTTCATGTAATAAAGTGTCATAAACTATATAAATATCTCATAATACAGTGAGTTGGCACAAAGGCTGGTCTAAGCCATCAGAAGGAAACACACTTCAAAAAATAACCCCAGGAATACTTAAATGATGAGAGATACCACCTAGGAAAGGGACCTAAGAACTTCCAGACATTCCTATAAAAATAGGGATTCAGCTACAGTGCAGCAAGAAGTCCACAAAGTCTTGATCATCATGATGGAAATCACAAATTGTTTCTTAAACTCTACAATGTCCAAACACTAAATTGTTATGATTCTTGATATGAAGCATAGAGTCCTGATTGTTACATCTCAAGAAAAGATCCAATGCAACTCAAAGAACAGAGAACTAAAGAAAAGGATTTTAATGAAAGGTCAATGTAATTAGGACTTTTCAGCCTAGGAGGACCTGATGGAAATGTATAAAATTGTGAAAGGCATAGACTTAACAGTATGGAACACCAGTATAGGAGACCTACACGTTTAAAAGTCATGGTTTAGAAATAAATGAAAGGAAGTACAGCTTAAATTATAACTTTCCAAACTCACGACCTTAAGAACCTGAATGTAAAACCACTTTGAACAAAAATTAGATAAATTCTTGGATCGTAAGTTCAAAATGTATCACCCAAGAAACATAGCGATGTGTTGGGACATAACCCTCACCTTCTGCTCTTCCAAAAACTGTCCTTTAATATCACTTTCAGAAACAGGATTCTGAGAGGTAAATCTAAGCAGAGATGAGCTAAGAATTGGTATTTTCCTTTCCTCATTTTAAAGCGATTAACAGATGTGTAAAATTAGCACTTCAATGATTAAATAGATGTAACCTTTCTCCCAGCTGGTGTTTAAATAATTTCCTAGCTTTTCCTGAAAGTTTTGTTCAAAATTAATTTACTCTCTCCCTTCTAAGATTGTTTGCACAGACATTCTGTCACCAAAGTCCTCACTAACAAAAAGCTCTGCCTTCAAACCCATCATCAGCTCTAGGATTTGCCATTTTATTTGGCCTCCAATGAAAAACTGCTTCCAGATCAAACAAGGGCCATGGCATAGTATCCTGGGGGAGTGGGGAGGAAGGGAGGAAACTACTTCTTATAGTTTGGCCTATTAGGCACTATTCATCCTCAAACTTTTTCTTTTTCTTTTTTTTTTTTGGTTTTTTTTTTTTTAGCACTCAATTAGAAGAAAGGCATTATACATACAAAGTGTTATTTCTGGCAAGACAAACAAAAAGTCCCTAAAGGAGTCTAGTAGTGCATAGGACTCAGTGTTTTCCAGGGCTTTCCACTCTCATAGAGCAATATCATCACAGACTATTTACAGCTTCATGAAGGAACTACACAGAATCAAAGAACACCTTTCTTCCCGCTTTATTAGGAAAGAAAAGAGATTTTCACCATCTTTGAAAAAAACCACTAAGACCTCGAACCTCAAGACTCAGCTCAAATCTACAGAACTCTGTGTTAGAACTCTATCACGGTATCTGTTGCAATAGAACCATGTGCATCTCTCTTCCATTGAACTATACCCTCCACTAGGGTAAAGACAGTATTTTATCCATCTTTTTACTTTGCCACATGACTAGCAGACAGGTCTTCAATAAATGTTTGTTGAAGGAATAAACAAATGACTTTCAGACAAGGTAATTTGTTAGGAGAAAGAAATATAATACTAAATTAGTTGGGGGGATGCATGCACTGCTTCTTCAAGAAAAGGGAGGATGAAAGGTATAAATGGGAATGAATGACTGGCACAGCTTCTAGGGATGAATCCTGGAAGTTAATAAGTACAAATGCCTAGAAGGGAGACCATCCAACTATTATTCTGCTGAACACTTTGGCCCACTCACCACAGCTGTCCCCTGGGGGAAGGAAGATATCTTAAGCTGCAAACAGGGAGAATAACTTCATATCTGGCATAAAAACAATATATAACGATAGTATGAAACAATAATACTATACATACAAACTACTAAAATTGAAAGCATTATGGCATGTTTAAAATTTCCTAACATTTCAGTTAGATAACTGCCTCAAATTTTACATATTGACCTTGCAGAATTGTGAAATTTCAAATTTCAGTGTTAAAAAGTGAAAAGCTGTTTCAAAGAATGAGATTCATAAAGAAAATCAGCACAGCACTTTAAAGTGTCCCACTACCAAGTTAAAGAAATGCAAGGGTAAACTTGAAAGGACCCAAAATAAGAAAATAACTTAAAATAAAAAACATCAATGAACACTGACCTAAAATCAACCTGTATTTCGCTCAACCAGACTTACCAAAGAAAGCAGGAGTGGATGCTTTTTGTGAATGGAAGCAGCTCCCTTAAGGGTCTACAGCAACCAGAAGATGAGTCATCCTAACACACCACACAATTTAATTAAGATACTACCAGTATGTCTTCTGATAGTACCATAATGCTAAGTGTTCAGTGTTTATCCTCACTTTAAAAATACTCTTTATAATTATTACTTAATGTATTATCAACAGCTATTGATAATTTTTAAAATTATTTCCCTATTTGGTTAAACATACCGATTCAAATATTCTCAGCTCAATTATGGTCAGTTGTCACATAATGATTAAGACTTAGATCAGCTAATGAATAATTATTTGTTAGAGGCTCTGTGAAATTGCTGTTACTTCTCAGACTTGCATTTGCCAGGCTAGATTTTTTAAAAGGTTATGTTTTAAAACATATTTGAACAGGAATAGAACAGTTTACAAAAAGACACACAGAGAAATAGTAACAGCTTGTAAAGATCTAACGCATTTAAATCCCCATAAAACCAAGCCAAAATGAGGTTAGACTAAGATGCTGAGAATGTACTGAATCAACAGCACAGCCAAACTAGTTTGATTGTCTAATAGTCTAGATCTATCTGAAAATACATCAACCAATCCCATCATAAATCACAGGAACCAAAATTAGCAACAGCAACCTTTTTTTGCACAAGGGCCAGTTTGGGAAAAATAAAGATGCCTATCTCATTTATTTTCATTCAAAAAGATTTATTGAATCTTGCAGGCTTAAAGGTTAGATTTCCCCCTTCACTGAATAAAATGACAATGAGAAATTAGCATGACATTTTTAGGTGGCAAGAAAGGCAGTAAGTTCTAGTCTTTTGTTTTTATATTCTCCATTTACTCTTTCCAAAAAACTCCTTTGTTACTCAAACCATACAAGGTAGACCAGGGACTAGAAATATTTCAATTTATTCAATAAAACTTTTACAGAAGACCTGCTGTGGACCAGGTGCTAGGGATCCCTCCATGACATTTTCTTTTTCCCTATGCTAGGGCTGTGTTAGGCTGGGCAGGTGGGACAAAGGGGAACCTGCACCAATACACCCAGGTTCCCAAAAGACCAAGCTGTCCGGGCACCATGGTTTCTGGCACCTGCATGATCTACCCGAGAAGGGCTTGATACCACCTCTCCTGTCCCCTGGCATCTGCTGGCCATGGTCTGGCCAGAACACATGTCCAAGAACCAGTCATTCTACAAAGGTTCCTCCCTTCTTTGAAGGTGGTTGCCCCAAAGGCTTTTTCTCCTCCACTCCATCTCTGCTTGATATGCTCTGAAAGGATGCCCATGAAATTGGATCTAGAGCTCTTGCAAAGCTAGACTGAGAAAGGCTTCAGGTTGCTTATCACTGGAAGAAATAGTTCCTACAGAGTACATATCAATGTTTCGGCTCAAAGATCTACCCTATATCTATTCCCTTCCCAAACTGCAGATGGTCTAAAAATTTGAGAAGAGAAACCGGATAAACTGACCATAGCTGGAAAAACTACTACTAGTCAATCTACTATGTAATGATATTCTCTGTAACTATATAAACTAATGCAAGAAAGGAGCCAGGGCAGCCACAAGGGCAAAGAACAAACCTATTACCCTATTATCAGTCTTTTTATTCTGTGTAGATCCTTCTCCGATGTGCTTGCTTTGACATTTGAGAGGCTATTTTATTCTCTATATAGGCTATACTTATAATGATTAGGATAGCTAAAGATACATTTCAGCTGTTACCCATGAAAATATAAATCCTACAACTTTGTAGTCAAGGAGGTAAAAAGGTTTATAAAACTTTTTTGTCAAAACTGAGGAAAATTTGGCCTTGGCGTCAGATACTGGGTTACAAGCCTGGATCTCCCTCTTATTCTATGAACTTCGGCAAATCACTTATCTGTGCTTCAGTTTCCTCACCTGTAAAATGAAGATGATAATGAAACCCTCCTCCTGAGGTTTACTGTGGGGATGAAATGAAATAATACATACAAAGGGCTTAGAACAGTGTCTGCTTCAGAAACATGCTCAAAAGCCACTATTAGCTACTCTTAGTCTCAGCTGACAGTGTAGACAACAAAATATGCACAAAAACTTCCCTCAGACTGTAAAATCTGATTCCAAAAATTGTCAGTCACCTTACAAAGACCCTGTCTTATATTTTTTAAAGCTAAAGGGAGGACAAGTCTTTTTTATCTTAAAATAGGAAATAAATGTACATTCCTAATATGTAGACACATATAAAATATGTGACACAAAAATAAATTTACAGACCTATTCAACCCAACAGCTAGCCTCTTAGTAATATGGAACATGGGATAAAAAGTAGTGTAGGATATAAAACTGGTAAGCCATTTTAAAGAAACTGAAGACTAAAGACACTAAGAAAAAATCTGGTTATTCAACAACAAAAATGGTTAGAAAGATTTAAAATATATACCAGGTAATTTCTTTTGGTGGTAGTATTGATTTTTTTAATTAAAACACCCTCTCACATTTTGTCATAGCAATGTATGAATTTTTAGCAAACTCAATTTTAAAAAAAAGAAAGTTAAAAATCCTTTTTTAAAAGTAATACCAAATGACACAAAACTCTAAACTGAATAGTTTCATAAAAAATGATTCCTCAAAAAAGAAATACTCCATGTGAATTTCAATTCCATAATGATAATTTCTCATTCAAAAGAAGTTAACTGCATATGACACAGTAAAAATAATTTCATTATCAAAAAGTAACTCTAAGAAGAACAGGAAAATTTTTTTATGTTTCTGTGAATTCTAACTGTAGCTACTATCCCCTCCAAAAACAAAAAATGTTCACTAGTATTCATCATTCAGAGTATCACCTTTCTATATATAGATTATATGCTTATGAATGTTATATGTATGACAGATGCTTTGAGATCTCTTCGTGGTCACTCAGTCTCAGAATAGAATGAGGCAACACATGGCAATAAATTATATAACACTGTCATATCAGACAAAGCCACAAGGACTAGTGGAAGCAATTTTAAGACTGAAAAGATAAGACCATATCACCATTCTCCAAAAGTGGATTGTATTATATTTCTTTTTAAGTCTTCAAATTACAATTCTTATCCTTAGATATTAAACTCTACTCTCAGGAGATTATGGAATGTTTACACAGAGCTTTATCATTTTCCCTGCTAGAAAATAAAATAAAATAACCTAAATATCTATCTCTGGTGGTCATTATCTTGCAATAGACATAAGCATCTATCAAAAAACAGTGCTATGTACGAATACAGACTACTAAATACCCTTTTTTAAAAAATGGAAACACCAGAAAAATAACAATACTCAGTTGTTTTGCTAGAAGAAAAAAACTGAAAAATTTAAATAATGTTCAAGATGAACCTAACAAGGACTGCTACCACAAAGATTAAAAGACAAAGATGATGCTACATCAGACAGAAATACAACACAAGTGGAAGTGCACATTTCCTGTTTCTTCACCCAACTGGACAGAGATTTTCTGCCCCAATTAAAAGTTATTCTAAACAGGGATTAAAATGACTAATAAGCATAACATTTTATTTTTAAGGCAAGGATATTACTGAGAGAAAACTTGGACTTAAATTTAATTCAGCTCAACTCGACCAAAAGGCCTTTCATGTCCTAAGCACTCTAAAGCCTAGAGACACCAAGATGAATAAAGAATGGTCCTCGCCTTGGGGAAAACACTGTCCAAACCACTATTACATGACGCAGTAAGGGCTACAACTGAAGTGTGTACTAAGTGTAGAAAGTAGCTGGAAACCCAATAAAAGTGGCCAATAATGCCGCCCCAGGGATGAGTGCTGGGTGAGCACAGGGTTGGATGTTCAGACTAGCATCTGAGGTGGGTCTTGCAGAAGGAACTAGGCAGGAAAGGGGGTTACAGTAGCAGACATTCCAAGCTAAGGAAATGGTCGTTTTATCCTTAAATACTATCATTACTGATTCTTCTGATGTCTCTAGGAAAAAGAAAACTCTTGTTTCAGGTTGTTCAATAGCCACAAATGTAAAAACCACAATGCCCACAAGCTTTTCTGGTCTTATAATACTGCTGCTCTTTGGAAAAGAAAAGGACTTAGTCATTATCTATTCAGTTGAAGAACCAATAGGAAACAGTGAAAGATTTTAAATGCTGTCACTACAAATAGCAAAACTTGCCATAAAAGCAGAGGGGAAAGTCCAATAAAGAGAATGTTAAATGATTCCAAATATAGAAAAAGATCTAGGCCAGGCATGGAGGCTCACGCCTATAATCCTAGCTCTCTGGGAGGAGGAGGCAGGAGGATGGCTCAAGGTCAGGAGTTCGAAACCAGCCTGAGCAATAGCAAGACCCCCATCTCTACTAAAAATAGAAAGAGATTAATTGGCCAACTAAAAAATATATACAAAATATTAGCCGGGCATGGTGGCTCATGCCTGTAGTCCTGGCTACTCGGGAGGCTGAGGCAGAAGGATTGCTTGAGCCCAGGAGTTAGAGGTTGCTGTGAGCTAGGCTGATGCCACGGCACTCTAGCCCTGGCAACAGAGTGAGACTCTGTCTCCAAACAACAAAAAAAAAAGAAAAAGTTCTAAAAAGTACTTATTCAACTCAAATATCATTATTAAATAGCCATTATTTAGAAAGGATCTTCAGTCCTGGACAGGATAAACTATGGTAAAGTCAAGTGCATGGGATTGTTTATTCACTGGCAATACTTGAACACCTAAAGATCAAAACTGGTTGTTACTTCTGAAACATAATGGCCTCTTCCTTCCTCTAGATTTCTGGTCTACCTTAGTCTGTGGTTGGCTATATATTAAGAAGTGAAATAACTTAATTGCAAAGGCTATGGCCATTTTATTCAGAAAAAAAGCTTTAAGTTTGCCTTCTGATATGGACTTTGGACAAATAAACAGTAATCCAAACCACAAAGCTTAATCCAAAATCTAGGCCCAGGTTTCTCTTCATAGTTGAGGAAACTGAGGTGCAGAAAAGTTTGTTCTGTCAGATGAGTTGGAGATGATCTCAAGTTGCTTCCAGCTCTTACAATCTAAGCTTTTAGAATCTAAAAAGTTGGCTCTTTTGACAGCCTGGGAAGTTTGCAAACTACTTCAAGCTGTACTGAAGCCGTACCCAAACTTTGAGGGGTAGGGGGAGAATAGCCAAGCAAATGGTCAAACCAGGAAAAAAAGAAGAGAATCACAAGAGACTGGTCAAAATTAGCCTATCTTCAACAACTTCTGTCCTAAGATCAAGAACTTTATCTGGGCACAATAGTTTCTCCTGAATTCTCAAAAGAGGAACTAAAATGTAATAGCAAGAAAATAAATACAACCAGAGCCTAGGAAAAAAATAAGTTCTCCTTCACTGCTCTAGCAAAGGTGTGACCTCAGGCAAGTTACTCAATCGCTCACACCTTTCTCCTCACCTGAAAAAGAGGGTACCACCACCCCCTGTTCTGTAAGGTTGTTGTGGGGACTGGGAATAACATATTAAATGTCCTGTTCTTGGAAGCCATTCTATAAGTGGTGACCAGCTGTGATCCGAAAAGCTCACTTGAAACTTTTATACTTTTCAGTTCATATCGCGTAATACTTTTGTCAAGATTGCATATAAGAGTTACAAGTAAATTAGAAATGCTCTGGCTATTTCTTTAAAGTGAAGGATCTAAGTGATTAGGGAAGGGGACTGACAAGCTAAAAGAGGGAGATGCCACTCAGTCCCCTCCTACAGGAAACCAGACTGACGGCTCTCTGAGGGCAGGACTGCTCTGTTTAACCCACGACTGCAAACACATTTTCCTAAAGCAAGCTAACTGCTGTAGCCTTAGGCCTCTCCTAACAGCTTACATGACTCCCAAACATAGGCCCACAATAATTTTGTATCGCACAATATCGACTCACACAAAAACCTCAAAATTTTACAATACTTCAACTGTACTGCAATAGTAAAATCAAAGACGAGCGCCTTAAGTCGGGTGCCTATGAGGTAACCATAACAAAGTTACACCTGTAATAATGAGACCAGGAACACCTGGCGAACAGGGAGTGCGTGTCCGGCAGAGCGCTCGACCGACCGAACTGGCCCAATCCCTTGAGGTCGGAATTGGAACCCAGAACTTCTCGCGAAGGACATGTAAGAAGATCCTCCAGGGTGAAAGAGGCCTTTCAGGCCAAGTGCACCTGGCTGGAACTTTCTGCTGGAGGTGGACCCCCACACGCCCACAACCCCACCCCGGGCCGGCCCCGGGGTCCCCGACCCCGACTGCGGGCGCGCGGCGCGGAAGCGCGCCCAGAGCGACTAGGGTCGTCAGCCCTTCCTGCACGGCAGAGGGCAGGGGCTCCCTCCCGTCAGGAAATCCTGACAGCCCGCGCGCTCGCAGCCCGCCCGCCCCGCCTCGCCAGGCCGGCCGGCGGCTTCTCCCGGCGGAGGGGCCCGGCCGCGCCCCCTCACTCCCCGCTCGGGCCCAGCGCGCCCCCAGCCTCACCGGGTCGGAGCTGGAGGCCGCCGTCGCGGCGGCTGCACCACAGCGCGCGCTCGCCCTGCTGCAGGATGTAGTGGTCCTTGGCTTGGAAGAGCTCCATGCCGGCCCCGCGCGCCGAGGGAGGCGGCGGCCCGGAGGCGCGCACGGGGCGTCCTCGTCGGCCGCGGCCGTCAGAGCCAGCGCCCCGGGAGCAGCGAGGAGGGACGGCGCGGGGGAGCGGCGGCGAGGGAACGCCCCGGGAGCCCGACCCGCCGGCGGAGAACGCGCCCCGGCGCGGCGGCGGCCGTAGAGGCCTCTCCCCCGGCTCCTCCCCTTCCCTAGCCCCTCCCCGACCCACCCCGGGCTGCTGGCTCCGCCCCGACGCCGCCAAGCTCCGCCCCGGCTCCGCCCCGAGTCCCGGCTCCGCCCCCTGCTGCCTCTCTTTCCCGCCTCTTTCTCCTTTCCGCTCCCTCT
>VBSM01003143.1:2215196-2263383 GCA_008086735.1 Cheirogaleus medius
GTAGTTTGAGGACCCTTGGTCTAGTGTCTCGTCATCAGACATGGTGGTGATTGCTTGTGAGTGGCTAGTGGAGGGGGCCTATTGTGCCCTCCTAACCTGTAGGGGACTCTATTAATTTGCTAGGGCTGCCATACAAATGACCACAGACTTGGTGGCTTAAAACAACAGAAATTTATTCTCTCACAGTTCTGGAAGCTGTGAGTCCAAAATCAAGGTGTTAGCAGAGATTGGTTTCTTCTGGAAGCTCTGAGAGAGAATCCCTTCCATACCTCTCTCCTGCCTTCTGGTGGCTTCTGCAATCCTTGGCTTGAAGTGCATCATTCTGGTCTCTGCCTCCGTCTTCACGCAGATCCTCACACGGCCCCCTCCCCATGCTTCTGTGTGTCATCTTCCTTTCTGTCTCTTATGAGGACACAGATCTGTTTGTATTTAGGGCCCACCCTAACCCAGGATGACCGTATCCTGAGATCTTTAGATTCATTGTATCTGCAAAGACCCTATTTCCAAATAAGGTCACATTCACAAGTACTAAGAATTAGGACATGGACATAGCTTTTGGGAGGACACTATTCAACTCGCCACAAGGGCTAATGTCCCCACACACACACACACTTGGTGTAGGAAGGACAGAGAACTCCAGCAGTCACCTACCTAGCTTAATGAAGACTCAGCAAATGGCATTAACTTGCTTATGATCAGGCAGCAAATTTCTGACAACATCAGGCCTTGTTGAACCTCAGAACTCCTGATCTGGACTGATTTCCATCACACCACCCAGCCTCTCAGGTCATCCCCCAGCTAGGAACAATGCTATTTCATTTACAAATCAACTTCAAACGTGTACCTTGCCAATCTTCACACAACTCGTCTTGGCAGAAAAGGCGAGCATACCATATGCTAAACATGGGCTTCATACTTCAAGTTTACATCTGAAAGATTTCAGAAAACATTGCAATTCCAATGCTTACCTTCCTGTATCTGTTGCTAAATGATGATTTTTTCTTATAAAGAGAAAAATTTCTCTAAATTTAGCTGAATTTACATCTCTAAGCAGGTATCCTGACATTTCAGAGTATAGAAGTTTCTTTACGCTGGAGGAAAAATCATTGCCTAGGGCTGGGTGCGGTGGCTCATGCCTGTAATCCTAGCACTCTGGAAGGCCGAGGCAGGAGGATCGCTCAAGATCAGGAGTGCGAAATCAGCCTGAGCAAGAGCGAGACCCCGTCTCTTTAAAAAAAAAAAAAAAAAAGAAAGAAAGAAAAAAGAAAAATCATTGCCTCACACTTTGTGATGTGTTCTCTGGTCCTAAAGCCCCCGAGTACGTGTTATACCCTCAGGAGATGTCCCCCAGGGGTTTCGGCGTGGTTTCCATCCTCTCCTAGTGTGTTTCAAAGGGAAGGGAGCTGTGTCTGTAGGTCTATGCTAGGTGCTTCACCGCTGGCATAATCCTAGCACAGGTTTGGAATCTCTGTCATACAGAGCTGCAGCTACTGTGTGACAGTCACAAAGCAACAAGCACTTCTCAAGCACTGTGCTGGGCCCTGCACTGCTCCCGGTAGCAGTTCCCTTGGGCTGCCAAAACAAGGTGCCAATCTATTCTCTCTCAGTTCTGGAAGCTAGAGGTCTGAAATCCAGGTGTTGGCAGGGCCATGCTTTCTCTGAAGGCTATCGGGGAAGGGCCTCCCTTGCCTCTTCCTAACGTCCAGTGGCTCTGGCAATCCTTGGTGTTACTTAGCATGCAGCATGTCACTCCAACCTCTGCCTCCATCGTCACAGGCCTTTCTCCTCCTCTTTGTCTTCACGTGTCTCTCTCAGTTCTCCTCTTCTTACAAGGGCACTAGTCATATTAGATTTAGGGCCCACCCTAATACTGTAGGACCTCATCTTAACGACTAATTACATCTGCAAAAAGCCCGATTTCCAAATAAGGTCATATTCCCAGCATCCTGGTGGACATGAATTTTGGGGGGATGCTATTTAACCCAGTGAACATGGCCAAGGGAGATTTGTAGCTTGGGGGCTTGATTTTCTTTTACTACCCCTTTTAATACACTGATTCTTTATGTCACTCAGAAAGAAAAAGCCATAGAGAGAGGAATGGAAGCTTGATTCCGCTGAGAGAGCATTTGAAAACAAAAGAGAGAGAGAGAGAGAGAGAGAGAGAGAGAAATAGCAGCCTGTATAAAGTAATTGTATTATTTCCTTCTATTTTTAGAGAGTATGGATCTATTTACTCTTAAGGAAAAGTATGACAGCAATCAAATTATTAAAGCGTGAATATTTGCAGCCATCTCCCTCCGCCCAGCCTACCTGCACGTGTTGTTACCCTCACTCTCTGCCCGCATCCCTACCATCAAGAGGGGTTCCATCTCTGCCAGCCACCCTGTGTGTGATGACTTACTTGGAGCCTTCAAAGCTATACTGAGCAGATGCCCAGATTGATGGCTCTGCCCTTCATCCTCCTCCTCCCCACCCCGGAGCGTGTGGCCAGGACCCAGCTGTCTTAGCCTGCTGGGGCTGCCATGACAAAGTACCACAGGCCAGGAAGTTTAACTAACAGGAATTTATTCCTCACAGTTCTGGAGGCTGGAAGTCCAAGATCAAGTTGTCAGCAGGACTTATTTCTTCTGAGGCCTCTCTCCTTGGCTTGGGTTGGCCCCTTCTTGCTACGTCCTTGCATGGTTGTCTCTCGGGTTATGTATTGTGTGTGTCCTAATCTCCTCTTCGCAAAGGATGTGAGTCATACTGTATTAGGGCCCAGTCTACTGATCTCGTTTTATTAATATAATGCCTTAATCAGCTCTTTATTTTATTTTATTTTATTTATTTATTTTTTTTGAGGAGACAGAGTCTCACTCTGTTGCCTGGGCTAGAGTACCGTGGCATCAGCCTAGCTCACAGCAACCTCAAACTCTTAGGCTCAAGCAATCCTCCTGCATCAGCCTCCCAAGTAGCTGAGACTATAGGCATATGCCACCTTGGGACTACAGGCATGTGCCACAATGCCTGGCTCGTTTTTTGTATATATTTTTAGTTGTCCAGCTAATTTCTTTCTATTTTCAGTAGAGATGGGGTCTTGCTTTGCTCAGACTGGTCTCGAACTCCTGAGCTCAAACAATCCACCTGCCTCAGCCTCCCAGAGTGCTAGGATTACAGGCGTGAGCCCCAACGCCCGGCCCAAGTAGTCTAATCAGCTCTTTAAAGGCCCTTTTTCCAAACACAGTCACAGTCTGAGGTACTGAGGGTTAGGACTTCACCATATGAGTTTGAGGGGAGCACAGTTCAGCCCACAACACAGCCAAACATGTCGTCATAGGCTCACCTGCTCTTACCCGCCTCTCCATTATCCCCGACCCATTCTTGAGGCCCATCCGAATTGCCGTACAAAACATGGAATCCTTTCTCTACACACAACATGAAATACATGAAACCACCTATCTGTGACTGATACGCTCTATAAGGTGGACAATGAGGGTACCTATTCAAGACAACCCTTTCAGAAACATCTTTGAAAAAAAATTTTTTAACTGAGAAAATGGAAAAAATACATAATCAAGAAACTGATTTAATTCCATTGTTAATCTAACCTAAAACAACAGGTTTGCTGGGTGCTAAAAATAACACTAAGACTCTCTGAATGAGTAAGCTCACTGAGAATAATCACAGGGTTTTTGAAAAAAATCATGAAAACTTCAATTATAATCAGTACCTCATCTGGGAAAGCATCATCCTCTTAAAACATATTTTTTAAAAAAGGTGAACAATGGGTAATAATAAAACTCTGCATTTTAGAGAGAGAATGAGAGCCCAAAGGTTGTGTGTGTTGAAAAAATAAAATCAAATAGCTATTCATGTTTTCCTTTAGGGCATGAGGAAAAAGAAGCATTTGTAATGCTCTAGAAAAGAGCATAACCCTGAAGCCAGAAAGTGAGCAAACAAAAATATCCCTAGCATTAGGACAAAGAATTTCTCTTTCAACAGGCAAAATAGAACATTTCTGGAGTTAGAAAGTAGGAGATCAGGGAGCTTCTCGCTAATGATGGTGTAATTAAGCAATGGTTCCCTTCTCAGGTCATCAGCTTAGTTACTGTCAGTTCCCAGTTCTGTCTGACTCATTGTAGTGGTGGGAGGTGTGAAAAACAGGAGGTCAGCAGGGTTTACATCATTTTCACATATTACAAACAAAAACAGTGCTAGGCATGCATTTCATTTACACTCATCTTTACAACCTAACAAGTAAAGGAATACATTCAACCGAAATATCTTTCTCTGCTACAAGTCCATGAATGGATTGAAATAAACAGCTGAGTTCCTCATAGAATGCAAAACAACACCTTTCCTTAGGTGTGGAATCACCCAATGACATGAACAAGAATTATCATCACGTACCGAGGAGAAGACATATTGAGGAAAAGATGTAAATAAGTTTGGAGGAAGGAAAATCAGTCCAAAAAAATAAAAAAAGAAGAAGCAAAGGAAGATAATCATGCTATTTTTAATTTTCTACTGCAGCCTCCAAAGAGCTCAAAATACTTTAAAGATGTATTTTTATTCTGAGGTAGCAGGAAGTAAATATCAGCAGCGTTTACAGATGGTGAAACTAAAAGCTCCACACCTTTGGGTGGCCCTACGTTCTCCCTGCAGCATCTGGCCGTGCGGAGGGGACCTGGAGAGGGAGTTTCTCTCTCTTTCCTAGGAGCTTATGCACTCAGTCATCAGAAGGTTCCCCAGCCCAAAAATATATTATTTTAATATGAAAATAGAATGTGTTAATAGCTATGTTAAAATTTCCATCTTAAATCTCAAAGCTATTGAGGGCAAGGATTAATCCTATTGATTAAAATAACAGATGGGACAAAGATGTGGTCATTTGGTCAGGATGTTAGCTTTGTAGGGCTGCTGTCACCATCAACTGGACGAGAAGTCCAAAGTCAAGGTGTTGGCAGGACCATCCTCCCTCTGAAGGCTCTGGAGAGGGTCTTTCCTTGCCTCTTCCAGCGTCTGTGCTTGCCTGCAGTCCTTGGCAGTCCTCAGCTTACCCATGCATCACTCCAACTTCTGCCTCACTTGCCACATGGCATCCTCCCTGTGTGCCTGTGTCTGTGTCCAAGTTTCTCTATTCTCATAAAGACATCAGTCATTGGATTAGGGCTCCAGTATAACCTCATTTTAACTTTTTTAGATCTACAAAGGACCTATTTCTAAATAAGGTCACATTCACAGGGACCAAGAGTCAGGAGTTGAACATATCTTTTGTGAGGACATAACCCACAGCAATCAGTTTAAAAATGAGATATTGCTACCCAGCAGTAAACACACTTAAACTACCAAAGGCCACGACTCTCCAGAAAAAAAGAGAGATAGCATCTTATTTACTGGTGAAATAGCCCAGAATCTCTTTCTGAATAAGCTCTCTAGAAGTTCTTCCCATCTCTAAGACTCACACTTCTACGATTTGAAACTTATTGTCCCACGGACTCTATCTATAACGTCTTACATGACTTTTCCATCACAAAATTTTCACATTCCCATCCCTGAAGCTTGTAACAGCATTTTTCAGAGGAAACCTCTACCGAAATGGGGTGGTCTGTTCTAAATAATTCATCATCATCTATCCTTTAGAAGAAAAGGAGAGGGATGTCCATAGAAGGAAAAACGTACAACATTTTGAGCTTCCATTCTGTAAAAGACTTTGTGGAAGGCACCATCAGTCTGTTTAACACAATCCACACGACCAGTCCCAGTTAGGAATGCAGAAAATGAGAGGCAGAGCACAAAAGGAACTTGCCACAATCTCAAAGGCCCTAAGAGGGTAAAGGGTGAGCTAAGACAGGTACATCGTACTTCGGACCCCAAGAGCAAGACAACTAGTGAGATGCGTAGAGAGGATGTGATGGGAAAGGCCCAGAATAGAAGCTTCCTTCCTTTCCTCTATATGAAGCAGCAGTTTGCTTAGAAGCTCATGTTTCTATGTGTGCACTATTGCCTCTGGCATCTCAGCAAATTTTTGACCAACCAACAGAATCAGAATAAGCCACTCATACAACCCCCTACAACAGGGACCCATTGTCATGTAAGTCAGGTGGACTAGAGCTAAGCATTATCCTCCTGATCTGTCCCATGCATTGTTTTGAGGTTGGATGAAATCGTGAAATGTAAGCATTCTTTCCGAGTCTGGAGGAAATCCAACATAACTGAATGATTCATTCCTGAGTGACCCCAATCATCTCCTTTTATGCCATAACATTATTCCTCCACCTTCTCCTTAAAAAGCATTTATTCACTCAATAACTACTATGTGCTAGTTTTAACAAGCTGATAGTTCAAAGTAGCAGTAGATATAGGTCCCTTTTTTTTCTTTAGAATTGCTAAAGCCTAGAGAAGCAAGTCATAATAATTCCAGAAGATTTCCTCTTAATGCAAGAGAAATACAGATAACGAGAGTTCTTCTTTCTCTTCAGGCTGAAAAATGAAACTCCATACGATTTATATTTACAATTCCAAGAAAACATTCAGTCTTTCATTTCCTCCTTATTAACCTTACTTTACTTCCTCACTCTCTGCTGTTCTGGATTATTTTTATTGTCTTCTTTGTCCCTGGAACTTTCCTTTGCCCCCAATTTCTTTTTTCTTTCTTCAGTTTCCTAATTGTCCCAGCTGTCTGACTCTCTCTTCCTATGGTTCTCTCTAGAATCATAAATGTGTACAAATTTAAGGTGAAAAGAGATTTTTGGTTAGTTTAGCAGCATCATTTTACAGATGAGGAGCTAAAAGGTTTAGGGAATTTAAGGTATTTTCCCAAAATAATACAGTTAGTTTGTGGGAGGACCCGTGCTAGAACCCAGGTGTCTTGATTACCTGAACACAGCCCCAATTCCTTCTTTGTACCTACTGCCACGTTCATGTAAGAACTTGTCATCTCCCTGCCATCGTTGCTGATCTCTTGTGCTACACAACAGTGTCAAATCCTAGGCTCTGGGTCATCAAGTATAGATTTAGAAGAGTTATTCTGGTGCTTATAATTTTTGAGGAATCATTTTTCTAAGTAGGTGGTAGCAGATTTCCTAAAAGTTTGTGAAATGTGGCATGCTTATTATTTAACTTTACAAAAAAGAGAAATGCAAAGAATAGGGGAAATTTTGATACAATAGTAAAAGTGTCGAGAAAGAAAAAGGAAGTGAAATTCTATAACTCAAAAATATGCTCATGGTATACTCATAGATTTCAGTCAGGAGCACAGTCTAAAAATAAAACATTTGGGTGATAGGTCAAACAAGTTATTATAATCAACAGAGGAAAGACAATGTTTCCCACTAACTAGACTGGGGCCAAATTTTCTTCCATGTTGTGGCTCCACAGTTCTCACAGTTCTCCATGCATCCTCAGTGCTCAATGCATTTTGTCCAATAAATGTTGACTGATATAGATATGGTGTCTACAGAAAGTTTAATTAGGAGATTGTTCTGCTCTGGATTCAAGGTTCTTTTAATGCCGACATTCCATACTTCTAATGTGGAAAAGCAGCACAAGAGTATTACCAGTTAGTAATAAAGAATCCCTATTTCTGAGCTTCCCCCATTTACTAGATGTTGAGATGTATGTGTAGAATGGGTATGATTTGAATTCCTTGGTTGCAAGTAACAGCAACCAACTCAACCTAACATAAACAAAAAGAGGATTTATCACATGACACAAATGTGTCTCATGGAACCTCGTGCTCACAAATATTCCATGTGCTCCCCAATATTTCCCAGCCTCCCTTGCAGTTCGTTTGGGGCCATGTGACTAGATCTAGCCAGTAGACTGCAATGTGTGTCACTTTGGGGCTGAGGCAGTGAAGAATGACTGTACCTCCTTGAAGATATTATGCTAAGTGAAATGCTAAGCCAGTCACAAAAGCACAAATATTATATGATTCCACTTACATGAGGTACCTGCAATAGTCAAATTCAAAAGAGACAGAAAGTAGAAAGATGGTTGCCAGGGGCTGGGGGAAGGGGAGATTGGGGAATAAGTATATAATGGGTATAGAATTTCAGTTTGGGAAGATCAAAAAGTTCTGGAGATGGATGGTGGTGATGGTTGTACAACAGTGTATATGTACTGAATCCCGCTGAACTGTACACTTAAAAATGGTTACAATGGCCCACCATGGTGGCTCATGCCTCTAATCCTAGCACTTTGAGAGGCCAAGATAGGAGGATTGCTTGAGGCCAGGAGTTCAAGACCAACCTGAACAACAGAATGAGACCATATCTTTACCAAAAAAAGTACAAAAATTAGCCCAGTATGGTGGTGCATGACTGTAGTCCCAGCTACTCAGAAAGCTAAAGCAGGAGGATCACTTGAGCCCAGGAGTTTGAACTTTCAGTGAGTTATGCAGATGCCACTGTACTCTAGCCCAGGAAACAGAGCAAGACTCTGTCTTAGGAAAAAAAAAAAAAAAAAAAAAAAAAAGCAACAACAAAAAAAGGCTAATATGGTAAATTTCATGTTATACATATTTTACCACAATAAAAAAAAGCAAGGTAGAGAAAATTTGAAAAATATTGAGTAAGGAAGGAGAGGAATCCATATATATAATTACTTATATTTTTAAAATAAATATAAATATAAATTTTAATTGCTAATTTTAGCAGAAAAGAGGAAATAGGGTAGAAAAGACAGGCAAACAAGCTGGATGTATTTGAATGTACTTTGCTTTGCAAATTAGATTTTGAAACTATGTAGATATTTCATGTAATTATAAAATAAAATAAGCAATCTCAAAAAAAGAAAAGGAGGAGTGACTACACCTCCTCTCTCTCTCTCATCCCCTACTCCAGCGAGCATGTAGGCCACCTATCCCAGATGACAGAAGTACAAGCTAGAAGGGGGTTGCCTGACCATCGAAGACTTCAGTGTGAAGCAAGAAATAAACTTGCACTGGGTTAAGCCACTGAATCGTTGCAGAAACTAGGGCAGATATCCGACCAGTGCCAGATAGCACAGGTAAAGCACTGGCTCTGGCCCATGCTGAGCTAGTTTTATCTTTAACTTGCACAAATGCAGCCAAGCCTCTTCCTATCAGCCCCGGAACCAAGAGTGAGAACCATCCAGACTTCCTGTCACACTCACGTCTCTTTCTCTCTATGAACATCTGCTTTATTTTTTTCTCCCTGTAGAGATCAGTTTTCTCTGCCTCTCTCTCCACATGATAAACAGAAGGTAATTAGTCCACAACCCATAAATTAATTTTTCCTCCATTCAACAGACAAGTTCAGATATTGGCTGTCTCCCAGTCTAATTCCCTAAGTCTCAGTGGCCTGAAGAGAGAATATCATTGCCTTAGCTTGGGTCAAGTGTCCATTTGTGGTCTAACCACATGGTCACTAGAGGAGGATCCTGCCACCCTCCAGCCCCCGCTGTGAGTGAGGCAGATAGTAACCCAAGAACAGTCCCTGGAGACCCCACAAGGCTAGCCCTCCAGAATGACTCTATTGGTTAGGATTTGGGTTCAGAGATTCCCAAATAATAATGGCATAAATAAGGGAGAACAGTCTTTTTTTCCTCCCTTGAACAGCTGTATGTAGGCAGCTTAGAACTTGTGTGGTGGTTATAGTGAGTTGAATAGTATCTCCCAAAAATTCATATCCACCAGGACCTCAGAATGTGACTTTAGACAGGCATGGTGGTACATGCCTGTAGTCTCAGCTACTTGGGAGGCTGAGGCAGGAGAATCACTTGAGCTCAGGAGTTTGAGGCTGCAGTGAGCTATGATCATGCCATTGCACTCCAGCCTGGGTGACAGAGTGAGACCTTGTTTACCAAAAAAAAACCTCAAAAAAACAAAAAAGAAAAGAAAGGTCCAGTCACAGTGGCTCATGCCTGTAATCCTAGCACTTTGGGAGGCCGAAGCTAGAGGATCACATGAGGCCAGGATTTCAAGACCAGCCTGGGCAGCATAGTAAGACTCCATCTCCATAAAAAATTTTAAAAATTACCTGGGTATGGTGGTGCGTGCCTGTTGTCCTAGCTACTCAGGAGGATTGCTTAAGCCCAGGAGTTGGAGGTTATGGAGAGCTATGATTGCATCAATGCACTCCAATCTGGGTGACAGAGTGACACCCTGTCTCTAAAAAAAAAGAGAAGATGATGAAGAATGTGACCTTATTTCGAAATAGGATCCTTGCAGATGTAGATATAATTAGCTAAGGATCTCAAGATGAAATCATCCTTAACTTAGGGTGGGCCCCAAATCCAATGACTGGTGTCTTTATAAGAAAAAGAGAAGACACACAGAGAAGAAGGCCACATAAATTAAAGATGGAGGCAGAGATTGCAGTTTTGCTGCCACATGCCAAGGAGTACCGGGGGCCACCGAAAGCTGGAAGAGACAGGAAAGAATCTTCCCTAGAGCCTTCGGAGGGAGCACGGCCTTGATGACACCTTGATTTCAGACTCTGAGCCTCCAGAACTGTGAGACAATAAGTTTCCATTGTTTTGAGCCACCTGGTTCATGGTAACTTGTTATGGTGACCCTAGGACACAAATGCAGTGCCTTCCCAAGCATCTGGGACCCAGGCTGCTTCCAGCTTCCTGTCCACTGGACCTGCAAGGCGGCTCTCATCCTCATAATCCAAGATGGATCTCCGGCCTTCATCAAGCATTAGGATGGGAAGGAGGGAAGAATGAGCCCACCCTCTCCTTTTAAGGATAGATACATCTTGGAAGTAGTACCCCCCACTTTCCCTTGCATCCCACAGCCACGCCCAGATGCAAGGGAGGCTGGGAAATACTGTCTTTTTTCTGGGTGCCAAGGGTCCAGCTAAAATTTAGGTTTCTACTACCAAGGAAGAAGAAGAGAAAGGATACTGAGGACAATGAACAGTCTCTACGCCCACAACAAAATGATTTCTAAAGGTTTTATCTGTTTTTTTTAACTTGCTAGCATCTTTTTATTTTATATTTTAACAAAAAGACCAAGGACAGACTTCAGGAGATTTTGCAGGATCTGGATGTTGAATGATGGCAAGAGGCCAGAGAAAATCAGCAGAAAAGATGTTCCAGCCTAGATGGGGCCCTAGTAGGCACATGGAGACCTCAGCTTAAATTGATCACTTCTTCAGGAAGGTCTTCCCTGGCTCCCCAGATCAGGTTATGTCCTTCTGTCTCACTCCCACATCAGCCTGCAATTCTCCCTTGTAGAACTCACTGCATTTGTTCAAATCTGTTGATTCCCAGGCAAAGGAAATTTCCTTCAGAGCAGGGACTGTATCTGTCTTGATCACTTGCTGTATCCCCAGCACCTGGCTCAGTACCCAGCATACAGTAGTTGCTCCATAAATACTGTGGCTGAACAAATGCAGGAACTAAGGAAAAGTGCATATTTCAGCAAGATCAGTAATGCATACGGCTGATACAGAGGCACATCGTGTTCTGAGCTACCGACAAGAGGGCCAGAATGAAGACCAACTGGAGACGGGGCCAGACTATGAGGAGCAGGGAGCTGCTACTTTTTTAAAGCAGAGATTTGCTTTAGGATAGATAATACAGTAGTGGTCTATAGGATATCCCGCCCCCCCGCCCTGTTTTTTGAGATGGAGTTGTCCAGCGTAGTTACAGTAGTGTCATCATCATCATAGCTTACTGCAACCTCAAACTCCTGGGCTCAAGCGATCCTTCTGCCTCAGCCTCCCGAGTAGCTGGGACTACAGGTGCTCGCCACCATGCCCAGCTAATTTCTTTTATTTTTTTTGGTAGAGATAGGGTCTCACTCTTGCTCAGGCTGGAGGATATCCTTTTTATAAAATGAAAATGATAATACTTATTTGATAGGGTTGTTGGGAGGATGCAATGAGATAATAGCACCTGGCTCATGGAAGATGCTCAGTAAATGGTAGCTATTATTAAAGATGGGAAAGGCTAGGGTACATACATCAGTTCATTCATTTATCCAGCAAATGTTTGCTCAGTGCCAGCATTAAGGGTCTCTCACTCGCCCTCCCCCCACTCTAAGATTCATAACAACAGATTATATGTCCAAGGATCTCTAGCCACATGGGAAACTGAAAACCAACCTTAATGCAAAGCTATAGTAGAGGCTGGATTTAGATGTGGCTTCAACCTAGACCTAAGGGAGACGTAGTCCTCCTTCCTCTCCACTGAACTGAATAGAGCAGGACTCACAGGGCAGGGGTCACTGAACCTACCCATCCAGTCACAGTGCAGAAGTTGAAAAAAAGAGAATGACAGATCCCTGCTTCCTCCTCCTCCAGAGGTGGCCCCATGAAGTGACGCTACTCCTACAGGAGCATCATATCTGAGCTCAGGAAGTGCAAGAAAGGTGGGACCTGGGGCTTGCCTGTAAGACCAGGTACCCCACCCACTGATGAGAGGGGTGCAGTCAGGCCTTCCACCTCTCCCCGGGAGGGAGCAACTAAAGGAAAGAGAAGGATGATGAAAGTATCTCCTCCAATATTCTCCCAAATGGGGAGAGAAGTAGGGATCTTCTTCCCTATGTCGAGGGTCTAAAGAGAAATTAAAATTTTATCTAGTTTTCTTTCAGCTGCCAGATATTTGGAAGTTGGGAGGATGTTCCTGTTATGGAGAGAAGGATGTACAAAGACAGGAAGCCACAAACGATGACGGCAATTCCAGAAAATTGTCTGTAATTTATTTTGTCTGCAGCATAGTCAGTGCGTGGAGGAGACAACAGGAGAGGTGTCTAAGCAGGTGGGCAGGGACAAGCTGATTTGTCAAGACTGATTAATGTGAAAAAGGGTGGTTATCAGAAACTCACAGGAAACAGCATATTTACCCATGAAATGCCAGAGGCATTCTCATTAAGTTAATGAACAGGACAAAGGAGTCTGTTATTCCTGATGTTATTCAGCATTCTTGCTAGACAATGTAAAGAACACAATAAAAAAAGAATAGGAGCCATAACAATTAGAAAAGATAGGACGAAATTATCATTATTATAGATGATATGAGTGCCTACCTCTTGCTTTCTTAAAGAAACAGCTGGATTAGAGATTGTTTTAGTTTGCTAGGGCTGCCATAACAAAATACTATCAACTGTGCAGGAATCTATTTTTTCACAGTTCTGGAGCCCAGAAGTCCAAGATTAAGGTATGGCAGATTTGGTAAATTTCATGGGAGTTAGGAGCAGAAAAAGATCAACAGTTCCAAAAGCCACTGACGTTCAAACACAGAAAGAAATGAATACTGTCACTAATTCAACAACAAGACGTTGTGTATGACCTCAGTGAAAGCGGCTTCTGGCTGCTGAGCTCATCAGCAGCTGCCTTGGGTCGAGGAGTGAATGGGAGTCACACAAAGGTGCTCTGCAGGCCTGCTCTCCCCGCCCCCACCTCCACACAGCTCCTTCTAAGGGGCTGCTGCCCAGTCCCTGATCCAGTGATCCTAAACAGCCACATCCTGTACTTTGAGGCCAGTGACCGTTGGCTTGTCTTGTCACTTGAAGAAATTGCTAGGCTAATTAGGTTTCATCTCTCTTGGGCATCTATCTGTTGACAGTGGGAGCTAGAGTGGTCACTATGGGATGGTGCTAGATAGGTAAGTAGAGAGAAGAAGGAACAGCAGAGATAGAGAAGCAAAGAAAGAGAGAGCGAGAGAGATAAGGGAGGAGAGGAGAGACGAGGAGCTCATCCCGCTGAGCCTGCAGTCCCCATTCCAAGTTTCCATGAAGCTAGCTATGCGGCAATATCTTCTCTCTAGATTTGCACAAGACTGATTCCTGTGTCCCTGTAAGAAGCAGCCCCCTAGAGCTAGCCAGATGGGTCTCTATTCCAAAGGAACTTGAGCAGAACAGGAAGTAAGGAAGTAGAGGCAGTGAATGTGGATAACTCCTTCTAGAAGTTTAGTTTTGCAAAGGAGGAGAAGGAGGGGACAATAACCAGATAGAGTGATGAGAGCAACTTAAAGATATCTTAATGTTGCTTGGGATAAACTGAGAGAGAGAGAGAGAGAGAAAGAAGTTGGACACAAGAGAGCTGGGACTACTGATAAATCAAGGTCTCAGAAGAGGTGGATGGTAGGGTCATTCTCAAACAACCTGTGAGCCCAGTGTCCTTGGCCCGGTGTATTGGGCTCTCTGCTTCCCCAGGACAGAGCAGGTCCCCTCTCAGCTGCCTTTTCTATTCATACCTCCCTGGTAAGAAACAAGCCACAGTGACTCAAAGTTCAAAGCTCTGCTGAACTTTCTCTCCAAGGTCTCAGCCCTCAAATCCTCACCACCTTGGTAGCTCACCTTGTTTCGCCCACTTTTCCAGCTGTTCTGCCAATCTCCACAGCAGGAAGAGGTTTCCTCTTAGTCTCTTCTTGAGGCTTTCAAATATGCAGGCTTCAGGCCTATTGCAACACTAATGAGTTTCTGCTGTGTTCATACTTTGCCATTCTGCATGGAGGGGCTGCTCTGGTCCCAAGAGAGGAGAGGCAATTCTCATCTCTGATAGTTACTGCCACCAGCAAGAACTAGGGGGTGAGGAAGGGGTGGGTTCTCATTAGTTATGTAAGAAACAAACGTACTTCGTCCTTAGTTTTTCCTTGCTCATACAAAGAATCATATTTTTCCTCTAACATTATTTTGGTCCCACTCCTTAGGAAAGCATAAACATGGCATTAAGTGCTGAGAACATTGGCTTTTGCCCCCAAAGTGTGACTTACATTGCTAGAAAACTGGCCCAGCGGTGACTGGGCCAGATCTCAGATGTGTGTGGATTCGAGTATTTCTGATTCACAAATTTCCCCAATTTTAGAAAATGAGGGTGTCTCATTTATTCATGGAACGAAGGAGTCAAGGAATGCATGGCTGTGTTCTAACCAGCTAATATAAACACCTGACCACACCAGCACCACGTCCTGTCTTTGCTTGCTTTATTTGGTTTTCAAATAAAGTCTTAGTCTTTGTTAGCGTATCCCTTGTATTATAAGAAATACAAAATAATGAAAGATATACTTCTTCAGGTGATTCATCCTAAAATGGAGCCCACGATCCGCTTCTGGAGAAAGCAGGAAAGGATTCCTCCGGGCAGGGGTGAAAATAGAAGGCACAGTCATGACTCGCCCCCTACTGGTCAATGGGGTGAAATCCCTCACTGCAGATTTTAATAATTGCTGTTGAGTTCTTCATTAAGAATCAGAGCACTGAAGCAGAATTTCATTAATCCAAGGGGAAGCGGCTTGCTAAAACAAGTTACTTACTGGGAAGGCTGGGACGAAAAGCCGTATCTCAGGACTCCAGCGCCTAATTTAACAGCCACAGTCTACCAAGGTCCGAAGTAACCTTAACCTGTACTCATAAATCAATCCCCCCTGGGGATTTCAAACCTTCAACTAGCTTTGGGAAAGCCTTAGCTCTAAAGAAAGATTTTGAGTTTCACATTCCAGTGGATCACACACACACAAAAAATCACATTTATCCCAAATCAACCATTTACATTTTATAGTAATTAGTAAGTTACTCTTGGGCCTCATGTTCTTATTTGTATGTATCACATGTGCACTCTCTTTCATTCTAAGCTGAAACTTTACCCTTAAAATTGTTCATGCAATGATTATATGTAATTTTATTTTTAAACTATATATTTTCTTTTATTAACTTCTTTAATTTTTTATTTTTTATTGATATAGTTGTGAATATTTTAGGGATACATGTGATATTTTGATACATATATATAATTCATAATGATCAAATCAGGGTAATTGAGATACCCATCACCTTGATATATTTTCTAATATCTTGATCATTAGGGTGAAATATAATGAACAAAAAATCAAAATGGAGGCATTACCATGTTTTTAATATTTTTAAATCCTGAGAGTTTACTATGTATATATTTGGGATAAAGATATTTTTGTCTTTTTTGTCTGAAAGAAATTTGTAACCCAATAATTAGTCAAAATTGTCTCAAAAAATGTTAATGCAACTGGGCACCTGTAGGGAGACATTTTAAAATTATGCCAGCTGCTTCTACTCAGAAGGTAGACACAGAGTCATCCTAGAGCTTTCATTATTCGGGCAAGAGCCTTTATGTGGATTCTTTTAGTTATGAAAACTTAGGGCAAGCAGGCACTTGTTGCCCTGAGTGAAAACTGACATAAAAAATTTTTTAAAGGGTTGATGAAGCCTATCCTTCCCGTAATACCTCTTGATGAGTAAAGCTTATTGTCAGGGAAAAGGGTTTAAACTTGTCTAAGAGTCCAGAGGCTCCCAGGGGCAAAATCTCTGGATCCCAGGCTTCGCTCGCTGAAATTCAAAGACAGAGAAACTTGTTGGGATGGATGAAGGATCACTGATGGGAAAGAACGCAAAGGCCCCAAGGGGAACTGTGTGAGAAGTCTGAACTGGACACCAGGGGTAGGGGGGTAGGGGTGGGAAGATGGCAGGGGGTTTAATGAGAGTTCATGGGAGGACATACCTATACCTGTAGGCCCAAGAGTGGATGGCCACAGGTGAGAATTAGTTGACTGTATTCAGCTGTGTTCTGTTAAAGTAGGCTAAGACTTTTGTCCAGGTGAAGGTGTTCAGAAGAGGCTTGTTATGGTGATAAGCACCTCATTTGCATCACACCTGGGAGAGAATGTAGTGGAGGCTTCTCAGTGCCACTCCTGGGCTTTCCACTTTCCACATTCTACGAATTTGCAGGCTCTGATGTGAGCAGAACATTCCCTCACCTCTCTCAGAGACCATATTCCTTATGCTAAGCAAACTGCTTATTTGTTTATACTCACAGGTGTATGAGTTTGCAACCCAGTGAACTGGAAGGATTCATGTCTGTTATTCTTGGCCCTCAAGCCTGGCCTCAGTCTTCGTGGGGAGTACTTGCTGGTTCCGGCACAGCGTATAGCTGAGGAGGGAGCTCTGGATCCGACTGCTGAATGTATCAGTGTGGTCCAAGAGAGTGCTGAACTCAGACCCTGGAAAGTAGCCCCAGGTGGTGGCCTTAGGGATCCAAGCCAGGTCAGTGCCAAAGGGACAAGAAGTGTCCCTCTGACAAAGAAGGGCCAGCTTTCAACAGCAACACTATGGGTGCTTCCAGAGCACTGGCTGGTGAACCAGTGAGACCTTCGTTCTCTCTCTCTACCTGGTGTCTGCAGCAGGATTGATTCCCATTGACCTGAGTGAGCTCCTGAAGTTCTTGGACAGTTCAGGGAGGAAGGGAGAGGCCTTCGGATAGAGACACTAGACTTCTTGCTAATAAGATCATGTAGATGCTCCCGCAATTCCTTGGAAAAATTAGAGACCTGACTGTATGTTGGCCCCAAAATGTTGGTTGAAGCAGGTCAAACTAGTTACCACGTCTCCTGTTTTGCCTTATTTAGAGTCCCAAGAAAAGCAATATATCATTTTCTTTTTTTGGCCGGCTGCCCTCCTTGTGCACATGGCCCTGAAATGAACCTGGCATCATCCTCAAGTGCTCTGCCTTCAGTGAATCGTGTTGTTCAGACCTCTTCTCGTCTCCACAGGCTCTAATGGAGGGACAGGCGTTCAGTAGCCATGTTTTGTACCACATGACTCTGCTCCGTCACTCTGGCCCTCGCTGATTGGACCAGGGGTGAGTACCTGCCCCAAGGCAGGCAATCCATGAGCTAGTCAGTGAACTCTAGCACCTGCAGCTAAGAGATGAGTTGTCAGTTACATCTATGTTTTTAAACATTGTGAAGTAAAATAAAATTTTAAGGCTCAACCCCCACCGGCTGACTGAATGGACCCCCTCGTGGCCAAAGGAATATCCTAAAATTAAATTGTCTGCCAGGAGGAGGGAGGTCAGACATGCCTCATCATGCCCCCCTCCCTCCTTGGGGACTTCCTCTGTAACCCATTAACAGGCCTAAGGGTATGTAAGACAAACCTGCAGGTCCTCAATTTGCACAACAAATCTATGACAGGTGACTTATCTCTGATAACAGCTCCTTATGTTAAAACATTCCAAGCCTTTAGACAAAGCTTCATGTCTTTAACCAATTACAAGTCAAAAAATCTTTAAACCCACCTATAACCTGTAAGCTCCCTACACCCCCCAACCCCCCGCTTCAAGATGTCCCACCTTTTGGGGCCAAACCAATGTATGCCTCCCACATATTGATTGATGACTTTACCTGTAACCCCCGTCTCCCTGAAATGTATAAAACCAAACTGTAACCCAGTCACATCCAGTCCACTTGCCCAAAGCCTCTTGGGAGTGGCTTCGGGTCATGGTCCTCAAATTTGGCTCAGAATAAATCTCTTTAAAATTATTTTACAGAGTTTGACTTTTTTCTGTTGACAACATTTAACTAAAATATGTACAAAATGAGATATGAAAAAATTAGAACCTACCTATACTACTGGTGGGAATGTAAAATGGTACAGCCATTTTGGAAAATGGTCTGGCAGTTTCTCAAAAAGTTAAACACAGTTAGAACAAGACCTAGCAATTCCACTCCTAGGTACATACCCAAATGAAATGAAACATATGTCTGTGCAAAAACTTGTACATGAATGCTCACAGCAACATTATTCATAACAGCCAAAAAATAGAAGCAACCCAAAAGTCCATCAGCTGATGAATGGGTAAATAAAATGTGGTACGCCCATACAATAAATGTTATTCAACAATAAAAAGAAATCAAGTACTGCCACATGATGCAACATACATGAACCTTGAAAACATTCACTTAGTGGAAGAAGCCAGTCATGAGACAAGATTATTAATATTATACGATTCCTTCTCCTCAACTCAGTTCAGATTGCCGGGAGCTGCATCTACTTCGGGGAGACAGAGACAGGAGTTCCCGAGAGCTAGAGCAGACTCCGGCAGCTGCTGGGGCTGCCTCTCGCTCCCTCACCTTAAAAAGAAGTTGCTCCCACCTGTGAAGTCCCACAGCTTTGATAGGGGGCTGCTCCCTGCCTCTTCCAGCAGTTTGAGGGTGCCATTACACTGGGGTGCCAATGGGTCCCACCCAGGGATGCCAAATTCTGTAACCGAAAGTTTGGCACTTGTCCCCGATGCTGCATCAGAAGAATGAGGGCAAGTGGTTTGAGGAGAAGGAAAGAAGAGTTTATTAATTTGCCAGCAAATGAGGAGGTTGGCAGATTCCCATCTCAAAATACCAACATCCCGAATTGTACACTTTAAATGGGTTAATCATATGGTATGTGAGTTATATCTCAATAAGGCTGATGTGGAAAAAAAAAAAAGACATGTAAAGGATGAAACAGTGAACAGTGGGAGAGGAAGCTAAAATGTTCCGATGTAAAGAGAGACCTTTGCAGCCACAGAGAGCCTGTGTAAGCCAAAGTTCCTAGTAGACGGAAGCTGTATCTCTAGGGAGGGATTGAAGGAGGAGGCGGGTGGTAAGGTCTTCTAAAGCTGTCTGATTTTATGACCAGTGCAGTTGCCACCATCTCTAAAGGCTCTTCTCTGACCTTCCAGAGCTCTCTGCCTCACATAGCTGCAAGCCAGCTGAAACACATCCTTGTCCTGCAGAATGCAAGAAATCAGCACCAATGGCATCCAACTTAAGAGTTAACAGCACTGTGCACTTTAGTTGCACATTGCAGTGGTCATTTGAAGCTAAGCAGTTCCAAGAATCTATAGCTCATAAAGAGCCACGTATGATAGACATTCCTGGAACTTGTCTGCTGGGAATTTCCATGGAACTGATTTCCAACCTAGTCCTTTTTGCTGGAAGTTTGTGCAGGCACAAGTACTGTGATGTTGTTACACCCTTCCTGTATTAGTGGGAGTGTGGTAGGAAGGTGCGTGGGCATCTAGGGTTTTGTGGGACTGAGCACATGTGACTCTGAGTCTCTAGGGCAGGAGCTGGCCCTTGAATCTGCGCTGGCTAGCCCAAAACGCCACCACCTTTGGTTGAATTTTCTTAAATTTTATCTAGATATGTATAAAAGGACACCTGTTTGTGCCTTGATTTTGGAATTGGGCTGGCCTCCTTAATCATTACGCTTCCAAATATATAATGTGGAGAGACCCCCAAGGGTGAATGCCATGGTTAGGTATCAAATGCAAGGGGCATTAAGGGTCAGTTTGCTCGTGTGGCCCCTATCTCTATATTTCTTTGTTTTACTAAGGGCAGGTTCCAGCTCCCAGAAACCATGCTGCTTCCTGGTCTCCCTTTGCTGAGGTCATTCTCCCTAAAGGCCCCATCTCAGTGGGAATGGCTAGTGGTTTGCCAATTTGAGTGCTTCCCTGATGGCATCATGTGCCCTGATTCTGATGTCCTAATCATGGTTGGGAGAGAAGAGAAACTTCAGGAAGAGCTGGAGGCTCAGTTTGATGGCGGCTCCTTGGCCTCCTTGGCGCTGCCCTCTCTTCAGCTCCTCTCCCCTCGAGGCCTGGCCTGGGAGTTTCCTGGATTCCAGGGCCCAGAGATCTTTGCAATGAACCCCACTGATTGAGGTCCTTTAAGGGTGTCTCTGTCCCTGCTCCTCCCAGCCACAAGATCCCTGCCTGGACCACTGTAAAAAGATGCCATCCAGACTTGAGCGGGGGGTTACAGAGGTGGAGAGAAGAAACCAGAGTGATGTGCCATTACCCCTGCCCCGGACCTGCCCAGATGCTACCTTGAGGTTGGAGCGCTCTGTACCTGCTTCTTGCCTCTTTCTCCTGGTCATGGGGTGGTGTGAAGGGAAGAATTGGAGACGCAACGCTCCCAGTTATTGACTGTCTTGGGCAAGTGGGTGTACTCAAAATTACATGTGTTACTTCATGTAAAGTACTCTTACTGCCACCATTCAACTAAGGGAGAAACCGAGGCTCAAAAAGGTTAAGATTGTGCCCAAGGTCACACAATCATTGAGTGAGAAAGCTGGAAACTGGGATTCAAACCCGGCCTACCTGACTCCAGAGCCAACCTTAATCACTACCCTTAAACTTGCTGTGATGAACAGGCAGCAAAAAGAGCATGAGGGTTTCAAGGTGAGTTTTGTTTACACCAGGGGATCCTGGAGGCAGCCCACTGACTTCTTCAGAGTAGAGGGGTCAGGGCTGGGGACTTCGAATGAGCTGCAGCAGGGTGCTCTTGGAGATCTTTGAGCAGGACGAAAGCCTTGGGTGGGGGTGTGGGGACAGAAAAGGGTTGCGGCCAGAGGGAGGGGTGCTGCCTCTCCCTGCTGCCTTTTCTCCCTGCCCAAGCGGGGTACAGCAGAGTCAAAGAAGCCCAAGTCACAGCCCTTGCCCTTAGGACACTCCCAGGAGTAGCAGGAAGGACAGGAGGGACTGGAGACAGAATTAAATATTTATAGCTCAGTGGGACTTGGAACTTGCTAACTGGCAGCCCGGAGGCTGAGTCTGGCCTGCAGATGGGTTTTGGTTGGGCCTGCTTGGTTTTAAAAAACATTTAAAAATATTTAAAAATTGAGAGATTTAACAGGAACAGATTTCTGGTCTTTCTTGAAGATTGGAAAGCTCTTACAACACTAGACCCCTGTCCCCACATGTCCCATCAGCCGGGGCTGGGTGTCATGTCTGCCCCCGTGCCACCCCCACTTGTGACAGCTGGCTTTGTCACTCCTCCACCTAGCTGGCCTCTGTGAGCTTCACAATTGCACCCCATGGAAGCTTACACTGGGCTAGAGCTGGGGAAACCCTGAGGGAACCCAGGATTTGAATTCCAGCTTCTTGGAGGCTATCAGGTGCATGCTCACCTTTCCGTGTGCCCTGCAGGCAACTGCACGTTAAGTTTGGTGTTCAGGAGAAAGAGGGTCCCAGAAACATAGACCTGGAGGTGACTGGGGTCTGGGAGGAGGATGCTGAGGAACCAGTGAGAGCTTGAGCAGCACGTATCAGTCAGGCTTCTCCAGAGAAACAGAACATACCTGTACTCTGTGCGTGTGGCTTTTGTTAAGGAATTGGCTTACACGATTTTGGAGACAGGCAAGCTGGAAGTCTGTAGGGCAGGACAGCAGGCTAGAAACTCAGGTGGGAGCCAATGCTGCAGTCTTGAGGCAGAGGCAGAATTTCTTCTCCTCCAGGAAACCTGTTTTTGCTCTTAATGCCTTCAACTGATTGGATGCGGCCCACCCACACCACGAAATGTAATTAATCTCCTTTACTTAAAGTCAGCTGGTTGTAGATGTTAACCAGGTCTACAAAATACCTGCATGGTAGCATCTAGTGTTTGATTAAAAAGCTAGATACTCTGGCCCAGCCAAGCTGACGTAAAGCACTAATCATCACATGGTGGTGAGCACAGTGGGGTGAGGGAGGAATCTGGGAGACCTTTTAAGAAAGGCAGGAAAGAGAGGAGTCCAAGGGGTCTGATGGGAGGAGGGCTGGAGAAATTGTGTACCAACTGCAGCAACGTGCCTGCCCATGGGAGGTTTTGGCAGGGGCAATGGGGTGGATCACAGCGGCTGGCAAGGGGGCCTAGCTGGCTGTTTCTCCGTGTCTGATAACGAAGTGGGTAGGCTAGGAGGGGTGAAAAGGAAGTGGTTTTTTCCAGTTCATGCTTCTTCTATGCTAAGAAGAAGGAAGGGGCCAGTTGAGAGAGAAAGAGATGACGTGCAAGGAACAAGCAAGGGGCTGGCAGCAGGATCTCCCCTCTTCCCACTAGAGGAGATCTTCTTCCCTCCACATGGCAAGCCAGGTCCTCAGGGCAAGCTCTGGCTAGGGAAACAAGGACATGAAAAGGAGTGTTCTAGAAAAAGGCCCTTTCTGCCTGGAATGCTTTTTCCAACTCCCTCCACATATCCGTCAGGCTGCTGGCTTCCAAGTGCACCGTGAACTCTGGCCCTGCTTGTCTTAAGACAACCCCTGTCGGGAGGACCTGTGGCCACCTCTTCGTCCTCTCCACTGAGAGTGGGATGGCAGCATGGCGGACTTCTGCTGTGCTCTCCTGTGGTCCTCCCCTGATACTGATGCAGCTCTTCCTGGTCTCACTGGTTCTTACTGAGCAGCGTTGGGTGACAGAACAGGAAAGCAGGGACACGCCCATGACTGGAGGAATCGCATAACTGGATAAGTTTTTAAATGTTGTAAAAAGCAACACAGTATGACATGGGAAATTCAGATCTTCCTTACACTTCTTTTGTGGATTACTATTTTGAATTATATATCGATAGAGGTACCAGAGTTTTTTCCCACATCAGGCCTCCAGGGGCTTCTTCAGCCGTTCTCCCCGCTCTGCACGCTCCCTTCCCAGAGCCCAGAGGAGGCGGTGCACAGGCCGAGGCTGGGAGAGCCGCTCAGGAAGAGCATGCGCAGCCACAAGGGGGGTGTGCCTGCCTGAGCTTTTTTTGTGCTGCCTGAGAGTTCAAAACATGCTGGAACACGGAAAGAAAGGTATTTGCCCAAGTGACTAAGACATGTTCCAGCATTTTCCCATAGGCTCCTGCACATCCCAAAATAACTGCAACCCTGGATGCTGTCTGTTGGCATACGATTACACTTGTATAATGTTACAGGACGGTGGGCAGACGGGCCACACTCACCGGGCTCACCGGACACACAGCCCACAGTGGAGTCCGTGCTATGCTTCCTGGCCAGGCATAAGGAAGAAATACCACGGGCAGAGATCACAACAGGAACAAGCACAGACTTACCAGAATCATCCAGACCCCCAAGAGGGGCCTTGGTCAATGCCCACCTTTCACAGATGGGAGGGGAAAGGCCCAGAGAGAGGAAACAATTTGCCCCAAATTACGTATCTGGGAATTATAAGAGGAAGTTGGTGAAAGAGCCGCACCTAAACTCCCATTTCCTGATGATGGCATTTATTTCTGAAGGAGCATCAATTTAGGCTTGGAATCCTAACGTCTTCAGTGAGGGGGACTTTTAAGAGCCTCCTGGCCATTCCCGGGATGGCCCTGCCACCCTCAGGGGATTTGCAGTCTTGCTGAGGAAATGACTAAGGATGTGGAGAGCGCTCGCAGACTGAAGGGCACGGGCAGTTTGGGGAAAGGAAGGTCTGAGAAGGAATTTGGTTCAAATGGGGGAAGTCTCACAAAAAGGTGGCCCCAAGCGGGGCAGGATCTAGATACACTGGTAGGGAGGGCTAGTGAAGGATCACAGGAGAACTTCTGACACTCAGTAGGTATCTGGCCCCCCAACTCCTGAGGGGCCATGGGTTATGTAAGTTAGAGCCTTGCAGCTACTCTATGCCCCGACCCCACGCAAGGCCCAGGGACCACCAACACAGGCCAGGTAGCTCCTGTCCTGCTGCCCAGGCTACATCTAATTTGGATCACTGAAAATACTCCGACTACATTAAAGAGCAACATATTGATGAAGTTTAGTGATAAAAATACTATCAACCTAATCCAGTAACCACTCAAGGAACTCTAATGTTGTTTGAGGTCCATTGGGAATAGATGCCCAGGTCCAAAAAGAAGTGGTTACATTATCTTTGGTTCGTTTTAAAAATAGTCCAGTAGGGCTTTTTTCTCTATTTACATGTTCACATTTCTAGAATTAGTGGCATGTCGGCTTGTATTCCCCAAATGAGTTCACCCAGGAATGATGTTGGCAGACTCCCATAGGAATGACTTCAGCCTTTCTCAGCAAGCTAAGAGTGGCAAGTACACCAGTGTGTATTTTTGTGCAGCATCGTCAGGCACCAATATTAAACTCAGTACAGTCATGAGAAATTCAGCTCAGGGGCTTTTAAGTCAGCACCCTCACTGGGATTTCCAAGGTCTCAGACCTTTTCCTTTTCACTCTCTTTGGCAAGCAGTTAAGAAAACCCAAATCCAGCACATCTCCGCATTTGGGGGCTGTGGTCCTTCCCAAGCTTTAAAAAATCACTGGCACAGAAACAAGGATCTTCTACTCAGTGGCTTCTGGGTGCATCTGGTCCCTAACCCCGAAGGCTTCTAGGAACTCAATCTGGGAAGACAAACCTGGTCCTGGTCTGGTTTGGTGACTCAGAGGTGTCAGATAAAGATGACCCCAAGACTCCTAGAGCACATTTCCAACCCTCAGTGACCTGGACTCCAGGGAACACTTTGGTCAGTCTCGGGCAATAGTAGGAACTGGCCTACCTGTGCACTTTCCAATGATTCCAGCCTCCTGGTGAGGCCTCAGGGTAGCCCGAGGCCAGGTGGGCAGAGAGGCTGCCTCAGTGGCACCTTGGCTGTTGGCTGGGACAGTCTGAAGGGGAGCAGCAGGCACGTTCCCATACCTGAGTGCACAGCCCAGAGTCTTCCTAGGTTCCAGCTGTAATCTGAGACTGAAAAGTGGCCAAGACAAATACTCTCATGAGCCAGGCTGGTAAAGATGTCATGAATCCCAGAGCAGGCTTGTAAATTCATCTGCCATTTATTCTGACTGAAGCCAGGAACAGACAATCTCAATGCTACCACTGTTTTCAAAGGTTTAGAAACCACAAAACATGTTCTGAGTTATAGTATTACTTTATTTTCCTTTTTTTAAATGTAGCATTAAAGTCATCCAACATACAGATAATTCCTATGGCTCCTTACACATTGTGTTCTATCTAAAGTTAAGTATTTTAATTATGAGATGAGGAAAATCATCCCACTAAATGGCAACATTTCTGAAAAATAAGTTTCATATTTATGTGATGGGAAATTGACTCCCCATCTAACCCCCCAAAAAGCTTCTTCAGTCCAGAGCTATAGGAAGACAGCTCATAGCCACGGCTAACATGTGGTGCCCATGCACAGACAGGGCCCCAGAACAATAAGCAATGGAGTTTAACTTCTGAAACAACAAGCGACTTCTTTATTTGTACAGAATAATATAGAAGAAAAGCATCATTTTCCTTTTAGCCTTTTTATTAGTGTCTTTTGCCTCCACCCAAGTTACTATGTACCAACCTACAAATAACAAAAACCAACTGACTTAAAGTCCCTGAAATACATGCAACTTAAAATTCCCAAAAGCACACATCAGTTCCAAGTCTCTGAGTCTGATTTGTATGGGGCAGAGACTATGGTGCTGCTGGGTTACCAGCTGTGTCTGTCGTGCTGCTGGGGTCTGAAGTTGCTGCTGCTTTGGCTTCTGGCTGCTGGGTTTCTGTTTGGGGACCTTCTCCGCTTCCGGCACTTTTCTCCCTCTTGTCTGTTGCCATCTCTATGATCGCCTGCAGTGGCTGATCCGTTCCAAGGTTGCTGGGCTGGAGTTCATAAACCTGGACTTGACCTGGGACATCAATTGCTTTCTGTTCAAGTTTTTCCAAGATGGTCTGAACCTTCCTGACACCATCTCTCCTGGCTTGACGCACATCAGCTCGTCCTTCAGGGTCCACTGAATCCAGGGCCAACAGCTCTTTGGTCAAATACTCTTCGATCATCAGGTACTTTTTGTCAGTCTTCTTGCCTTCGAAGTTGTCTACAGCCTGCTCCAGCCCTTGCACCTTCTCCAGTATGGCTTCCACTTTCAGCACACCTGGATGTTTTGGGGCGGCCTCAGCTTCTGCTGGTTTTAGGGGTATAGCTTCTGCAGGGGCAGGGCTGGGGGCTGCCCTCTCTTCTGCAACCACATTCTTGGGAGAAGAAGGGACAGCAGAAGGGCCAGAGCTGGGAGGAGGACAAGGAACTGGAACAGAGGGAAGCTTTACTTCCACCTTCTCAGCGGGAGGTGGGGGCTTCTGAGAAACAGGTTTAGAATCCACCTCCTTGCGGATCACTTGAATCGGGATGTGTCCAGGATGGAGATCTGGTCCAACTGGGCCTGACTTACTTTCTGGTTTGTTTTCAGGTTGGGGAACAGGTGGAGATTCTCGATGGGTCATGGGCTGCTGAGAGAAAGAGAACAGGACACAAAGATATTTTTAATAACTGGCTGAAAGTCACAGACAGTTGTTTGTAGCTAATACAGATTAGAAAGAAAACTGGGAAAATGGATTTTTTAAAAAAAAGTTTAACAGTATAAATATTTTCAAAGTCAACCAATGGGCTGTTACAAAATAAAAACATGGTATTAATGAGGTAGGTGACCAAACCATTAGTTAGGCTTCCACTGATCACCTTGGATATGGGTTTGTTACCTCTCACCAAATTTCTCTGTAGATAGTATTCTTAAGGAAATGAAAAGAAAACCAATATAATTTTCAAAAATGGAAATAACAAAAACTCATGCTGACTGCCGAACTAGGTTAGCTCAGAGCAGAGTCCTGAGTGGCTCCAGCCCTCAGGTGATGCAGCCATGGACTGGCTGACACTGGTCCTCTCTCCTTACGCTGCACAGACAATCTCTGCTCACAGTGTGGCCTTCTCTCATCTCCTGTTTCAGAAAACGCACGATCGTTTTTTTAAACCTATGACAGCCTAGTGGTTTAGGCCCAGACTGATGTATTTTTTGAGAATAAGCAAGATGCTCAAAATAGTTAATACGGTAAGAATTTTGCTTCAGCGCGTTTGAGCCAGAGCCTAACACTCAGCTATGATGCAGCATCTCCGTGCTGACCTCTGGCTGCAGTTTCTCACGTGACTGTTTTTCAAATGAGCTATGCTCAAAACAGAAATATCTTGGCTCTTCTAGCATATCAGGGAATATCTAAAACCTCTTTAAAAATCTCACATGCTGTATTTTCATCAACTGGGAAAGAGTCAGACTATATTACTTCTAAAGTACTCCCAATTTGAAATACTAAATTCCACTATAATGTTCAGTTAGGTCACAAGTCCTTGAAAGCTTCCCAAAAGGGATCTTTGAACAAGCTATAAAAGGGAGGTTACTATAAATAAGGTTAATGGGGGTAAAAGTAGTATTAAATATTCTTCCATTGATTATGAGAAACATATGAGAATAATATGTAGGAAAATAGCTCTAGCTCTACAAATAGTACTTCTTTCTTAGGATCACTGAACCCAAGTATGGACATGGTATGATACTTATCTATCTAAACACAAGCAACCTCCCCTTTCATCAAATCTCTTTTGCCAATCAGATATCCTCAACTTTGGCCCTCACCACTCACAAAACAATCACACTGCCCTTCCTTGGGGTTTACAAACAATGGCTGTGTAAGAAGTGACTTCAGAAACATTTAAGAGAGGGTGCCCTACAGCCTGAGCTCTTCAAAAACATCAAGGCCATGAAAACACAGAAAGGCCAAGGGACCCTTCCAGACTGAAGGAAGACTAAAGAGAAGCGACATCTAAATGTAGTGCTCATGATCCTGGGTTAGATCTTGGAATGGGAAAAATTGCCATAATGGAGATTTGAAAATGGACTGTGTGTTGCATAATAATATTTTAAGAGTATTAAATTTCTTGAATCTAGTAATTATACTGTGGTTATGAATGAGAATGTCTTTTTCTTAGGAAAATATGTGCTGAAATATTTAGGGGTAAAGTGACAATGATGTTTGCCACTAACTCCCAAATAGTTAAAATACACAGAGAAGAGAGAAGAAATGACAAAGCAAATGCAACAAAACGTTAACAAACAGTGAACTGGGTGAAAGGTTTATGGGACTTCTTTGTATGATTCCTACAACTCTAAGGGTGAAATTATTTCCAAATAAAAAAGCTTAAAAATTTTTAAAAGGAGGTGCTCTGATCCAGGGCCCTGGACAGTATCAGCATTTATAGTGATACCCTACACTTGTTCACAGGGGACTTTCCTTTTAAAAACTGTGGCAAAGAATTAATTCAGCTGCTCAAGTTGCAGCCAGAGGGGACCCGGGGCTGCCAAATGTCTGCCGAATGTCCTGCTGCTAAGCTGCTCAAACTAAATGACTTCCTCCTCCAGGAACCAGCATCCTACGTCTCCACTGGAGAATAAGCAGACCCGTGCCCACAACCTTCACCAGGCCAGGATGGCTTCCCAGTCACCACAGCCAGCTGATGCATCAGCCAAGCAACGTGGTACCCAACTGGAAAGGGAGGCGAAAAGTGTAAGACATGGTCCCTGTGGTCAGGCTCAGTGCTGAGCTGAAGAGATAAGATGAACACTTTTGAAATGTACAGAATAATCACATGCTAAACCACAAGGAACTCATACAAGGCACCCAGAGAAAGATGAGAAGGCTTCATGGAAGAGACAAAACTGGCCTGTCCCTTGGAGAACGAGGAGAACTTGGATTGTGTGGGCATTTCAGGGAGTGGGTGAGCATGATCAAAGACTTAGAGGGGGGGAATGAAAAGAACAGGCTTTCAGAATGGAGGGGTAACCGTGAGGAAGGAGATCAGAGAGGAGACTGTGGCTGGAGTGTGCATGGGGCAGGAGGAACCCTGAAAGGGTATGGTGGGCGCTAAGGAACCTGGTCCCATGTGTGTGAGTTCTGCCGAGCCATTTCCTCTGCCCTTACGGCCGCAGCAATGGAAAATGATCAGCCAAGCAAAAACTGCAGAAAGTGCTGAGGGCACTCAGCACTCAGCTACCGGGGAATCCAGGTTACCGCACAGCTCCTCGGCCCCTTAGAGATGCCACCGTAGCCAGTCAGCTGACACCTAACTTCGTACCTGAGGCCTGTCGACCACGGTGTGCACACGGATGGGCGACGAGGAGTGCACCGGTGTGCTGCCCCTGGCTGGCGAGCCCTCCCGGCTTGATGCACCCCGGACGGGTGACCTGAACGGGGATGGTGCCCGCAGAGGCCGGGGCTCCCAGTCATCCCCCTGGATCTTGTGGTACACAGGCTGGTGGGTCTGGTATTCACCCTGCTGAGCTGGGTAGTGGGTCTTCTGGGCTTGGTGGAAGGAGGGCTGAGCTGCTGGCCGGGTGACATTCTGCTCATGTATCACAGGGATGGGGATGTAGCCCCGGGGGAGCTGGTGACTGCCCAGGCTGCTCCTGCCAGAGGAGGGCAGGCTGGCGGAAGAGGACGAGGACGAGCAGTCAGAGGCAGCTGGAGACTGGGACCGCTGCAAGAGACAAAAGGTAGAGGGCATGGCCCCATGAACAACCCCTCTGCCTTAGCACTCCTGGACCTTCCACTGTGCACCTGCTCAGGGGAACACATTTCCTAAGACCTGCCAGGGGTAAATGTCTCAATTTTCAACATGTGGGGTTAAGACTGAGAGGTTCAAATTCTTAGTAGCTCTGTAGCTTTTCTAAGCCTCCTTTGATATAGGAAAAGAGTATCCCCCCCTTCCTCATTGGGCTGCTGTAAAGATTAAGTAAAATCACCTGTGTACATGCCTGAGCATGAGTCCAACACACAGGAAGCACACAGTACACTGCATTTATTGTCATTACATGTCATCTCATTTCCTCGTTCCTTAACCCTTTTTCTACTAATCTACAGAGAACTCAGCTGAGTGAGTGGGAGCTGCTGCACCCCCCACCCTCCCCGTGTGGCCCGAGGCAGGCCAAGCCCCTTTCCCTTCTGCGCCACCTTCTATTACCTAGAAAATGAAAAAGATGTTTCTCCAGCTGGCTTATAAGGGTTTTGTTAGCTTAAGTTTGCTACGATTTGTCTCTAATTGATATGTCACATTGATTTTTTACAGTAAAAACACTACAAATATAGGCACTGCTTTCTCCAAGAAAGGAAAAAAAGCCTCCCAGTATCCCACATTAACTATGACTGTTCATTCCCAAGCAGGTTGTGAAACTAAACAGATTCAGAGCAGAGCTGAGAGGCAGTCATGACTCTGGGCGCAGACAGGAAATGAGAATTCGTGCTGGAGAACAATGCCAGTGGACACGACTGCAGGCATGATCTGCAGACAGGAAAATGAAGAGGACTTACTTCTCAGGAATCCTATTAGGAACTCCTCAAATCTCTGCTAAGAAGCAGATTAGAACTATTTTTTAGCTATTAATGCACTGAATCCATCGACACACCCGGAAGTGTTTGGTTTCAGGATTAAAACCTCATCTTAAACAGCTGCTTTCCTGACTCATTTTTTGGTTTTTTCTTTCTTTTTTTTTTTTGCATCAGGGTCTCGCTCTGTCACTCGGGCTAGAGTACAGTGGTATCATCACAACTCACCACAACCTCAAACTCCTGGGCTCAAATGATCCTCCTGCCTCAGCCTCCCCAGTAGCTGGGACTACAGGTGCACACAACCACACTTGGCTAATTTTTTCTATTTTTAGTAGAGATGGGATCTTGCTCTTGCTCAGGCTGATGACGCCTTATTTTGAATTTCCTTTTTAAATGTGGTACACTGTGAGGGCAGGTATGGCGTCTCATACTCATATCAACATAGCTCTAAGAAGTTAAGCTTTATCCATAAGTACTGAACTGAACAAAACAATACACAGCTATCTCTGTGTTTCTGAAATAGAAAGCCCAGTGTGAATAAAGGAGTAGTGAAATCAGGAGCCAAAAGGCCAGATTTCTGGTCCCTGCTACTCCCCCCACTGTGCATTTGAACCAAGCAGTTTACAGTTTACCTTTCTGAGCCCAATTCCGTAACTATGAAAATAAGCCATGTAATTCCTGTCTTGCCCATCTGAAAAACACACCTATGAAACGTTGGGAGATAGTGTGGGGACTGTCCACCTGTCTTTGTTGGGTGACCTCTGATGCTCCAGGCCAAGCCCAGCTGCCCTGCATGTTAACAGGTGCCTGGCCCAGGGCACTGTCCTCAGGGGTGGGGACCCAGCCTAAACAGCACAGCAACTCACTCCCACCCCCAGCAGGCCCGCCTTACCTCAGGTCCGTGCGAGGCTGGGGGCTGGGCTGCCACAGCTGCCGCAGCTGCTGCCACCTGTCCACACTGTTTGTCTGGCTGGGTGGCTTCTGGCATGCCTCGAAGAGGTGACTGGGACCTCTGAGGAGCCGCTGCTGCCGCCTCTGTTCGGAATCGCTGTGTCCCAGGCTGGGGATAGGCGTGGAAAGGGTGTGGTTGCCGGTTCTCAGCACCTTCATGGAGGACGGGAATGGGAATGTAGCCTGGTCGGAGCTGGGGGTACACAGGGTGCCCTTCCCTAGTGAGCAGCAGCCTGGAGCCCTCCCGGGAAGGGCCATTGGCAGAGGATGCAGTTTCCTGAAATAAAAAGAGGAGAAATTCAGACTGGTTTCTTTGGGAAGACTGGGAAGAAAACAGCCCTGGAAGAGGAGAGTGTGACACTCTTCCAGAGTGATTTGGGCCCCACAGTGTCAGCCAGGATGAACAAGCACAGGGAGCCCGGCTGTTCCACAGCCCCTGCTCCTGCCAAGCCTCTCACCCCTGCCCCCACGGAGGCTGTTGCTTGGCTAGCAGCTAAGAATTAGGGGCATCAGGAGAAGGCAGGCGAGCCAAGGTATCTGCTGAGCACAGAGAGGTCCCAGTTTCCCAAACTGGTAAGGCAGGTTTCTTCTCTGGGTGACAAAGGGCAGCAGTGTATGTAGGAGAGCCACTGACTGTCTCCCAAATCCTCACTGACCCAGATCAGAAGGTGATCCCCAGGAGCAGGGTTCAATCCCAACTACTGAATGACAGCAGGCTTCTGTTTCCAAAAAGGCCCTCACGTTTCCCGACAACATAGACTTGTATCGGGTCCAAACACAGAGAACACAGTTTGGATATCTGATCAGGTTCCTCAGCCTCCACCATCCCCTAGGTGATGTCTGGTCACCCTGGCCTGTCTTCAGCAAGAATCCTGTTAAGTCAGTTTAGCCAGAATCCTCCTCACCCCTGATGCTTCCTCTTAGTAATTTTCCATCCACTGACCCCACCCTGCTCCTTGGCTGTAAATTCCCACTTGTCCACGCTGTATTCGGAGTTCTCTCTCCCTCACTGCCAGACTCCAGGGAGGTGGTCCCTATACCTATCTCAGTGGTTCTAAGTCAAGTCTTCATTAGAGTGCTTTAACAAGCATCACTGAATAATTTTTTTCTTTAACACGACAAAGCCTGTTTGGGAGGGAAACAGTTGGGATCCCCCTCTTATGTCCTCTCAGGAAGTTCTCCCTTCAGTGGCCTGGCTATTTTGGGACCCTTGAGAAGGCCAAGTTCCAGATGTACCACAGGGAAAGATCTTATTTCAGACAACAGGGCTGGCCAGTCACTCAGTGGGCAATGCCATCTCTCACCAAGCAAAGGCCACGCAACAGAAGTCCTGTGTCCTGAATACTAGAGGGTCCTTTTACAGAGAAGGGAACCTATTGATCTGTGTCACTTGTACATATCTGGGTAGTTCAATTATTAAGGAGAGTGATCCTTCCTTAAAGAGGCATCTCTCTGAACAGCAAACACCAAAGGTAAAGAATCTATGAGCTTGCAGGGTACAATTTCTACTGCTGCAAAATTGGTCAGAAGTAAGGACACTGAGGGGCTGATCTGCATTTTGAGTAAACACACCATTAATTTTGTGATGTTTCTATTTGCGGGCAGGCGTGGGCACCAGGTGGCTGACCCTGGAACTTAGCCCTTTTGGGCCCAGCAACTGCCTCCCTCCTGCTGAGACCCTGCCCCTTGGAGGGCCTCCAGCTCACAGGAAAGGCAAGGGTGTCATCGTGTCCTTGGGGACATGGGCAGACAAGCATTCTCAGATTAGAATACCCACGTGCTTAGGGTGGCAGCATTATGTTAGCCTGCTTAACTTTCAGGTCACCCAAGAGCAGGGAGTGGGTCCAGGCCTCACATTCAGAACCGAATTCCTGCTGTGAGGCAGATACACAGGAGGCAGCCAGCAAGAAGTACTGAAGGAACCCTCTGCTACTCAGCGCTGAGTCAAAACATGCCTTGGTGCACACTGTCCACTCACCAGGCACCCTTCCTTCTAGGCGAAATCGGGGCCTATATAAGTCCTTTCGTGTCACCTTTGCTGGCTGCCCTGAGGCCTGTTGTTTCTTCCCAGCCATCTGCGCACCCCACCTAGCAGACCGAGCAGTTAGCAAACTCTCATCCTCTGACTACCCTGGGCGCACATCCTGCTTCCGTGCTGATGAGTCCCACGAGGCTACAAAACCAGCAAGGTACAATCCCTGTGGACAAGGGGCTCATGAGAGGACTTAAGGATGCGTGAAGGGGGTGTGGGGTGCTGAGGTACGGGACTCCGTTCCACTCCTACCCATGCTGGGAATGCTTCTGTGAGCCTGGATAACTCTCCCACTTATGTAAGCCTTTAATTCCTTTTCTAGAAAATAGAGCTGGCATCACCGGCCCTACAGAAATGTTGTGAAGTTTTATAAAAGCACATTAAGACGGCGGCCCGGAAGGCCAAATTATGCTCTTTAGACTCCAAAGTGCCAAAGGAATCAAAAGTGAAAGACAAAGTTAATCAATGGTGACAAAAGTCAGAATGGTGGTCACCTCTGGAGGAGATGGGAGTGGCTAGGGAGGGTCTTGAAAGGACCTTCTGAGGTTATGGAAATATGCTCTCTCTGGGTGGTGGTAAATGGGTGCATACCTCTGTAAAAACCCATCAAACTACACACTTCTCTGGACCCCACACTGCCCATCCCCTGCCACACCCCACCCACACTATCCGGTTTTAACTGGAGACAGCTTCAAGCACAAGTCCATCTCCCTGGCAGCCAGATCCTTCCAGGGCCTGGAACTCTTGGACAGGCCTGGCTGAGGCTTGGCTCCTCCCGGGGAGGCCCCTGGATCCAGAAGGCACTAGAGCCAGCCTGCCAAGAGCTGTGCATTTTATACATCTCACTGAATCCATTTTCCAATTGAAAGAGAAATGGGAAGAAAAAGGAAGAGGAGAGCAAGGAAGAACAGTGCTGCCTGCACAAGGAACTGTGGCAGCCAAGCCTCTTCCTGGAACCATATTCAGTGTGGGTCGTTCCAGTGCCGTGTCTGGGTCAGTGAACAGAGAACGTGGTGGCTGTAGGGATGGGGCGGTACTGCCAGAACAGCAGCCAGAAGCCGAGCTTCAAGGTCAGCACTGAGCTGACGATCGGGGCTGGAGGCCCTGGGGCCCAGCTGGAAGTGGGGACCAACATCCACCCTCCTGAGTGTTCTGACCACTACAAGAGATGCCCCAGCAAGGTGGGAGGGAGTGAAGAACTAAAACATGCCAGGCAGTGTGGGTGAAGCAGGGCTGAAGACATTGAAAGGAAGGGGCCCCCGGAAGATCAGTGGGGCAAGGAGGCCTCCACGAGACTCATGTCTGAGCGTGGGGTCCACTGAGACCTGGCACTGCCAGCAGGCACAAGCTGGAGGGCAGGGATGGTGAGGATGGGCATGGGTGGCCTGGGATGTTCTTCCTACAATCCTGAGATCTGGACTCCTGGATCCCTGTGAATTAATGACCCACTATGTCAGATAACAAAAAACCATGTGTCTCACTGTAAGCATTGCATCTAAAAGAAGTTCCCCTTCCACTCCGGTGGGGTTTTGTGTAGAAAACCACTGCTTTAGGCAAGTTAAAAAAACATGAATTTTGCAAAACAGGCAATTAAACACTTCTATATGAATGAATAATATAAAACAAAAATTAAACTCCTATCCATAACAAGGTCTGCACTGGAAATGCAGACACCATCTTCTAACGTTCCTACTCCACTATCACTAGAATCATGACAGCAAATGCTTCTGTTTTTACTAAGTAAAAATCACTGCCTGGAAGAATTAAATTGCCCTTTCTTTCTTCTATGGTGTTTTCATCACAATCTAGAAAAAAAAAAAGGACATTTTTTAAATGAAAAAAGTAAAAGAAAAAACATGTAATATTTATAATTCCCCTAGAATGTGACTGAAGCATGTCTCTTTAGTTCATTAAGTGCTCTCAAGTTCAAACACAAGTCCAGATGCGTGGTTACATCAGCATCTTTGTGATAAGACTCCACTACTTGCCCCATTGTGACTTTGGGGGACCTGAGAATCCACTCCCTCAGGGTGGGGGCAGCTCTATGTGACTGCGTGACAGGGACAGGGGCGCAGTGATGGTGACCAAGCAGATCTCTGCCACCACCTAATCACAGCTACAGCAGCTCAGCTCATTATCCTTATCTCCGAGTAAAGACGTCAGGAATATATATTATACAAAATCCAATTAGGAAATAAGAGCCCAAGGGCTGAGTCCTGACTTCCACTGCTTATCTCACGACATTCATTAATTCATAAAACGAATTGGTTAATTCTTCCTCCTTGTTTGTGCATTGCATTAAAATCCTCTGAGGTGCATCTCAGGGTGCCAAACAACTCCATGAGATGGCCAAGATAAAAACAAAAAAATTACCCCAGATGAACCAAAATTTGCCCTATTAAGTACAAGATATTATTATTAGAGAAAACCTGAGGTCAGGTTTTGAGCTTTGGTGAGCTGTTGGGTTTGTTTGCTTAAGAGTATGTCTAAACTGTGTGACTTGTTTTTAACAGAAACATGGGCACCATGGGGACAGACAGGAGACCTGGGAAGAGGCTGCACTTGGTCCTAACCCTGGCTTTGTCCCTAAATACAAGTGTTATGTAAGCAGCTGGCATTCCCTCTCTGAACCTTAGTTTTCTCACCTATAAAATGAAGGGGAGGCCCAAAAATGTTCTACAAAGCAGTGGTTCTCAAGTTCCAGGGTGCATTGGAGCATCCAGGAAATGCAAAAAAGAAAGGCAGACTTTAAGCCCAACCCCAAGAAAGCCTGATTCAGCAGGTGTGTGATGAAGCCCACAGAACTGCACTGAGAAATGGTGATCAAAAGTTCCTTCCAGCTCTGACACTCTCCTTGGGGCCTGATTTCCAAGGTCCCATTTAGCTATAAACATCTACACAAAGCCACCAAACAAAAGTTAATGTCATGGAAATATAAAAATGACCACTTTTAACTGCACTCAAATTATATCAGAAATTGCTAGAATCCAAAACACCCCAAAGTTTCATGTCCCAAATAAAGAGGAAGCTGCTGACCCCAACCCCAGTGCCTTAAGAGCAGAGCAGAACAGAACAACAGCTCTTGGGAACCTGCTGGGTGTCTGCCTAGCTAGGTATACACTGGACACATGCACATTCACGGGACAACTGTGGAGAAGGGTGTGCCTTGACCCACCCACAGCTGGTCCTCTGTACAATGAGTGGACTCCCCTAATCTTGGCTCAATGGCACAGCACTCTTTGAAAAGTGAGCTCAACACCTACAAGCCACAGCTCCCCTCATTTTGGTCTGAATTAAGGGTAACGGTAATGAAGGCAACTCTGAGGGCTGTCCCGCAGCACTTCCCACTTGACAGCCCTGGAGTCTTAATTAAGTAGGACACAGATTCTATTAACTGGGTTTTTAGGCCAGAAGAGCCTTCACAGGGTCAGGTGCTGAGTTTTACTAGCAATACTTCAAATTGTCTAAAACAAAGAAAAAAGATGGAGGAAAATAGGAATCTTGGAACTTGCTATGCTAGGACCCGGAGCAACAGTAGGTGGGTTGGTTCAGCTCTATCAGGAAGGAAACAAGCAAAACAAACTTTCTTCTAAAGTGCAAATAGAATTGAGCTTCAACACCCTACGAAACTTTCTGCTTGCTATGACAGGCCATGAGTGAATTAAGTACCATCACCCATTTGATACATAAACAGCCATTTGCATCCCTACAGCCAAAGTCAAAATTCCTTCAGTTCCCACTGGATTGTGATATAGGGTCTCCCGCCACACCCCCAGTACTGTTTTGGGCTCATAATAGATTCTGGGCAAATTCTGAAAAATAAACTAAGTCCACATTCCACCAAAGTCCATTTATAGCACATCCAAGGAGTTAAGTTTTGTCATGAGACTCCTGGTGAGACCAGAGGTCTATGCTAACCACAAACTCTGTAAACAATCACAAGTCACAGGTTATTGGAGGCTTTATCTGATATGCCTGTTATTAAAACACATGCATTTTATCCTGGGATTAATGAGATGGATGTCCCTACGTGTTTCTACTGGAGAAAACTTTTTTTTAGAAGATAAAACAAACACTGCTTCTCTTTGCAGCTATGTCCAAAAGAACTGGGACAAACCAGCATGAACCCTGGTCTCTGAGTTGCTACCCTGGGTTCCAATCCCTCCCTGTGCTCACCAGCTATGTGGACTCAGACACAACTCCCTGCTACTACGGGTCAGCTTCCCCAACTGAAAGAATCCTCACACCTCCCAGAGATTTTTGCAAGATGTTAAGTGAAATAAGGCACAAGTCTTTATAAATTCCAAGCTGCCCCGAGCTCTAGACAATCATGTTCCTTCATTCCACAAATAGTTACTAAAGGACCCAGCTTTTCTGGAGTAGTTGGACTTATTGTTTACAAAGCCTAATTCTTCTGTGGTTCTCACTAAGTTGGTTATAAGCTGGTTAGAGTTAAAGCCCCTTTATCTGAGAGTCTTAAGAACACTAATTAGCAAGGATGCCACTTTCTCTACTGAGGGCTGTACCTGAAGTTTCGCAACCTGGAAGCAAACAGCCAAAAACAACTCAAGGAAATGAGCCCTAAACTGCCTTCTCCCTCCAACAGGCTCATCAGCTGCTCTGGGGAAGGCGTCTGCACTGCAGACAAACCCACTGCTGAGAAGCAACACTCAACTGCACATCTCCCCAGACCTACGGGAGAAAAGCCAAGCCAGGCTAGGGCACAGGAGGATCTGCCTGGCAGCAGGACACCTGCTGGTGTCTCCTCAACATCCTCTAAGGGACACATAAGCAGTCCCCAGGCCAGGCAGTCCCCACGCCAGGCACTGTAGCAGCTGCTGGGTATTTCCCCTGCTGGGGGCTCGCTGGGGACTCCAGTCAGCATCCAGCCTCTTCACAGGCCCCACCCTGCAGCCCTCCTCAAGGATCCCCTGCAGCAGAGGTGGGAACTGGGATGTGGGCCAAGGTCACACAGGAAGTGAGTGCACAGGCAGCAGCTCAGGGCAAAGTAGAAATGACCTGCCACCTCTTCAGAGAGAAAAAAAAAAAAAGAAAAAGAAAAGCAGGGCCACCTGCCTTAATCAATCCAAAGCCACAAACCACAGATGGAAAAGTACCTGAAATTTCCATGCCAGGAAGCAAACTCTGATTTTAGATAGAGCCCAGGAAAAGAGATTCTCCCCATCTGGTACCTTTCCCAGGATTTGTCTCATACTAAAAGTGAAAACACTGGCCAATCACTTGGCTATTCCATCTGCTAGATACCAACCACCCGTGTTTGTGAGGTTATCAGTGTGTAGGGCATCAGTAGATATGCATTTTGTACAAAATGCAATTTTCCAAAAGGAAAAAACCTCCAATTGATCAGCTGCAGCTCGGGCAAGGGTACCCTCTCTGAATGATGATGAGACTTTTGGGGGGAATTCCTGGGAAGACTCCTCTCCCCACCCCAAGCAGCTTCTCAATGCATTTCTCCCACAACCACCATATTCCCCTCAAGAGGGGTGGTGGCAATTAGAAAACCCCTCCCTCTCCTTCTATCTGTGGTGACATTTATAACCCTCAGAGCTGGGTCCAGAACAGCTATGCAGATGACCAGCCCCTCATTACAGCAGCGTGGCTTCCCCCCAACACAGACTGGGAACCTAGGCCCTGCCTGGTACTGTTCTTGGGGCTGTATAGCCATGGGTGAGAGACCACCCCCTCCCCAACTCCTTGGCTTCCCCACAGAGTGGGCTGTTCAGACTCTACATGGATCTTGCAGCTCTCAGACAGGCCTGAAGTCTTGTTTCTTAGGAGTTGGGGTGGAGAGCAAACACCGCACTCCATACAGCACAGTGCAGGAAACACAATCCCCCCAGCCTGTCCTGGGCAGAGGATGGGGCTGGGGGCCTGATCAGGGTCCAGAAGGCCCACAGCCTTCATCTGATCCCCGTGTGTGTATTACTGCCCATCTACACACTATACTCACAAGGGGCACAGGAAGCCCCAGGGAGGGCTTCTGAGGACCATACGGACACTGGTCAAGGGGAGTCAGTTAAACTTGGTACAAGGGGGACAACAGGAGGCCTGGCTTCTAAGAAATAAGCCTTCCATCTGAGAACTGCAAGATCCATGTACAGCCTGAATGGTCTACTGTGCTGGGACGCCAAACACCTATCCACCAACACCTTTCCATTCCACAGTGGCGGCTGTTTCCAGGGGTTGCACACATGCAGCAGCTCAGGCTTTGGACTAATCGCCTCCCACGCACCATCTCCCCTGATTCTCCCAACCCTGCTGGATAGGACTGTTGCTATGCCTATTTTATAGGAGGGCAGACTGAGGCTCAGGGAGGGTGGCTGCTTTACCTAAGATCTCTAGAACCCAGGTTCGTCTGATGATAAGGCCAGGTATATGCTAACCTTCTTGCTACTCCTGTCACACCTGTACACTGTGTGATAACAATTTGTGAGACTAATGTCTTCAAAACCTTCATCTTCCCGGGGTAAAATGCAGCAGGGGGGAAAGCATTTCATTTCGCCCAGCCAAGCTGGGCTGAGGCTCAGACCTGGAACATTCAGTTCAAGTGTACTCTGGGTCAGGGAGCCAGCACAGCGCTCCGTGCTGAGTCATCGGCCCAGCCAAGGCAGGTCGATCGAGAGTGAGGGCACTCAGCTCCAATCTGAGTCACCACAGCCTCGAGACTGCACCAACATCCAGCATGGGGACACTGTCAGAACAGATACTCTTAAGGGAGAAGACCCTGTTCAAGTCACATAGGACAGCTGGCCCCGCTCAGATATTGAGGGTCTGCTACACTGATCCAGAAGGTTCAACCAGGGAAGTGGCTGCCTTTTTCTGCACATGCAGGTGGTTTCCTACCCTCCCACTGTTTGGATATTTAAACCATTCATTCATTTATTCATTGTCAAAGAATAATTTTTTAAATAACTGAAAAAATATATAATTCTAATTTAATGAACACTGAGGAAGTTATTTTGAAATAGGAAATGTTTGTTCTCCAGTAGGAAGCTCAGGAATTTTCAGTGGAAAGTCTCACCTCAACTCACTATGGGGACAGCTCTGTGCTGGGAGCTCTTGGGCAGCTGAGCTGTTTACAGGCTTCTGACGCCAGTGAGCAATCTGCAATTCTAGGATTTTCTGAATTGAGAGTGAATAAGAAGCCTCATGTATAGTGTCTGATCTTACTGCCAGTCATATGAAAAAAACGTCTTTAAAGAGACTCTTTTCCCAGCACTGGGGGCTGCTCTCTGTGGCTAGAATCAGTGGTGTCTGGCTGCTGCCAGCTCCCAGCCTCTCCCTCAGGCCTGCTCGAAGACGCTGCGTCACTGGTGGAAACAAAAAGGAGCTTCTCCAGACCCATAGGGATGGACTTAGGGAATCAATACTGAAGTCCTTTGTGCAGAAAAGGCCATTCAGAAAGCGATAAAAAGGAACAGGCCTCTGGGGGACATTCAGGAGCCCAGGATAACACTGCAGTCTTAGGAACCAACAGAAGGCTTCCTGTGACACACATCCATCTACACTCATTAAAGGCAGCTTTTCTTTTATTTATTTATTTTTTATTTTTTTGAACAGGTTCTCACTGTCACCTGGGCTAGAGTGCAGTGGCATCATCACAGCTCACTGCAACCTCAAACCCCTGGGCTCAGGTGATCCTCCCGCCTCAGCCTCTCCCAAGTAGCTGGGACTACAGGCACACACCACGATGCCTGGCTGATTTTTCTATTTTCTGTAGAGATGGGGTCTCACTAGGTCGCTCAGATTGGTCCTGAACTCCTGGCCTCAAGCAATCCTTCTGCCTCAGCCTCCAAAAGTGCTGGGATTATAGGTGTGAGCCACTGTGCCTGGAATGGCAGCTTTTCTTTAACCAGCCTGTACACTCTGGGGCCCAGGCCCACGTTTTACCCTTCTCCACACAGAATCATTTGTTCAATTTTTTCTGAGCCTATAGACCTTGCCAGGCACCGAAAGGTAGAAAGATGAAACAAACAGACTCTGCCCCCAGAGCTCTCAAAAGGGACGGAACCCCAAAGCAAAGCAGGAAAGTGATGAGCTTTGAAAAAAGATTCAACTTAAAGTAACAAGGAGTCCAGAGCAGGGATAGCCTGCTTCCGACCAGAGAGAAGTAGGACATCCTTTATGGTCAACAGCAGTCCAAGGGGGCAGAGTTGTCCTCTCCATGGGGCTTAACACTGTGACTTGCACACTGTGGGCACTCAGTACACTTCAGATGGGATGAATGAGTGAGTGAAGGCTTCGGCCCATCCTAAGTTCAGACCCAGGCTCAGGAAATGGGCCAAAATTTCTACTTAACTGTACAAAGATGAACTTAGTTCTGTTTATTACTTAGGGTTGTGCCTGGAAACCTGAGTGGGAAGAGTCAGGCCTACTGAGAGCAAGTCTGCCTGGGACCCCTTTAGGAACCCAGGTAGGGTTAAAGCCACAAAAGTCTTTCTGTTTTGCCATAGGCCAGGACATTACCACTCCAAGTCTGTTTCCTCATGAGTAAGACACACATAATAGTTTCTATCTCAGAGAGCTGTTCTGAGGATTTAAAGAGATACAGTTTGTAAAAGCACCTACCCGTATCTGGCACATATATATAAATATGTTGACAGACAGAAAAATGTTATATTCATTCCTTCCAAAATAAATTCTTTCTGATCAAGCTTTTGTAAGGTGCCTGGCTTCCTAAAATGCTTCCAAGGTCCCAAAGATATCCTCATTAGAAATATGTGAAGACTTAATACCACCAAATATCTCACATAGTATCTTTTTTTTGTTTTTGTTTTGTTTTTGAGACAGAGTCTCACTCTGTTGCCCTGGCTAGAGTGCGGTGGTGTCAGCTTAGCTCACAGCAACCTCATACTTCTGGGCTCAGGCGATCCTCCTGCCTCAGCCTCCTGAGTAGCTGGGACTACAGGCATGCACCACCATGTCTGGCTAATTTTTTCTATATATTTTTAGCTGGCCAATTAATTTCTATTTTTGGTAGAGACAGGGTCTCGATCTTGCTCAGGCTGGTTTCGAACTCCTGACCTTGAGCGATCCACCTGCCTCGGCCTCCCAGAGTGCTAGGATTAAAGGTGTGAGTCACCGCGCCAGACCCTTACATAGTATCTTAAGTGTCACATGAGGGACAGAGATCAACTTCTGCACCTGCAAAATGAGGGGCTCTGGAGCCAAGCCTCCAAAGTCCCGCTGTGAGTCTATGTTCTGAAGCAAAAGCGGACCAGGGGTGTGGACTTGATTCACAACAATAAGGAGCCAGAGAGAGCCTGGAGAATAACAGTCAAGAGTGACAAGATGATTCATAGGTTCGTCAGTACTACAGGGTCCCAGAGGTTCCTTTGTCTTCAGCTCCCGGTTTTCCTATGTAAGGTCTCTTAAATATTTAAGAGCAATATTAAAACAGCAAAACTTAGAAAAACAGTAGGTGTGGATTATGTATGGCTTCCTATTTTGGATGATAAGCATCAGAACATCATTTTTAAATGTCAATAAAAAGCAATAAACATGTAGAGTGGTTTATATAAGGCAACTGTGTGTCATTCCAGAAACGAGGACGGCGCTAATCAAGCCTCACGGGTGGTATGAAGCTTTCTGACTCACAACCAGCCCCGAGAGCATCCAACAGCTAAGCCTCCCCGGCCCTGGCTAACGTCAAACACCACCACAGTTCCTGTGTACTGGCTCTTCTCTCATAAAGGGCAAATCTACTCTACAAAACAGGGGACAAATTATGTTCCCAGAAGTGCAGTCGGTTCTTGTATGAGCCAGACACAGGCTGTTCTTTAGAGGGAAAATGAAGGCCTGGATGAGCCGGACTCCTAAGGCATCTGGCCATGCTCCTCATCTGCCTCCCCCTCCACACCCCCAACAAATCACTGTTCATCCAGTTAGTTGCAAAGGAATTTGCTCGGCCATTACTGCAACTTGCTGAAAATATGAAGGAGAGAATGGCCACTCATTTCCTGATTGTGCTCTGACTCTGTTAAGAGGCATAATAGCTTACAATCGATCTGGAAAGAGCAAAATGATCTCATCTTCAAGAAAATTCAGGAGGCTCTGCTGAACCTGAAGCAGAATAAATGGCTCTCTCTTCTTCAATCATAACTCAAAACATTTCCAATTTTCTCTGAAAGGATGTTTCTACCTCCCTCTCACAGAGCCTAAGTAGAATCTGTCAAATTATTATGGGGAGATTCTGCAGGGAGAGCAAGACAAAAGGCTCTGGCTTGCTTCTTTCTGGGGTATAGGAGGGTCTTGGGACTGCCCTGAGTCTGACCTCTTCCCCCACTCTTGTACTGCCACTCTGCCAGACTCACATAGTGCTGTGTCCACTCCCTCCCCATGTCACCCCCACATTCACACCTCCAGAAGCCCAGGCATCAAGACAGTTTCCCCAAGAAAAAAAAAATGGAGGCTGGGGTAAAGGCTCTGCAGGTTAGATGTTAAGCAGGCACCTCTCCAGGGATTCCAGGGCCTACACGTAGGCTATGTTGCAGTTTCCCCTCCTCAAGGTGGGACCACAGGCCATCTGTGGCTCCCAATGCCAGTCTGGCAGAATCAGAACCACCAGAAAAGCTTTTTAGACTTGTGGATTTCTGGGCCCTACCTTGAGCAATTCAGATTTAATATGGGGATGGGCGGGAGGGGGGGTGTGCAACACAGCTGCAATCTGTGTTCTTAAGAGGCTCCCCTGGAAACTACCAGGCTGGTGACCTTCCATATGCACAGAGCTAGAACAACTCTTGATCCGTGAGGGAGGAGGGTCTCCTCCCATCTCAGGGAGGTTTGTCAGAGAACAGTACTCCAGAGTATCTGCCTCTGTTTACTCAGGAAGGAGGAGCTGCACCGGAACTGTGCATCTCCTGACGCCAAAGTGAATGCCAGCCTCTGCCAGGAAGGGGCCCGGACTAGCATGAACTTGCCAGATTAGTGGGGAGTGCAAGAGTGCAGAAAATCAAAATCAAGAGACTGCAGGTGGGGACGTCCAGCTGCTCAGAATGGTGCTGGATGATGCCCAACATCTTTGCCTGTAGCTGCCCTGCCTCTGCAATTACTGTGAGACACTTGCTTTCACTTGCTCCCCCTGTAAAAACCGGGGATAAAAGAATTGCTCTAACCACTTCAGGGGAAAGCAGAGCATCAACTGTGAAATTAAAGAGTATAAGACTAAATAAAACACATAGTTCTAGTCTTTTTCTTCTTTCCACAAAAGCCATTTATTTACTAACATAGTTAGATAGTAAACATCCTGAGCTGAGTCCTCCCCAAAGGGAGAGACATCTCTTATGTTCATGCTCAATGAATAGCCCTTTAGTGACCGACAGCATTTCCTCTTGAAGATGAGGCTGCTTAGAAGGGCCTCAGCTCAGCTCCTCCAAAATTGCCCTTTGTTTTACGACAGGACCCTTTCCTCATCATGCCTCAAGAAACCACTTTCTAATGTAAAATAATATTGCAGGACTTTCCACTATAGTCTGGAGTCAGATGTAATTCATATATGTGAAAGTGAATTAGTCATCCAGATATTCCGTGTGGATCAAAGCAGAGGTTGAAGGCAATGAAGACCAAACAGCTCATGGACTGAATGTTAACTTTGTCCTTACGTTTTTGTGCCAAGCTGACAAATCTCAAGTAGTTAATGTGGTAAAGAGAACTCTTCTTGATTTGATCACATTGAATCATCAAAATCCAAGCAACCACAGCAGAGCTCAGTGACCCAAAAACTTGGTGACCAGGAGGACACAAAGATAATCAAGTATTCCAGCCTGAATGCTTCACAGTTTCATAAGACATTCAAACCACTTCTAACTTCTGGACAGGTACTCGCCTCTTATTAGGACTTTCCTTATATTAGTTCTCTCCTTAACCACTGGTACTTGCTCGGTGCCCTTCAGAAACACACTTGAACTCTCTGGGTTTCTTTATCAGAAAATAAAGAAGCTGGCCTGGCGTGGTGGCTCCTGGCTATAATCCCAGCACTTTGGAAGGCCAAAGCAGGAGGATCGCTTGAGCCCAGGAGTTCAAGACCAGCCTGGGCAACGTAGCAAGACCTCCTCACTGCTACAAAAAATTTAAAAAGTAGTCAGGCATGGTGGTGTGCACCTGTAGTCCCAGAAACTCAGGAGGCTGAGGCAGGAGGAGCCCTTGAGCCCAGGAGTTGGAGGCTGCAGTGAGCTATGACTGAGCCACTGCACTCCAGCCTGGGTGCTGGAGCAGAGACCCTGTTGCAAAAAAAAAAAAAAAAAAAAGCAGGGGTGGGGAGAGAAGGGGAAGGAGCAGCAGGGATTTTCCTGTCTCTAAAAAAAAAGTGCTGAACTAAAAGATCTTTAAGGGCCTTTCAACTTTAAAATGTTGACTGTTATATTTTCAAATTAACTTTTCCAACATCAGACTTCTGATTTAGTATTTCTTAATTTCTGTTTGTTGAGAACAACATTAGTAATTCAACCTGTTTTTTTCCCCTTAATAAGGTTTATGAAACCACAGCCTAACCCATATACCAGGTGGGTACAGGAAGATCCCAACTTGTTGGGTAAGTTTCATGTTGACAACAAAGTGCTAGTAATGTTTATGTTCAAACTTGATCTTCACTCACAACAAAGAGTGACAGCAGATTCTGACTGTCTCTGTGTCTACAGGAAGGCAGCCTTAAAATAATAATTGTATACCACACTAATGATTGTCTACAATCCATGCAGACTGCAGTAAGGATGGCTTGAAATGAGCTTAGGTTTCATCCAATAAAGGACTGAACAGAACACAAAAATGTATATATATAAAATTGTGCCCATCCCAGCTAATTACACAGACTCTTGTACTAGCTCAGGAATAAATATACAATTAATTTCTTGTAAATATAAACTGCTTGAATGTACAATATCTCACTGTTGGGCACCAGTTTTAGAAATATTTTTAAGAAAAAAGTGCATAAAAATGAAGGGGGACAATAGAGGGTCTTTATTCTAAAATAATGGTTTATAAAGCACTTTTAATTCGGTGAGATTTTATATAACACTTTCCTAGGTTTTTTTTTTTTTTGAGACAGAGTCTCGCTCTCTTGCCTGGGCTAGAGTGCCGTGGCGTCAGCCTAGCTCACAGCAACCTCAAACTCCTGGGCTCAAGCAATCCTCCTGCCTCAGCCTCCCGAGTAGCTGGGACTACAGGCACGCACCACCTTGCCCGGCTAATTTTTTCTATATATTTTTAGTTGGCCAATTAATTTATTTCTATTTTTAGTAGAGATGGGGTCTCACTCTTGCTCAGGCTGGTCTCGAACTCCTGAGCTCAAACGATCCACCCACCTCGGCCTCCCAGAGTGCTAGGATTACAGGCCTGAGCCACCGCGCCTGGCCATTAATTCGGTGAGTTTTTAAATCTTCAAAATAATTTACCAGTTCTTTACTGCATTTATTATTTTGCCTACACAGCAGTAACAGTTACTTTAAGTATGTTTATTTTTCCAAGCTCTTAATTTGAAAGAGCCCAAATTTATAGAAAATTGCAAGAGTAGTACTGCTAATTATAATTTTTTAAATTAACAGACTCATTCCAAATTTATATTTTCAAATTTTCATGCCCCTGAGTGTTAAGAAGCACACATTCTTGAGTATATGTAAATGAGGCATACTTCTGTATTCACAAGAGTATCACTACTCAGTTATCTGTAAACTGGAAACAAATCCTTAGTATTTTAATACCATAACAAGGAAGGAAACTTATGCCATTATAAATATATACATACATATATATGTGTATGTATATATATCATTCTTCTCTGCAGTGTAAAGCAATGGCCAACTATGAGAGACAGTCTCATCTCTAGTTTAGAAACTACGAGAAAAACACCCTGTTTTTTATTTTACAAGTCATCCTAGAAAACTTTCTTATTGGAAGCAGTTTCCCACAATAACACAATTTTAATTTCAAATACAGACAGGAAAAAATGTTTTTACACCAGCCTCTTGAGTCACTCGATGCCTGAGACAGGCGAGTAAAGTCCCCTCAACCAAGTTGTGGAACTTGAAGAGTTAGTACATATTCCCCAGAGACCACCGGCCAAGCGCGCGAGTGGCGCCCTCGCGTCCGCCGAGCGCGGCGGGTCAAGGGGCTCCGGCCCGGGCCGAGCGGGCGGCAGAGGCCGCGGCGGGCCTCCGGTGCCGACCAGGCCGGCCGTCCCACTCCGCGCCCGGGAGCACCGGGCCACCTCCTGTCCCCGGACCCCCCGCGCCCGCACCGAGCCAGTGGACAGGACCCGGTGCCACCACGCGGGTCGCACGTCCCGGGCCACCCGCTCCGGGCGCCGCCTCTCGCCTCAACGCCGGTCAAGGGCGGGTCGGGGGAGAATCGTCGGGGTGCGGCAGGACGCGCTCGGGAGCGGCCGGCCCACCCCCAGTGCGTGTGGGGTGGCGCCAGTGTCCCCCGGGAGGTGGCCTTCGCCGACCGCCGGGGACCGAGGCCTCGCGTGACCCCAGCCCGGCCCAGTCCAGCCGGCCCCGGCCCGGGCCTGCTCCCCGCCGGCCGTCGAGGGCCCGGCTCACCTTGGGGCCCTCCGGGGGCACG
>VBSM01003143.1:2271942-2293956 GCA_008086735.1 Cheirogaleus medius
ACGGCACTCTAGCCTGGGCAACAAAGTGAGACTCTGTCTCAAAAAATAAATAAAAAAATAAAATAAATCTCTCTATATAAAACACATCCCATTGGTTCTGTTTCTCTGGAGAACCCTGGTTCATACAACTACTAATGGGTTGCATGATCCTCAGAGTCAGCAGTCCCCAACCTTTTTGGCACCAGGGACCGTTTTCATGGAAGACAATTTAATTTTTCCACGGACTGGAGGGAGGGAGGATGGTTTTGGGACGATTCAAGTGCATTACATTTATTGCGCACTTTGTTTTTATTGTTATCACATTGTAATATATAATGAAATAATTATACAACTCACCATAGGTTGGGGACCCCTACTCAAGGTGATATCTGATTGTAATATCAGGATGACAGAGATTCCAACTAAGGGAATCTTCCAGTCAGACAGAGCTTGAACAGGAACTGGACTGGAGACTTGAGCAGGATTCTGAAGCAAAGTCAAGGTTGACTGGGTGGAGGAGGGAGGAAAGGATTTCTAAGTGGGGAAACACGTTTGTAAGGGCAAATGTATGGAGCTAGGCCCAAGCAGGAGACCAATCTTGGGGGTCACAGGTGTTCCTAGCACTGGTACCTCCTCCATGGCAGCTGTCACAGTTACAACTGGACACTTGCTGGTGACAGTATGTGTTCCATGCCTGTATCTCTCTCTTTAGACCATATACTGGCATTTTTTGCACATATACATTCCCCAGTGCCTACTTAGTTCCATTCTAATGGAACAAGTTGGTGTTGAATAAATATTGTGGAATGAATGAATTCACTTTGCTCTCCCAGTGAATTATATAATCTATGGCAGAATTAATTCTCTACCCTATTCTAAAAGGTGTCAAGAAATAGGCAATGATGATTATAAGAATTGCTTTTTCTTAGTGGGGAGACAATTTTATTCCTTTCTATTCAAAATATGTAGTCATAAATAATTCAGACAATGCATAAAAAATATAAAATAGAACATCTGTAGTCTCATTGCCCAGAGATGAGATGCAAATGAAATAATGTTAAATCACCATTGACTGTAAAATGTTATTATTGACACTTTTTTTTTTTTTGAGACAAAGACTCACTCTGTTGCCCTGGGTAGAGTGCAGTGGCATCAGCCTAGCTCACAGCAACCTTAAACTCCTGGGCTCAAGTTTTCCTCCTGCCTCAGCCTCCCCAGTAGCTGGAACTACAGGCATATGCCACCATACCCGGCTAATTTTTTTCTATTATTAGTAGAGACAGGGTCTCACTCTTGCTCAGGCTGGTCTTGAACTCCTGACCTCAATTCGATCCTCCTACCTCGGCCTCCCATAGTGCTAGGATTACAGGTGTGAGCCACTGCACCCAGCCTATTGTCACGTTTTCAGAACTTTCTTTGTTTTTGAACCAAGACTCTCGTATTTGTGGAGCACTTGCTGTGTGTCCAATGTGTAGGGTCTGAAACACAAAAGTAAACAAGATAGTCAGAGGGCATTCTTCCTTGTCTTCTAAAAGTTTCCAGTTGATTAGAGAAAGTTTTACAGACTCTGGTGTTTCCGGGTCATTTCTTGGCTGCTGGATAGACACTCTTATTGTGGCTGCACTTGGAAGCGCATTTTTCTTTACCTAAGTTGTGGTAAATAAACCTCTTAAAACATTTCTCGAAAGCCATTTCCATTTTATAGAAAATGGGTTGTTAAATTTTGAAGGGCTCTTGTCATTGCTTCCCTTAGACCTTTCTGGAAACTCAGCCTCCTTAGTTTAATGATTTTTCTAAATTGTTGTTGTGTCTAAAGATCACATTCTTTTGCTGGGAAGCAACTATTCACACTGACAGGCAAACTGGCTTAGTTTTATTACTCTTCACGAATAAAAAGAAGCATTGTTATTAGTAAGTAGAAAGGAATATTTAACACCATTTTCCTTGTTTATGTTTGGATTTTTAAAAAATGTTACAATTTTTAAGCACATAAATAATATATAAAACATATGTTTGTTTGAAAATGTATTTAAATCTTTAAACAATTGTGTAAAGGAAGCATTTTATCCAACAAGTCTGGATCTGGCCTTTTTTTTGTTTTCTTTTGTTGAATTCTCAAGTTGTTTTTACAGGATCTTATAGGGTTCTTCATAGGGTCTAGGCCTGAAGCTTAATCTGCTTGCGCCTGGGGAAAACTTGTTATGATTTTCCAAAGTTCCTCTGTTTCCCAGATTCATTTTATTCAAAACCTGTGGGTTACCCATCCAGCTATCCTGTACTGCAGCTGGCTGCAGGATACCAAGCTCTGCTCATGAACTGAGCAAGCAGTCTTTGCCCTCGAGGGCTCATAACCTCTGTACCCCTGAGAAAAGCCCGGTGGCCTAGAGACTACTCCAGGCCCCAACATAGGCTGATAAAGGCATATTTTGAAAGTTGAGAAAAGCATTTGCTGGTTAGTGCCAGCTCGCCGTACGTGCAAATAACAAGGCCAAGTCGTACTTGTGCTGGACTCAGTCATCTGTTCGTTCATTCATTCATTCATTTATCCACTCAATCTTTAAATCTTTATTGAGTGCCTACTATGGGCTGGACACCACACCAAGCTCTGGGGATGTTCTGTGAACAACACAGACCCTAGACCAAGTTCCTACAGGGACATTAAAATTGTATAGGTAAAAACTTAGTCACAAGTGTTAACACCGAGAAGGAGCACAATAAGATACCTTGAGAAATTAATCAGGGAGGGAACTGTCCTAGTCAGGAAGTCGGGGAAGGAGTCTTAGAGGAAGGGAGAAACCACTCCACAGCACGTGGAGGGTCTCCCCACTGCTCCTGAGTAGAGCCCAAGCTCTTCCCGGAGCCCACTTAGCCTGCCGCAGAGAACCCCAGCTGACCTTGCCAGCTTCCTTCCCTCCGTCCTGCCCTGCAGTCCCACCCGCAGATCTCGCCTTCCCCACAAATACCCTGTGTGGGTTTCTACCCTTCTCCCTTCTGTCGTCTGTAAACTCCATCTCACCCTTCAACACCTGGCAGAAGTCTTCTTGGGGGGACTCCCCCCTCTGCTCCAGGTAGAGGGAGTCATCCCCTCCAATAGTGCCATGGGTGTACGTCTGGTGTAGCCTTATCATGCACAAATTATTTGGTTATCGGTATCTTCCTCTCTATACAGAGAGGCCAGGGATCAAGTTATGTGTCTTCATTTTTCTTTCCTCTCCCCACCTGTGGCCCTTCCATCCCGCACAATGCCTAGTGAGCAGTAGCCGTACTTCCTGAGCTCTGTCCCACCTGCTGTCTCATCTTAGCAAGATGGTCCTGACCGTAGCCCTGAGCTAAGGTGCCTATGTTTCGAACCATGTGAACTTTGCCTCCCCCGTGTCTGGGCTAGGAGTGGATCCTTGGAGGCCAACGTGGGCTTTGGCATGTGACCTGTGATGACCTGAGAAAAAAGGTGAGCCAAGCCATCAGGCTCTGTTTTAGGAATGTGAACTAAGAAACATGGGGAGAGCTGGCAGGAGCAGACAGGAGGGGTGTGGCTGAGTCACATGAGGAGGAGAGAACAGGCGTGAACTTGGGGTTGCCTGCCGCTGAAGTAACCAGGGCTGCCGTGGCTCCTCCTCCCCGTGTGACCAACAGGACATTGCAGAAGGCATGGTTGTGACTTCCAAGGTAGATCATAAGAGACATTGCAGATGCTGCCTTAGTCTCTTGAATCACTGCCTCTGGGGGAAGCCAGTCGCCGTGTCGTGAAGACACTCGAGCTGCATTGTGAAGAGACCCACGCTGGAAAAAGCTGGGGCCTCCCACCACCAACCAGCACCGACTTAGCAACCATGTGAGTGAACGACCCTGGAAGTGGGTCCGCCTGCCCCAGTCAAGCCTTTTAGGACTGCAGACCTGGCTGACATCTTGACTGCATGACACACTGAACCAAATCCACTCAGCTAAACTGCTTGCAAATTCCTGACCTACCTGTGTGAGATGCTAGATGTCTGCCACTAAGTTTGGGGGTAAAGTGTTAGGCAGCCTCAGATAACTAATATACTTTTTTTTCCTGTTACAACAAAAATTCCTTGTATTAGCTTGTGTGTAACCACTTGCTATTTACTCACTATTGTCTCATGCGGTTGGTGGCCCATCGACATACTAGAGGCAGTTTAATGCCCTGGAATTAGTATCTGCTCCACTAGAAGCACAGAAGAGGAAGAAATCTCTCTCTCTCTCTGTATTATGTACACCAATAACAGCATTACATATGAGAGCTGTCCGGATACATGGATACAATGGCTGGACACTTTCCAGACAGCCCTTGTATGTTTGCTGTGTTACCATTTTTGAAGAGCTTTTCTTTTTTTTTTTTTTTTTATATTTATTTTTGAAGAGCTTTTCATGCGCATGTCATTTGACTCTCTTATCAATTGACATGGTTCTATTGTTCTAGATCTCAGATGTATTCACAGCCATAGATTAACTTTACATTGAGAACTTTTGCATTAATGCAGGGATAGAGCGCATTTTGCAGTTCTTTCACTTGTATATAGGATCAATAGGTTCATTTATTCAACAAATACTGAGTTCCTATTATGTATAGAGAGTGTGAAGACATAGAAAGAAAGCAAAAATTAATCTTACCTTCAAAGAATTTATAATTTAGTAGGAACATTAAAGCATGCACATGAATAACTAAAATGCTATGCAGAAATGTCGAAATCCCTAACACCTGGGACTGAGAATTGGCCTTGTTCTGGCTGCTGTACTAAAAGCTTTACATGGATAATCTTCCCTGCTACAATCTGATACCTGTGAGGGCAGGGATTTGTCCTTAACTCCAATACTCAGAGCTGTATTTGGCAAATTTTCTTATATTTGGCATGCAGTTAATATTTGTATAATGAATCTCATTGTATCCTCACAACAACCTTATGAGAAAAGCGGAGAGGTTAGTGTGTAGGTTCTAGAATCCCTCTCCTGGATCTGGATCCTGCCTCTGTTACTTGCCGAGAAGTGATTGTGGAAAAAAATTACTGTTTCTGTGACTCAGTTTTCGGACATGAAAGATGTGGATAATAATAGTATCTGGCTGGGTGTGGTGGCTCACGCCTATAATCACAGCACTTTGGGAGGCCAAGGCAGAAGGATCACTTGAGGCCAGGAGTTCAAGACCAGCCTAGGCAACAAAGCCAGACCCCATCTCCACAAAAAATTTAAAAATTTAGCTGGGCATGGTGACACATGCCTGTAGTCCCAGCCACTTGGGAGGCTGAGGCAGGACGATCACTTGAGCCCAGGAGTCTGAGGTTACAATGAGTTATGATGATGCCATACTATAGCCCAGGTAACAGAGCAAGACATTGTCTCTAAAAAAAAAAAAGTACCTAGTTATAGTGCCTAATAATTGTATCTCACAGAGTTATCATGAGGCTGTCATGAGATACTTCAGGTAACATGCTTAGAACAGTGTCAGACACATGATCAAGACTAAAATATCAACTCATTACTGTCTCTATCATGATTCCCATTTTACAGACAAAGAAATGGAGGCTTGGAGATGTTCACTAAGCCATGACCATGCTTTTAACTGTGTCACTCTAATATCTCCAAAAAAGGTGGTAAAGGAAGGCAGACCAAGATTGGTGTCCAAGTATGTTCTTGTAAAGGAAAGATAAGGAAGAGTTAGTTCTCATCCAAAGATGATGATCAAAGTGGACGACTTGAAAACAGACTGTTCTAAACCAAGGCCAACTGGATTCCAGCCACAAGTTGCTTTTATCACTTCCTTTCTTCGAAGGTTGGCTGTTTCTGGCAGAGAACCCCCACTGGGATGGGGGAGATAGACTTGCTGTTGGTGTGGCCATTTTTGCACGACTCACCAGGCAGTTTATAGCACAATTTAGAAACACCAGGGACAGCAGGATTACTAATCATGCTGTCTGCTGATGTAAACTCTATTTAGGTACAATAATGTTTTTAAATAACCTCAAATACAATTAGCACCCTGAGGATGGGCTAGTTGAATGACTACAGAAATATCATTCAGATAGTTCATTAACTAATCACAGAGCCCCATAAACAGAGCCTACTGCAAGGTAGAGGGTGTGGGGCTGATTCACAGGGCTGAACCAGGGGCCAGAGGGTGCTCATTTTTCTCTCCTGCACCAGCATCACCAGGTGGCACTCTTGACTGGCAAAGAGAGACTCTTCCCTCCTTGCCATCTCCCTAGCATCCATGGGAAAGTACGATACGGGAGGCCCAGAAATGCATGCCAGGGGCACATGGCTTCCAAAAGCCCCACTCCTCTCTCTCGCTGCTCATTGCACTCACAACCAACAACGGAATCTCAGAGAGCTCCAACAGGACAGGCAGGTGGCTGGTCACTCACTGAGTTAATGAATCTGTTGTCTTTGCTGTCTTGAGGTGTTGAGCACTGCATGGAAGCAATGTTTAGGGACAAAAGGGCCCCCTGCCCTGCTGCCTGGGGAGCACCTGCTGGAGGAGCTCCAGTCCTTACTACACAGGACAGGAGGGGCCACCCTGCCCACTGGGCTGGGGGCATCGCCAACATATGGGGGGGGGGTTACAAATTGTTTAAGGTTGTAAAAGTGAGACAGGCATGGTGGCTCATGCCTATAATCCCAGCACTTTGGGAGGCCAAGGTGGGAGGATCACTTGAGCCCAAGAATTCGAGTTATAGTGATCCATGATCTCACCACTGTGCTCCAGCCTGGGTGACAGAGAGAGACCTTGTCTCAAAAAAGAAAAAAGTTTGTGAAAGTGTTTACAAAGCATGTAGGAGTCCTGTCACTTTGGACAAGTCAGTCTTTGAATCTTGGTTTATTCATTTGTAAATGGGGTTAGTAGAAGCACTGTCTTCCTCAAAGAGTTATCGGAGCCAATGCCATAAGGAATGTAAAGTTTTTAGCATAATGCTTGGTGAGAAGCCAGAGCTCGGTAAATTTGCAGGTTATTCTCGTCATTTGGCTTCACGCACATGCTCACAAAGGGCCTTCGGAGAACAGATTCAGACATCTATTTCTCCCCAGCACACACCTCTGTCAGCATTCAGGCCCCGTGGTCATTTGGCCAGCCTTGTGACAGTGCTAAAGACTGACTACTCAGAGTTTGTCTTCGGACCTTTTAAAGTCAGTGACAGTAGCACACTATGTCCTGCCTGGCAAAGATCTCCCAACAGCCCCAGGTTAGAATTGGTAGACCCAGTCTGGCTTGGTGGCTCACACCTATAATCCCAATGACTTGGGAGGCTGAGTGGGGAGGATCACCAGAGGCCAGGAGTTCAAGACCAGCCTGGTCAATATAGTGAGACCCCATCTCTACAAAAAAATAAGAAAATATTAACGTGGCACAGTGTTACGAACCTCAGGAGGCTGAGGCAGGAGGATCACTTGAGCCCAGGATTTTGAGGCTGCAGTGAGCTAAGATTGTGCCACTGCACTCCAACCTGGGTGACAGAGCAAGACCTATCTCTAAAGAAAAAGAAAAAGAAAAAAAAAATTAGCAGATCCCCCTCTCCATCTTGTTTTGAAAAAAAGCATTCTTTAAGAGAAATATAACTGAGCCTAGCTAGATGTACTACCCTATTTTTCTAATTTCCTCCAAAGTGAGTGCCAGACATTTCTGGGCCAAAAACAGGATTAACATTTCGCAGCCTCGTAAACATACCCATCTGGATTCAGCACAGGGAGCATCAGCACTACAACCGTTTCCTGTAATCAGCTTGAATGATCCAGGCTGCAAGCTTGGAAATTAAATTCTAGAAGTGTTTTTTCCATCCTGGAAGCTGTTTCAATTACAGCTTCTTTCAGATGAACTTCAGATAAACGGCAAACTTACAAGCCCTGGCACTGATGTCATGAGTCTGCGCAATGGGAGGCTGGCCCTGACACAGGAAGAGGCCACCTGGAGGCTGAGAGCACCATGGCTGGACAGAGCAGCATACCTGCGCGGAGCACCTGCACGACAAACACCTGGTGAGACTCAGAACCACAGGGGAGCCAAACGTGGCCCCCATCCTTAAAGACTTATGGTCGAATGGGGGAGATGCATTCCCAGGTCTGTTCCATGTGATAGTCCAGGACTGCACTAAACCCTGGTGCTGTGAAAGCATCAGCTCAGCTCAGGGTTGAGCAAGTGAGCCCCTGAGCCGAATCTCCATGATTAAGTACAGCTGTGTGAAGATAGGTAGGAAGGGTATTTCAAGCAGGGGAAAGAGAAAGTAAAGCCGAAAGGTATAAAACAGGGTGTGTGTGTGTGTGCGTGCACGTGCACTTGCACACCTGTGCAAACACACATGCTATCCCAGCCAGCCCACTATTCAAGTGCAAAGAAGGGAGTGCCAGGAGACTAGCAGGGTACACCTTTGTCCTTCCTTTTCATTTTTAGCATCAGAAAGTCCTTTAGAAACTGCCCCAGGATCTTGTGTTCAAGACACCAGATTTCTAGAGCATGAGATTCAGAGCCCAGTGAGCTCTCTCAAGATTTACAGAGGCCAAGCCTTTGCATTTCCAAGCTCCATCTTTAGATTGCAATGCGGCCTCGGTAATAGAATTTGGGTCCAGTAAGGGGGTGGGGCAGAGCAGCCAGTCCACAGAGACTGAGGAAACAGAGCCCAGGGGGAAACTTCGGGACACAGCAGTCAATCCCGGAAGGTCTTGAGTATCAGGCGTCATCAGGGCTGTGGCAGTGGGTGATCTGACAGCAGATGCTACCTTGCTGAATGTTCCCCCAGTGTGGAAATGAGAAGAGAGGCTCTTTTGGTTCATGAAGCAGGAGCTGTACTTGTTCATTTCTTATGTGCTCCATGATGTGGGTGAAGGATGCTTAATAAGGAAGGGCTCAACGTATGCAACCTGCAACCTCTGGCCACCATCAGCTCACCAGCAGTAGCCCAGCATGGGAATTGGTAGAGCCAGGCAGACCTGAGGTCAAGTAAGTCCTGACCTTGCAGTTGTCTGTGGGACTTACATCACTTAATTTCACAAAGTGCCAAATTCTTTGCTGTTAAAACGGGGACAATCAAGCTTAAGGGTTGTCTCGGGTATCGAATGAATGTGCGTGTGAAGTCTGGCATCACAATGAATATTTAATAATGGGCTTTATCCAGGTGTTATTGGATAAAAGGTTGCAGCTAGGCCGGGCGCGGTGGCTCACGCCTATAATCCTAGCACTCTGGGAGGCCGAGGTGGGCGGATCGTTTGAGCTCAGGAGTTCGAAACGAGCCTGAGCAAGAGCGAGACCCCATCTCTACTAAAAAATAGAAAGAAACTAATTGGCCAACTAAAATATAGAAAAAATTAGCCGGGCATGGTGGCACATGCCTGTAGTCCCAGCTACTTGGGAGGCTGAGGCAGAAGGATCGCCTGAGCCCAGGAGTTTGAGGTTGCTGTGAGCAAGGCTGACGCCACGGCACTCTAGCCCCGGCAACAGAGTGAGACTCTGTCTCAAAACAAAACAAAAAAAAAAAAAATGTTGCAGCTAGCAGCTAATCTTGAATTTTTCAGGCTACATGGGGGGCAGTGCTGCCCTTCAGTGTGGAGGCGTCCCTTAATGTCATGGTGGACAGTGGGGGTCAGCCCATAATCATACCCGTAGGAAAACCAGAGTCCACTGTTTCTGAGGCCTCTGACCAGCCTTTCCCACTTCCTGCTGCTGCAGAGCTCTGCCTCTGAGTCTGGAGGATTCCTGACCTCCTTCTCCACGCAAGGCTTCGGGAAAGCGCCCTGGCTAGCAGTGACCCCCTTGGGTTTTCATTCACTGCCATAACGGAACTTGGCACTGAACATTCTCATTACCTTTCTTAGTTTCAAAATCCCAGAAGAGGAAAAGATTTGTAAATATATAAGAGTTTGTTTTTTATGACAGAGGTAATGCAGATTCAAGGTTTAAGAAAAACCCCACCCCAAATGGTATAGGACACTGAAGTTGAGTTATTTGGCTTCCCCTGGCCTCAGTTTCCTTATCTGTAAATGAGAGATAATATCTTCTTCGGGTTACTGTGGAGATTAAATGGAGGCATAGGAGAAGCGCTTGGTGCAATGCTTGGCAGAGAACAAGCATCTGATATATGTTAGCAACTATCATTATAGCCATTGTACCTCCAGAGATGACTTAGAGACTCTTTCTAGAAATATGCCATGCTTATGAGAAAACACATTTACACATGCATGCACACAGAGAGATGTTACACTTAATACTCTGCAACTTGCTGTTTTTACTTAACAATAATTTTGAGAATGTTTCCATATTAATGCATGTGGATTCCCCACATTCTTTTTAAATGACTGGACAGGATTTTGTTGAATGTATGTACCATAATTTATATGACCTAGGGGAACATTTAAAATATATAATTATGGCTGGATGCTCACACCTGTAATCCCGGTACCTTGGGAGGCTAAGGCAGGAGGATCGCTAGGGGCCAGGAGTTCAAAACTAGCCTGGGCAATATAGTGAGACCCCCCCCCCACCCAATCTCTATGAAAATAAATAAATAAAATTTAAAAATTTTTTTATTTTTATTTTATTTATTTATTTTTTTGAGACAGAGTCTCACTCTGTTGCCCAGGCTAGAATGCCGTGGCGTCAGCTCTTGCTCAGGCTGGTCTCGAACTCCTGAGCTCAAGCAATTCTCCCGCCTTGGCCTCCAAAAGTGCTAGAATTGCATAAAAAATTTTTAAATGAAAGATAAAATATATAATGACATATTTGTTCAGTGGTTTTATATTTGAAAGTGCATGTAAACAACCATTTGAATAACTCAAACACATTTTCAAAATCTACAAATGTGATAAACTTGACCCACATTATGTACAGCCAGTGCTGCTGAGAGACAAACTGGAACCTCAGACCGAGAGCGCTATGGGCCACAATGGACATGCCTCATGGGGCAGGTTAAAAGCAGTGTAGGTGACTATACTTATTTCCAGATTAATTTGGAACAGAATGGGACATTAAAGGAGATGTAATAGTTGTTTGTTCAAGCTTTTAACTACAATATAAAAGGACCAGTGGTTTTACTATTATATTTTCCATTTGGCTTCCCAGTACCTCGAATTAAATCAGTGTCCTGCTGTTCAGAGGTATTTTGAAATGTGCCAAGTCTTAATCGAAGTGGAAGTGCCTGAAACCAGAGTTAATACGAGGAGCAACAGGGAGTCGAATTTATGGAGGTAAACTGTTGCTAGCTCTGCGGTTCGACTCCTTTTGGCTCTTAGGGCCAATTGAAATTCCGACAGTAGACTGGATGGTTGGGAGCGGAGCTGGGCTGGGTCAGAGGAGCAGCTCTGGTGATTCTGCAAAGCTCTGGGTTCCCTTGGAACACAAGAAACGAATTGTGCTACAGGGTCCAGGGGCCTAGGTCGGACAGCCCCTGGCTTGTCTTCCACCAGTAACTACGAAGGCTACTGACGGCACCGGACACTGTGCTGGGAGCTAGAGACACAGTGGACAACGGGATAAGCGGTCTATGGGTGCCTGCCCTGCTGGACCTTAGATTCTTGCTGGGGACACTGACACAAACAAGCGAGCAAACGAAAACAAATAGAGCTTGTAATTAGTACCACAAAGGGAATAGAGTGGCCCATAGAGAGTAACTAGGAAAATCTACTTTCCATAGGAGACTAGGGAGGGGACCCACGAGCTGCAATTTAGTAGATAAAAAGGGCCCAGCTCTGGGAAAACGAAGGCAAAGGGAGAACAAGAGCAAAGGCCCTGGGCTGGGAAAGAGGGTGGTATGCTTGATGAACTGAGGAAAGCCCAGGAGGCTGGGCTACAGTGATGAAGAGGAGAAGAAACTAAGCCAACAGTAGCTATATCTTGCAGGGCTGTCTGGACCACAGCAAGGGGTTTGGATTTCATTTCCAACACTATGAGAGGCCACAGGAGATTTTCAGCCGAGAGTAGCATAGTCCCATTCCTGTCTTTTCAAAAAGAGCACTCGCTGCTGTGCGGGGAATGCACGGAAAGGATGGAGACCAGCAGAGAAGGAGGCTGCAGTTTCCCTCGAGAACGGTGATTCCGGTGGAGGCAGCAGCTCCAGCAGCAGATGCTCGGCTTGGTTCTCAATCCCTTGAGCAGGGATTCCCAACTGACTCGCCTGGACACTTGCTCGGTGCAGAGGCAAACGCCTGGTGCAGTAGGGGTTATGGGACACATTAAGACAGACACCTGTCTCACTGGGAAGACCAAACACCCCCACATGACAAATTAAATGGTAAGATGCCGGTTCTCAGGCATTGGTGACCACAGGCACTAGAGTCAGGGGAAGCAGGTGAAGTGAGAAAATAAGCCTTTTGATTGACTTATGGTTAATAATTGGGAATAAAAGGATGTTACATCAAATTAAATATTAGGGAAGTGGAAGGGTGAGTGAACAAAGAGGTTACTAGAAAATTTTGTAACCATAATAGTGATAATAGCTTTAGGCAAGATACCAAATAGATACCAAAACCATTAATGAAATAATGTGGGGAAAAATGATATTTGCATGCACTCAAATGTTTACCTCACAGGTTACTTACTAATAACAAAGGGTAAAAGTCATCTTTCCAAAGGAGAAATCTGGTGGGCATCATTTCAACCAAGTGATCAAACTTAACATCACCAACAATGGGACAATCCAACATCACAGAGCTTCTAATGTCATGAATTGAGGACACGAGGTCACCTGGACAGTATTCCTACCAAAAATATTTACCCTGAATCTAATTATGAGGAAACAAGACAAATCCAAATTGAGGGTCTGAACTTTTAATAAGTGCCCATGTAATTAAATGATAAATACAATGCAAACAAATTCATGTTTTAAAGAATAGGAACACAAAGTCAGCCTAGTTATGTTACCACTGAAGGGGAGACAATGAGGGGAGCATTAGATAGACAGATATTGGGTGTGGGTGATGCATTCATTTTTAGGTGGTGTGATGGGTTCCTATGAGTTTATTTTATTCTTGACAATGTCAGGTGTTATATATATATTTTTAGTATGAGTTACAGATTACACCATGCTTTTGTTCCTTTTTATATCATGTTTTTAAAAGAAATTTTGGCTAAAAGAATCAGAAATGCCCAAATTTGGCCAGGCACGGTGGCTTACACCTGTAATCCTAGCACTTTGGGAGGCTGAGGCAGAAAGATTGCTTGAGGCCAGGAGTTCAAACCCAGCCTGAATAACACAGCAAGACCCTGTCTCTACAAAAAAAATAGAAAAATTAGCTAGGGGTAGTGGCGCGTGCCTGTAGTCCCAGCTACTTGAGAGGATGAGGCAGGAGGATCTCTTGAGCCCAGGAGTTTGAGGTTGCAGTGAGCTATGATGATGCCACTTCACTCTAGACTGGGCAACAGTGCAAGACCTTGTCTCAAAACAAAACTAAACAAATGCAACAACAAAAAAAGAAATGCCCAAATTCTACCTTAGGCCTATCACTTCTACCTAGACCTACTTCTAAAGCAGATGCATGTACAGAGCAGCAATGGCAGGTAAATGGAGTTCCTGACCATTCCCTCCAAACCCCAGTGCAGAGAGAGTGGGTAATCTGGGCTAGACCCATAGGTGCCCTTTGTGTCCCAGTCAACTGGGCCATGAAGCCCGAGTACAGGTTCCAAGATCTAGTGTTTACTTCCCCAATGCTCAGACTTGAGTTTCAGATTTTGCTGCTGTGATATGGGAGGAAAAGTCAGTTTCACACAGACCCATCACCATCAGGAAGAACGGACCCAAAGAGCAAGAGTGAGAGAGCCCCTAGAGCCCAGTGCAGACCTGGCGCAGGTCTCAGGAGAGAGGGGCAAGAGGAGGAAAGGCAGGGTGGTCCAGCATCGTCCAGGGAGGGAGCAGGCTGCCCACTCCCCTGCTTCTGGCAGGTGGTGTGGATCCATGTGGAAGGAGCCACATCCTTATTGAAGGTCCCTTTTACTCAGTAACTCTGTCCACTGGCAAATGTAGCCCACACCAGAGACGCTCCTCTTAACCTTGGGGTGAAATCAGGTGTGGGTTGGGAGGAGGACAGGAAGGCACCCTGAATTCCTTTGAGAGGACAGGCTGCTCCAAACAAGGCAGCTCCAGTTTAATATTTAAAAAATTAAATTAACACAGTTCCTGGGGCTTAGTAGGTGTTGCTTCCCTTGCTCTCCCCTCCCCTCAAGGGGCCAACTGTCCCCCACGATGCAGTGTTTCCCAGACCTCCTGGTCATCACGGCAGACAGGGGCGGCAGTGCCCTGATTCCGGCGGTCAGCGGGCTGGTGGCCCGCTCCTTAGGGACGGAGCTCCCTCTGCTGGCCCCCGAGCTGGAGCTTCCAGGACGTTGAGCAACTTCAAATGCTTGTCATCATAATAATCTACAACAACCTGTTTACCACCTAGGACGGTTGCCAGCTGCTGCAGACGGACAGCGCCGGTATGGAGTGCGGAGAGGGCGCTCTAACTCCTGGCCTCGGGCACACTTCTTAATCTCTCTGAGCCTTAGTTATCTCATCTTTAAAGAGGATATAATAATGCTGTATATCAATCAGGGTCCAATGAGAAAAACAGAAATTACAGGACAGATGCTCCTCTACTTATCATGGGGCTACCTTCCAATAAACCATCGTAAATTGAAAATATCCTCAGTCGAAACTTTCAGCTGGGTTTATCTGGACCGTAACCCTGTCATAAATCAAGGAGCTACTGAATGTTATCATTTTTGCGCCACTGTAAAGTTGAAACACCATAAACGGGGGACCATGTGTAGTTGATGTAACGAGAGAATGTGGGGGGAGATCGTCATCACGTGTTGGGGACCGAAGGGACTGCACGGGTATTTGGAGGTTATGGACAGTAACCGCAGGAACTCGGAGGGTTGGAGTACAGAGTTGTATCATCTGCACAGAGTAGAAAGGAAGGCACAAGGTCCTGGGAACAGCTCTCTTCTGTCCCGAAGAAGGTAATAGCGATCACCAACCAGGAGGAAGGGAAGTGTCGGGGGACTTACCTGGATAGGAGATGCTGGCCCTGCAAGGGGGGCCCCACACTCTGCCCCCGACAAGGAGTCCCGAGGGCACAGCGAACTGCTGCGGGAGTGGCAGGGAGAGAAAGACCTGCACCTGTGTCTCAGAGCCAGGAGGAGCCTCATCCGTGTCCAGCAGGACACAGGCAGCACACTCGAACCGGGGAACTGACAAGAATTCAATCAAGGAGCTACTCACCAAAGTGTGGGCAGGGTTGAATACCAGCAACGTGGAAGGGCTGGCACAGTACTCTGGGACTAGTAATAGCTGGAAGCTGTTAACTAACTACCATTCTTAGGGCTGACTGAGCCTAACTCGGTCAGACTGATGGGTAATAGGACTTGCTGAGCTGTACGGTGAGGGCTGCCTGGCAGAGGTGGTGACTTGGGTGCACAGCCAGCCCACGGTGGCCTCCCCGAAGGCAGGAAGCTGGGATGTATTGTCTGTGGTTCTTTTTCCTCCTTCCTGCCAGGACTAGGGTTGATTACATGGAAAATACTTACACTGAAAACTTATTGTTGTTTTTCTGAAATTCAAATTTAGCGGGGAGTCCTAGATTCTATCTCGCAAACGTAGCTGGTCCTCCCTGTTGGCTGAGCCCAGACAAAAGCCAAAGCATAAGAGAACCTACTGATGCACCCATGTAAGTCACGCTGAGTTTATCCTATAGGCAATAGGGATAATCAAAGATTTTCAGGAAAGGAATTAATAAAATAAATACTTTATTTAATATTCATAGCAACATTATTCATAATAGCACAAAACTGGAAACAGCCCAAATACAGATTAATAGAAGAATAAATAAGTTATATTGTTTATGTGATGGAATATTATATAGCAATGAAAATCAACTAAAGCCATATGCAACAACACGGATTTTTTGTTTTTAATTAATGAATCTCAGTTTATTAGGGTCTTCTTTGGTATAAATTTCTTAAATGACAATATTTAAAATCTAAAAATCAAATCATATTTAATTTGTTTAGGGTATATATCTTAATTAGAATTTAATAGATACATAACTTTAAGATAATTACTGTATCACAGAATTATTTTCAATCTTTAGGTGTAGTTAATGTATTGATGTAGGCAGCTGTATTCTCGACTTTTGTGTTTCTTTTCAAATAATCATGTCAAATAATCTTTACATGACTGCCTCATTTATTTTATGTTTTCCTATTCATTTTTTAGTATATTTTTATGAAGGTATAATACACATATGGTCATGTAACTATCACAAAATCTAACTATAAAACAGTTCCATCATACCCCTAAATTTCCTTAGACCCCTTTGTGGTTACCTCCTCCCCCAGGCTTCAGTCCCTGGAAACCACTGATCTGTTTTCTATTCCTACCATTTTTCCTTTTTCAGAATTTCACATAAATGAAATCTTACAGTATGTAGCCCTTTGAGTCTGGCCTCTTTCACTTAGCATGGTGCATTTGTCGTTGCATGTATCAATATTTCATTCCTTTTTGTTGCTAACTATTATTGCATTGTATGGATGATATACCATGGTTTGTCCATTCAGAGGTTTAAGGGCATTTGGAATATGTATCAGTCAGGATTCTCGAGAGGCTCTATCTATCTATCTAGAACCAATGAATGAATGAAAAGAATTTATTTTAAGGAATTGGTTCCTATGTTTGTGGCAGCTGGTAAGTCCAAAATCCGTGGAGCTGTGGGGCAGCCCAGCAAGCTGGTAACTCAGGGAAGGTTTCTACATTTCAGTTTTAAGGAAGAATTTCTTCTTCTCTGGGAAACCTTAGTTTTCATTCTTAATACCTGTGACTGATTGGATGAAGCCCACCACTATCATCAAGGGTAATGCCGTTTACTTAAAGTCAACTCATTATAAGCATTAGTCACATCTAAAAATACTTTCATAGCAACATCTGGACACTAGTTTGACCAAACAACTGGGTACCATAGCCTAGCCAAATTGTCACCTAAAATTAACCAGCACAGGATATTTTCAGTTTTGGGTGAATATGAATAAAGCTGCTATAAAGATTCCTGTACAGGTTTTCATTTCACTTGGTTAAATAACTTGGAGTAGCATTACTGTGTCATATGGTAAGTATGTGTTTAATTTTGTAAGTAGCTGTCAAACTTTCCCAAAGTGGTTGTGCCATTTTGCGTTTCTATCAGAAAGATATGAGAATTCCAGTTGCTCCCATCCTCACCACCACTTGATATTGTCAGATTTTTTTTCTTGGCTGGGTGCAGTGGCTCATGCCTGTGATCCTAGCACTCTGGGAGGCCCAGGTGGGAGGATTGCTTGAGCTCAGGAGTTCGAGACCAGCCTGAGCAAGAGTGAGACCCTCTGTACTAAAAACAGAAAAATTAGCCACGAGGGCGTTTTATTCCTTAGATATTTTTTTCTTAATTTTAGCCAAGGTAATAGGCATGAGGGAGTGAAAAAAGCAAGACTCTACATAGCATTATACACTTTTTTATAGTTACAAAAATGAAAACTAAATAATACATATATATACACTAAAATTCTATTTTTTACAAAACAAAAAAAGAAAAAAGGGAAAAAATTAAATAAAATTTTATTTTAGAAGATAAAGGAATGGTAAGCTGAAAATTCAGAATAGGGCTTATGTCTGTTGATGAGGAGAAAGTAGAGGAATGAGAAATAAAAGAAACCTATAAGGATACATAAATAATTATCAATGTACTAGTTTCTGGGTTAGGTGGTAAGATCGTGGTTGTTCATTATTTCATTAAAACCTGAATGAAATAAAAGGGCCACACGTGGACCAATCATGACAGTATGTTGTAAACCAAGTATTATGATAAATCCAATTTTGTGCACTTGAAATCCAATTTTTTTTAAAAGAAATATTAGTGGCAATATGGATACTATATTGGAATGGGGAGAGAATAATTGCAGGAAGGAAAGGCATTTGAATAATCAATGAAAATTACAGAGCACAGTGGTAGAAGTGAAGGTAGAGCAAGGACAGATTTACATGACAAGTGAAAGTGGAAGTGGGCAGAACTTTGATTGAATGTAGGGAGGAGGGAGCAGGTGGAGATGGCTGATGTTCCCGGCTTGTGAGAACATCTCATTCATCAGGACGAGGCACGCCTGGGTGGAATGCTGAGGGGCCGAGGAGCCAAGGGGACTATTCAAAGTCCAAGTGTAGAGCTCAGGCAATGGAGACAGACTAGGGAATAATTTGTGTACAGTAATGACATCCATTCCTCGCCCAGTACCAGACCCTGGCCCAAGCGTATTATTGCATTGAATTTTCATGACAATCCTGCTGTGTTATTGTAGCATATATGTGACAGGAGAGTAAACTGAGGGACTGAAGAAATGCCATGCAGCTTTCAGGGCCCAGCTGAGATCAGAAACTGATAGGTTTGTAATGGTGCGAATTGGCAAGGTTATCTCATTTTCCTCTGGCAGGCCTTGAGAGCCAGTGCAAAGAAGTGGGGGGAAAAAATCTAACGTTAGGATTTGCAATGAAGGATAAGGGATGGGAAATTAGTCAGTCAGTGAGAGCTTAACTGACCACTGTGTTAGGGTCCTGGCCTAATAGACGGGAGGAGTTGAAAGTCTATAGGAAAAAGATGATTAAGACCTTCCAAGGATTTAGCAGATTCCCAGTCCCCAGCTATCATGGCCAACAGATTTGAGGACTCTACTTGTCATGCAGATCAGAAACTTGTGATTTTTCTTTTTCTTGTTTTGAGACGGAGTCTCACTCTATCTCCAAGGCTGGAGTATAGTGTCGAGATCATGACTCACTGTAACCTCTAACTCTTGGGCTCAAGCCATCCTTCTGCCTGAGCCTCCCAAGTAGCTGGAACTACAGGCATGCGCCACTACATCTGTAATTCTTTAATTTTTTTGTATTAGTGGGGTCTCACTATGTTGCCCACCCAAGCTAGTCTCAAATTCCTGGCCTCAAGCAGTCCTCCTGCCTCTGCTTCACAAAGTTCTGGGATTATAGGCATGAGCCACTGCACCTGGCCTGATTTTTCTGAATTGTTTCTAAATGACTTTAAATCTTATAGCCTCTGACAACAGTCGAGGCTGAGATTGCTGTGAGCTGTACTTTCAACATGTCTATGTCCCTCATTTGTCTAACTCAACTTTAGATCTGCCTTTTGGCGTTTATGTTTTAGTTGCCTGATTTTATGAAAAGTAGGGGCTTTTGCCATCTACAGGACACTCTCAGGACTGAAACCCAATGTGGGGGAGGAAAGGGTTAGCTTTTCCACTGGTGCAGCCATGTTGGTGCTTTTTTTTTCTTAATTTTAATTTTTGTCAGATCTATATACATAGTTTAAAGAATCAAATATATATTATTAAGAAAACAAGAAATTCCACTCCTGTAACCTCTTTTATTTCCTGTTCCAAAGAGTCATCCACTCTCAAATCTTAACTGAATGTTTACTATTAACCTCCCCATCTTTATTTTTATTTTATTTTGTGTAGAAATGGGGGTCTCACTATATTGCTCAGGCTGGTCTCGAACTCCTGGCCTCAAGAGATCCTCCCTCCTTGGCCTCCCAAAGTGCTGGAATTGCAGGTGTGAGCCATCTTGCCCAGCCTAACTTTCATTTTTCAGGAGTTAGTAAATGTCTTATTTTCTGTTCATTTGGTTTTCGATGTACTTATCATTAACATATCCCCAAATTCTCCCTCAGTTGTTTGCTCTCATTTCAATAAGATCAAATAAATTAGATATTCTTTACATTTCATTTTCTTGAAGAAATCTCTCTCAGAGACTTTTTATTTTCATGGACTCAGTTTTGAAAGAAAAAATAAAGAGCCTTTTAAAAATTGAGGTAAAATAATACATAAAATTTACCATTTTAATCATTTTAAGTGTACAGTTCAGTGTCATTAATTATACTGATTGTTGTGCAGCCATCAGCACTATTCATCTCCAGAGCTTTTTCCCATCTTCCAAAACTGAAACTCCATACTCATTAAACACTAACTCCCCATTCCCTGGTAACACCGTTCTACTCTCTGTGCCTATGAATTTGACTATTCTAGGTACCTACTGTAAGTGGAATCATATAATACTTGTCCTTTTGTGACTGGCCTATTTCACTTAGCATAATGTCTTCAAGGTTCCTCCATGTGGTAGTCAGAATTTCCTTCCCTTTCAAAGCTGAATAACATTGCATTGTATGTATCTACTCCATTTTGTCTATCCATTCAACATCCATCCTCTTAGCTATTGAGAATAATACTGCTATGAACATACGTGTCTTAGTCTGCTCAGGCTGCTATGACAATACATTAAACTGGATAGCTCTTAGACAACAGACATTTATTTCTCATGGTTCTAGAGGCTAGAAGTCCAAGAAAAAGGCACCAGCATGATTACGTTCTGGTGAAGGTGCATAGATGGTGCTTTCTTGCTGTGTCTTCACTTGGTGGAAAGAGAGCTCTCTGGGGTTGCTTTGTAAGGACACTGATCCCATTCATGAGGACTCCACTCATGACCCAATCACCTCCAAAGGCTCCACCATCTAATACTATCACCGTGAAGATTAGGTTTCAACATAAGAATTTTGGGAAGACACATTCAGACTGTAGCAACAGGTGTACAAATATCTCATTGCAACCCTGCTTTCAATTCTTTTGGGTATATCTAGAAGTGGAATTGCTGGATCATATGATAATTATATTTTCAACTTTTTAAGGAACTGTCATACTCCTTCCCACAGCAGCTGCACCATTTCACATTCCCACCATCAGAGCACAGGGGGTCTCATTTCCCCACATCCTCGCCAACACTTGTTAGTTTCTGCTTTTTGGATTGTAGCCATCCTGATGGGTGTGATGCTCTTTCCTTTTGGTTGTTCCTTATCAATTTTTTTTTTTTAGTAGATCCTTTTTCTCTGACTTCTTACATGTTGGTGTTCCTAAGGTTCTCAGCCCTATTCTCTTTTATGCCCACTCCAGGGGAAACTTTCTCTAATATTAAGACTTAACTACACCTACACTTTTATTACTGCCAAGGCCTGTCTGGGCCTCTATGTGAGCTCCACACTTCTATATCCATTTACATATTGGGCAGCTTTAAATACAGGTCCCATCAGCCAGTACCAAACCAAACTAACTTTCCCTACACTCTGGTCTTTCTCTCACATTCCCTGAGTCAGGGAAAGGTCTCATGATCTGGACAGCCAGCCAAGCCGTTAACATAGGAGTTATCTTACTTTCCCTTTCTCCCGTCCTTCTGCCCTGTCATCTTGTATCTATAACCTTCTACCTTTTCTCGTTGCTGCTGCCTAAATCCACTCCATATGTATACCTTCTTCTCTCTTGCCTAGACAATTGAAATTATGTCCCAGTAGCTCTCTCAGCCTGAAAGCTTTGATCCCTATAAATACTCCATACTACTGCTCGAGTTATCCCATTACTATACAGATCTGGTGTTACTCCTCTGCTTGAAACCCCTGACTATATGTGGAAGAGTAAGGGACTAAGACTAGCCAGGACACTCCTAAAGAAGAGCAGGATGAGGACTTATTATAAAGATAGGGTTTGATATTGGTACAGGCATAGACAAGTTTGCCAGTGGAGTGGAATAGAGAGCCCAGAAACAAACCTGCACAAACTGTGATGCATGACTCTGGTAGCCACGAAGCTGCTCTTGCTCAGAACCTGCTGCAAGGAGTGCGGTTAGCGGACAGCCTCCGAGTGCTGCCTCTGCATACCCACGGCAGCATTCATGCAGAGACCATGTTAGATCAATTGAGAAGGGGCAGGTGTTCAATAAATAGAGTTAGAAAATAAAGGCTATCCATATGAAAAAATACAAAATTGGATCCCTACCCTACACATACAATTTAACCCCAGATAGATTCATGGCTCAAGCATCAAAAGCAAAGTTTTAAAAGTCTTAGTAGTTATTATGGGTATTTTCTAGAGTTTATAATTTAAACCTTGAGGTAGAGAAATATTCCTTAAACAGAGACACACATGCACATACACACAATGAATAAATCTGGCCATTTTAAAATTAAGAACTTTTGTTCATCAACCCTCCCCCCCCC
>VBSM01003143.1:2302183-2329538 GCA_008086735.1 Cheirogaleus medius
AAAAAAAAAAAAAAAAAAACCACACTATAGTTCAGTATTTTAAAAGCAATAAAAATGTGTCTCTATTATGTATTGTGATACGTGAAGGCACATGTAAATACATGAATTATAGAACCGAGAGTAAAGGAAAAGCAATCTGAAATTTGGATGTTAGAAATAGCTAACTAGTCCTTTAGGCAAGATGAACATAATGTGTAGATGACCAAGATCACTTGTCCATTTTCCTTATAAATAGGTCTACCCTGTACAAAAAGAAATTATTCCATAGATAACAGGCTCACAAACCTCTATGAGTTAAGAAGGGACCAACAGTTGTCTATGGCTAGCTCGTAATACTATAACCTTTCACTACTGCTAGAAAAAGTGTGTCATTGCACTGGCCTACTGACAGGTCAGTTCTTTAATTATGAGGAAAAGATGGCATAGTGGCTGGCGAGAATTCTACCACTGAACCACCAATGCTGCCGGCATAGTGGATTTAAACTAGTTTGTCTCTTCTTTATGCTTCTATTTAATATTGGGCATGTGTTTCAGTTTTAGAGCATGTACACTAAGATTATTAGTACTCATTGAATTGAAATTCTTAACTGGAAAATTGCTACTCATTCTTAATTGAATCTTTTTGTTTTTTTACTTAACATTGGCTTTCTCAAGAAGTTTTTTCCTTTCAGAGTGTTCCATCTTAAAGGAGTTATGTATTTAAAATGGCAACCATGTTGCAAGGCTTATTTTAGTCTTAGTACTCAGTTTCCAGATGTTATATATTATAGTTAGCAAAATAAAACTTATATCCTTTTACTTTCCAGAAGAAACTATGTTAACTTTTACAACTATTGTTTGGTTTATGAGGTTGTTCATAACAGATGCAAATTTGAGGAATTATACCCCGAATACCAGAAAGACTTAAAATTTGGCAATTTATTGAGATAAATTAAAATAAATTAATAATACAGGACATAAACCAAGGTGGTCATCTCTAGGTAGTGAAGTAGTGTTTTTTCTTTTCTTTTCTTTTCTTTTTTTAACTTAACTGTATTTAAAATCTTCACATATGTTTAATTTGTAATTAAAGAAAAAACCCAAATCTTTAAATATCCATAGTCAAAAGTATATCTGGATTTGTATTAATTTTTCTCCAAATTTCTAAAGAAATCTTTTTATTTACTTTATTTGTTAAATATATAAAGATGTGTTTTGTTGATTCTGATGCATTTTTAGACTAGGAAATATTATTCTTTTACTCAGCTCTCCTAAAACAAAACAATGAAGACATCATTGCTAACAATCTTACTAGCCAAAAACAAAACAACATAAACCCAGCACCTTCTGTGTGTTTTGTAACTTTAATTCTGTTCTTTGTTCATGTAATTGCTTTGGTTGGGAGTCTTAACATAAACTCACTTTATGTCTAATACCCTATTATGATCAGGTGTTTTAATGAATCAGTGTGTGTGTGTGTGTGTGTGTGTGTGTTATAAATTATTTGGATTTGGAAAATATAGTTACTGAGACTAGTTTAAATTTTTAACAATTACAATAAGATGAGAAAATATCTAGGGTACAGAATAATATACCATTGGGGTATCCCAAGATCGCATTGATTTGTTCTTTATAATGTCTTTTGAAGTGGTATTTTAGTGGCCTAAGAACAATGGTTGCTTTCCTGATTGAGTTAATCTTATTGTCACAGGATCAGGCCTAATTGGAAAAATTTTATTGAAGACAGGAAGTTAAAATGAAATAAAAGGTGATGAATTAAATGATAATGCATTAGAGCTACAGCTGAAGGAAAATTGTTGATAATGTGGTTTTTTTTCTTCTTGTACAGATACGTAGGTAACCTCTCCAGAGATGTGACAGAAGTCCTTATACTTCAGTTATTCAGTCAGATTGGACCCTGTAAAAGCTGTAAAATGATCACAGAGGTAAGATCTTCCCAGTTACATGTGCTGTCAGTTAGCATGATGTTTAACATTTCAAGATACATGGGTAGATTTGCAGCATTTTAAAAATTCATTTTAAGCCTCAAGTTATTTTGGTAGAGAGATTTGTGTGTGTTGTGTTGACTTATTACTTTGATTTGGCTGACAAACTAGGCTTAGAATGGAGTTTTATTTGAGAAGGCAAAGTTTCTGTGCTGTTAATCTCAAATGGTCATTCTTCATAATATAATTATCTTCATGTGATTTTGCTTTTTAAAAAGTTGTTAGAGCTTATTTTAGAGTGGTGAAAAACTTGATTGTATTTCATACAATTCCAGTAAGAATGTTAATGATTTAGAGAGTGCACATTTAAAGTTTAGGAATTGGTGTATGAAAAAAAAACATTAGGTTATTGTTGTCATAGTGCAGCAGCATGCATCTTGTGTGTCTATAGTAAATACTAAGGACTGAGCAACTTTATGTAGATGGGCATTTAAATTGTTAGAGTAATAATTTTGTTGTCTTCTTTTCAAAGAAAACTTACTTTTTATGCTTTTCCTGGGTAAGACTCTGTATGTGGCAGTGCCCAATGACTCATATTTTGGTGGTTCTTCCTTATCTTTTCGTTTATTTATTCATCACCTTTTTTTTTTGTTTGTTTTTTTGTTTTTTTGTACTATTTACCATGTACCAGATAACTACGGTAAGTGCTAGGGTTATAGTGGTGAATAAGGTAGTTCTTAGCCTCATAGAATTTTAGTCTGGTAGAGAGACAAAGAAGTTAACAGTCACTTAGGATATAAGATAATAAATGCTATGAAAACAGACAGCTTAGAGTGCTGTGGGAGCACGTATGTATCCAGTGCAGTCTTAGGTCAAGGGAGTTGGCTTGGAGAACTCAGAGCCAAGACTAAAACCTAAAAGGATAGTAATAGAAACTGACTAGAAAGAAATTTGAGAAAGAAGGAATTCCATATAGAAGAACATTGATCCAGGTTGGTAGAGCAGAAGTGCTTGTGAGAGAAAGAAAGGGAAAAATAGAAGCTGTAGGTTAGTCATAAGAGATGACCGGAGATGAGGCAGGACTGTTTGAAAATGGCTAGAAGCTATGCTAAGGAGTTTGTTTTATCCTGTGGTGGGAATTGTTAAAAACCTGGCCTTTTGATCATCTCCTGAGTAATGACAATCATCATTCTGTTCTGGTATATTGTATTTTCCTTCTTTCATTCCTGTCTTTGCTTATTTATTCATTCATTCTTTCATTAATGAAAAAGTTCCTTTGCCCTAGGCACTGTTCAGGTACTAGGGATATAATGAATGGAGAGCCAGACAAATGAGGTCCCCAAGCAAATAGGGATAAGAGCCATGAAGAGTATAAAACAGAGTTCCGTGATAACTGGAGGGTTGGTACTATATAGGCTGCGTGGTGAGGGAATGTGTCATCTCTTTGAGCTGAGACAGGAATAATAAGATGGTACCATTTATGTTAAAAGCTAGAGGCAGAGGAAACATCAAGTGCCAAGGCCTGGAGTTGGTGATGAACTTGTGTTTGAGGAACCAAAGACCAGGATGGCTGGAGCCTGCTGAGTGATAAAGGAGAGTGGTGGGAAATGAGTCTAACCACTTATGAGTCAGCAGGATTCAGAATCACACAGGGCAGTGTGGGCCAGGACATAGTTTGGGTTTTACTCTGGTTGCAGTGGCAGACCAGTGGAGGAACTTAAGCAGGGGCCTGAAGTGCACTGATTTGCATTTTTAAGATTACTGCTTTGTAGATAGTGTTGTGTGGAAAATGGATTGTAGGGGGCAATAAATGGAAAGAGAGAAACCAGCGGGGTTTATTTCACTAGGTAAGAAATGATGGGGGCTTTTTCTTTAGATTAGTAGCTGAACAAGTAGAGGTAGATAGATTTGGGATTATATTTTGGAGATAGAATTGATAGGACTGGATTGTCAGTGGGACATAAGGAAAAGGAAGAAATAGGAAATCCCCTAAGAGTCTTGTTAATGCAGTTGTGTAGGTGGTGATGCCATTTACTAAAATGGGATAACAGGGAGGCACAAGATGGGTGGGGTAGTGGTGGGAGCCAGGAGTTCTGTTTTGGCAGTGTTAAATTTAAGGTATACATTAGACATCTAAATGGACATATTATGTAGGCATTTTGATAAACTAGTTTGGGACTCTGGAGAGACCAGTGCTGAAGCTTGCATAGTGTTTGAAGCCATGGAACTGGATGAGGTCTGCTAGACAGAGTGATGGGAGAAGAATGGAGGGACTGAGGCTGAGCCCTGGAACAGATTAACGTTTAGAGTTATATTTAGAGTTTGCATCAAGGAGGAAAGATCCTTCAGTGAGGAAATGGGAAAACCAAGAAAGTGTAGTAGGATCAAAAGAAGAGAATGTTTAAAGGAGGAGGGTAGTGGTCAACTGGTTTGAATTCTGCTTGTAAGTCAAGATAAGGACAGAAAAGGGATCACAGAGATGGCAGAGGTCCTTGGTGAGCTTGACATGAAGTTTCAGTGGCATGGTTGGCTTAGAAGCCAACAGGAGTGGGTTTAAGAGAGAATGGGATGTGAGAAAGTGGAAAGAGTCACTAGAAAGTTTCTGAGAAACATTTGTCAAAGATGTATTTTAACAGTATTTTTTAAAAGAACTATGTGTGTATACAGCCATTTGAGAGGTGGAGGTACTTGACATGAATTTTCATAACTTATCCATATTCTAGAAGTCCTAGATTTGAAATTATAAAATCTCATATTTCTCCATCTTGACATTTATGTCATTGAACAAAAATTGGTGACAACACTAAGGTAATGACATAATTGATTTTTTTTTTTTTTTTTTTTGAGACAGAGTCTCACTCTGTTGCCCGGGCTAGAGTGCCGTGGCGTCAGCTTACCTCACAGCAGCCTCAAACTCCTGGGCTCAAGCAATCCTTCTGTCTCAGCCTCCCAAGTAGCTGGGACTACAGGCATGAGCCACCATGCCCGGCTAATTTTTATTCTGTATATTTTTAGTTGGCCAATTAATTTCTTTCTATTTTTAGTAGAGACGAGGTCTCGCTCTTGCTCTGGTTTCGGACTCCTGACCTTGAGCCATCCTCCCGCCTCGGCCTCCCAGAGTGCTAGGATTATAGGCGTGAGCCACCAGGCCGGCCAACATAATTGATTTTTAAAGTGTCACTTGGTGGTGGGATAAATAGATCTCCAAAGGCATGAATGCTAGTACAGAATATCTAGCATCTAGGCATTTATTTTTCTTTTATAAATTTCATTTCGGTATATGAAAAATCCTTTTATCCCCTGATTTTTTACATGTTTATAATAGATTCTAGCTTTTCTTATATAATAAATGTATAATATTCTAAGGCAAACTTTAAAAATATTTTAATACCTCTGACAGTTGGGGTGTGACTTAAAAATCAGTGAGGTCTTAAATTAGAGGAAATGTAATGTGATGTGAATATATAAATACATGTGATGTGGATATTTATGTATATATATGTACACACAAACACATGTGCATGCATTTATACATACATTGAATGGAATCTGGCCTACTATTAGATAAATTTGAAATCAGTATGCCTGAGTAGACTTGTTTCCTAAAGCATGTATGATTATCTTAGATCTACCATTAGACCCCAGTATGTTTCGCTATAATTATCAATGTTTCCCTTAGAGGGCAAAAGGGGTAGGAGTAAATGGGAAAATTGACTAGCACAATTTTAGCTTCTTACTTACTTTTAAGTCCTTTCTTCAATGAATGTTTCCAGTAAATGTTAATTCTTTTACAAGAGGAATTTAAGTGGTATATTTTTATTTGGAATCTTTCCCCTCATTTCCTTTTCCTACCTCTTAAGAATAGAATTTCATGGCTATAGCAATAGGATTTTGTATGTGAGCCCATAGTTTTCTTGTCAGTATTAATGATCCCACTTTTTTCCCTTGAGGAAATGCCTTCTGATTGCTTCGCCACTATTGTTTAGACATTTTATTTTAGATTTTTCTTCTAAAACTTTCCTGCAACGAAAAACAGTGGTGGTTGAAAAGATCTTTATTGTGTCTGGTATTTTTATCCCTTGGAAGTCTGACTAGAATTCCACATTTTAAATATTATTCTTATAGGGCATTTTACATTGAACAGTGATGAGTGTTTCTTACCTTACATAAAAAGTATATTTGTACAGTTGTGTAGCTATTCAGTATAGGTTATAATTTTATGAAAATTCATTTCCAGTTTGGTTGTTAGGTGAGAATGTTGCTAGAGCTTAAGTAGCACTACTTTCTTACCATCTTTGTAATTATGTTTTTGCCAACTATTATCCAGCATAGTGTTGTAAAGTACATTTAATAAAAATTTTTTATATTGAGTTTTATGATGTAAAATTGTAGCTTTGTCCTGGAATATTTTATTCAAACCCATTTTCTTTCTTTCTTTCTTTTTTTTTGAGACAAAATCTCACTCTGTTGCCCTAGCTAGAGTGCTGTGGTGTCAGCCTAGCTCACAGTAACCTCAAACTCTCAGGCTCAAGCAATCCTCCTGCCTCAGCCTCCCAGGTAGCTGGGACTACAGGCATGTGCCACCATGCCCGGCTAATTTTTTCTATTTTTGGTAGAGACGGGGTCTCGCTCTTGCTCAGGCTGGTCTCGAACTCCTGAGCTCAAATGATCCACCTGCCTCGGCCTCCCAGAGTGCTAGGATTACAGGCGTGAACCACCGCGCCTGGCCCAAACCCATTTTCAAAAATTCTTTTCTTGATCAGTAGTGTATTTCTCTGGTCTTTGAAAGACCAGATTCAAAGTATATAGAATTTTTAATACATTATACTATTTTGAAAGATAAGGAATTCATTTTAGTAGCCAGTTACAAATCTTAAAATTTCCTGTTTTTAATCTTATTCTTATCCAGAAAAGATATATATTCCATTCTTTGTAGCAGTACAAAATTACCATCATTTGTAGTACTGATTCTAGTTTTGACTCAGTAAAGTTTATAAAGTTCATTCATTTCTAAATTTTTAAAAGTTGATTTATTCTGTATATCTGTATCTTGGGATACAGTTTATAAAGGATTATGATACATAGGTAGAATTTATTGTTTTCAAAATTATGTTGGAAGAGGAGCAGTGATTAGGAGTGGTTCTCATCAAATCTGAGTTTAAGGTTTTGTTTGGTCTAATATAAGCTTCTATTTTTTATTTAACATACTTCACCAGAATTCTGTGTTTTCATTTCTTTTTTTCTTTCTTTCTTTTTTTTTTTTCCAGAGACAGGGTCTGGCTGTGTCACCCAGGCTGGAATGCAGTGGCACAATCATAGCTCACTGCAACCTCGAACTCCTGGGCTCAAGCAATCCTCTTGCCTCAGCCTTCTGAGTAGCTGGGACTACAGGCGTGCACCACCACGCCCAGTTAATATTTTTCATTTTTTTAAATAGAGACAGGGTCTCACTATGTTGCTTAGACTGATCTTGAACTCCTGGCCTCCCGCAATCTTCCCACCTTAGACTCCCAAAGTGCTAGGACTACAGGTGTGAGCCACTGTGTCCGGCCTGTGGTTTCATTTAATATTGATGATCATGATTCTATACTGCTTTTATATTTCTGATTGAGTACAACAGAATTCTGAGGTGGAAAGTCAGGTTTAACTTTAAATCTTATTTTTAAAGTGTTAGGCTTTCATAAGCTTATGCAATCTCACCTTGTACGTTCCTAGCTATCAGTAATGTTTTTTCCTGGATTTTCTTCTCAGCAACCCGATAGCAGAAGGGTCAACTCTTCTGTTGGATTTTCTGTTTTGCAGCATACAAGCAATGACCCATATTGCTTTGTGGAATTTTATGAACACAGAGATGCAGCTGCTGCATTAGCTGCTATGAATGGGAGAAAAATTTTGGGAAAGGTAAGATAATAGAATGATGGTACCTTTTAAGTACTCATATTTGCATGTTAAAATTAGTTTGTGTTCTTTCTTAGCAAGTTTTTAAACATATTCACCTGCTGAGTGATGGTTTTACTTTATTCAGCCTAATGCTTTTTCAAAAATAATCCTGCTTTATAAATGATTTTATAAGTGGTAAGTGTTATAACTCGTGACATGTCTAATAATTTTATTAAATATAATCTTTATTTTTAGGAGGTCAAAGTAAACTGGGCAACAACACCAAGTAGCCAGAAAAAAGATACTTCCAGTAAGTACTCCTGCTGCATTTTACTGTGGAAGAGTTCTGAAATTATCCTGGCAGCATCACCAGCTTAAATAGGGTTTTTTCCTCCTTTTGTGTTGCCTAAAAAAGGTTTAGTAACTGACGACTTAAGTATTTGATTACCAAATGCTTTGATTTCAGATCACTTCCATGTGTTTGTTGGGGATTTGAGTCCAGAAATTACAACAGAAGATATCAAATCAGCATTTGCCCCCTTTGGTAAAATATCGTAAGTATCATAATCAGTACTACACTTAATAGTGATAGGCAAAATTGTATATGATTAACTTGTAATGAATTAAGATTTTCTTTCTCTAGTTAGTGTGATTTTTTTCGGTTTTTGTTTCTTTGTTGTTGTTTTTTTTAAATTTGTTTTCTTTTTTGAGTAGTAGATGTTGTTGAAAATGTTAATGTCATCATTTCAATGTTTTAGGATCTTGTTTTCATCTAATCCTGTGTATAATATGTTAAAAAAGATTTTAAGTGATTGTGTTTGTTATCTTTGAAGCAAATGTTTGAATGGTAAAACTTATGAAGTCCAGCTTTTTGTCAAATGTTTAAAACTTGGTGGTTAAGGATATTGGTTTAATCAAAAGTAAATGTATTTATACTGTTTATTAAAAGTAAATGTGATTTATACTGAGGAATTTGTGAATGTGGAAAAGTAGGTAAATCCTTGGATATATTGTGATTAAATTGGAAATGTTCATGTTTTATTGTGACAAATGTGTTTTGATATTTTAGCTATAAGTGAAAAGTAGTACTATTATCGTATTAAAATGTTTCAATGTCTGAGTCATAAATGTGGAATTAATCAGTAGGTTTTTTTGTTAGTGATATTTGATTCTGCTAGTTAAGGGGAAAATGTGGTTTGATTTTTAACAAAACTTAATGCTCAGATTTTACTGTTGTTAACTTGATCAAATATATATTGGATATAAATATATATACTGAAAGTGTTTATAAGTTTTATAAGATGCTTATCACAATTTATCTTTATGATTAAAATCAGTTTATTTTGTATATTTCCTGTAGATTTAAATGAAACGTTTTAATACTATTTAATAGGAGTATGTTTCAACTAAGAACAACAATTTTTTCTCTATATAATTTGTTGTTCTATAGATTTAATTTATTTGAAAGATTTAATTGTTAATTTTCTGTTTTAATATTTGCTTTGCTTTTTAATCTAAATATGGTAAGTAATACTATTTTAAAAATCAGTATTATAAATAATACAGGTTACTGTTTTCAATCTTTATTTATACCTGAGAGCTGCAGTTTTTCTAAAGTCCAAGTCACAATTAAAAGTAATAGCATTCTGGTTATTTTGCAGAATTGCTCATAAGAATGGACAGGATCTTGAAGGCTAACTGCAAGGAACTGTGCACACTGGAACTCAGTTGTAGATTTTTTTTCTCATTTCTATTTATTCTTATTATACATTATTTATATATACATATTTTAGTATTTACATTTTAACATTCTATATTCAGTGGAGTTCTATATTTCCAATCATTTTAACTTACTCACTAAAATTTCTGTGTAAATTTGTTGTTTTCGTACTGGTGTGCTTAGCATTGTTGTTAGTTTTTTATTCTCCTTTCTTAAATTTCTGAAAATGTCAATTTTTCAAAATTTACAGCTGCCCAAACTCCAAAATGATGGTAGAGAATTGACCAAGAAAAATAAAGAAATCTGTTAACAGGCCATGTATGCCTTTTTAATTCCTATTTTTTCCTCTTTTTCAATTTTTTAATATTTCATATATTTTGTATCACTAGGCAGAAGACATTTAACTATTTAGAGATTGCATGGTAAAGTAGTTAGTATTGTTACAGTAATTTATAGAATCAGTAAACCTTAGAGGACACTAGCAAATAGAATATTAGAAAAGGAAACTATTGTTCCTATTAATCTTCAAATTTGAGCATTTAATTTAGAAAGTACAGGCTGTTTGATTAGGTTGCATGTTTATTACATGTTTTTGTCCTGCTTTTTTCTAACAGGTAAAGAAGCATTAGGGAGAGTTCAGGAATGGCTGTAGTTAATTAGGGCTAACTGGAATTTTATTTTAAAAATGCTCACAATACAGTGTGTGTGGTTCCTTTTAGTTTTTATTTTGAGGGTGACTCTTACTTCCCTCATTTAGCTGTGCTTCTTTTCACAGGGACGCCCGGGTAGTTAAAGACATGGCAACTGGAAAATCCAAAGGCTATGGTTTTGTATCTTTTTATAACAAACTGGTACGTTCTTCCAACTCAATTTAAAATTTTTAATACTGAATTTAGTCATTAGTTAATATACTAAATCTGAAACTTGAATGTGCTTGCATGTTAACTACAAACACAACTTTTAAGTAATTTTGTGTGTGTTTTAATCATAGGGTATAGTATAATTTATTCTTTCATAAACTTGGAAATAAATAGCTAGGAAAAAGATAGGGTGATTATATGGAAGATTATTAAAATTGTATTTGTGCATTGGTGAAGGTAAGATGTACTGGAAGCAAAGCCCAACTCTAGGGCAAATGAGCTAATCTGAGAATTTGGAAGGTGGTAGATAAATTATATTCAGTTTTATTAGTTATCATGAAAATTTCATTTTAAACTCTTCTTTTAAATTATTATTTAACTTTTATAGCTGAGATGTTAATGACTATAGCAAATTATGTAAATGAAAATTTAAGCAATTCATCTTGATTTTTGCATGTATTCTTTAAGAGGTACCAAAATATCTAAGCATTTGCATTAGCTGTAGAATAGTAAAGTGGGCTTTGATTTTAGAATAGTTTCAACAACTTAAAATTACCTGCATTTTTAAAATAGGTAACTTAAATTACCTGCATTTTATTGAAGTGGTGAGATAAAAGGCCAGAATTGTAGTGTCTTTGCTTAGATTATTGCAAATTCACATTGGTTTGGGTATCTAAACTCATTTGTTTTTTTTTGTTTTGTTTTTTTGAGTCAGAGTCTCACTCTATTGCCCGGCTAGAGTGCCGTGGTATCATCATAGCTCACAGCAACCTCAAACTCCTGGGCTCAAGCAATCCTTCTGCCTCAGCCTCCCGAGTAGCTGGGACTACAGGCACATGCCATCATGCCCCGCTAATTTTTTTTCTATATATTTTTAGTTGGCCAATTAATTTCTTTTTTTTAGTAGAGATGAAGTCTTGCTCTTGCTCAGGCTGGTTTCGAACTCCTGGCCTTGAGTGATCCTCTCGCCTCAGCCTCCCAGAGTACTAGGATTATAGGCACGAGCCACTGGGCCCGGCCTAAACTCATTTTTTATCAACAGTCATTTTACAGCATTCTAAGTGATAATTCAGAAATTTTCTGTCTTAAAAGAAGTTTTAAATCTTTTGTCATAGTCATGATTCATTACTGATAAGAATGTAGATTTGGGGGAGTAGGCAATTTAGACTATAATATTAAAGTTTTTATATATTCTTCAGCAAACGTTACAAATCAACCACAAAATTAAGATATTTGAGGATGACTTTATCTTGTGTGAGTTCTGTTTTTCTTTTCAAACGTGTATGTGTGAGAAACTAAAAAAAAATTTTTTTGGATAATCAGTAGGATTGTGACTTTTCCTTACATATTTGAATTATGATAATTTCCCTTTACTTGCACTTAAATGTTGGCATTTTGAAATCTATAAATAAAAATAGCTTTTATGAGTCACTCAAGTTCACATCATTTTCTAGTTGGTAATAGTTCAAGTGTTGTTTAGGATGTTTAGTGAATTCATCTACTGATGAGATTTATTGGATCCAGCAGTGCCGACGTTTTATTGCATCTTGCCAGTCTTAACCACTATTTTTTTTGTGATTGTTCTTTCTCTTTTTTTCTCCATAGGATGCAGAAAATGCAATTGTACATATGGGCGGTCAGTGGTTGGGCGGTCGTCAAATCAGAACCAATTGGGCCACACGTAAACCACCTGCACCTAAAAGTACACAAGAAAGTAAGATTTGTCTGCTGTATATGTTAAAAGTATGGATTCTTCACAAAATTATGTACTAGTATAGTCTTAATTTCTTAATATTTAAATTAGTATTGCAAGACTTATTTTGTATTTTATTATGTAAAAATGGGCTGTAGTATAAGTATTTTGGAGCTGTGAACCACTTGATTTTATAGATCAAATCTATTTCATATCATAGCATCAAGAAAAGAATTATATTTTCTCCTCCCATTTAGGCATATCTTAATTGAGGCATATCTTAATAGTGTATGGTGATTAATAAAAGATAGTTTTATAACTGTATAACAGTCAACATTTTTGTTTTCTTTCTGCATACAGATAACACTAAGCAGTTGAGATTTGAAGATGTAGTAAACCAGTCAAGTCCAAAAAATTGTACTGTGTACTGTGGAGGAATTGCTTCTGGGTTAACAGGTACTGTGCTTGGTTTTCTAATTGCCTTCTCTGGGACACTTCATCATACTATTTAGTGTGAACTTTATGATATACACCAATCTTAAGTATTTTATTTGCATGTTTTTGTTTTATAGATCAGCTTATGAGACAGACATTCTCACCATTTGGACAAATTATGGAAATAAGAGTATTTCCGGAGAAGGGCTATTCATTTGTCAGGTATTATCCTACCTGTAATATCATTATTAGTATTACATTTGATTCATTTCTTATTTGTCCCCCAGGGTATCTGAGTTTGTTATTTTGGTACTTTGTAATATAGAATTTTATCTACATAATGTACTTCAGGGAAAGTACCAACTTACAGGTTTAAACTAATGAGTTTCTGTATTATTTACTGTGTTAAGTTCTTTAAAAATAAAAGACAAACCTTATAATTTTTTTCTCTTAGATTCTCAACGCATGAAAGTGCAGCCCATGCCATTGTTTCGGTGAATGGTACTACGATTGAAGGACATGTGGTTAAATGCTATTGGGGTAAAGAATCTCCTGATATGACTAAAAACTTCCAACAGGTAATTGGATTTTTCACAGTACTTTTTAAGGTTTCCATCTTACAAATCTACATAAAAGCTTTGGAAACTCTGTAAAATAAGCAATAAAATAAAATAAAACATAGCTACTTTCAGTTGATTGTATTAATGCTGTTTCAAAATTGATTATTTTGCGGTATTAACTGAATCTTAATACTTTCTTTTCACAGGTGTCACCACCCCAATAAACTTAGACAATGATAAATAACAGAGTCCTATTCACATAAGGGTGCTTACTTAGTTTTTCTCTTCCTTGTCTCCCACTCTTTCTTCAAATACGGTGTTTCTTACTTGTTCCCTAAAACGATAATTTGCTTTTTCCTAGGTCGACTATAGTCAGTGGGGCCAATGGAGCCAAGTGTATGGAAACCCACAACAGTATGGACAGTATATGGCAAATGGGTGGCAAGTACCGCCTTATGGAGTATATGGGCAACCATGGAATCAACAAGGATTTGGAGTAGAGTAAGTTGTTTGAGTTTTTTCAGTATAGAAGCAGATATGGTTCTGACAAAAGAAATAAAAGTGTGTTTTCCTAGGGAAGATTTATTTAAATTATACACATTGACCTACTTGGCTTTTTTTTTGAGACAGAGTCTCTCACTCTGTTGCCCGGGCTAGAGTGCCGTGGCATCAGCCTACCTCACAGCAACCTCAAACTCTTGGGCTCAAGCGATCCTTCTGCCTCAGCCTCCCGAGTAGCTGGGACTACAGGCATGCGCCACCACGCCCGGCTAATTTTTTTGTATATATTTTTAGTTGGCCAATTAATTTATTTCCATTTTTAATAGAGACAGGGTCTCGCTCTGCTCAGGCTGGTTTTGAACTCCTGACCTTGAGCGATCCACCCGCCTCAGCCTCCCAGAGTGCTAGGGTTACAGGCGTGAGTGCCTATTTGGCATTTTAAGCATTATAGAAATAATCTAATGAAATGTGATTTATGATGCTAAAAAATTACTTCTCATTACCTAGGTGAAAAGGGAGGTGAGGGTAACATTTGGTGCCTACTACCATCCCTATAAGCAGTTGGTAGAATTATATTTCCAATGCACTATTTTTTTTTTTTGCATGTAAAAGATCTTTGTCTAGATATGTTCAGAAATTTGATGATTTTATGCCTGTTTGGCATTTGTGAGAAATGTCAGAGATTTATGTGATGCAAAATAACTGGCTTCCCACCCCCACCCCTCGCCCTTTCTTGTTAGAGTGGGTTAGTCCCTTGTAATTTTTTGCCCTGGGCCAACCCAGACCTTTATTTTCACTGCTTTTCTTCTTTTGAGACTCTTTCCAACACTATCTTGTGTTTTTAAAATTTCTTATAAGTTGATAGACCATGTGTACAATATATGATGGGTAGATGATATATTGAGGCATTTATCATTGTTTTAAAAATCAGTTTTCATACTCTTCAGAGATGTCATTGTGCTAAGTTGTTATCTTAACAGAAATTTGAGACTAATAGTGGGATATGTATTCTATACTTGTATCATTTATTTGATCTATTTGTTGTAGGTTTGTTGATTTCTAGTTGTCTATTCTGTAGTTAGGCTTTGCTTAATTTTTGGATAACTGTGTAGATGATATTTTTTTTTCTTGTGTTTGCTGAAGATTTTTTTTTTTCCTTCCAAGTCAATCACCTTCTGCTGCTTGGATGGGTGGATTTGGTGCTCAGCCTCCCCAAGGACAAGCTCCTCCCCCTGTAATACCTCCTCCTAACCAAGCTGGATATGGTATGGCAAGTTACCAAACACAGTGAGCTGGGACTCTAAAAAAATTGTAATTCATGATAGGCTTCAATTTCCTGTGACACTCTGAAGACATGAAAGTAGACGTCGGAAAATGAAAATATTTATTTTAAAAATTGAAATGTTTGGAACCTTTAGCACAGCTTTGCTTTGGTGAAGAACACATGTCTTCTAGTTCTGCCTTTTTAAGTTTTTGTTCATGATGGATATGAACATGATTTTTCTTTGTGTACAAAAACTAAAATAAAGTCAATAAAGACAATTCTGACTACAAATTTTGATATAATAGGAGAAATGGGTAATACATTTTGATTCTTATAGATACTATTCCATTTTTATCTTGCTGTTCAGTATTTTAACTCACTGTGTTTTTAAAAGAGCAAAAAAGGGAGGATCGTGAAAAACTGGGAATCACATATAAGTTCATCCTGAATCCTGATACTCCCCTCCCCTACCCTGAGGTGGACCACATTTGAAGTCAGCAGAAAAGAGTGTGATATTCAGAAGAAATGCATGATTTTGGAGTCGCTTTGGAGGAAATATTTACTTTATGCCTAAAGAAACTGAAGCCAGACTGAAATTTTGCACCCTAAATAAGGAACAGCATTGTCTGAGTTACTTGAGCCAATGTTGGTGGTCCACATTAAGACATAATTTTTAAAAATTCCAAAAGTGTTGATTATTAAAATTGTAGTACATTACATTTCATTTGGGGGGGGGAAATTCCAAGTATGGTGTTTGTATTAAAGTCAGACAGGCATACTTGTGCTTTTACATGAAGTTTAAATGATATACATTGTAAATATTGAATAACTACAGTGTTTAAAAAGCATGCTTCAACATAGAAGTAGCAGCAATGTAATTATTTGAAGTAACACTTAATATACTTCACTGCATTGAATGCAGTGGGTTCAGAATGTTTAAGACTGACATTTCCAAGGTTGGCTACTATGTAAAATTAAAATTACACAAATTATGCAGAAAAAGCCTTAATTTTAATTTCATACAAATCTTTGATGAATTAGTACATTCTAAAATGTCATTGGAAATTAGGGGTTTTGTTTTTCGTTTTGGGAGTTTTTTGCTTTACATTACTTGGTATGTAAATACCTTGATTAAAACCTTGTAAACCAATTTCAAGGTTACTATTAATATAAGTTGTATAGTACAAGTGTTTTTTAAAAATCTTGGGGTGTTTATAAAAATTAGATATATTTTGCCCAAGAATTTTTTTAACAAGATTGCTAAAACATGTTATTTAGACAGTTCAGTGTACCAATTTATAATTGGGTATTCAGTTTAAATAGTACACAGAGTTGTGACTTTTATTTTTAATTAATTTTTTTTTCTTTGTGGGTAGTGTGCATGGGATGACAAGCATGAATAGAGGCTTAAGTTGTATGTGTGCAGTTTGTAAATGAATCAGTTGGGAAGATGCAGAAGATTGAAGTTTGCTTTTGAAGCATTGTTCAGGCTATGTGGATAAAATCTGCCTCAGATTTCTATCAAACAGGAATGTGAAATAGATAAAATCCCGTGTATTTGAACTGTGAGAGCTAGGGGGTGCAAATGTTCTGGCAACGTATTCAAAATATTGTTAGCCTGAGCACCAAAATGAGAAAGTAGCCTTTCACAGTTAAGTAATAAGATGCAACTGGCACCCACAAATTAGTATTTTTTAAACCTTTGAAGTCTTAAAATTAGCTTTAAAATAATGATGGTTTTATATTATAAATTGCTGACCACAGTAATTTTGGTATTACTTTTCTTCTTTCTCCACTTGGAAATATAGCCAAATGTTTTCAACGAAAAAATTCACAGGGCCTGAAGTTCTTCATCTTTGGGCCAAATTTTTTATGACACTTTAATTTTAACCGTTAGAGTCATCTATTACACTCTTCTATTATAAAGTATACCCTTATTTCTTTTGTTCATGGTATCTTTGGGGATATATTTTATAGGGAGAACACTCAAGCAATTATATATTAATTCTGCCCCCAAGTTGAAAATTTCATGAATATATGTGAAACTTGAACAACTAAAGACTTTTTTTTTAATTGATAAAAGCTTATTAAATTCTCAGTTTGCCTTTTTTGGTCTGCCAGTAAATTAAGTAGCTTGCTGAAATAGCTAGCAGCTAAATATAGCTGTAGTGTTTCCTGGTGTGTATTCTGTGATTTAATAAAATTATACAGACTAGTTATATTGCCATAGTAAACATGCGACTGAAGTGTCCTTCGTCTTAATCTGAAAGAGAACAAGATTTCATTATAAGTTCAGTTCATGGAAGTTATTTCATATTAAATGGTTTTTAAAATATAAAGCTACTTATCCAAATACACCATTTAAAAAATATGTCAAGCTAACATAGACTCAGAGGGTTTTATAACAAAAATGAAATGAGTGCTATCTTGATCCAATTTAAGCCTAAGAATCGTTCTCCCTTTTCCTTGCCATGTTCATTAAAAACAGCAGCAGAGATTCTTTGGCACACAAGGAAATGTTTCCTATTTCATAATTATTTTGAGATTTATTTTGGTGATGTGTTTCTGACTGCCATCTTCTTTGCTCTGATAATCTCTCTACTAGTATTTCCCCCTCATGCCATTCCCACTTGATTTTTATGTCTGCCGGCAGTGATAGGCTAAAATGACTGGCCAACTTAAGCCAAAGCTGTAAACCACAGTTGAAGTAAGTCTTTCAATAAAGACTAGACTATATTATAAGTTGCTTTTTCTTATTGTCGTTTATTGCATAATTATTCCTTCCAGGCTGCCATGAAATAAGCAATTTGGTTTTCTTTTATCAGTAAGGTGTATGGAGTACATGTATATTCAGGACTTATTCCTGTGTTCTATGTAAATGTTAAAAGTCCATTAGCTTTGTTGAATTATAAATTTTTTTTTCTTTTTAAAAATTTTAGTAGATTTATGGGTACAAGTTGAATTCTGTTACATATATATATTGTATAGTGGTGAAGTCTTGGCTTTAATGTACTCATCACCCAAATGGTGTACATTGTACCCCATAGGTAATTTTACATCCCTTACCCCCTGCTTTGTTGAATTAAAATTTAATCTCTGGATATGGAGGAGTAGAAATTTGTATTCAAAAAATACACTGTATTGAATATTAATATAGTAAAATCTCCTTAATTTGAAGTACCCAAATATGGAAACTATTATGTCTAGGTTGATCTTTGATAGTATCTGTAAAGATCATGCTTGGGAAACAGAAAAAGAGTAGGAAAAGAACTTAGTAAATGTCTTGGACACTTTTCTAATCGATATGCCCAAATGAAATTTTCCATATTAATTTAAAAGTCAGCATTTGGACTTCTTAATACATTATAAACATTGACTTTGCATTTTTAATATGCAGTAGAAAAATGCAAAAACTCTTTTAGCCTTTTACTATTAATAATTCTATAAGCCTTCACTCTTAAGTGATCTAAATGAGGGAGGTTTTGCTTAAATGGGTATTCTTTTGTTTAGTAGTAGTAAAATATCCTAATGATTATGATCAAATCAGTTACTATGAATTAGATTGCCATCTATTCTGTTTTTAAACGAGGAAATTATGATGTGACTAATTGTGACTGAAATTGTCTTGTTCCAAATTGCAGTAAGTTAGTGTCATGTTTAAGTGCTATATTAATATGAAAACTGGGCTCCCATTTTCTACTTAAATTGACCTTATTTTGAAAGATAGTGCAGATAGGCTATAATTCATAAGGTACTTTGCAAATGTCTCTTTTTAGGGGCAAGAATGGCATTTGGTTTTAGAATTGCCTAAATGTGAAAGAAGTTCAATTTATATCTAGGAAATAGGGTTGGGGGGAACTATATTTGTTATTTTTACCTTAAGGGGAAAAAAGGTGCTAATAATAATCGACCCTTTTATACTATCAGGCTTTTGTTTGGGAAAAGAGATTAATCTACATAACTTTTATGATGGTTTTTAAACAAAAATATCAATTAGACTAACAGTTGACAAAGAAGTGTATCCAATAAATGATTTCCTTAGTATTTTAACTTAATTCCAACTCATAGCGTAAATTTTAGCTTTTCCAGTTTGTTGTACTTTTAAAAATTCACTATTGTTTCTCTGAGATGTTCCTCTGGGAAAGTGATCCACATCTAATGTCTTGAAGTTGGCTATGAAAGTTGGCAAACACGAATAAAATGAAGTGCTTTTGGATAGCTGTTAGAGGACAGCCAGGGCAATTGTATGCTGAAAAGTAATCTCATAATTGAGCTGTCCAGTTGTTGATTTTGCAGCTGGGCTTAGCTTGCCTGTGGACTTCCTCTTTTGACTATCCTTTCTTCATTCTTGTGAACTGACAAGAGTTTTGCAAAAAGCCTGTTATCATGTCGTGCTGTGGAATTGTGGCATTTTTAAGGTAAAACAGATTTTGCTATATATAGCCAATAGATACCATAACTTGCCCAATTGTGATTTTTTTTTTTTCCTGCTTCTGTCTTTCTTCCTTGGGTTTGAGTATACGAATGAAAAGAAGTCCGAAACCATCTGGACAAAATGGGCATGAAATATGTAGCCGTATGCAACTGTGCATGTTCTGAGAATTGATACTGTATAAACTTCAGGTTTTCACATTCAGTTCATTTTAATGGTTAAGAGTTGTGAATTGAGTTGTTCCATATGTAGTTCATATGATGCCTTTTGCTCACAAAAATAAAGCTAACGCGTAAGTCTTAGCTAAGAAAAAAGCATCAAGATTACCCATCTAATCTTAGTTTGCTGCTTTTGACTATACTTGAAAAACATTTCTAAGTAATTTTCTTTGGCTATGTTATATTTGTAGCATATGGCACAGCTCACATCATGTTTAATGAGGATTCCGATTGGGAAAGGAGTGGTGATTCGGGTAATGAAGGAGGGGGAAAGCCCTGGTTCAGGAGCAAGTTGACATGAGACTGGTCACTAAACAGTCCTGGGCAGGTGCAGTGAGCCATGCACGTAGAATCGTGTTGGGTGTTGATATGTAGTATGTTACTGGTTTAAGACTATACTCATTTTATCAAGAAGACTAGGAGGCTTATCAGGTTATTGGAAATAAAATATTACTAACATCTTTGGTGTTAGATGGCCCTGATAGTTTCTTTTCAGTTTCCTTTAGAGTATGTCTTTATTTACTAATGTGGGTTCTACATCTTTGGTATATGTCAGTTTTAGAATGAAAGCTGTATGGGGGCAGGGACTTTTTGTTAACTACCCTAATTCCAGGACCTATAATCCTAGAATTATAGGCATGGGGTAGATCTTGGCATGTGATAGATGTTTAGTAAAAGTCGAATGCATGAATGTGATTGAGGAAGTGAAAGTAAACATGTATTTTCGCTCCCTCTTAAAACCAGAACACCACCTGGCATTCTAATTGAATAGAACTTGATCAGATTAGGTTCTTGTTAAAATGCAGGTGTGGGGGCTCCGTGGTTGCGAGTGATGGTAGTCTGAAGTAAAATTAATTGGCTGGATTCCTTTTTTCTTCTCACCTGCTTTGACTTAGGAGAAGCAAACTTCACTGGCCATGGTCACACATTTTCCACAGAAACTAGGTTTTTTTGGAGTTAATGATCACTGTGACTTCCACCCAATATAGTTTGCCAAGCATCTTTCAGAGGTACCAAGTAGAAACCACAGCTGCCTCTGCATAGCACTCTTCAAGAATGTGGGTGACACTGGGCCATGGTGTCAGACAGCTTGGGAGAAACATTTTTTAAGAAGAGGGTTTTTGGATAGGAGGCATCTAAGTCTAACAGACAAAAATGGAACTAGTCATGGGAAGTGACACAGTCGAGATTCTTGAAGTGCCAATTATATATAGCATGGACATCTAAAGTCAGGGTGTGCTTCAGCATATTTACTGCTAAACTGGTTAGAATAGAAGGAAGTTGCTCAGTTGTTTAAGTGAGAATGAAGATAAGACAAGTTACAAAAGACTTGTAGCAATCCTACGAAAATAGTAGGTAGTTTATCAGTGTGATCTTTCACTGTTTGATATCCCCCATGTGAAGACCCAATTAAAATAGTGTGTCACCTGAAATTTGGTTTGTCATGTCATGAAGCTTAAATTCTGTATTCTTTGGTTGGGTCCTGAATGTGTGCACTGAATCTATTTGTGCTGTCAAATGCAAAGATTTTAAATTTTAATATATCTGGAAATAACTTGCATTTACTCACAGATATTTATAGCCTTACTCAAATTTACAACCTCTTTCAAGCAAATGCATTAGATTTGCTGACAATTTTATTATACTCACTAGACTGGTGACAAAATGCAAAAAAATCAAGACTTATGACTTTATAGATTCTCTCTTTACTCTCTTCCTACCCTAGTCTAAACCAACATCTTCCTTCATCTGGACTACTGCAGTATATTCCTACCTGGCCTTTACCATATGTATACTATAAACTAAAATATTTTATAAATTAAAATATTACACAGAAAAGTACACATCTGTGTACAGCTCTGAATTTTCACAAAGTGGACACATTCATGTAAAGCACCCAGATCAGGAAGTATGACCTTGTCAGTACCCTAGAGGCCTCATGCTCTCTCCTAGTCTAACTTCTGCTGTTCCTAAGATGAACACTAGCCTGATTTTATATGACCACAGATTAGTTTGTCTATTCTTTAATTTATGGGTGTAGGCAGTATATTTTCTTTTGTGCCTGGCTTACTACAGTAAGTAACAAGCTCCCGGCAGTTCCTTCTATTCACTGAGCTTTCCCAAGCTCAGGGCCCCTGCATATGCCCTCCTCTTAGCCTGGAGAAAAGCTCTTCTCACACCATCTACCTAGCTATTCTCATCAGCTTGTCATTTTTTTTCCCCCCGAAAAGTCTTCCCTGAGTCTGCCCATCTCCTCATCTAAATTAAAAATCCCTCAGTTACACTCTTCAGTATCTCTTCATGTTTTTCTTTATGGCCCTTGAAATGGTAGCTCTACGTATTTGTGTGATTATTTGCTTAATGACATTCTACCAGACTATAAACTCCACAGGGGTTTAGGGATTTTGTCTGTTATTTACCACTGATGTCATTGTGCCTACATATTAAATGCCTAATAAAGTTGTCAAGTGAATAAATGAGTATATATGAGATAAATTTGCAAACACATAGAGATAAGTAGCAAAAAATAAAAAATAAAGTATGCCTGGGACCAGAACAGAAATAGATACATTGTGTTCAAAATTGCATCAGCAGTCTGGGTACATCTGTTAAGGTAGATGCATTGGTGTAGGAAGCGGTATTCGTTCTCTCTATTTTCCAAGGCACAGTTGCTGCATCTTCCATGCTGTGGCTTGGATACCTCCCTACAGCAAGTGGGCCATCGAGGGTGTCTCCTGGCAGTCTAGGGCAGCTACTGCTGGTGGTGGGAGCCACTGAGTTCTCAGCTGTTTTGCGGAACAGGCAAGTTGGCTTCCTCTAAGGAGCTTCTATTGGGGTTCCTGAAGGAGCTTGTGGTGGAGGTTGGGAAGGAAATCTCCAAGAAGGAAGCCAGTCTGGGTACAAATGCTTTCCTTCTCCCCCATCATGCCTGTCACCCTCTACTTCTCTACTAGTGCAAAGTCCTTCACTCAGATTGCTACCATGTTTATTGACGAATGGACGGGCCCTGACTCATCTGCTCCCTGATGGACTTTTCATTAGGAATATTCTAGATTGGGTTATTAGTGACTAGAATAAGGACAGAATGTCTAAAAGAGAGAATAAGTAGAATTTTGAGAGTTCAGCATCACCTGCTGGGACTCAAGAGATCCAGGAGGAGCTTAGAGCTATTACTAGACTGCCAATGGACCATTGCAAAAGTTTGACTCAACCTTGACCCCTGAGTCTTCTCAGATGCCCACTGAAGAAAATTCCCAGCTGGGCACAGTGGCTCACGACTGTAATCCTAGCACTCTGGGAGGGTGAGGTGGGATGATCACTTAAGCCCAGGAGTTTGAAGTTGCAGTGAGCTACTATGATGCCACTGTACTCTACCAGGGTGACAGAGTGAGACTCTGTCTCAAAAAAAAACAAAAAAAGAAAGAAAAAGGAAAAAAAAAATTCCCAGGAAATTCAGCAACCTCTCATCCCATCTGCTCAAAAACGTTAATAAAGATCCTTAGAAACTTGACTCTCAACCCTGGTACCACATTCCCTTCCCCTCTACCAGAACGTTGAGCTCAACAGCAGGACAGAAAAGATCTTTGCAGGAGATCGGAGAGGGCTTGCCCCACAGCAGGAAAGGAGTAAGGACATTGATTGTTACCCTTGCGGAAAGAAAGGATGGCAAAACTGAGATACTCCTAACTCAGCAGGTTTTCATGGATTGAAAGAGAACTAATAGACCCTGGGCTTAAAAGATTTCAGAATGAATCAAGAAATGAGCCATTCAAATATGGCTGCAGCTATTGCCTTTATCATAGACAGGATCCTTCTGAGAGTGGGGGAATGGAGAATGTTATGACACAGCCGATTTAGCCATAAGCTTCAGTCTTGCTTATACTGTTCTTTCTTGCCAGTAATTTTATGCAGCTAGTTGAGAAAGATACTTTGCACTAGTATAGACTGTATACCAATAATTTTGATAACCTATGATGAGTTCTGTGATGTCTTTCTCTTCTTGCATCTCTTCCTACCTTGATACCAGTAATTTATAAGGAATCTTTGTAGTTTTAATGTATTTGAATGACTTCAGTATACCTATTTCTACTTTTTAATTTGACCTAAAGAAGTACCAATAGGTCTCAAGTATTCCTGTATGTTTAGAAGCCTCAAGTCTGAGCTGATGAAACCTAGCATCAACAATTTGAAGCAAAGTAACTTGTGGGGAAGGAGTGTAAGAAAACACTGGGTGGTTTGACTAGAGCATAATTAGGGCAGATAATTAGATTTTCTGGTCTTCAAAAATTTGAATTAGAATAAAAGGAAATTCTGATGTGTTGTTTCAATTTTCAGTAGCAGATGTGTATATAGAGAAACTTATTAAAATTGATGTATTTGAGTACCTTTTTAAAAAGAATAAGTAGAAGTCTAAACTTAACAAAAATATCTTGAAGTTAAAAATTTTTAACTTCTAGGAAAAGTGATCTTTTCAACTATATACATTTTTAAATATTTGAAAATTTTAGATAACTTTCTCCATTTTTTTTCAATTTTCAATAACTTTAAACTGAAAATTTACTGTGAATGTAAAAAGTATTTTAACAGAAATTAACAAGTGCTGACAAGGATGTGGAAATATTGGAACCCTTGTGCACTGTTGGTAGAATGTAAACTGGTGCAACTCCTGTGGAAAACAATATGGAGATTTCTCAAAAAATTAAAAATAAAACTACCGTATCATCCAGCAACCCCACTTCTGGGTATATGTCTAAAATAATGGAAAGCAAGTTCTTGAAGAGATATTTATACATCAGTTTATAGCAACACTATTCACAATAGCCGAGAGGTAGAGGCAATCCAAATGTCTGACAGACAAATGTATAAACAAAATGTGGCATATACCTACAATGGACTATTATTCAGCCTTAAAAAGAAATGAAATTCTGATGCATGCTACAATATGGCTGAACTTTAAGGACATTATGCTAGGAGAAATAAGCCAGTCACAAAAAGACAAACACTGTGATTCCACTTAAATATAACTTATAAAGTAGTCAAATTCATAGAAACCAAAAGTAGAGTGGTGGTTGCCAGGGGCTGAAGGGAGGGGGAGGGGAGCTGTTTGATGGGTAGAGAGTTTCAGATTTGTAAGATAAATTTCTGGAGCTCTGTTTCACAACAATGTGAACATATTTAACACTACTGAACTGTATGCTTTAAAAAATGGTTAAGATGTTAAATTTTATGTTGCGTGTTTTTTTACCACAGTAAAAAAAAGTACATAATTTTTAAATTTTATAGACCACATTTAAAAAATTCTAAACAGGAGAACTGTCACTACTCGGGTCTCGATACTATTCTCCTTTCAGACATGTCACTGCCTTCCAAATTCTTCTCACTTGCTCTCTGGTGGAGTTAGAGTCTCCATGTAAATTGACTCAGCTTTCTTTTTGTTAGGTGACTGTTCTTGAATACTTTTCCTTTTGAGAAACAGTACTCTTCCACATCTTTGCCTTATCAAGTGTTCATTCCGTAAAACAGAACTTAGTTATTTAAGACCATAGGTGGGTTAAGGTCTCAGCTAGTCATCAACTTGTGGGTGGATTTCCTCTTGACTCAAATTGCTTTCAGGTGATTTTAATCTGGCATTTTTATTTTCAGCTAAGGGCATAAAAATATTAGACATGAAGAAATAAAGTGGGTCAGCAACCTCAACAATACTATTAGGTCCTAAATACCTGCAAAGTATAGCAGATACCAATCTTTATTCCTCAACTGCCACATCCTCATTTAGCCTATAAAGTCAAGAATGGTATGTGAGCATTTGGAGAATTTACTGCTGTTTATGTTAAGGGTGAAAAAACTTTCTGGTGACTCTGACTAAAAAAGGGTGAGGGCAGTGGTGGCTGAGAACAGCTGGAAGGGTTGTTTGAGTTTGTAGGAATAAATAGTGCCTGGCAACAAATTTTATCTGTATCTATAAATCCGTGCAAAATGTGGACTGGATCCAAAATGACACTCTATATCTTATTATGTCAATGTGTGGGACTTAACAGTCACTAAAGAAAGCATTCTGGTAATTATGACTGAACTATATGAAACTACGTACTGTTAACGGGGTCTCCTGTATTTATTGATAGAGATCATCTAATGATCCTGATAACCAGAAATTTGTGGTATTTTACTCCTCATAGGGGTAATTTTTTATGGAAAGGTCTTTGGGCTTAAAACTTTGCATCTGACAATTGCCAGATCTCTATGTGGGGATTAATGTGAGTCTTGAGCGATGTAAGCTGTATAGACTGTCTCTAAAATGTGCTTATCTAGCTGGGCTAGCAACCTCACTGCTTTCCAGCTTGTTTACAGACTCATTTAAATGTGTGTACATACACATGTATGTGTGCACATTTACATATATGTACATATACACACATATTTTTCCACTCTTAAATATCTTCAAAATCTGAATTTTGGCTTTATTATTTCAGCTTTTTTTCCTTTAGGGTGCAAAATTCTCTGAGTCGTTAATAATAAGAACACATATCATGTTCCTTTAACACCTGATAAAAACATCCAACTTGTGAGCCAAAGTACATTTCCTGAGAACTTAAGCAATGTATATCTAGGAATTAATGATTCCAGAAAGTTTCCAGCTGACTAAAATGTAAACAAGAACAACATGATATAGTCTCTGCATTTTTGTTGATGATTTTCTCATGTTTACTACCTTTTTGGACATATTTTCTATAACAACATGTGAAACAGTTGTACAATAGCCCATAGCTGAAATTTGATCAAAAGGTATTTGGAAATCATAAATGAGAACATTTTGATAAGTGATCTATGTTTTGAATATTGCTTTCTATTTCTCAGTTGCGTTTATGATTTTTAAAAGCTTTTAAAGAGTTTGAGATTAGTTTATAAGCACAGATCAATAACCAGAAGACTTAATAAAAATCATCAAACACCTTCATTTTTTTCAATATCAAAGAAATGTAAATGAATAGGCTTGGGATGAAAACGGATTTTTTAATGTTTTCTTAAAAATTGAATTCTGTCTTGTGGGGCTTATTAGTTCACAACATGTCCATTATTTTTATTAGGTAGGAACATTTCTGGGTATGTTATATGATGGCCATAAACTTTAGTAATATAACTTACTGCTTTTATAAAGTGAGCCTATTTTAATCACGTCAAAATGATTAAATGGGAAATGTGTGTTTGTCTGAAAAAGTAGTCATCTGTAATCCTCTTCCCAAATGCTGATTCTTTTGAAGTCATTTTGAGCACGGTTTATAAGGCACACCAGTAAATTGTCCCAACCCTATTATAGCCTTGTCTCCTACCTTCCCCTCTCCGCACTCCCAGCATTTCAAAACTATTATCACCCACTTCATTCTGCCCATTTTTATCAAATAGCTTTTGGCAGTTTCCAAAAACCAGTTAGGTCCACAAAAGATTGTTCTAGAAATACCCAAGAGAATGCAAGTGACATTCCAAAGAAGTTTGTGAGAAGTCTTGACTGAGTAATGGCTGGTGCCCAGTTGACTCACTGGAGTGTGAGTGATCACATTGAATGGGACAACACTTTTCGGGAGGTGTGTGTTGCAATATGACTATTAAAAAAAAGAACCCACCCCCCCCCGAACAGTGTTAGTTAATATGTTATACTCACAATTTATATGTGTATGTGTGCATATACAAATGAACCTTTTCTTTTTAATTTTTTGCTTTTCAGAGGACATTTTTGTATCTAGATTTGAAGGAGGAACTGAGTTAAGAGTCTCTGAAATTCCAAACTTTTTTCCTTTAACATTTGAAAATAGCACAAGGGTACAATTTACAAAGGAGACACCTGAAACAGTGATTTTTTTTTTTTTTTTTT
>VBSM01003143.1:2332793-2363521 GCA_008086735.1 Cheirogaleus medius
AAAAAAAATGATATTTAAAGCCATGAGATTTGATGAGATAGTCAAGGGAGCAAGTGTGTAAGAGAAGAAAAGAGCTCCCAAGACAAAGCCTGTGGTACGCCACCATTAAGAGGGAGGGGCCAGACACTGTGGCTCATATCTGTGATCCTAGCATTTTGGGAGGCCAAGGTAGGAGGATCACTGGAGACCAGGAGTTCGAGACCAGCCTGGGCAACACAGCAAGACCCTGTCTTTACAAAAAATGTAAACAAAAAGCTAGCTGGGTGTGGCGGTGCCCACTTGTAGTCCCAGATACTAGGGAGGCTGAGGCAGGAGGACTGCTTGAGCCCAGGAGTTGGAGGTTGCAGTGAGCTATGATGATGCCACGGCACTCTAGCCTGGGCGATGGAGCGAGACCCTGTGGCAAATAAATAAATAAATAAATAGGCAGTGGGTATAGGAAGGGAAGATGTGGCAGAAGGAAAACTAGGAGGATGTGGTATTCTGGAAGCCAAAGGAAGAAAGTGGTTCAAGAGGGAGGGAGCCAGCAACAGAGTCAAATGCTGAGGATGGGTGAGGCAGATGGGGGCTGAGGACTGACCGTTAGGGTTCCCCAGACAGCCGTCATGGGTGACCCTGACAAGAGAAGTTCCATGAGGTTGGAGGTCAGACCAGAGAGGGTTTAGGAGAGTAGGAGGAACGGAATTGGAGACAGCGAGTACAGCCAGCTCACGTGAGGCTCTTTGCTGAAATGTGCTGTAGTGAAATGGGGCAGTGAGTTTTGTTTCGTTTTGTTTTTAAATTTATTTTTATTATTTATTTCATTTAAAAAATATTTAATTGACAAATCAAAGTTGCATATATTCAAGGTGTACAAAATGATGATTTGATAAATGTATACATTTTGTAATGATCATCACAATCAAATTAACTAACACCTGCATCACCGCCCAGGCAGTGTATGAGATCCCCAGAACTTGCTCATCTTGTAACTGGAAGTTTGTACCTGATCAATATCTCCCCATTTCCCCCCACCGCAGCCCCCTATCCCCTGGAAACCACTGTTCTGCTTTCTGTTTCTATGAATCTGACCATTTTAGATACCTTGTATAAGTAGACTCAGGCAGTATTTATCTCTCTGTGTCTGGTTTATGTTGCTTTAGCATAATATCCGCCAGGTTCATCCATGTTGTCACAAGCGGCAGGATGTCCCTTTTTACGGCTGTTTTTTGTTTCGAGATTGGAGAAATACAATTATGGCTGCAAGCTGACATAATTGATCTGCCCTGTGTGGCTGGAAATCCTAATTAGAATCTACACTTGCCTAAAGGTCTTCCTTGTCAGGTGCCTCGTCATGGATGCAGCATGACGTAAGGCAGAGGCTGCCGAGGCAGGAGGACCGCCCGCCTAGCGTCACTGCCCAGCCAAACCAAGCGCAGCTGCTGAGCCTCAGTCTCCTGATCTGCAGCATAGCTTGCTGATCTCCAAGGATCCCTCCAGCTGCGATATTCCAGGAATGTGGGACTCAAAGTGCAAGAGAGATCAAAGATGGGAAATGCAGTCAGCGCCTGCTTGCTCCTTCCGTGAGAAATTAGTTTTAAGAAAGCAAAACTAATGTTGTAAAATGAGGGCTTACATATTGGTAGCATTAAACCCAGTGGAGGTTTCTATCAGTTTCTAATTACTGATTTTCCCCTCCCCCTGATTTAAAAGCGTATACACAGCAGAAATTTTGCCGAACAGGAAAATGTAATACGAAAATTAAAATCATCCATTTTCCTACCATCTAGAGATAAATTCTTGTAGTATTTTGGTGTAGTTAACTGCTACTGCTTTGTGCATGTAACTATACTATATTTTCTCCTCTTCCCTTTCACTGAAATTTTTCTTTAGATTTGTATCCTGATTTTTTCAATGAGAGCTTGTCATAAGCATATTCTAATGTCATCAAAGATTCCTCACACTGTTTTTTTTTTTTTTTTTTTTTTACCACTGTTAACTATTCCATTATAGGAAATGTTGTAACTTAGTTACTCTCCTAATTCCCCAGACTGGCTTCCCTGGTTTGTTTGTGAAAGCTTGATTGGGACGAGTACAGAAGATGGGTGCTGGACTTACAGGGGCCGTGCTATTTGGATGGAAGGCACTTTCAATCCAAATGCAAGCCACAGACAGAACTTAATCGTGTGTGTGTGTGTGCGTGTGTGTGTGTGTGTTTAGCATTTTTAGCTACCATAAATAACACTGATATTAGGTCATTAAATATGAAATATCTGATTCTGAATCAAAAATGTAGTTTATTATATCTCAAACAAGAAGCAGTACAATTAATCAAAGTATGCGCCTAAACTATCAACACAGTTTTGCCATCTTAACGGTAGCTTGTTCATGCCAGCAGCGAAGAAGCCTGGAAAGCGAGTAGAGATGAAATTCACAAAAGGCACTTTCCACAGCTTGTTGAGAAGTGAATATTTTTCCCTGAAAGAAGTGGTCCAAAGCCCAGATGAAGTGGTAGTCAGTTGGTGCAAGGTCTGGTAAACACTGTGGATGAAAGAGAGTTTCCAAGTCTAGCTGCTATAGTTTGAGCAGCATTGTTTGTGCCACATGTGGTCAAGTGTTGTCTTGCAAGAGGATTGGCCTGTCTCTATTGACCAATCTCAGCTGCTTAATCACAAGCATCCTCATCATTTCATCCAACCGGTTGCAGTAGACACCTGCTATAATCGATTGGCCAGATTTCATGAAGCTATAATGGCTAATACCAGCGCCAGACCACCAAACAGATACCATTAGCTTTTTTTGGATAAATATCTGGTTTTGGACTGTGTTTTGGCACTTCATCTTTATCCAATCTTTGTGTTGAACACTTGTGATTGTCAAAAAGAATCCATTTTTCATCACACTTAACAATACAGTGTAGAAATGGTTTGCCTTTATGTTGTGACAGCAAAGAAAGGCAAGCTTCAAGATGATTTCTCTTCCGATGCTCATCTCATTCATGCAGAACCCATCTATCCAGCTTCTTTACTTTGCTGATTTGTTTCAAATGATCCAATATTGTTGAATAGTAATGTAAAACCTTGCTGCTAATTCATTCGTAGGTTGAGATGGATTCGTCTCCACTGCAGTTTTCAGCTCATCGTTATCCACCTTGGTTTGAGATCACCCACGTGGCTCATTTTCAAGATGAAAATCACCAGAACAGAACTTCTCGAACCGACGACATACTGTGTGTGCGTTCATTAGCCACATCCTTCCCAAACACTCTGTTGATACTTTGAGCTGTCTGCGCTGCATTGGTTCCACGATGGAACTCATATTCAAAAATAACATGATTTTTTACTTATCTGTGGTTTCACCAAAATTGCTCAAAAAAATTTTGGAAGATAATCACAAGCCAAAACATGCGTTTGCAAGACTGAAGATGTACGTTCAAAATAAAAATAAAACAAGAACTGCTAAAGTGAAATGTCAGAGAGATCAACTGTCAAACTTAGTACTTAAGGAAATCAGACATTTCATACTTAATAAGCTAAAACGTGTTATGATGTTTAATTTTGCATATAAATCTTTGCATTGTTTATTCTTCTTTCGGCACAAATTACCAGTTGTAGAATTATTCACTGGTTCAATGAGCATAAACATTTTGAAGACTTACATATATTGCCAAATATGCATCTCAACACATCCGCCTCCCTTGCCTTCTAGAGAAATTGTGCTGATGTCCTTCCCCCTTCAGGCTGCAGTAACACCGTGAGCATCACACCATCACTAACCCTGCCATCTTCCTATAATTAAAAAAAAATCAACTTTTGTGTGTAGGATAAAGTTGATCACTTATCAAAACGACATGGTAGGGTAGTAAGAGTAATTCAGATTCCAGTAATTGTCTGTGTGCCTACATGTGCTGGGCACTATGCCAGATGCTCTTTTTTTTTTTTTTTTAATTGCATGGAATACCACACCCTTAGAATGTAGGTGGCATCCTTTCCTCATCCTGTCCCCAAGACCGTGCTGTGTCTCCAGACACACAGCTGGTCTGCTGTATGGTTAGGACTGGTACTCTAGTCTCTTGATTTCAAGTCAGGTGCTTATTTATTTATTTTACTATACTTCACCTGCTCCCAATGGCCTAGAAAAGTCTCGTTTATATATATTCTGGTTATAAGAAAGAGACTCTCAAGTGTACTCACAGCTTACCAGTATTTTGAAGTTTCTGAGTAGAAGAGAAAATACTGAACTCCAAAGTCAATGATGCTGCTGGAATTCTGCCTTACTGGAAGACGTCTGGGGCTCTTGCTTCTCGCCTGATCTGAAGGTGGCTGAAGCTAAGGTGAGACCAGCATGGGGAGAGCGGTGCTAAACCGCTCATCCTCTCCTTCCCCAGACTGGCTTCCCTGGTTTGTTTGTGAAAGCTTGATTGGGACGAGTACAGAAGATGGGTGCCGGACTTACAGGGGCAGTGCTATTTGGATGGAAAACACTTTCAATCCAAATGCAAACCACAGGCAGAACTTAATCGTGTGTGTGTGTGTGTGTGTGTGTGTGTGTGTGTGTGTTTGGCAAACTTTAGGAGCTATGAGACTTTATACATTTATACTTGGTCTCCTGCACAGTACACATTGAAAACTGGCTTTTTGATCTTTAGTCACTTAAAACTGGTGTTTATAGCAATTTCATGAGGACAGTCTTTCAATGTTCCAAACACAAACTTTAAACTTTGTACATTAAACCTGCTAAGACATGATTACATGTGTCTTTATTTTTGTAATTACTATCTCCTATTCTAATAGGACAAAGTGATTTGAAGCTGTTATATTTTTCCCTTTATTTAAGAGAGGCCTGGGGTTCTTAGCTCTGGAAGGATTCATAAGCATGACTTAAGCCGGGGTTTTTAGGACACAAGTAGGGTGGACCTGGAAACTAGTGAAACATTTAGCTAGCTGTGCCTAACTTTGACCCCTTTGTGCGAGTGTCCTTATTTCCTGTGTTAGGACTTGGAATCTGGTGTCAGGGAAGTTTTCAGGGTGGGTGTGCTGCACAAATTCCCTTGTTACTGTTAGGAGAATGCAGTGACCTCATTTGGATCCAGGACTCTGCCAGCACTTAAAATCCTACTCTTACAGAATGTGAAACTCCTGCCTATAGTTCAAGCATCACAGCTTGATCCCATTACAACGAAGTGGAAGCTTGTCCCTGGAGTAGGCCAACAACTTAAGGAAACGTTTTTAAAGTCAAGCTGCTGAGTTGCTCGCGTTGAGTTTTAACCCAGTTCATGGTCACGTGGTCTCTGCGAGTGTAACCTTCAGGAGCCTGGAAGTCGAGGGGCCAGCGCTTAGAAGTCCTCTGAGGAAAATGACTTTGAGAAGGGAGGGGGAGGGAGCCCAAGGAGAAGCGACCACGGAAGGACAGGCAAGGGTGGAACTGGGATGGGGGGCGGTAGAGGGAGATGAAAAGTGAGCGGAACGGGCAGCGCGGAAGGGAAGATACAAAAGAAAGTGCCAACTAGTGAAAATACTGCAAAAGGATGGGGGGGCGACTGGCGAACAGTTTAGAAAAATAGCAATTAGTACAGCTAAAAATAAAGACCAATTTAGAGACAAAGCCAGATACACAAGGAGAAAAATAAAACTCGCCAGAAAGACAATTCCTTTCAAACCAAATGTTCAAGGAAATGGGGCTAATGACACCCCCCTTGGGCTGTTCTGTGGGAGAAATGAAATGATAGAGGCGCGCGCCAGGCAGGTGACTGGCCGTGGGAGAGGAGAGCGCAGCGGAGACCTGGGCGATTCCGGTCGTAGAGGCGGCTGGAGGCTGCACCCACGTGTCCCCAAAGTTAGAGAGGTGCCCGGGGCGCGCAGACGTGCGGGGCAGAGCACCGCTCGGCGCTGGAACCCGAGCGGTCCTGCAGAAATCCCCGAGGTCTGCCCTGGAGCCTCAAGGCCACGGGCAGAAGGCGCCTGGGTGTCGGCCCGGGAGAGGGCGCCCACCGGCGGCTCGGCGCGCCCCGCCCGCACTGGCGGCGTGGGAAGGCCCGGCGCCCGCGGAGTCGGGGGCGGGCAGGCCTGGGCGCGCGGGGATTCCGATCCCGGGGCCGAGGACGCCAAGGCCACGGGCCGGGCCGCGCACTGACTTGGCCGATCCGCGAGGCCTCGGCTTCCCGGCCTGTGACCGGGGAGGGGATCCCGCCCGCCGCCCCGCGGAGGTGCGCCGGGCGCCGAGCCCGCTCCCGGGGCTGCGGAGAGTGCGGGAGGTGGAAACTGGGCGGGGCGGGGCTCGGGCGGCATCTCGGGCGAGCCACGCAGCGCGGCGAGGGGCCCGGGCGCGCGGACCGCCTCGGCGGGCGCCTGAGTCCCGGCAGGCGCGGGGCCCGCTCCGGGCAACTGGAGGGCAGCCGAGGCCGCCCCGCCCCGCCCGGGCACCCAGGGCCCCACCAGCGCGGCGGGCAGGGCGCACGGAGCGCGCCACGCGGCGCCTGGCGGGGAGGAGGCGGGGGCCGGGGCGGTGCTGCGCGGGCCCCTCCTCCTCGCCCTCCTCCTCCTCGCCTTCCTCCGGCTCAGCCGCCGCGCCGCCGGGCTGCTGCTCCTTCCTCCCCGGGCGCCCGCGGCGATGTTTAACCGCGCCGTGAGCCGGCTGAGCAGGAAGCGGCCGCCGTCAGGTAAGCCGGGCGCCGGGCATCCTCCCCCCCCAGGGGCGCGGCGCGGCGTGGCGATGCAGCCCCGACGGGAGCCCGGCCGAGCGCGCCGCTTCTCTCCGCTGCGCCCCGCGCCCCGCACTGCCCGCCGCCAAGGGAGCGCAGAGCCCCGGGAGGTGCCCGGGAGAGGAAGTTTGGCTGAAAAGGGGAACAGCAGCAGTTTTCTTTTTAGTGACGGTCTGGGAGAAAAAGGAGATCGAAACACCCCAAACTTTGGAGGTAGTGTGGGATCCAGATTCCGAAAGCAGAAGGGCGGGCGGGTTCGCCCCTCGCCTGGAAGGCTCCGCTGCACGGCGGGCGTGGGTGGGAACGATGCCCGAGCGCGCCGGTTGCAGGCGCGGCTGGACCTCGGCACCGGGCTGGACCGCCGGGCCTGGGGCGCCGGGGACCTTCAGTGCTGCGCGGCGGAGCCGGAGCCGAAAGGTGGGGCCGCCAAGGTGGCCGAACTCCAGGATGGAGAAGGGCACATCTCTGGTCCGCGCCGGCGAAGTTCTGGCTGTCACTCCGGACCAGCCGGAGCCACAATTTGGGGCAACTTGATAGGACGAAGAACCCACGGTGAGGATGAAACCACGTCCTTGCTTCCAATCCTCTTGCCTTTTTGTTTATAATAATAGCTACGACCTGTCCAGCGCTTACTGTGGGTCAGGGGCTCCGTCCCCCGGCTCTGTGAATTCCACGTTCACCCTCAGGACAGCGCGGTGAGGGGGCAGGGAACTAACGGAAGCCGGCGCTGTTAGGTGACTTGCCCTGTCACTCTTAGTGGGTGATGGAGAATCTGTCACACACGTTTGCCTGACTCTTCTCCATGGCCCACTCCAATATTCACTTCAGCTTCGTTCTAATTGTCTGTATCTTCTCTTCGCCTAACATCATGCATTATGAGGGGCATTGTGACTAAGAGGCTGGAACCGACTGGCTGGGTCAGAATCTCACCTCCACTGCTTACTAACTGCAGAACCTCTCCGTGCCTCTGTGCAAAATAGGATCTGCAAAATGGGAATACTAATAGGTACCCCTTTCTTTAAGCACTTAGTTGGAGCCTGTCCCCCACCTATCCAATTATGCAAATCATTGCATTTAATATTTCAGACAACTCTAATAATGCATGACTTCGTAGGATTGTTGTAAAGATCTTACATTGTAGCCCAGCACACTGTAAGTGCTCCATTAGCGTTAGTGGTCACGTAAACCTTTCTGTGTTGCATGTGAGTCAAAGGATTCCCTTGTGGGTGTTAATGTTAGCTATTCCCCATCATTGGCACATGCCTATGGAACAGTGGTCAGAGCCTAAACTCTGGAGTTAAATTCTGGGCTCCAACCTTGACTTTGTCATTCAGCAACACTGGGCAAGTTACTTGGCTTCTCTGTGCCTCTGTTGTAATGATGTGCTGGAGGTGGCTCAGACTGGCCTGCAAGAGCCAGTTGCTAAATATTCAGGGAACTGGTTGCTAAACCATAGGTAGCTTGAAATTAGCTGTGGTGGGGTATTCACATCATGGAAATCAGCAATGCTAAAAATGAAGGCTTTTTTTTTTACCCCTATGAGAACTGGTACACACCTCTGCATCCGTTTCCTTATCTGTAAAGTAGGTGTCATTGACTTCTAGGATTAAATATACTAAAACATATGAAGCAACCCCTAGTACAGTGCCTGGTACATAATAAAAGTGAAATAATTATTAGCTTTTATCTTTTCTCCTTTTTCCTATTATAAACAGAGCTGCTGTGAATGCCCCTGTACAGGTTTCTTATTGCTGTGGATCATTTTTGGGTTGAAGACTCACAAATAGAACCATGGAATCATGGAAGATACATGGATTTGGGGTGATTTTGCATGTGGCCAAGTTGCACCCCAAAAAGACTGACAGCAGGTTTAGGGAACAGATTGTTTCAGGGCAACACATTTTAAACCACATTTCATGAAATATGGCCATGTCCCTGATAGAAGGGTCAGCCAGTAAACATCATGGGCCAATATTGGATGCCTGGTGATTACTTCCTTCAGCAGCGCATATACTAAAATTGGAATGATACAGAGACGATTAGCATGACCCCTGAAATAAAACTTAAAAAAAAAGAAAAAAAGGAAAAAAAAAGATTGGATGCCTGGACTTGAAGAGCCCAATTTCCTTGGGAATTTTAGGTTTAAAGTCTGCCCCCTGCTGGGAAAGGACGTGATCCTCTGCCTGCTTGGTCATCACCACTCAGCATAGGGGGAAGAGGGGCCAGTGAGAAAGAAAAGGAGAATGTGGCCCAGAGGCTGAGACACTGGAGAGCCAGTTGGGTGATCCTTGAGAAGCCTGCACTGACACACACACACACATACACATATTATTTTTTGTAATTTTGAATTATTTTTTTAACAAGCTCCCCAAATAGCGTAAGTTTCAGGCCCTGCACAAGCTGGACCCCGGCCCCCTGCAAGACTCCTGGTTTGGGCGTGGCTGAAGTCCTGCCTCCCCAAGCACCTTCCACTTTCGACCCTGCCTACTTTTCACCAAAGTCTTAATTGCGGGTCTTGAGTTGCTCCTGACCCGTCCTTTCAAGGTTCAAGGTGGGATTCCCTTACTCTCCTTTCCCAGTTTTCTCAAAGTGTGTTCCACGAATCACGTGGGGGTGAAGAGGGGCTTGATAAAATGCGGCTTCCCAGGCCCTGCCCTACACCCGCCAGTTCAGTCCTGGGGACCGAGTCCTGGGATGGGGAGCGCCCTGATGCTTCTAACGCCACTGAGATGGGGCCCCTCACAACTGGCATTGTCGGCGCTAACCTGGCTGTGCCCACTTGAAAAGCAAAGAGGAAGCCACCCCCACCCGCACCGTCACAGCCAGACCGAGGGTGACCTGTCAGGGGAATTCCCACCCTGCCAGGCAGGTCCCCGCCTCCCCCCTCCGGACTGTTGCACATTATCCCGTTAAACCCTTGGGAACGGTTTCAAATTTATTGCTGGGCTTAAGTTTTATTTAAAGATGACAGTCTATGTGGCAATTTAATGTCTTTGTTTTATTAATAACAACCTGGCAGCGGGGCCGTCTTGGCAGCTGGGGAGACTTTCTCTGCAGAACCTCTCTGCAACTGGGGTTTGGGGAGAGCAAGGCAGGGCCCGGCCTGCGGGGACAGGGAGGCCAGGCCAGGCGCGGGGCACTGCTTTATACAGCTGTGGTCAGCCCACCAGCCCCCGCGTCTGCGGGACCGCTCTGGCCTTCCCGGTGAGCAGCCTGTGGCTGGTGGGTGTGAGGGGCTCCTGGCCTGCATTTGCCTTCACTGATTGGTGGTCTCCTTTCCTCCTTGTTAGAACATTTGGAAATCTAGGCAGATGCCTGCTTGGCTTGGCCATTTCCTAGGGCTTCCTGGGTGAACTGTGTAACTTCCCTTCCTGGGTCTAGTAAGCCCCTCGCCCCCTGACGCTGGGCTCTGGGAATGTGCCTTTTAAATTGTACTAAATTTACTCTCATGAGCTGCTTCTGCTTCCCCCAGATAGCTCCCTGCCGCAGCAGCCTGGGGAGGGGGGGCAGTGGGAGCAGAGGGAGCCCGGGCAGGCGACAGCAGCAGCCCCTTGATAAGAGCTGTCAGGAGGCGTCCGCTGGAGTGAAACAGTCCCTTGTAGACTTCTGGGGACAAATTTCCCTTCTAAGCCAGTTCCATCTGTCAAGGGCCCTGCCAAGCACCCTTGGGTCAGCCTCGCTGCCCTTCTGCTGCGTGGTGGCCAGGGACCCCTGATCTGGCCTGCCCTTCCTCCAGGTCCCATTTCTTTGCTCCCCACTCTGCCCCTGGGGGATGCCGGAAACCCCGCTTCTGTGCCCCAGAGTGTCCTCCATCCTGGTTTAATGCCTGGATCTCTCTGCTCCAGGAGGCCTCACCCAGGTCCTCCCGGCCTCCGTACCTGACAGCGAAGCCTGCCCCAGCAGGAGAGGACCATTTCATTTCTCCCTGGAGAGCTACAGAGGCCACTAAGGAGCAGGGATTCTTCCAGAGCCACCCATTTCAGAAGTGCCAGACCAGAGAACTCAAGTCTCAGACCTAAGTCCAGGGCTCCCTGCCTGCAGCATCCATTTAGTCACCTTGCTGAGATGTATTTCCAGAATGGAGATGGAGCTGACAACTGTCCTCTCTCCTTCCCTCCCTCCCTCCCTGCCTTCCTTCCTTCCTTCTTCCTTTCTTTTTCCAGTTCAGGACATTAGAAACAAAGCCATCATTCAAGCATCTTTATCATTTCACAAATGAAAGGACATTAACACCCCAAATAATAGGAAAGATACAGTCTCAAAGAACTGTCCTGATACTTAAGAATCTTCTAGAGCAGACGTCCTCAAACTATGGCCCGCGGGCCACATGCGGGTGTTTTTGCCCGTTTGTTTTTTTACTTCAAAATAAGATATGTGCAGTGTGCATAGGAATTTGTTCATAGTTTTTTTAAACTGTAGTCCAGCCCTCCAGCGGTCTGAGGGACAGTGAACTGGCCCCCTGTTTAAAAAGTTTGAGGACCCCTGTTCTAGAGGTTATTGCTTCTATGGAGAGGCAGTGAGGGCAGAGGAGGGCACTGTGCTCCTTTCTGTATCTCTGGAATTTTGAACCATGGAAATGAATGCAATTCTATTTCAGAACAAAAACAAAACAAGCAACCCAAGACTTTCCCTACTCTATCAACACAGCTCACTTGGTAAACATTTCCTTATCCTCATTCTCCCTTCCTCCCGGACCAGTGAAGAGAGCTTCATGCCAGGCTGTGGCACTGTGGGCAGGCGGCCACCTGGCTGCGCCTGGTCTCGTCTTCTCAATTCATTTTAACTTCCGTGAGAAAAAGGGCCCCACCTTTCATTTCTTGCATCTTTCATTTTGCGTTTCCTTTCCAGGCTCTGCAGCCAGACAACCTGGTGCATTTCCAGCTCATCTGTTCCCTTCCTTGCTGCTTTATAGCAAGTTCCTTAGCCTCCCTGTGCTTCCTTGTCCTCATCCAGAAAGGGGGCCAATGATGGGACCAACTTCCAGGGATTGTTGTGAGGTTTAGATGGGGTCTAGTAAGTGCTCAGTAAATGTCAACTATTTGTATTAGCTGTCATCCCCCTTCTGGTGCCATCTGTCCCTTAGCCTAGTACCTGGCTTTGTTCACTCCTTGGAAAATATGTATTATTGTAAAATAACACATGATTGCGAGACACTATGCCGACCCAGAGGAGGACACAGCCCTTTCTCTGAAGCAAGGCATGTTCCATGTGGCTGATCCTGGAGGGAAAAGTCACTTGATTTTGCCTCGAGGTAGGGGTGGAGGAGGGTGAAGTGGAGGGGCAGAGTGAGGGCACATTTGTGCACAAGTGTCGGGCCCTGGCGGAAGCACAGGCGTCTGGGAAGAGGAGGAAATGGATGACAGGGTCTTCGTTTTCAGGGTAGGGCCCCTGCCTAGCAAGTAGATTCTGAGGAGGCTACAAATAACAGGTCGGCGTTCTTATTTCCTTCCCTCTGGTAGAAACTGGAAACCAGTGGCCATCTGTTGTTTGGTCCACTCAAAAGAGGATGTTGAGACTTGTTTTTTCTTCGGACCCAAGGGTGCTCGGGAGGCCCGGCAGCCCCTGTCTTTCTCGCACAAAGCGTCTCTGAGAAGGCAGCGGATTTTTGGTCTGCGTGGAACTTCTCAGGTGGACCCCTGAGCATGGAACGTAAGGAATGGCCCCCCCACCCCCTTCGGGAGATGTCCTCAGCTTGCCCATGGCCTTGGCCCTGGCCTGGGGCTGGGTGGGGGCTGAGGGAAGCGTGCTGTGCAGGCCAGAGGTGCACAGGTGACCTTGGAAGGACCACCGTGTGCACTTGACTTGCTTAGAGGACCGAGCCCTCATGTGCAAACGCCACGATGCCTTGTCTGAGCCGAAGCAACCCTCTGCAACCTGTTTTCCTGCTCTTAGATGCCGGCTGTTAGGATGATTATTTTAAAACTTTTTCACTTTTATTATTATTTGCTGCTAACTGCAGTTCAATCAAATCTCCCCAGCAGGGGAATTGCCTGCCTGCAGGGTAGTAGTTATTCTCAGAAGCCAGATACTGAAGTGATAAACACTTAAGTAATATTTAGATACAATGTTTCCATGACCCGGTTTCTCCGCTGCCTTACCCGGATTACCAGTTGTAACAAACTGACTCTCTGATTCTAGGTTGGGATGACTTTTTCTTTTTTCTTTTTTTTTAATGTAATACGCTTGATGTGGTCTAGATGATAAGAGGGTTTAAATAAGTTCTGTGGGGTTTCTTTGAAACTTCATTGCAAAGTAGAGTATTTTAGAGGGGTATAGTGTGTGTGTATGTGCATTGTAACCAAACCACTCTAGAATTTAGGATTAATGTCTCTGCCTTTTCCTGGACTTCAGTGTTTACTGTGTTTTATTTAATATGCTGTGAGTTTTGAGGTACCTAAGACAAACCCTTTGAGGATACATTGACTCCAATGTTGAGGAAGCTGATGTTGGGATATTACTAAAGTATTATTTGACTTGGGGAAATCTATACGCAGGATCATTACACAGAACTTCTTGCAGATTAACAGCAGGAATCCATGCTGTGAGCATTCAGTTCTGAGTGTTACAGATGCCTTTTGAATATGGATTTCCAAGGAATTAATGTCTGGAGAAGGTCTCTGTTAGATATGACATCATAGCCTCTATAAATAATGCATCATAAAATACGCTGCAAGCAACCAGCCCCAGACATCTGCACCGGGGGGCTGCACCCATCTGTGAAATAATGGCTTTTACTGAAGCCAGGAACCACATGGCACAGTATAAATGTAAGTGGAAGATGTATGTACTCTGTGTTTGTGTGCTAGAGGATTCCACCCAATCTTACATGACTTTTTTTCTGCATAGAATTGGACTGTTGCCCACTTTTCTCAGTCTTTTCCCTGTAGTGCGGTTGCTATCAGTCTCTCCAAGGCTGTTGCCTTCTGGCCTCTGTGAGTGTAAGGTTCAGCAGAGCCTTGTGAGGTGGAGCCAGGCTGCCCATTCCTGGTGACCCTTGCACGTTACTGTGTCTCAGTTTCTTCATCTGTAAAGTGGGACTAATCCCAACTATATCAGAGGGTTATTGTGAGAATTGCATGATTTAACTCATGTAAAAAGCTGGGAATAGTACCCAGCACATTGTAAACAATTTGTAAGTTTTACTGTTATTATTAGTTAATGAGAGATTAATCTGAAGATAAATATCCTGAAAAATAAGTATTTTTCATGCAAAAAAAATTGAAGATTTAAAATGCTTTAAAAGAGCCCAGGAGCTAAAACAGACCAAAACCCCAAAAAACTTTTGATTCATTGGAAAAATGTTTTCCAGGTAAACTAAACAAGAACAAAAAATAAGCCAACCATGACAAAATTGAAACAAACAAATGTTATCACAAACAGCTCCTTACTAACTTGGGAGATCATAAAGTTACTAGAAAACATGGTTAACACTCTTTTTTTACCTATGCATTCCAAGCCTACTTTCTTGTATAATTCATCTAAAATGGAAACTTTTATTAATATCAATTAAAAAGGATAAAAGAGTATTAGAACTTTGTGAATCCAAGTGCCAGAAGTTGGGCAGCTGGAAAATCTTAGTTTTGCTTTATTATTAAGTTCAGAAATAAACCTGCTTGCTATTGAGAAAGGTTATTTATTTCTCCTATACATTATTAGGACGACTATAACATTTGAAGTGAACTTAGATGGTTTAGGAATCCCTTACTTAGTGGGTCTCCTGAGTAGCAGAAGTGCCTGAGTTCAAGGGCGATCCCTAGGGCAGTACCAAGTGTAGTGGACTTCTGCATAGTCTCGTTGGAGCTCGGGGATAATGACTTGGAAAAGAGAGATGCCATTGAGTGAATGCAGTTTGCAAGTGTTGCTCCATCAAGATTTGCCTATACTGATACTAATCAAGAAGGACTAAAACTTGGAGCCTAGCCAAAAGCCTTAATCAAACTTGAAAGATAATCAGACATCTTAGAAGAATTCAAGCCAATATTTCTGGGGAAAGTGAAAACACATGACAGGGAGCAGATATCTTAGATAGAAGGATCCTATATACCATATATAGGGGCAGAAGGTAGGCAAAAAGGCATGAGGGAATTTCTCTTTATCTAGGGTACCAAAGCTAGGAAACCAGTGACCATGGCTATTGAGAGTAGCTTCATCTTGATGTACTTTCTGAGCCATCTCTGAAAACTCCACATTCTTCTGTAATAGCGTCAGCCATAAATGTATTTCATTGCATTTGGTGCAAGGGAGATGGTAGCCCAGGAGAGAACTGAACAGAAGGGCCTGTTGGTTTTCCGACTGTGTTCCGAGGAGCCCTGGGATTCTTTAGATGCAGTCCTGGTGGGGACAGTTGCCCTTTCTCCGTAGGTCCCCATCCTGGTTCCATCAGGTGATTCCTTAGCTGTGTCACTTTGGATAGGTCATTTTCTCTTCTGGACTTTTGTTTCCCAGACTACAAAATAAGGGGTGGAGTTAGACCAGAGTAGTGGGTTTTGAGTTGCAAAACTTTTTATTCAAATGAAAGCTGACACAGAAAGCTAATATGCAAAAATGATTAGAGTAGGAACTAAACGGGGGCAGATTAGCAATTGTCTGATAGTGGGGCCAACTGTCTTAACTTTCCAAGCACTCTGTCGGCCAAATGGGAATCCACCGCGTGTATTTATTTGTAAGACAGTGTGGCAGTGAAAACCCAAACGTGGTTTGGTTTATTATTGAAAAGGATGTCAAGAGTTTTGGAATTCTTTCAGACCAAGGTTGAAAACTTATGGCCAATGTAGTTGTTCTGCCACAGCAAGAGAAATTTGTGGCCGCCTAAGATTGTGCTGGAACGGTGAACTTGTGTCTCTGTATTTATTTACTTAAGAGAAGATCTGCCGGGGAAATGGAGTAAAACTGTCAAACTGTGTTCTCTGGGTAAAGAGCAGAAGAGTAAATTAGTGGAATGCTTGGCAGAATGAACCCTGCTGCAGAAATTTCTCGTAATAATGATCTTTTAATTGGATTTATACTTCGTTGGATAGAAACTCAGTGTTCAGGAGCCTGCCATTTCGGCATTTACAAAGAGAGCAGGAAACTAATATCCATGAACTGAAGAGTCACTTTAGAAAAGCTTCAAGTCCATTTGCTCGAGGAAGTTTGCTTCTTGTTTAGAGGAATGGATTTGTCCCAGATAATTCTCTAACATACTTGGTCCCCAGTGAGTACTGAAGCACAGTCCCTGCTGAGTTTCTGGGTTCTGCTTTATTTTATTTAGCCCAAGTCATCCAGTGAATGTCTAAAATACAGGTAGTTTCCCCAGGTGCTAGATTTGGAGTCCCAGACGATTAAGAGATTAACATGTATTTTGACACCCACACTCCATAGAACATCAGAGATCGTAGAATCTCTTACTATTAAGTAAGTCCAGTGTGTTCTCCTATGAATTTTCTCCAAAAACATTTTAGCTGTGTGGCCCTGTAGGTATTTGCGGCAATTAATATTTATAAGACTTTCAAAAATGTATCCTTTTAAAGTGATTAGCTCTGCTGATTTCTTAATTAAAACTTTATTTTCTCTTATGTTCAAACTTTTCTTTATAGAAATGTGTTTCTAGCCTTGAAAAAATGTTAATAGGGAAAAAAGTATTAGCTATAAAAATAGTTCACTCATAAATTGTTATTTTAGGGAAGGGGAGAAAGGAACTAACATTTGTCCAGAGTCTCCTATGACCCAAGGACACTGGTAGGTGCCTGAGGGGCTTGAGAGATAGGGGATTATCTTCAAATATGCACAAGAATCTTGCCCAAGGTCTTATAGTTTGAATTGGTCAAACGCCGTTTCATGGTTTTTCTTGACTCCAGGAAAGGGTCAAAATCTGTAGAAGGAGGCATGTTTGTTTTGTCACTTCCTCCTTCAGGTAGGTGGCCTAAGTGTGTTAGTTGAACATCCCCTGTCACCTCCAGAGAGCTTTTAAGCATCTTGAGTCAGAGTGCAGTGGAAGATGTGCAGATACAAAGACTCATCGTCCATTCACTCTACACGCCAAAATGGAAGGGGAGGGTGACAAAAAACGCAGGCATCAAGATCAATGATATTTAATGCAATGTTTTAAAAGATAAAAATTAATGCAAAAACATCCATGATGAACAAAATATCCAAAGTTTAAATAAAGTCAGGATAAGTAACAGTGGGGTGCAGAGCCGTGTCAGAGCCCGAGGCAAAAGAGACAATCAGTGGTACCGATCCCGTCTGTATTTAAAATGTTGGTGTGTGAAATAGCATGATGATTATGAGCCTGTGCACAGGTGTGACGGGGAAGCAGGTGCTCTTGAGTGAAGGTTCTCTGGGAGGAAGGTTTGAAGGAGACTCGAAGGCTGCCTTTGAGTTGGCCAGTGGACATGGATGGGAGAAGGATGTGGCGGGAAATGGCAAGTCCCTTCATCATTCTGAGCCTCAGTTTTCCTCATCTGTAAAATGGGGGAAATTGTGACACCTGCCTTATGGGGTTGTTTTGAGTAGAATGAGTCCATTGTGCGAAGCGCCTAGAATGGAGCCTGGCACATCACTTAACGTAGGTTAGCCCTGGTGGTGGCGGTGGTGGCGGCCATTGCATGCAGATGTTTAAAAGCGACAGCATCTTTGGGCCGTGTACGCAGTCCGAACTTTGTTTTGCAGACACCCATGACAGTGACGGTAGTTCCGGCAGCAGCCGCCAGAGCCTCAAGAACACAGCCAAATGGGCGGCCTCCCTGGAGAATCTGCTGGAAGACCCAGAAGGCGTGAAGAGATTTAGGGTTTGCCTTTTTAATTGTTAATCGGGATGGATACACGACGTAAAGAGATTTAGATGCATGTGGGGGAAACAGGCCGGTCGTGAGCACTGTCTATCCCAACTTGAAAGTAAGGGTTTCTCACCCATCATGACCTTGCTGGCAACGTTCTCTCAGAGAGCCCTGGACAGGCACCGAGAGGCACGTGCAGTCTCTTTCTGGTTTTTGCGTAGTTGGGTGGGAGGTACAAAGAGTTTCCAGCTCTGCATCTCTCTGCTGTGGAGGTTTGTTCTCTGCTGCTTGGGGGACTCTCGGGTTGCGTTGCTGGCAGAGAGTGAGGCTGGCAATATGAACTTGGTGGAGCATCTCCCAGAGAGGGGCTGATGGGTGGGGAATTGCAGATGCCACCTGGAAGTTATTTTTTCGGCCAACAGAAGCACCAGGTGTCAGTTGGGGACCACATGTGAATTTCAAGAAGAAGTCCCAGCAACTTCTGTCGTAAAGTCTTGGGTCAGGCCAGGATGAGCCCTCCTGCTGTTGGTCCCTGTTCAGATTCCTGGGGGTGGGGAGTGGCAGGCCGTACCAGGGCTACTGCCTGCTGGACACCAGGCCACCTAGATCAGCGTCCACGTCTCAGGGAGGTCTCTGCACAGCGGAATAGCAGCCGTGCCAGTAACTGCCCAACGATCTGCCAGAAGAAAACACACCTCCAACTTAAAATAGTTTCATTATGGCATTTTAAGACAAGCTTAAAATGTGTTCTTTTCTTTTGTTTAAAAAAATAATGGGCCTGATTTTAGAGGAATGTACTTTGTTTAAACACTGTCTAGAAGGAACTAATAAATCTTCCACTTTAATTTACTTTTTGGTAATTTATTGTCAGCTTAGAAATATGAGTAGATTCCTGCCTCATTTGTACTCTTCCTTACGATGTCAAAGGCATTAAGGTCAAATGCATATGAAATTCTAGCTTTGACATTGAACATACTCTTTGTTTTTCAGGGTGGGGTTTTCAAAGAGTAATTGAACCATGCTCATCTGTTGGATTTTGCCAAATCAGTTCTTGATGGGAAATACATCATTTGTTTTTAAAGTAGAATAGTATGTGATTTTGTTTTTATTTTTATCCATAGGAATTTTTAAAAAAGGAATTCAGCGAAGAAAATGTTTTGTTTTGGCTAGCATGTGAAGATTTTAAGAAAACACAAGATAAGAAGCAGGTATTTATTCCACTCTAATCACTTTCTTGATGATTTTTTTTCCTTTCCTTATAAAGTTACAACTGCCTTTCCAATAGATTTTGAAATTGCCTGAAGAAACCTGAATAATATTAGATTTGAGGGAAGATTTAATCTTCAGATTAGGTATCTGGTATTGATCAAATATTAATAATTTTAAAAACAGTTAACCTATTTTTAAATGGAGCTATTCGAATGGATCAATATTTAAAATAAAAATAACGATTTATGTCATTTAGAGTTTATCATCGTGTACAATTTTTTTCCTCATGAATAAGTTATGAGGATGTTTCCCCCGGAGTTTGACATGTTAGCATTTTTGGACATTGTAAAGCAATATGCAGATGTGTAACGATAAAAGTACAACATAAATCAGATAGAATGTCAATTATTCAATATAGCTTTACAAAGCAGCCCACAGGCATCCTACAAAGAAAGTTTCTGACTGTTCTCTTTGGTAGATGTGTGCTCTTTGCAGGAGGTAGCTTGTCTTTTCTCTTTCTTTTCTTTTTTTAAATTAATTAATTAATTTTGAGACAGAGTCTTGCTCTTGTTCTGGGTTAGAGTGCAGTGGCGTCATCATATCTCACAGCAACCTCAAACTCCTGGGCTCAAGCCACCCTTCTGCTTCAGCCTCCTAAGTAGCTGGGACTACAGGTGTGCACCACCATGCCTGGCTAATTTCTCTATTTTTAGTAGAGACGGGGTTTTGTTCTTGCTCAGGCTGGTCTTAAACTCCTGAGCTCAAGCGATCCTCCTACCTCACCCTCCCAGAGTGCTAGGATTGTAGGCCTGAACCACTATGCCCGGCCAGGATGTAGCATTCTTTCTTTCTTTTTTTGCTGTTATTTTGCATGTTTTTTTTAAATTTCAGAATATTATGGGGGTACAAACATTTTGGTTACATATAATGTCTTTGCCTCACCCAAGCCATGTCTATAAGCGTGCCCTTCCCCCATACAGTGCGCTCCACATCCAGTAGTTGTGAGTTTACCCACCCCCCCAACACCTGACTGGCACCCAATGAATATTACTACCATGTGAGCACCTTAGTACCAATTTGATGGCTAGTACATGTGGTGCTTGTTTTTCCATTCTCGTGATACCTCACTTTGAGGATGGGCTCAAGCTCTATCCAGGATAATATAAGAGGTGCTAGTTCACCACTGTTTTTTGTAGTTGAGTAGCATTCCATGGTATGCAGGTAGCTTTTCATTCCTAATGTCAGCTGGGTTTTCTGTTATTGAAGTTGGGTGTAAGGGAGGTGGATGAGATTAGGGGAATGAGGCCCCTGCCTTCGTATTTCTAAGAGGTTACCGGCCAAATGCCTGCAGGGCCAGCAAGTGTGAAGCAGCGAGGCTTCTGAGGTGAGGCTGCAGGGAGTGGTGGGAACTGGGGCCTCCAGGGGCTGCAGTCCCCAGGGGCTACAGCTGATTGTTTAGGGCCTGTGGCTGGCGGTGCTGCCCCTGCTTCGGGTTGTCTCCCCCAGCTCACTGATGGGACTCTGCTCGGTCTTCCTGTGCCCACCCTGGGGCCCCTCACCCCAGGACCCTGAGGGCCTGTCCCTCACAGGCATCTTCTCTCATCTTCAGCCTGGTGCTGCCTGTTTTTGTAGAGAATCTGGACGTTTGGATTGTTAATATGAAACAATCCGATTTTTAAATGTTGGAACTAATTTTTTAAAAATTTCAAGCTTTGCCTGCCAAACAAAACATCTCCATGGGTGGGTGGGGCTTGTGGGCTGCCAGTTTTTGAGACTCTGCCTCCAAAAGCCAGAATCTGGGGGTCCAGCAGCCAGTGAGTGTTTGCAGACAACAGCTGGGAAAATGCATCTCATGGTTTATTCAAAGGCTCCTCTAGGCCCTGGCACACTTCCCCAGGGTGGGGCAGCCTGGCCTCCCCCTCCCACCTTCTTTCCCAGGCCCGCCTAGAAAGCTGTGCTGGGCGTGGCTCTGGCTCTGGCTTTCTGGCTGCTTCTCCATCTGGCTGACCTTGGCTGGAGCCTTGTGGGTGGTGAGAGCAGGTGGGCAGCTTTGTAATCGGAGGATCGGGGCTGAGGTCCTTCAGGGCAGGAACCTCGTTGTTTTCCTCTGTCCCCAGTACCCAGGACGGGGCCCAGGGACAACCATCAGTAAGTGCTGGGCTGAGCAGCCACTGGGACCAGCCTCGCTGTAAACTCCTGGCTTGGGGTTCAGCAGGTGAACAGATGTTCATGCATCTGCCTCGTTCTTTTGAGTGTTAGAGCTGGGAAGGGGCTGCAGGTGGGCTGGCCCAGCCCTGCGGTGTAGACGGGGAAGTGAGGCAGAGCTGGGACTCGAATCAGCACTCTGAGGTCATGCTGTTGTTTCCCTGCACACCCCGCTGCCGTGTGCCTCAGTTCAGCTGAATCCCCCAAATCCTTGCTGAGACGGCACAGGGACAAGCCAGGTGAGGGGAACAGGCCTTGGCAAGCGTGACGAGCATAGAAATGGGAAGTGCGGGAGTTGGTCGTGGGAGCCAGTCAGTGGGCGGTTGGGGAGGGCCCCCAGGGGAAGTGACTTTTCAGCTGAGACTTGGTGTGGGGGTTGGGGGGTGAGTGTTGTTCCTAGGGGAGGGATGGTGTGTGGGCAGGTGGTGGTGGGCCTGGGGGGAAGACCCGCAGGACCGGTGTTTGAGGGGCAGGCTGCCTTGCTGTGCCTGAGGCTGGCGCAGTGCAGCTGCACCTGGGAACCTGGTGCCAAGGTGGGGAGGGTCGGGAATGCCCTGCAGGGCTTTAATGGTGTGCACGGGTGGCTGGGAGAGGGAAAAACTTTCAGCCTTGCCTCTGCCAGCCTCTGAGGTCAGGCAGGTCCGGTGTTGGGTTGTCCTGCCCCGTCCACGTCCTACAGAGAGAGCTTCCAGAATCGGGCAGCCCCTTTCCACACCCCACCCCCACCCCTGACACCCAGCACAGGACTTCTTGAAGGTTTGTGTCCCAAGCCTGGAATGTGCCTGGTGATCGCTTTGGTGCCTGGGAACGCAGACGATGCCGGCAGGGCCCCAGTCTGGGTCATCGCGCTGAGCCTCGAGACTGTCCCCGTTCACGGGTGCAGGGGTGTGTGTGACGGGTGCAGGAGTGTGATCTGAGAGGTCGAGCAGCCGCTTGCCCAAGGCCGCTGGCTAGTCGCAGACAGAGCTGTCATCCTCTAGTGGGTTTGGCTGCCTGGGAGGTAAAACCAGGGAGAAACCTCTAAGTTGCTAACTTACAGAAGGCGAGGAGGACGCAGGCCCTGGAGAAGTCGCCTCACTGAGTTTCAGTGAAACCTCTCACATCTGTTGCAGTGTGAGCCGCGGGAGGGCTTATCTCTGTCTACAGTCAGTGAAGGCCGTTGTGGGCCGATGCGAATCTCACTTTTGCCTCCATTGTTTTAGATGGAACCTGTGCTGGTTTGTTTTCTCATTCTCTTACTTGGATTATCCAGCACCACCGACTGCGAGTATCTTGTGTCATTTGTGTGTCCATCTCCTGTGCTGTCTGTCCTTCCCTCTGTCATGGGCTCCCGCTGCCCAGCCCCTGCCTGGCGCACGATGTGCTTCCTCCCCTCTGGGTAGGACGGGGCCTTCCCTGCACCCCGGCTGGCGGCACCTGAGGCCTCGTGAGGTAGGGCCCTCACCTCGTGCCGCAGCCCAGCTGTGGCCATGGACTTGAGGGACGAGCGTGCCATCCTCTGTGCGGGGGCTTTATCCTCAGAAGTGCCAAAGAACGGAACAGCGCTCTGTCCTCCCTTCCCTCCTCGGTCTGTGCGCCGCCTCCCGGCAGGCGGGAAAAACTGTCCCTCAGTCTGTGAGGGTCTCAACACTCTGCGTTTATGGCAGGGATGCTGGAGACTCAGGAAATTGGGAGGGTGACACGTCCCACCCCTGCCTTGGGGTCCCTGCAGTGGCTATACCATCCAGGTGTCCCTATTCAGCAGTCAGCTTTCAAAGCAGTTCTCTCCCTTTGCCATTTCTTTATGGTTTAACATTTTTCTACGAAGTGCCCCTTCCCCATGAATATTTTCTAAAACTAACACTCTGACCCCGGCTCCCGCTGGGTCATGCCCAGGTCTTCCTTTGCGCCGCCAGGAGATGGGCATTTCTTGGGTCCGGGGCCTTTTCTGTGCCCAGTCGTTCCCTGTTCCCTCATATTGGTGGAAGACAGCAGGAAATGGCTTCCTGAGAAAGGGGACCTGGCAGGCAGAGACCTTGTTGGGTGAAAATGTCTTTTTCCTACTTTCCCACTTCATTGAGCACAGCATGCTAGGGCGACACTCACTCGGAATGTTGAAGACATTGTTTCCTCGTCCTTTGCTTTTGTTACAAGTGTTTTATAGGTAAATGGTTTCGTTTTGCTTTTGTTCTCTCTGGAATAGTGCAGGATCTCCTTTTCATCATCAATGTTCCAAAACTGCAGTGGGGCTTTGGAGGGGAGGCGGCTCGGCTCACCGTGTGCATGTCCCGCGGAGCCTTGGGGTCTGTATGCCACGGGTCTGGGTCACGCTCCTAAGATGCGGCTGTTGTTATTATTACTGTAGTAGCCCTTTTCCTTCCCTTTTCTCTGGTCTCTTTTCCAGTGATGGCCCCTCAGCCCTGGACTGAGCCTTTAATTTTATCTTTTTTCCTTCCTATTTTCTTGTCTTTTTGGCTTTTGGAGATTTTTCAATTTTATCTTCAAATCCTTCTGTTGAATTTTTTCTGCTCTTGTGTTTTGTTTTTCCAGACAAAGCCCTCTAGTCTCGTCCTGGTGGGCCGCGAGCCTCATATGTTCATAAACGGATGTATCGGGGTCCGGAGGAGTTTGCTGGGGGGGTCCGCATCTGGAATTTCCCTGAGTCCCTTTATTCAGTTTGGCGTCTCCTCACCCTCCTCCTCGCCACTGTTCTGGAGCCTTCCTGAGTCCATGTCTTTAGGAAAGAAAACTCCAGCCTCCCGTTGGAGGGGGTGGGGTGATGCACAGTCGCCTGGTGGCTCAGGGTCGGGTGGGGGTCGTCTGGCTTGCTGTGCCTGAGTTCCTGCCCTGTTTGGGTGCGGTTCCCATTGGCAGTCCCCTCCCACCCTGGCAGGTAGGTGCCTGGCTTTGTCCTCCCTGCTGTCTGCAGTCACCTGCTGTTCCTCCAGCCGGTTTCCATTTCCTGAGCCTGTTCTTGGAAATATTCTTGTATCATTCATTTGATATTTTTTCCTCCTCACCCTCCTTCTGAAACTGATATTAGCACAGTTAGCAGCTTGGGATGCAGAGGACAGGGCTGATGGAAATGGGGCCGGGAGGGGAAGGAGCCGCGTGCTGGCAGGCGGGATGCGGGATGCGGAGCAGGCGTTAAAGGGGACGCAGCGTCCAGCTCCCCAGAGCAGAGGCTGCAGGACCCACGGCCCAGGAGTGAGCACTCCTCTCCTCTGTGTTAAGCTGGAGCTGTCTGTGGGACATCTGTATCCACATTGCTAGAAATCAGCTGGCTTTGGGGGTCAGGAGCTTGGGGAAGAGGGTTCAGCTGAAATCCAGGGAAAGTGTGTAAAGTTGTCAGCCAAGGGCAGAACTCTGGGGAACCCCAGAATTTATGGAGGGGACAGAGGGACAGCAGGCAGTAAAGGAGACGGACCCCGGGAGGTCTTGGGGAACCCTGAGAGGACGGGGCCCTGGCAGTGAGGGGGTGGGAAGAGGATTAAGGTGGGAGTGAGCTGTGAGCAGGGAGCCGGCAGGGGCCGCGCTGGCAGGGGGCCAGGCGTGGATGGAGGGAAGATGGAGACGTGCTTTTCTTCCGAGGTGTCTCAGCAGGGAATTGGAGGTGGGGAGGCCGTTAGCCCCCACATGGGGGGCTGTGGCAGCGAAGGGAGTTTTGCTCCGTTCACCCGGTGGGATGCGTTGAAGCAGCTGACTGGGTGAGGAGAGGAGCTGAGTCTCTTCTGAGCTTCGGGCTCTATGTCCTTGCTGTTTGCGCAGATGTGTGTTTCCGGGGCTGACAGGAAGGTGGATTCACTTCTCCTGATCACGTGCCGGTTGGGAGCAGGGTTCGAGTGCCGACTTCTCACTGAGCAGCCTCGCTGCTGAGGCGTTGCCAGGCCTAGAAGAAAGGCCCGGACTTGTGGGGTGTCTGGAAGGAGCTCACGGGGTGTGACGCTCCCACGGGCAGTCCCCAAGTTGATGGGCCCAGGTGAGGCCCTCTTCCCGCACCTGCCGGGGCCGGGTTGGGCGCTGGGCACTTTGGTCTCCAAAGGGAGGGCAGGGCCCTTTGGCCTTGGCCGTGGCCGGGCCCAGCTGTCCTTCCGGGTCGCAGACCCAGGACTAACTCCCCCAGTGGGTCACTGTTCCGTTCCTAGCTAGGATAGGGTTAACAAAGCTCTGGAAAAATCTACCAAAATAGTTCGAGAGACTGGTTCTTGTTTTTTGTTAAGTGTTCTCGGCCTGGACACCACCAGGCCTTCCCGTGACCGGCTTGCGGTCTGCAGTCTCAGGGTTTCCCTTTTCAGTCATGCTTCCTAGCCTGGCGAGATAAGCTCTGCTGCCGCAGCTGCCCCCAGTGAGCGTCTGCGTGGCCTGGGGACCCACACTGTCCTCACACTCTGGCAGGAGAGGGTGGGGCTGGGACACCTGGAGGCTCGTCTACCTGCAGCCCCTGAGACCTCCTTCCTCTCCCCTTCCACCCCCACCGCGAAGCCTCAAGACGCTCATTACGCTTCTCTGTTTCAGAACCACTCACGACAGCCTGGATTCACCGGGTCAGTGTGCACACGTGTGTGCATGTGTGTGTGTATGCATGAGTGCATGTGCGTGTGTTAACGTCCCAGGGCAGGGAGGCCTAAAGTGATTTCTGCCCACAGAGCTCTGCATGGAGTTTGCTCATCTGACTGCCTGAAATTCTACTTTCGTGAAGTAGCTTTCAAACAGGAAGTGGTTTTCCAAAAATGTTCCTTCCTGACACATGGGGGCGAGGGGTGGGGGGCTCACAGCTTTGTGGAGCTGATGGGTCTTGGAGAGGCGAGCGGGTCCAGACAGCAGCCGCACCAGGCTCGCACTGACGGTGCCCAGACCTCCTGGGACAGCCATGTTTATCTCAAGAGGCTCCAGGAGCTCGAGGAAAGGCTCTGGAGCCAGACAGTCCTAAGTCTCCCTGCTGGCTCCTCGAATGAGCCGTGTCACCTCTCCTGACCTCTGTGTCCTCATCAGGAAAGTGATGCTAATAGGAAAATGGCATTTTCCTTGATGTCCAGGGGATTGAGGATGTGGGACCACACCTAGCCCGGGTCTGCAGGGAGCAGGTGCTTGAGAACTGCTAGGGATGTGTGTCCGTGGTCCTTGATGCTGACATCAGCTAATCACTCATGGTCATGGTCAAGAAAGAATGGACACCGAAGCTGGGGGGTGTTGGTCCCACCTGGGCAGGCTTCCTGTGAGCACTGGCAAGGCTCACTTGCTCAGGAGAGCAGAAAGTGGCCGGGCTGTGTGTGGCCTCTTAGGGTCTTTTGTCATCAGTCCTCAGAACCAAGAAAGGGCTACTTTTCTCTGCTTTTAGGCACCAGTAAGTGAAGCTTTCTGGTGGTTTCCATAAGGCCAGGAGGTTTTCTGAGCCTGGAATTTCCTAAGCCAAGCTCTGCAGCACAGGTAGAGCCCCAGGTGGGCTTTCTGGAGAGTTTTCCAGGCCCCCCTCCCCCCACCCCTGTGCCTCTCCCCACACACCCCAGCTGTGCAGCTGCATCTCAGAGGCATTTAGCACCTGCCTTGCTCTGTAGGGTAAGGTAAGCTTTAGACGCCAGCGTTTAGAGAGACAGCTCCCATCTCTGCTGCCAGCGAGGTATGTGCACAGGAAGTCGTCTTTCTTTAAAAGAAAATAGACCTGTCAGGGGAAGTCCCAGAGGAGCGGGCTCCTATGTCTGCAGCCCCTTCGCAAAGCATGCTGCTTTGAAGACTAAGTACTTACTGTGACGTCCATCTCCTCCCCATCAGAGAGTGTTCCTAAGACAGCCACGGCTGGTTTTAGGTGGAACTCGAGTCAGATGGGTGGCGTCTTTCCACTCTGCCCCCACGATGCACGAGGCAGCCGGTGCCGACTTAGGGCTCGCGCTTCCCAGCAGGACTACTTCCCAGCCGGACTGCAGGGCGGGCAGGGGATGCTCTCACCGTTGCTTCCACTCAGTATCTCGTTACCTGAGTGAGAAACACCCTGCCCTGGAAGGCCACAGGCTGCACAACCTGGAGGGGCTCGTGTGTCTCCAGGGGGTGGAACTGAGCGGAACGGAAAGGCTTTGGAGCCAGACAGCCCTAAGTCTCCCTGCAGGCTCCTCGAATGAGCCATGTCCCCTTTCCTGACCTTTGCGTTCTCATCAGGAAAGTGACACTAATAGGAAAATGGCCTTTTCCTGGATGTCCAGGGGATTGAGGATGTGGGACCACACCTAACACGAGTCTGCAGTGAGCAGGTGCTTGATAACTGCTAGGGATATATGTGTACATGGTTCAACTTGACTTTTTTTATTGCGGTAAAGTACACGTAACATAAGATTCACCCTTTTAATAAATTTTTAGTGTTCTTCTTTTTATCATTTTAACCATTTTAAAGTATACCATTCAGTGGCATTACGCATATTCACAATGTTGTGCAGCCATCACTGCAATCCGGTTCTATCACCTCCAGCAGAAGCACACTTGCCCATTAGCAGTCACTCCCCGACTCTGCCTCTCCCCAGCCCCTGGCAGCCATTAATCCTTCTGTCTCTACGGATCTTCCCATTCTCATGTTTCGTGTAAATGGAATCAGACCGTATGTGGCCCCGTGTGTCAGGCTCCTTTTACTTAACATCACGTTTTCAGGGTTCATCCCTGTTGTAGCATGTGTCAGTGCTTCGTTCCTTTTATGACCGAATGATACTCCCACCAGGGGCCCTTAATTTGGAAAATGCACACAATGGTCCTGAATGGTACCGTGTGCTCGGTGTGGGCCAGAGTTCTTTCTGCCGTCATTTCTTCGTGGTTGTCGTAGCGGTGTCATTACAGGACATGCGCCCACAGACACCCGGGGCCAGGGGCGAGGCTGCACCAGCCTCCCAGGCAGAGCCTCGCCCTGGGGTGGCAGCGAGGACCTCCTCTTGCCGAGGCAGCTCCTCCTGGGCCTGGCCGGAGGGGACAGCAGGGCTCAGGCTGGGAAGGCTGTGCTTGCAGATGACAAACAGGCCCTGTCTGTGTCCTCCAGATGCAGGAAAAGGCAAAGGAGATCTACACGACCTTTCTGTCCAGCAAGGCCTCGTCACAAGTCAATGTGGAGGGACAGTCTCAGCTCAATGAGAAGATCCTGGAAGAACCGCATCCTCTGATGTTCCAGAAACTCCAGGACCAGGTAACCTGACTTCCATACCTGCATCTTGATTTGAAAACCTGCATTTATTCTTCCAGGCCTGGAAGAATTCAGTAAAACACCGAATGTGAGACTCCCTGGACATCCGGCTGGGCAAGCGGATGCACACGGAGGCGCCGTGGTTGAGAAAGAGCAGGGACTGGAATCCCAGGAGTCAGGGTTATCTCCCTTCTCAGCCCAGATCAGAAAGGAGGCTGGGGCAATTTGAGGAACTCACACTGAGGAAGCAGCATGTGGTAACTGTTGAAGGTAGGAACAGACAGAAAAGTCTAGAAAGCAAGCATGAGGGCTGAATGTGCCAGGGAAATTTGTGCAAATATCCAAACACCTTCACCCATTTCTGGTGGCCCAATACTATAAGCTAGTTTGTAGTGTGGCCCTTGAGTCACAATGAAAAGTTTAACATTTGGTGACATATTCCATATAAATTCTGAATCAGATTTGGTTGTTGAAGGAACTCCAGTTTGCAGGGGAGACTTGCCGAGGGCCTCCTGGAGTGGTGGTTTTGAGCCAATGAGAAGGAAGCATAGACGTGGATTTTTGGAGGGAAAGGAAGTGGAACGTACGGAGCAGAGGCAATTTTATATGGGGATAATCGTCCTGTCCTGGACTTCAGAATCTTTTAAAAGCTCCCTAAGGCACTTTAAAGTACAGCCAGGGTTGAGAACCTGTACTGCCCCTGTGGTCTAGGTATCCTCAATATGACAACAGTATCTGTCATTTAGGGAGCCCTTTTGAGCCTGATGCCACACTTGGCGTGCATTGTCTCACGTAATCTCCAGTGAGTGTTGTTATTCCCATATTGCTGATGAGAAGAGCAAGGTTCAGGGCGTCTGAGTGGTCTGTGGCATTAAGTCACGCAGGTAGTGGGAAGTGTGGAAGCTGGATTCACGCTCGTCCACCTGCCTTCCAAAACACTCCCCCAGGGACCCCAAAGCCTGTGTTGGTGTCCGAGGCTCCTGGGCAGCCTCTCACTGTTTCTCAAAGCCCTTTGATGCCCCTGGAGCAGAGGGATTGGAAAGGCCGTGTGAGTGCATACAGGCTGTCCCGTTTCCCAGGAAGGCAGAGCCGAGGTAGGAGTGAGCAATGAGAGAGGCCGGCGCGACTCTGTGCAGAGGCAGCACGGGCTCCCCGAGCCCCAGCTCTCCTGCAAAACGTCCCAAAGCAGAACAGAGCCTCTGGGACCAGGCACATCCCGTTAGAGCTGTACATTGGGAGGTTTAGCTGGCACAAAAAAGAGGAAACACATGGGAAAAGGCTGCTTTTTATTTATTTTTTAAATTTTAGTGACACAGAAAAATTTTTAAAAATAACTTTTACCTACCTAACTTTTAGCATCATGCATGCTCAACAAAAGAAACTTGGAAAACCAGAGTATAAAGAGGAAAAATCCCCTTATGACTGCACACCTGGAGATAACCACTAAGTAACATTTGATCTCTAAACTGTTCGTCTCTAGACACATGCACACATACGACAGATGTGGCATAATACACGTAATAATAATGGCTGTGTTTGTGCACACACAGATGTGCAGTCCAAACTATTGAGTGTAAAGAAAATTATACCCTGTTGTTAAAAATTATTTATTTGAAAGAGAAAGGGGGGAAAAGAGGCACTAACTACCCTCCTGAGGCATAACTGGGTGTTTGGAATCAGAGCTGATTTCACAGTGGGTCCCCAAGAAGGGCCCCTGGGTTCCGTTCGCTTCGGACAACTCAGGAGGGGCCTTGCTGGAAACTCCAAAGTGTGTGCTCAGCACGTCCACGGTTCTTTGTTCCCCCAAACCCCCTCGAGAGCCCAGTTTTCCTACGTGAGAGATTAAAGTTGTGAGGAACATGTTTGGAGCCACAGAATTTTACAGAACTGAGGCCAGGGAAGCTGCCAGACACCCTGCGGTGTCAGGACGCCCCGAGACACGAAATTGTCTGGTCCAAATGCCAGGAGTGCCGAGGTGGAGCAGCCCCGGCTGGATGTGCGTTTCCAGAACACGCCTCACCCTCATGGAGCCGCGGGTCCCCACCTGAAAAGCTGCAAATGATGTACCTGTCGGTTTTCTACAATTTCGCGAGTTCAGGGAGAGCGTTACGTTTACCGTCCACTCCATATGTTTTCCTGGCATCTCATTTGATTCTCGAGTAGTTTTGTGGGAGGTGGACCTAGCGCCCCTGCATACGGACGAGAGTTCATTGGTATGGGTGGCCCTGTCACCAGCCCGAGGTCACACAGTGGGGAGGGGAGGGGACAGAGCTTGAGCCCAGGGCGTCTGGTTCGGCCGGACCCTTCCTACCAAACCTCCACCTGAAGAGACCCATTGACGCAGTAGCATTTGGAAACACAGTTGCTCACCTTTGAGTTATCGCTTCTCCCCTCTGGTCCGTGCTGCCATTTTCCTGTCATGGGAGCTGGGACAGGCAGCGTTGGCCTTGGCCTAATGCCTGATGCTCTCCCCATCCTCTCTCCCACGTTCCTGTCCCTCGCTCCGGTGCTGTCCGCACCTCTCGCCCTGGCTGATTCCAGAGCGTTTCCATCCGTTGTTACTCAGACACCGCGAGCCAGCCATACCACGAGGAGGTCCAGTTAGTCACAGGAGCTAACATGCTTTCCCTTGAAAAAGAAATGACAACATCCGTCTGTGCTGGCCCTGCCAGTGTGTTCTTTGAACATGTGTGTCCTGCCAACCCATGTGGCTGGAAACTCCACAGACGGAGCCAGCACGGGAGCC
>VBSM01003143.1:2371719-2466118 GCA_008086735.1 Cheirogaleus medius
AAAAAAAAAAAAAGAACGTAGGTTTTATTATTATGTGGGCTGAGTGAGGCCGACAGGCCAGGAGACAACTGCCCCTGGAAAGGCAGTTTGTCACTCACAGTCCCACGCAGGGGGCCACACGACATCGTGCAGGGTCAGTCAGGAGGCAGCACAAGGGGAGAATGTGGGCAGGAACTTTTATTATGGTTTCCTCGGGAAAGGCAAATGGTAAGCAGGCTTAGGATTGGCTAGTTTGAATACTTTCAGCAGGCTATGGGGTTTAGGGACTGTCCCTAGATGTCTGGTACCTGGCCCTGGGGTGATTGGGGCAGGTGGATAGTGGCCCAGAGTGCATCTGGATTGGTGGGTTTGCATAGGAAAAGTGCACGCCAGTTGTTTACTATCTCTAGGAATTAGCTACCTTAGTAGGGGCAGTCCCTCCTGTATCAGCAAGGCCCCAGATGCCAAGGCATCAAAATAAAATGACATGCTTAATACAACAGTCTGTAGGGGCCTCAGACTCTTAGCCTGCAGGCCTTAGATGCATTTTGTTGCGTTCGATGAGGCATATGTTTTAAGTCTTTCACTGCAAATACCTTACACAGAGCATGAGTGTAATCTCCAGTTGGCCACAGGCCCCGCCATTCCCTATTGCCTATGGCAGGCCGCTCACATATTTATGTTATCTGCCAGCTCCATGGTTTGTGCCCTGATCTCCAGCTCTCATGTAAGCAGAGAGCACAGCCTAGGTGACCCTGTCCTTTGTGCCTTTGCAGTCATTACTTACACCTCCAAATCCACTTTGCTGACCTCCCCGACTTTCTGAGAGTAAGTTGGGGTTTGTTTCCTCCCCGCATTGCCCTGCCTTCTCAACTGCAGAACCCCCCTCTAGGGTGTGATGGGAGTCGCCTCACCCTCGCAGAACACCTTCCCACGCGCTCCTTTCCCATCGCTGCGCACACAAGCCTCACAAAATGGGGGGCAGCTCTTCCTCCCCTTTTAGAGATGGAGACACCAAAACGAATGACGTGACTCACGTGAGCATGTGGTTGTGAGTGGCAGGGTATCAGGCTGCAGCCAAACCTTCCGTCCCCTGACGCAGCTCCTGTTCTGCTCTATCCTCTGCCTGGACAGGCCCCGGGAAGCCCAGGGCTGGGGTCCGATGGGGTGGCCGGTTGAACTCATCTTTTAAGTGTACAGCTGGCTTGGTTTGCCTTTTCCCTAAACACCGGGATGTTAAGCTTCATGTTGACACTGGCAGTGAACTGATTTCTGTCGAAAAACACAAGCGAGCACTCTGTTCTTCTGGACACAGGCTTTTTCTTTCAGTCTCAGGTGAACTCCAGATAATGGAGTGACAGTCGGTGAGCTAAGTTCCCCCTCATGGCTCTGCTAGCAAGGACATGTGTCCTTTTGTGTGTTACAGAGTTGGGGCTGATTAATTCGTACCCAACTCCCAGGCCCCGGCTCTCAGTTTGGGAGGATGCTTTGTTTACGAGCTTTGCAAACTACTAGGCTGGGCAGTCATGACTCACACTCACATTCTGTCATTATTTACTTTCGCTTCAGCTGCAGACTTCTAGAACTTGCATTTATTTAAGCACTAAATGGTCTTGCACCTAGAAACTAATGGCTTCCAGGGTTTTAAAAATTGCTTTTCTTCACAAGGCTAATTGCATACAATGCAGTGAGCCCTGCAAAAAGGCTGGTGCCTGGGCAGAGAGGGACGGAAACTCCCCGCACAGAATCACTGTGTTGAAATGGTCCCCAAACCTTGGGCAGAGCCCAGGGATCCACTTGGATTCCCACAGGCACCTCAAGCTTTGCACGGCCAAAGTTGCTCAAGCGGAAATCTGGGGGTCTCTCTTCTCGGGAGCTCTGAGCGAGGGTCTTGCAGGTGGTGCGGTGCGCTGGGTGTGTGGCTGGAAGGGTGTTCCTGGCACTGCATCCTATGGAAGAAGGGGGCCATGTCCTAATTCCCACGAAGCCACTGGGCAGGGACAGCTGGAAGTGGCCTGAGAGTCTCCTCTTTCCTCTACTTTGACATCTGACCCACCCGTAAGTTCAGAAGAGTAACCCTGGCCATGATGCTGACGCTGCCTAAGCCCCTTCTGTGCCTGTTCCTTGTTCTCAGCAAGATAATTCAGATCCTGCCCATGGCCACGTGGCCATAGGCTGGGGAGATCCGGGCCCAGTCCCCTCACCTGTCCCCTCCACAGCGCCCCTCCCAGCCTCACTGCCCATTCCAAATCCGGGAGCAGGGCTCGGTGCTGCTTCCTGCTGCTGCCTCTGAACAGAGTGGCCTCCCGACTCCGGCATGGCCCACCCCTTCTCTTCTTCAAGTCTCAGACGGTGCATTAGCTCCGGAGGACCCTCTGAGCAGCCCCTCCACCCTCATGCCTCTCCCCGGCCCTTCAGAGCCCTGGCTGTTTATCTGTTACTGGCTTGTGACCTCACTCCCCGAGGAAAGGGACCAGGTGTGTTCATGTGCTCCCAGCGGCCAGCCCAGTGCCTAACCCAGAGTAGCCACACGCAGGCCCCCTGAGAGTGCTCCCGGAGTGAGCAAATGAAGGCCAAATGGGTCAGGACCCGAAGTTTTGTTTGATCTCATTCATAGCCTGGCACCTCGGTGTTGCCCCTTGGGAATGGCCAACCCCTGTCATTGTCATAAAAATACAGACTGCAGATCGGAGAAGCCCACCCTTTGCCGAGCGCCTCCCACGTGTGGGGCATTGTGCAATTTGCACTTCGGATAGTGTCATCCTCGTGCAGTAAGTGTGACTTCCACTGTGTCAGTGGGGAAGTGATCTTCAGAGTCTTTGAACCTGCACCAGGTCACCGCGGCTCGTAGTGAGTGGGGCCGGGACTGGAACGTAGGGATTTTGGACCCCACAGCCCACCACCTGTCCCTATACCAGGCTGGGGCTCAGGCTAATCTGGTCCATCCCAGCTAGAAAACTCGTCTGTCTCTGCTCTCTCAGGGAGAAGGCTGCCGCCCAGCCAGTCTTGATCGTTGACCTTTTCTTCTGCAGGACACGAAGAGGGGCTGGCCCCTCTGGGAGGTGGAGTCAATTCTCCTCTAAAAAGTCCGGTTTTGTATTTGCAACCAGTTTTTTTTTCCCCCTTAGCAATATATCATGCCAATAAACATAATTATCCACCATCCAAAAAAGAGTCCTGTTTTGAGATTATCTAGGGAAGATAAATGTTTCCCTTGTGCTAATTCCAGCACAGTTTATATGCTGTTTTACAACGCAGGCAAACTGTTTGCTTCTTATTTAAGCATTTAAACTCTGTTTTTTAAACTGTTATGGCATACAGATCGCTAAGAGTAACAGATGTCTGCTTGATAGAGTTGTTTCCCAGGAAAAGAATTCGCTGCTTCTTGGTCTCCAGAGGAAGGATGACTTTGCAAGTATGTGGCTTTTGGTATACTTGTCGCCCCTCTCGCCCTCCTAAGGGTGGGGGAAGAAATACGGTGCCGCAGGCTGCCTTGTAACTGTCTGCAGCTACAGATCCTCGCTGATTGCAGAGGCAGAGGCGAGACCCTGGTCTCCCGAGAGGTTGTCCCTGCCCCTCCCGGAGGAAGTATTTCTCTGCTTTTTCCTAAGTGAGCAAGGTCACCTGCCGTGACTTGGAGACATGAAGATCTGGATCCACCTTTACTAAATGTACAGGTTTCCCCAGAACCTTAGCAGTGGGAGAGCCTCTGTCAAGTGTCATTATTATTTTATTTTTGTTGTTGTTATTTTACTAGTGGTGAGCATGAGAATGTTGGTTACAGTCATGTCATGAAGTTTGGCTGCCTGAATTCTAACCCAGCTCCGACACTTACCAGCTGCGTGATCGTGGGTTAGTCACGCATCTTTCCAAGCCCGAGTTTTAACACCTGTTAGATGGGGATAATGTTTTTTGTTTTATTTTTTCCCTTTCTGTTCTTTTTATTTTTAATTTTTATTTATTTATTTATTTTATTTCAGCATATTATGGGGGTAAAAGTATTACGGTTATGTATATTGCGCATGCCCCCCTCCCCACTCGAGGCAGAGCCTCAAGCATGACCATCCCCCAAATGTTGCACATCTCACTCATTATGTTTGTATATACCCATCCCCTCCTCCTCCCTCCCACCCGCCCGACACCGACAAATGTTATCCCTATATGTCCACTTAGGTGTTGATCCATTAATACCAATTTGCTGGTGAGTACATGTGGTGCTTGTTTTTAGATGGGGATAATGTTGATCCATGTGCCTTAGTCTGTTTGGGATGCTGTAACAAAATACCTTAGGCTGGGTAACTTAGAGACAACAGAAATTAACCGCTCACAGTTCTGCAGGGTGGGAAGGCCAAGATCAAGATGACAGATGAGGTGTCTGGTGAGGGCCTGTTCCTCTTAGATGCCTTCTACATGTCCTCGTGTGCTGGAAGGGGCAAACAAGTTCCCTAGGGCCTCTTTATAAGGACACTGAGTCCATTCATGAGGGCTCTGATCGCAGAACCCTTGTGACCTAATCACCTCCCAAAGACCCCACCCCTTAACGCTATCACATTGGGGATTAGATCAAGGTATGAATCTGGGGGGACAAAGCATTCAGACCATAGCACCACATAAACTTCACTGAAGTAGTGCGTGCCATGTGCACAGAAGAGTGCCTGGCACGCGGCGCAGTGCCTGGTACACAGGGGTCAGAAAATATTGGTGATTATTATGAGGCCACTGAGCCACAGAGAGGTCGTGTGGCCCATCTAAAGTCACACAGGGAAGGTAGCAGATTCCTGATCTGGTGTGATTCCTGACTCGCTGGCTGGGGCTCTTTCCCTGTCACCCCCTTTTCCGCAGCACACACATGTACATGAACCCCTGTGTTTGAGTAGCTAAAGGAAGGGCCCCAGGGCCAGTGAGCTGGGTCTGAGTGTCGCTCAAATGACTGCAGTCTCAGAAGCAGGTGGGTTTCTCAGCAGGAGAGGGCGAGGACCCAGAGGAGGATGTGCCAAGGGAAGCCAGTGCAGCGAGTGGGAGATCTTGAAGGTGGGCGCCCCAGCAGCCAGGATACGGCTCCATTTCCGACCTGGAGCCAGGTTGTCCCCTCTCCGGGCATTTTGCATCCCAAGGAAGGGGAAGGGAATCCAACAGTCATTCTCTGGAGGAGCTGCTCGGATCTCGGTGACTTTTCCTTGGCAAGATGTGGGTGTCCCAGGGAAGAGCCGTCTGCGTGCTTTCAGGATGTGCCTGGCTCCCCAGCCATCTAGAGTGGAGGGAACTCTGGGGATGAGGACAGCCTTCCTGAAATTCCCAGCTTGAGCTCATGGGGGAGCTGGTGAGCCACGGAGGGAGGGAGCTGCTGGGCTCCCTGCGGGAGGAGGGTCCCTGCAGTGCGGGAGGATCCTCCGGGGGCCCGAGCACCCATCCTGGTCAGAGCCCCTTCCGCCACCCGGAGAAAAGTGCCCTGTAGAGCCCCCTCCCCAGGTCTGGCTGTGAAGGGGTCTTGTGCTAACCTGCTTCCGAGAGCCCAGGTCCGGGATAGGGCAGCCCTGGAGCTGCCAGGTCTGTGCCAGGGGACCAAGGCCACCGCCCTGACTCCCAAAGGCTGGGACTGGACAGGAAAGTGGGACAGCTGCTCCCACCCTTTCTAGCCCCCACCATTCACGGCTGTTCAGGCAGGAAGATGAGGTTTTGAGGCACTTCCTGGGCTTGCACTCAAGTTTTCTCCTCTCTCCTTTCACTGGTTTTTGGTCTCTCATCTAACTGTCCCTTCTGCTCCCTACTCTGGCCTCTGCTGGCTCCAAAAATCCCCAATATACCACAGGACCATCGAGTGGGAGACTCTTGTTCATTTCATTCATTTTGAAAATCAATGTTCACTTTTTTTAATGCTTGGATACAATGTTTTGATGTGAGTTTATTACTTAAAGAACAGCAGGACTTTGTACAATTAACTGCCTGGTGCTAAAGTTATAGTAACAAAGAGATCAAGAAATGACTGGCTGTGTGCACAGGGGTTTAAAGGTTTAAAATGGATGAGATGCTAAACTTCTCCATTTCCCATCACTTTATTTTAAAAATATGTCTCTGAATCCTCATGTTTTAGCTCAAGGCCTCTGTTCTGAAATGTAGTTATTATTTCTGAAGCTTCCGAGATAAGAGGCTATAATTTTGCTCTTTCCTCCCCAGTGAGCTGGGATGCATTTACTTTTTTGGTGGAAGGGATTTCTTTTTTAACTAAGATATAATTAATGTTCAGTAAATTATACACGTATTAAGTGGGCAGCTCAATGAATGTCCACATTTGTCTATACACATATAACTCCCACCAGATCCAGCTACGAAATACTTCCAGCATCTAGGGTACCGTTCTTAAGGGGCATTGTCTTAGTACATTCAGGCTTCTATAACAAAATACCTTAGACTGGGTGTCTTATAACAACAGACATTTATTTCTCACAGTTCTAGAGGCTGGGAAGTCCATGATCAAGGCACCAGCAGATTCGGTGTCTGGTGAGGGCCAGCTTCCTTCTCAGATGGACATCTTCTCGCTGCGCCTAATGGTGGAAGGGGCAAGGCGGATCCCTGGGGCCTCCTGGATAAGGGCGCTAATCTCGCTGGTGAGGGCTCCAGCCCCACGACCGAATCCCCTCCCAGAGACCCCACCTCTTAATACTTTTGCATTGGTGGTTAGTTTCAATGTATGAATTCTGGAGGGACACAAACGTTCTGATCATAGCAGGCGTCATCTTGAGAAGTCCACCCCAGCGGAACATTCAACATGAGCCAGAGGGCTGGGGTGATGCCCGGGGTGGGGTGTCGGAGGTCCCAGGACTCCCACTGTGCTCGTCATCTCTGGCGTCTCAGCTCTCAGCACATAGTAAACACCCAACTCCTTGTCCAGCCACGTGGAGTGAGAATACAGTGGCCTCTCGTCAGCCGTGGAGCTCTTTAGGGTGCACTTGTGATTTTTTTCCATTGGGGAGATTGGTCCTGCCACAAAACCGCCAGCAGCCAAGGTGCCATTCTGCCTTGGTGCAGTCTCCCGGCAGAGTCAGGAGGGATTTTAGTGGATTTGTCTGCATTTTCACATCCCTGCTTCTTCAGGGCTGACACATCACTCTGCTCTGTTTGCCACTAACTAAAAAAAACCCCTTTTTATTGGGAAAATTTCAAAACAGTCAGAAAAGTAAAAATACAATTATAATAAAACCATCAGCTTTATTTGATAATTAATAACCCTTTGCCATGTTTCGTTCATTTTTCATGTTTTTTTTGCCAAACTATTTTAAAGAAAATTAGACATGATGCTTCACCTAAAATAAGAGTATTTAGTATACCTAATAAATTGAATAATAATTCCTAATATCATCTAATACCTACTCTGTAGGCAAACTGCCTAAGCTATATAATACTTTGAAATGTCCATTTTCAAGCCAGGATTCAATTAAGGAGCTGGCATTTTAATGTCTCTCAGTTTAAACCGGTCCCTCGATATTTTTTATTTTTTATATAATGACATTAATGTTTTAAAGAGACAAGGCCAAGAACAGTGTCAAATGCCCTGTGTTTTGGATTTGTTTCATTCTTTCTTCTTGGTGCCCTTTAACTTGTAATTCCTTCACTTCTGAGGAGAAAATAATATCACTTACACTGACATTTCCCATTAGTCCAAAGGTTCCTTGACTTTCTCAGTTTACCATACCCTTAGTGTGTCTGTAACTTTTTCATAGTGTCCTTAGTTTAAACAAACAAAAAACAAACAGTTCCATTGATTAAGTAGTTAGGTCCAAGCAACTTAATAAGTTTTTGTGTCTTAATAAGTATTAGCAGCTGTTTGAAAAAATAACATACATAAATTGAGAGAAGAAACAGTATTTCTATTTCAATCTAAAATAACCAAAATTACTGACTACTGAGATGTGTGTGCCTGTGGGTACCACACAACTTCTTACACCTTGGATTCAGATGGCATCACTAGCCTAATTTCCTGTCCCACATTGATTTTTATGTGGTACATACTTTTTTTTTTTTTAGACAGGGTCTCATTCTGTTGCCCACGCTATAGTGCCATGGTGTTAGCCTAGCTCATAGCAACCTCAAACTCCTGGGTTCAAGCGATCCTCCTGCCTCAGCCTCCCCAGTAGCTGGGGATACAGGCATGTGCCACCATGCCAGGCTAATTTTTCTATTTTTAGTAGAGACGGGGTCTTGCTCTTGCTCAGGCTGGTCTTGAACTCCTGAGCTCAAGCGATCCTCCCGCCTCAGCCTCCCAGAGTGCCAGGATTACAGGCGTGAGCCACAGCGCCTGCGAATAGGCTTCTTCTTCACTTGATTTGCCTTAGGAGTGGTGCTGCTTTTGTGGTAGTAGTTTCTTGAGGCTCTCTCTTAACAGCAACCCACACCCTATAGATCTGGAAGTTTTCCTCTTCCAAGTGAGCTCCCTTCAGCCTCACTACAAGTCTAGATAAAGGCACACAGGTGTCAATATGCCCATTGAGCAGATGGGAAGAGTAAGACTGAGAGACATTATATGACAGTTACCTAAGGAACATGGTGGTATTCACACTTACTTTTTCTAACCTTGAATCCAGCGCTCTTCCCGAGATGCGTCACTGCCTGCCCCGTGAACCCCAAGCTCTGTCCATTTGAGCTTTGGCTTGAAGAGTGATCGAGTGGTTTGGCTTTGCTGTCCCCAGAGCAACTCTCGAGTAACTTTGGAACTCAGTCTGCATTGTCATTCTGTTTTTTTCCATGCCTTTCTTTGCTTGTTGTAGGCATTTTTTAAAGACCCATTGAATTGTTTGTGAAAATGAGTGACAGTACATCTGCCAAAGCATCATGTGGGTGGTGGCATTCTGCTGTCTATTCTGCGCACACAAAGAAATGATGCTACTAATTACATCTGTCCCGCCTGGATGTTCCCATCTGCCTCTGCGGTGTTCCCAGCTCAGACGGGAGAGGGAGGAGGGCCAGCCCAGGGCTTTCTTCTCTCCAGGGCGTTGCACAGAGCCTAGGAAGGCGCTGCCGTTGAAGTCCTTGTTTCCATTTTGTGTTTTTGGTTGTTGTTGGGGGATGGGATAGGAAGGGAGGAACAGGGTGTTTCTTGGAAGCAAGTGGAGTGGGGGAAGGCAACCTAAACTTCAGCAGAGAAATGAAACCTACGGTTTAACTTACAGCAAGTTCAAAGGAGATGGATGTTAGGAAAAATTGCAGGTGCTACTTCTGAGGTATTTGGGGTTTAGATGAAAAAGAAAAGCAAACAGACTAACTTGGCAGCTCGCTCACCCACGAGCGGGCCTGCTTGTAGATCACCCCTTCCAAGGGTGCAAGAACCCCTCTCTGTGGGTCCAAAGGGCATGGTAGAGAGAGGCAGAGGGAGGAAAAGGGGACAATAAAATCTACTTTTTGTGACAGCATCAAAAGGAATTAAATAAGGACCCATCTCACTCAACCAGCCTTCTCCATGGAGACAGAGCGGGACAGGTCAGGCAGTGCATCCGAGTTGCAGCAGAAGGAAAGAATTTTCTGATGTTCCAGTTTTGCTCAAGTTCAGGCTGTAGAAACCACAGAGTTTCTTAAGCGGTGGAACCAGTTCACTGGGCTTTTTTTCTTTTTTGGTCTTTAATGTAGAAGAAAAAAATGTTTCAAGATGCTACAAACCCTGCAACACTTAAGGATCACAGGGGTCTGGAGTAGGAAGAGGCTGACGGACGTCTTTATTCCTACAGTTCAGGTGCTGCTGAGGAGCAGGGGTCATGCGACACCTGTCTCTCCACGCTGCCCCCACGCCCCCAACCCGAGCAGAAACTGGCAGTGAGCAGGGCTGACCCCCAGGCCTGCACTCTTTCCCCTGCGCCTTTGGTTCGGTGTAGATGTCACCCTCGTGCACACTTGTATAGGGGTCCCCTGCATGCTGTTTTGGTTCACAGGTTTGTCTCTGAATGTCCTAGGACAGTGAGCACTGTTGGCTGGTGGACAAGGCAAGGGTCAGCCTGATGTCACTTTGGGTCAGCTAGGAGCACTCTTTACTCTCCAGCCACGGAGGGCCTGGACTCAGTGGTTTCCCCGCTCTGCCCTCCCAGTCCCATGAGCCTCACCATGCCCTCTCCCTGCTCTGGCCACTCCTGGCCAAGAGTGACAGGGGGGGTTCCTTTCGCAAGGGCTGAAGTTCACCCGAACTTCCCCTGGAAACAGGCGGGCAGGGTGCTGAAGACCAACACGGCTGGTTTTCCTGCAGTGCGGGGACGGATCCCTGGGACTTAGGGTAAGTGTTTAGCCCCAAGGAGACGTAGGCGTGAGCACCAGGATTACACACAGTGGCGAGATGTTTTCACCAAGTGGGGCAGGGAGACCAGCCGATCGGACTCACATCTCCAATCCATCCCCATTTAGCGGGATGTGCTCCGTGCATGGGTGGGCGTGAGATGGCCCTAACCATTCAAATGGGCATTTCTCTCTTTTTGTCAAGTGGGTGGAGTTGAATCTCTACATTAACTGAGCTTCTGATGTGACCTCCTTGCAATCAAAGACCCTCAGATGGGGCCCTTCTCTGAGCCCCGCCCATACACACCCGTCCTCCGTGCTCTCCTGGGGCGCTGAGCTGACCTGGTGCCGCCCAGACCCGCCTCCCTCCTCTTTCCTGAGCCGTCCGGACACCGTCGGCCACCACGAGCTGCACGTTTGGAGGACGTGACCTTCTGGAGCTCTACCCCCACCCCCACCCCCGCCACTAGGTGGGGGTCTGTCCTTCAGAGGCCACCACTCATTCCTACCGCTCACTCCCACTTTCAATAACAAGTGTACGTTTTCTTTTTACATATCTGGAAAAGAACCAATACATTTATTTGGTTTGGTTTATAGCTCTGCAAAAAAAAAAAAAAAAAAAAAAAAAAAAGCACATTACTCTGGCTGGCGTCAGTGGATTGCTGAGGACTGGGCACCCTCTTTTTCTGCACTTGCTGGGAGGAAGAGGAGGGGCAGAAGGTGGGACAGGAACCCAGGGGCACGGGAAAAGCTGGCTGGGAGGGAGGTGCCTCACTGGGAAGAGCGTCCAAACCCCCGGGGGCTGCGATGGCTGAGGGGGAAGGGGGGGTTGGGAGGTTGGGTGATGGGGGGCACTTCTGGCCTAGGAGCCCCCCATACCCACCCAGGGACGGTCTCCCACATGATGAGCTGCGTCCAGCCAGGCAGGCTGGCAAGAGCCGATTGTGTGCATCTTCCCAACCCCACATTCGGGACCAAACACCACGCTGGCAGTGCGGGATCAGCCCCGATGGGAATGTTTATATCACAGAAATCGGCAAAAGCTGCATCTCAGGCCTCTTCACCCTTGCCCCACAAGAGCCTTTTGTTCCGCATTCACCAGGGCGCCACCCACCGTCCCCAGGCAGGGTGGTCTCTGTGTGGCTGGAGACCATCCGAGGTCTCTGGGCAGGTGAGTGACAGAGCCCTGGACTCCTGGTCTCCCGTCTCTGATACATGTTTAACCCATAGAGTTAAACAAGAAGATTGATTCAAAGAAACCAGAAAGAGATTCCCTCTTGAGCAATGGGCAACCCAGATGGACAGTGAACTCAGACCTGGGCAGTGGACAAACCAGGATAGAGACACATCTATATTAAGCTTACTTAGGAGGAGAGAAAGCTCAAATCAATCTTTTTTAGAGAATAAAAAGACTATTCCTTCTTGAGCCTTTTAGAACTTCCATAGATTATGTTTCAAAGTGTTGTAATGTCACTAACCACCTGCCCCCGTCCTCCAGGCACGGATGGCCCCAGCAGCCAACTTCACGACTAGCTGCAAAGGGGACAGGCCTTTTCTGGAGACCCTGCCCACAGCCTGAGCCAGCGGTTGTCACTGTCATCTTGTCTGTGCTTGCTGTGTTGTATTTAAGTTGGCTAAGCCTTTCCCATTTACTTGGGTAACACTGGTGAATCATTTACAAAAACACGAACAAAACCTCTGAACTACACTTTCCAACCTCAAACCCTCTTGTTGTTTTTGGAGCCTTCGGTGAGCCCTAGGCCACCACAAATGGGAAGACTTCAGCCTTTGTAGCTGGACCAGTAACTCAGGAAAGCTGACAATGCTTGGTCCTTGTCACAAGCCAAGAATGGGCTGTGTTACGCAAAGAGACCTCTCTGAATCCCCCAAGACCTGGCCCGACAACCCACCGAGCCCACCGTATTTCCATTGTTGGTTTGTCCCTTTCTGTTGTTGCTGGTTTGGGCTCCCTTTCGTGGAGCTGGCAGAAAGAAGGCTTTAGAATAAAAAGCTAGATGGTGAGGAAGTTGGCTGGGAGCTCTTGGTCAGCCCTGTGCCAACCTACTTCCAGTTACAATGGGGCCTGGACAGCGGGAGAACTGGAAATTGCGACGCGGTGAACGTGGATGGTCTCGGCCGGCTGCCGAGGGGGCTGGGGCACTGGTCCGCGGGGCCAGGTGGCACCGAGGCTGCGAACACACCCCAGCGCTGCCAGCTGATCTGAGGCCAGCTGTGCCTCCAGCCGGGGCGTGAGGGCAGCGCCAGGCAACGTGTCCTGCCTGGGCACATCCTTTGCTCCCTGTCCCAGTAGAAGACCCAGATGCCAAATAAGTTTCAGCAAATGGGGAGGGTCTCACCTGATAAGTCTGTCTTCATGGCCCACACTATGCTGCTCTAGCCCAGCATGCGCCAAACGGAGCCGACTCCAAACCGAGGTGAGCTGGACGGGCAGCGGGAGAAACCCCAGAAAGCCCAGTTAGCTGCCCTGCCCGGCCCTGCCAGCCTCTCTGAGCCCCTTGGGACTCGGGGGCATGTCGGCCACCACAGCAGGGACACAGATCTTGGGCTCCTGCCACAGCCCAGTCACGTTACCCCTGGGGAAGTTGAGGTTCAGAGACTTACCCGAGGGGGCCAAGATCGCTGCCTGGCGGGGCAGAGCTGACACGGGGTTCAGGTGTTAAAACAGCCAAGGCAGCAGCAGACACTTGACCGCCAGCAAAGGGGAAGAGAAAGTAGCCGAGGTGGCCTCACCCCTCCCTCCTCTCAGGGGCGACCCCACCATCTCGCTCACTCCCTGACTCCCCTTGGTGGGCTGGGAGGCCTCCCCTTCTGCACAAAAACTGCTTCCACTCGGGGCCGAGGCCCCTCGCCAAGCAGGTGCTTGGGGCTTCGCATTTCCACACCGGCGAAGGGGCAGCTGTCGCTAGGGCAGTTTAGCAGATGAGGACACAGACGTGGCTCAGTCCCTTGCCCACTGTCACACAGCTGGCAGGTGGCAGGGCAGGATTCCACCCCAGCTCTCTCTGGGTCCAAAGCTGGAGCACTTAGTGACGTGTTTACGCCACCTGGAAACAATGGAGGAAGCCCAGAGAGCTGGACATAGCTGTCTTCAAGGATGAAGGAGCAAAACCCAGGGACTTAACTGCTTAGATTCAATTTGAGAAAGTTTTGCATTGCTGGACAACACAACTCTGCCTGACTGACCTCACTGAACAGCCATCAGCGCTGCGGTGGTTTAGCACCTGCGACCTCGTGCCCGTTCACGTGTGGTTTGGTACATTTTCTCCACGCACACGTGTCTTCTCTTCCCTCCTGAATACTAAGTTCCTTGAAGGCCCTGCAAAAGCCCAGCATTTCTCCCTCAGTAGTTCCTCAACCAGTGTGTGGTGAATGAATGAGTAAATGGCCAGCATTTGGAATTCTGGAGAGGTGAGCTATTCATAGGAAGGGCTGAGCGGTCCTCAAGTTCACTACGAGCAAATTCACAGCCGCCACTCCCCGTCCTGAGCCCGTTGCAGTCATCACTAATCGACGACCAAGCCACTCTTTTCCACTGAGAGCCTGGGAGCTTGATGACGTCGCAGCTCATGAATCTACCCCCTGCCCGCTGAGGTAGTAACATATTGTTATGTGCTTACGTATTAACACCTACTGCCACAGAGTGCCTATCCTTCTCGCCTGGATTAGTCTAGATTTCCTTATGTATATTTTAAAAAATTTTTAATTTTGAAATAATTATAGACTCACAGCAAGTTGCACAGAGAGGTCCCAAATTCTCTTAACCCAGTTTCCATACAACATCGAAGCCAGGAAATTGGACACTGGTCCTGTGTGTGTGTAGTTTTGCGCCATTTTCATACACATATGCATTTCTGTAACTGGCGCTGCCATCAAGGAACAGCGCTATTCTGTCACCCCGAAGATCTCTCTTGAGCTCCCTCCATAATCACACCCGCCACGCCCCACTCCATCCCGAACCCCTGGCAACCTCTAATTTGTTCTCTATGTCTATAAAGTTGACATTCTGAGGATGTCGTATAAATGGAATCATGTGGTACGTGACCTTTTGGGATTGACTTTTTCCACTCAGCAGAATTCTCTTGAGATCCACCCAAGTTGTTTGTGTATCGGGAGTTTGTTCCTTTTTATTGCTTAGGAGTGTGGTGGTGTCCCATGGCCGGGTGGCCACGGCTATGAAGTCACTCACCCACTGCAGGACATCTGTTTACTTCCCCCGCCTTATTGTTTTTCCCTTGGCATTTTGGACAAACATACTCTATATTTATCTACGTGTCTTGTTTATTCTCTGTCCCCTCCTATAATATAAGCTCCAGGACAGCACAGACTTTTGGCTCTTAGGCGTATTGTTGTATCTCAGGCCAGGAATAGTGGCCGGCACACGGTAAAGCTTAATAAACTGTGTGTGGAGTGAATGTTGAATGACTTTCACAGATGAAGAGATTTAGTTTTGGGGAACATAAGTAACTTTCCCAAGGTCACGGAACCAATAGGTTCCATGCAGAACCTGGTCTTAACCTGCAATCTTGGTGCAAACGCCACCGTCAGCCACCTGAGCCCGAGCTCTCTGGGGCTGAGCGTGGGCAGCGCGGCTCCCATGTCTGTTTCCCTTGGCTGGAAGGACCTGGCAGGGTTTTCAAATGGAACTTTACTGGCAACCCACAAAGCCCAAAGGGAAATAAACAAGGGAAACATGAGGACTTATAACATGTTAAGCTTATAAAATAAATTCTTTTCTTTTCCTTTTTTCAAAGCGATGTCGTATTAGTTTCCTATGGCTGCTATGACAAATTACCACAAACTCAGTGGCTTAAAACAACACAGATTTATTCTCTTACAGTTCTGGAGATCAGAGGCCTAAAATCAAGGTGTTGGCAGGTCTGTGGGGTGGGGCTGGCAGGTGAAGAAGTGTCATTTGGGAACCGTAGATGTCTTTGACCCATATTATATTGACATATGTTACATTAATAAAACATTTAAAAATAAGAATGAAAACAATAAAGGAAAATAAGCTTAATACTAAGAGACCCCCCTACCCAGACCCCAGTCCTTTTTTATGGCAATAGATGCTTTTTCTGTATCTATTGAGATGATCATATGATCTTTCTCCTTTGTTCTGTTAATGGGGTGAATTACGTTGATCTATTTTAGAATATTAAACTAACCTTGCATTTCTGGGATAAACTCCATCAACCATTTGGATGATAAATGGGACTTGATTTGTTCCAATTATTCACTAGTTTTCAATATAACGTGTTAGTTCTTTAGAATCCTCTAAAGGTGACGGAGGGAGTTTATCTTTTTAAAAAATATTGAGTATTATTACAAACTCCATATTTGATGTGTTTTAATCTATACCAATCGTTGGCCAATGGAAATTCCTTCAAGTTGCTCCTGAGTATTTCTGAAACAACCCTCGTAATCTTTGACAGCTTTCTTGTTTTCTGGTATGGCAGGTGTTCCAGGCTCCTTGTGGCCATTATGTCCCCCGCCCTGGAATCAGCCATTTCTCTAAGGACATCTGGTTCGTTTTGGTGGGAAATGGTATTTGGGTATTTGGAGACCACAGTCTGGGCCCCATGGAACTGCCTGGCCCCAGATTGGTCATTATGTCTCATAGATATGCATTTTTAAAAGAGAAAGCTTATTTTCTGTTGGATCAAAAGGCTTTTACTTAACTTCTTTGACATTATTTTATTTTTTATGTTTTGTTACTTTGAAAATATTTGCTCTTAATGACATTAACATAATTACTTGTTTTGCCCTGTAATATAAAATAGTTGCAGAATAATAACACACATATTATTACTAATAATATGCTTAGTGAACACAGTTTAAGACTTTTTTGGCAGCCCTATTTGTCTATAGGGTCTGCTCCATTATGGGAACATACGGTCACATTTCTTTGCTTTAACGTCACTTGGGAATGTCCTCTGTGGGATTATGGCACCAACTGCACATGCAGATAGATTTGTTTGTTCCATTTGTCTTTTGGTTTTTTGGGAATTATTTTAAAAATTTTAGTTTTGTCTTGTAATTACCTAGAACATCGACATGTGACAATGTTGCATTTTACCTGAGGCCTGTGCCCCTGCAGAACAGTGAAGGTTAAAGGAATCCTCCCACTCTTGAGTGTTCCAGAAAAACAGTTTAGTCCAAAAAAACACCTTTTCCCATATGGCTTCCCTAAGGCCATGGGTCCCCTTTTATTTATCTATGAGGGGGCCCGGACCCTCCAAGTTCCTAGTCTTTGCCTCATAAATGACTAGCTAAGTGGTCTGCCCCCCACTGATCCATCAGAGCAAGATGCTTGTTAGCCAAACTCTGGCAAAATGTCCCTGCTTCCTTCTGGGCCCTGTTTAGCCAATTCTCGGCCTCCGAGGGCAGGCAGTCCCTCCAGAGCCCAGGCTGGCTCAGCGTGGAACATCCTCCGGCCTACTTATCCCACCACGCCACCCTTCATCCCACTTCCCACACCTGCTTCCTTCCAGCCTTGTGTGCTGCTCTCTATACAAGGGAACCCCTTTTTGCCTAACCTTGAGACCCCTGCAGGATGTATGGTCAAAGTGTCATCCCTTTCGCAGTAGACTCCGTCCCCGCCCTCCTCCCTTGAAACAAGCCTTTCAAATAGGTCTCTCTTTCCTGAGTGCTGATTTGTTTTTTATTTGACACATGCTTGCAAAGTCAAGTCTACAAAACCAGGTGCATTCTGAGACCTTTTATATCTGTCCCCTCTCCCTATAGGTAACTTCTTTTTTTGAGACAGAGTCTTACTCTGTTGCCTGGGCTAGAGTGCCATGGCATCAGACTAGCTCGCAGCAACCTCAAACTCCTGGGCTGAAGCAATCCTCCTGCCTCAGCCTCCCGAGTAGCTGGGACTACAGGCATGCGCCACCATGGCCGGCTAATATTTTATGTATATATTTTTAGTTGTCCAGCCAATTTCTATTTTTTTAGTAGAGATGGGGTCTCACTCTTGCTCAGGCTGGTCTCAAACTCCTGAGCTCAAACGATCCGCCCGCCTCGGCCTCCCAGAGTGCTAGGATTACAGGCGTGAGCCACCACACCTGGCAGTAACTTCTTTCTTTGTTTAGTTTTTGGTTTATGTTTTCATTTGAAGAAAGCATATGACGATATGATTCTATGTTGTAAGAACAGTGGTGGCCAACTACGCACACCTGCTTCCATTTACAGGTGGGGGCCTCCTTTGAAAAGCTGTTGACAGGGAGACCAGCGGCTGCTTTGCCCGAGGGTTCTCCTGGGATTTCAATGAGATGAAAGCATTTGTGAACCGGTGGACTCAAAACTGAGGGAGCACCCCATCACCTGGGGCCTGTTAACACGCCCCACCCCCAGCTCTGATTCATTAGACCTGGGGTGGAGGCTTGAGAATCTGTATCTCTCACAACTTCCCAGCTGCTGCTGCTTATGGGTGGGGGTGGCAGACTTTGAGAACCACCGTTTTTTGTGTTTTTGAGACAAAGTCTCACTCTGTCCCTCTGGATAGAGTGCTGTGGTGTCATCATAGCTCACAGCAACCTCAAACTCCTAGGCTCAAGCGATCTTCCTGCCTCAGCCTCTCAAGTAGCTGGGATTACAGGTGTGCACCCCAACACCCGGCTGATATTTTCTATTTTTAGTAGAGACGGGTCTCGCTCTTGCTCCGGTTGGTTTCAATCTCCTGAGCTCAAGCAATCCTACTGCCTCAGCCTCCCAGAGTGCTGGGATGACAGGCATGAGCCACCGTGCCCGGCCGAGAACTACTGGTATAAACTCCCCTCAAGGGCAGGACAAATGTCAGTGAGTGTTTAATAATCAGAACGCAGGACCTGGTGTGCCTGTAGACCTGGCCTGACATTCCAGTTTGGGGCACCCTAGGGCCTCTCTCCCTAAAGCATAGCCCGAGGACCAGCGGCCTCACCTGGGAGCTTGTTAGAAATGGAGACCCCTCACCTGCCCTGAATCAGAATGCTGCACAGGTGAGTGAGGCTCCTTACAGCAGGAGAGGCATGGCCCCAGGCCTCCCGTGCCTTCTGGTTTACCTGCCAGTGGTGGTTGACGCCCCTAGAGTGCAAACTCCAGAACTTACCCTCTAGCCTGCTGAACGGGCCTCTTCCTGCTGTTCCCCCCATGGCAGCCGAGCCAGGAGCCACCACGGCTGCCCCGGGCCTGGGCAAAGCGGTACCAGAAGGCCTGACATGCTGTGGCTTGAGCGCCTGTCCCCAAGACCCACTCTCCCTCCTCTTCTTGGTCTCCAGGATGGCAGGTGACTCCTGACACACCTTAGGGACCCCTCTCAGAGGGACGGCAGCCTGAAGTGGCCTGGTGCCCACTTTGATCCTGTTCTAGAAAGACCATTTTTGTCTCCTCACTTACAAAATCCATGGCTGTGTGGAGTAGAGAGGAGGGGAAGGGGGCGGAGGAGGTGAGGGATGGGGCCTCGCCCAGCCCAGCCTCCCCACCTGCCTGGGAGAGGCCGAAGCTGCTGGGCAGAGCAGTGTGAATGGTGAGGGGGGTGAGGGGGGCCTTGGGGCACCCGACCGTGGGGCTGGAGTTTCTCCCTCAGATCCCTTGTCCCAAGATGGACAGCGGCTTCTGTCTGCCTGGGAGGCTGGCTTGTGTAGTGGAAGTTTCTAGAGCAGTGAGAGAAAGTCCCAGAGACAGCGCTGGGGCCCTGTGGGGAAGGTCCTCCCCTTCCTGTGGTGGGACCCCCTGTTCCAAGGCTGAGAGCATTTCCTCCCCTCCACCCCTGCGTTCTCTCCCCTCCACCCCTGCGTTCTCTCCCCTCCACCCCTGCGTTCTCTCCCCTCCACCCCTGCATTCTCTCCCCTCCACCCCTGCATTCTCTCCCCTCTACCCCTGCATTCTCTCCCCACGCGGCCAGCAAATCCTTGGCCACCAGTTTCCTTAGCTCTCCAGCTGAGCCCTAACCCGGGAGAGACCCTCCCCAGTTACAGCCGCGCCCACTGCCAGCTGGCCCCTCTTTCTCTCTGCAGTTCCAAAGAGCCCCAGTAAGCAGAGTCCTCCTCAGTCCTTGTGCTTCTGGGCTCGAAATTCCTGTCTTCTGTAGAAGATGTGGACCCAGAAACCAGCCTGGGACCTGACTCCCGGCTCAGGCCCCCTCTGCTGACCAAGGGCCTGCCGGGAATGAATGTGGCTCCCTGGCTGGGCTGGGGTATGAGTGTGTGGTCAGGGCTGGGGCCTGCTCCAGGATCCGATCGAGAGACAGCCAGGGCATCTGTGTCCTCGGGCAGAGGCCCCTGTGCTGGGCAGCACACGTGTTCTCAGGGAATCCCCCTGTAGCCTGGTCGTGTAGGTGTCATCCCATTTTACAGACGAAGACACTGAGGCTCAGTGTGCCCTCCTCAAGGTCATGCAGCCAGTAAGGGTCATCTGAGTCCAAGCCCTGCTCATTTTAACAACTAAGCCAAGCAGGCGGGGGGAGACTGAGGAGGTTACAGGTCCTAGATGGGGACTCTCGATTCTGAGGCACGAGGGCCGCCCTGCCTTGCTGGCTACCCCACATTCCAGCATGTGGCTGGTGCAGCGAAGGCTGAGTGGGCAGAGAGCCCCTCTCTGCAGAGCCTCGCTCTCCTGTGTCAGACGGCCAGGTGGGACGTCAGTGACCTGTCTGGCATCATGGCACTGGCATTGCCTGGGCCCTTGTCACCCTGCTCCAACCTGGTGCCACGTGGCTCGAGCACTGCTGGGTTTGACATCAGAAGCTGATGGCCTGGTGAGAATTCAGGTGGTGTCCTTAGGCCATGCGCACTGGGGCTGGGCCACCTGTGGGCAGTTCAGGGGGTGGTCTGTGTGGGGGCTGGGTTGGGGTGGGGCTGAACTGTCAACCCGAGGCCACAGTGGCAGGGACAGATATGTTGGGGAGGACTGTCACATGCAGAAGAAACAGAACAACAGCTCAGCAAAGGAAAGAAACGCAATGCTGTTTTCATTAAGGAATTTATTTCTCTTTAAAAAACAACAACAGTGGTTTGATCTAGGTCCAGCAGCATTGTGACATATTAGATGGAACACACAGAGTCAGAGCAGCGGGAGGACAAAAGCCGCTACCTTCGGGAATGGCCTCCAAAGTGGAGCTGTTTCCATTCATCAATGTTAAAATCTCCCTGAAAAAAAAAAAATAGAACCCTTTGGATGCTAGGATGATGATTATTGTTTCAACAATACCAACAAACACTAAACTCCTCTAATTGAGAACACTTGCTTTGGGTCTGTCACAGAAATGACTTCTCAGTGGACAGGGAAAGACACCTAGCTGCTGCTGCTTTGGGGAAGTGTCCTTCCCTCCTAGGGAGAGCCAGCTTTCCAGATGTTTTAAATCACTGTCCCCAGCACAAGCCTTTAAGGTTAGGCCAGTGAGACACTCTGTGCCTGAGTGAGGTCCGACCTACGCACGTCGAGGCTTAACAGCTGGGTGTCTGGTTGTGAAGGCAGGTGCAGAAGGTGCCTTGGGGGACGAGGCTCCCCATCGTGGTCTGTTGTGATCAGGAAGGGTCGAGCTCTCTGCTGTTCCTGACTCACTCAGCTACGCCACTTCCCAATGCACAGAGATTTCATGCTCACTGCCTTTCCATAGCAAGGGCTAAAAAGTTAGAGGTTGATCCTTTCTCGGAGTGTCAGGTTACAGAAATAGGTGACGACCTGCAGAGGTTGCCCTCGGAAGGGTACGAGCATTCAGCTGGATGTGTGAGCCCACGAGGAAGCCCAAGCGGAGAGCCTAATGCCACTAGGACGGGCGTTTCCTCCCTGTCCCAGACATTTCTGGTTGTCGGAGAAGCCGCCATTCCCTTTGGCAAGGCCGGGCTGCCCCCTCTGCTTTGAGGTCAGCAGCTCAGTGAGAAAGTTGGTGGGAAACTGGAACCGATGTCCTGAGCCTTTTGGGAAAGGACAGGGTGTGGGAGACAAGAGGGATGTCAATGGTGGGGCTGGGCTCCACGGAGAGGCATGGAAAATTCTAGCGTCCTCAGGGCTCACCTGGGCTCCAGGGCAGGCAGGCAGCTGCATTCTACTTGTGCTTTCGATGCCACGGTGGTGTCCACGCGTGTGTCCCCAGAGCTCACGGCCAACCTTTGTCCCAGCAGGCTGCCCCGTCGGCAGGCACTGCGGTGTCTGTGGGGCAGGCCAGGCCTCCCTGCCACCCGCCCTCCAAGATGAGCTCCGCACTTCAGGAAACAAGCAGACCCTCCTGTGGCCGCTCAAGATAGAGCCACGCTTAGCCACTGTGCAGTCGAGCGGCCGCCGGGCCTCGGGGTATGTTCCCGGCCGAGAAGGATTGAGAATGAGTTGATGTGGGATGTGGACACACCCTCCACGCAGCGAGGGTTGGCTCTTCTCGATATTCCAGGCAACAGTCTGGGGGCCCCTGAGGGGCTCGAGAAACACGGCAGAGACCACCCCTGTCCATCAGGGACAGCAGCTCGTCTCCTCAAAGGTGGAAGCAGAGACGCTTCTGAGAGACCCGACGTCTCACCTCGAAGGCACGAAGTCAGTGAACGTACGGCGAGAAAAACGTCACTCTTGGAGTAGAGAAGGCTCTTCTGCGAAGAGCTCAAATGCAGTGCAGGGAGTTAGATGCACTCACTGTCCAAATGTGCCTTCTCCTGCACAGGTGGGTGGGCGGAAGGGGTTGTTTGTGTTTAGTTTAAAAACATCTTTTAAAAAATGCAGCTCAAAAACCAAGGTTGGAGTTGGAGAAGGTGGGGAGAAGGGCTGATTTTCAGGCACGGTTCTAAAGACTTCCCTTCTCTTGCTCCAGGCCATGGATGGGCCAAAAGGAACAGGAGGATTTAACAGGCCAAGTGACTCTGTCCCTGTCTCCTACGGACACTCAGGAACAGGCGGTGAACACGAAGGAAGACTCGGGTGATCATAAGAGTCCGTGCAAGGCGTGTGTGTTGGTATCGCTGGAGCGTGCGTGACATAGGAACACGGCAGCCACAGGTATGTTTCCTCTCTTGCTCCTTTGGGACTCGCTGCTGCAAATTGACAGTGCGTTGGCTCTGAGGCATCTCACGCCAACCCAGTCAGGGAGGACTGAGTTGCTGTGGATGGGGCACAAGGGATTCATCTACAGAATAGGAGGCTGGGGTGGGGTGCTTAGCCTGGTGACTGTCCTAGGATGATGATCATTCTTTTCATCAAGAAAGATCAGCAAGAACTTGAGGATCTTAAAACACTGTTGAAAGAGCTTCCCACTTCCTCAGCAGAACCTGAATACGGCTGCGTTTGTTTTGTATTCGGCCCAGCAAAGGTAATGGAGGCAGCTTCATGAGACAAGGGCTGGTCTTGGAGAAAATAATACTGCATATTAAAAAGATTTGAGGGAAGCCCAACGATGTCCTTTCCCCCATTTGTTTGTTAAATGACCTCAAAATGATCAGCCCCAAAGGTCAGGCCCCTATATGGCGGCATGCCCCAGGACCCCCGGGCAGTTGGGGAGGGCATGGAATGCGGGACACGGAGCTGGCGTGCTCATGACTCTCTTCCCTGAGAGCTGCCTGTGTCACCCAGAGAAGTGTGTTCAGGGCAATCACACACGAAGCCGCTGGTGGCCTGCAGCAGTGGTTCTCACACTCCAGGGTTATCGGCATGGTCTGGCGAGCTTTTTAAAGATGCGTATTCCTAGGCCCTGCTCCTGGAGATGCCCGTTCTGCAGGTTTGGGGTGGAGCCTGGGAATCTGCATTTTAACAGGCGGCACCAGTGCACGCAGTGCAGGGCCCACGCCGTGAGAAAACGCCGGCAGCTGCCGGGCGGCTGAGACCAGTTGTGAGGCAGAATTAGATGCCGGGGACTCAGCCAGTGCGACTCACCACTCACCCTGCCCTGGAGGGGAGGGGAGAGCAGATTCGCTTCTTGTCACTTGTCATGTGACAAGGCGGCAGGGGGTGGCCAGCAGCTCCCTGGGGCTTGTCATGCTACAAGGGCCTGGGGACTGCCTTCAGAGGGCCATGGTCTGGCAAAGACACCAAGTCCTCCGAGGGCTAGTCTGAGACGTCCAGTTAGATCTTGTCTCCATCCCCAGCTCTCCCAGGAAGAGACAATGAGTTTGCCTTGAGCCTTTTTGGTGGCCCAGCCCCCCTCCGGCATCCTGTCTGCCTGGAGAGACCACCTTACCCATGCCCTGTGGCCCAGCAAACTGGAGACCCTGTGACCACTTCGGGAACGTGCCCAGGTCCCTGGGGGAGCTCCCCACTCCCTCTACAGACACAAAGGTGGGGTCATTCAGGACAAGTCCACTGACTCTGCTTCCTGTTGCTTCCATGGGCCCTAAGGGTTTGGGACAGTCACCGCTTATGATCACTACACTTCCATTAAAAATAAAAATCCCCAAAGGCAAGTCTCTTGCAAACTACTGGCTTAGCAGTCAGGACCTGCTGAGAAAGAAAGAGGCCCAGGGTCCGGCAGGCTGTGAATGTCCCTCTCTGAGTACCAGCTGCCTTCCAGAAGGAAGAGGAGGCAGAGGCGGAAGCAACCATGGTGCACCCCGCGAGGAGGAGGGCACACCCCGGGTGACGCCGTGGGCCCCAACAGGGGACACTCTGGCTGGGGCAGGGGTGGGGGGAGTCCCAAGTGTGTCTGGAGCATTTAATTCAGGCGGTTACAGCCAACAGGATGGTGATTCCAATGTGAGGAAACGGTTATAGAGATGGATGTAGGTAAATACAACCAATCCTTTAAAGTGAACTGTGAATCATTTTCTACATTTAATAAAAACATTTTCTCATTTGAGGCTCTGGAAGTCTTGAGTCACATTTTTTTTTGTAAACCCCTCCCCCCTAAAATGTCTTAAAACACATGGCTTAACAGTGGCTGCACAGAAAATATACACCCTCAAAGTCAGACTTTCATTTAAATACAAATATACAAAATGTAAACTGAGACAATAGAGAAATTTACAAAACTTTTCTTTAAAAATAATAAAGACAAAATTCAGTTCTAGTTAGGACGCTATTAAAATACGTGCAAGTCGTCAGATCCAATTGGACTTCTATTGCAATGTTCGACAAGGACAAATCCAGTCCACCCCGGCTGGGGCCGCCTCGGAAAACAGACCTGAGTGGAAATTTCTTTGAGAAACCTCGAGGTTCTACGTCGACAGGTGGATGGCCTCCTTCCTCGGCTCCCGGAGGGCTCCCCCGGCCACCTGGCCACGGCGGACGCTCTGCCGGGTCCGCTGCTCAGCAGGAGGGTCCGGGCCGGTCTGCGCGGACGCCAGGCCAGAGCGGGAACTAGCTGCTGCCTGTGGAGTTCGAGCTGACGTGGTTTGAATTTACGTGGTGGTTAAAACTGGTCTTGGAGCTGGGCGAACTCTTGGAATTGTTCTGGTGCTGGGGTTGGGGTCAGGGAGAAACGGGGGTGGAGAGAAGGTAAGAATTAATGGAACCCCAAATCAGGGTAGGCGGCCCCTCCTGTAATGCCCACGTTGGTTCTGCCTGCAGGCCCGGAGTGAGCCTGGCTGGGCTGGAATCCACTTCCTGGCGGAGTGACCACAGGCAGTATTTAATGTCTTGGTTTCCTCACCTGCAAGGTGGGATAAGAGAACCTTCTTCACAGGGTTGTTGGCAGAGTAAAATGAGGCCAAGACTGCAAAGGGCTCTAGCAAGTGCCTGGCCCCGGGAAAGGCTGGCTGCTGTCCCCGCTGCGTGGCCCTCCCCCGCAAGCCCGCACTGGGCCGTGCAAGTTGCAGGCAGGAGCAGAGGAGGGACAAGAGGCATTTGCTCTGTAGGGCCAGAGCCGGGCACCATGCTAAGTAAGGGCCACTGTCCCCCAGCTTGCTGTCCTCTTCACGGCTCTGGGCGGTGGGTATTTCTATCTTGATGTTTCAGGTGGGCAAACTGAGGCTGAGAGTGGCCGGATAAATCACGGCACGACCAAGAAGTGCCAGGGCTGGATTTGAACCCGGGTCCGTGAGACTCCATAGCAAGGTCTCTTTCCAGGACCCAGTGTGGTTCTGGGAGCCCAGCCACGAGGGGGCAGGGAGAAGTCATTCTTTCTAGACCTTCAATTTTACTTGATGCATTTAAATATTATATTTTTAAATCATTCAAACATGAGTATATTATGGAATAGGATGGAACATGTACATGGAGTTTTTAGACAAAACCACAAACTCAGAGGCCTCAATCTGCATTTTTTCTCCATGTGCCCAACCTGTTTGCCCCAGATCCTTCACGAGGACTCACCAGATGTGGGCCCTGGGCAAGCTCCTTCACCTCTCTCAGCCTCGGTTTCCTTATCTGTGAAATGGGGCAGCGGCAGCACGTGCTGGTGCTCACACTTCACCAGGAGGCCCCGGGGCAGAGGGGCCTCCCCGGTCCTCAGACAACAGCCTGGCACACAGAGGTGCTCAGTGCATACTGGCTGAATGAATGAAGTGCTCGATGAAAGCCCGGGGTTTTGTGGAGATTAAATAGAAGCCTTTGAAAAGCGCCTGGTCCACAGTGGAGCTCAGGACACAACTGCCCTCGTCCCTGTTACCAGAGGGGGGAAGCTGGGATTCTGGGGGCCAGAACTGCGCCCACCTCCTCTTCATCCCCCGGGGGAGGCAGGTGAGGAACCAGGTGGGAGGCTCCCAGGCTCCAGGTGGGACACTGGGCTGTGGCTTCCCGAAGGGCCAGGCCAATGGGGGCTGCTATTGTGGTCGCCTTCGTGGCAGTGAGGTGGTGCTGGCGTCAGTGGTCTCTCCGGGGCCCTCTGGGGCATTTCTTCCATTTAGTCCACACCAGCCCTGACTCCAGGGACAAGATCCAGGAAGACGGGCAAAGTCTGCCCTGGCTGCCAGCCGGAGGGCACAGCACCCATGACTGGGGCACCTCAGCAGCCCCGAGGTCCTGCACATGCCGCTCCGACACCTATTCTCCCTGTTCTTTGTGATGTTGAATCCTTATCTACATACGGGGGTCTTTACAAGGGCCACACAGGACAGTGGTTCTCAACCTGGGGTGATTTTGCCCCCGAGGGACATTTGGTAATGTCTGGAGACATTTTTGGCTGTCACAACTGAGGGATGAGGGACATGGGGGGATGTCCCGCCGGGGGGGGGGGTGTCCCGCCCCCCACCAAACGCCACCACCATAAAGGACTAACTGGTCCCAAAATGCCAGCTATGTCCAAGTGAGAAACCCTGCTGGAGGGTAAACCCTGGGCTGGCCCTGCCTGCCGCCCCCGCCCTGGGGATCCCATCAGCCACGGCGGGTGTCAGGGGGCTTTGGACACGTTGGTTGTCCCTTCCAGGCTGCTACGAGCCCCCTCCTCCCGCCACGTAAGTAGAATCCGCAGCTCTGGTCTCTACCGTGGGTCTTCCTGCTGCCCACGGGAGTGGGTCGGGGCGCCCTGGGCCAAGGCCAGGACGGGCCAGGGCGGTTTCTCACCTGACGCTTGAAGATTCTCTGCAGCAGCCCTTTCTTTGGTGGTTCTGGAGGGTGACTTCTGTTCAGGTCTGGCGAGAGGGTACCGTTAGGTCCAAATACATTCAGCTCCTTAAAGCATTCTGTTTCTATCATCTGGAGAGGTTGTGCAGAAACAAGGTCCGTCATCGGGGCTGGACGGGAAGCCCAGCGGCCGAGCCTCCGGGGCCCACCCTCCCCGGAGCTCGCACTCGTCCTGCCCAGCGGCTCCCGTGGTGGGCACAGCCCCTGCCGCGCTGACGACCTTGCTGCAGCCTCACTGGGAACACAGAACCTGCCTGGGGTGCACTGGTCTTCCTGCTACCAAACCCACTTCCCACAGCCCTTGTCACCCCACCCTCCCTGTCTTGTTCTGAGCAGCTCTGACCTCGCCCAACTCAGCCTCTTGGGCCCCTGGCAACCGCCTGTTTTTGTCTTCGTTTCCTAGCCAAACCTCTCCAGAGTCACCTCTACGGGCGTCTCTGTCTCGCTTCCTTTTCCCTCCCGGGCCACTCCAGCCCTGATCTGCCCTCACCCAGGACACAAGGGACTGCCCTGCAGCCTGAGTGGCAGCTCCTCTGCTGTCCTCGCCCCCCCCCCAGCAGCATCCGAGGGGCTGACTGCTCCCTGCCTCTCAGAGCAGAGCAAGTGACTGCTCTGCTCACCTCGTTTTGCCACGGGATGGGCACGGAGCCCGTGGAGAACTTGGAGTAGAAGTCGTCATCCGTGTGGTCCAGGTTGACGCCCTTCACGGTGGAGAACTGCTCGATGTCCAGCACGTCCTTACAGTACACGGCCCGGGGCTAGAGGGGCACAGGGCGAGGTCACACATGGGTCCTGCCTGCGGCTCCAGCGTCCCTGGGCCAGGCCTTGGGGCTTTGATGGGGCGCAGAGAAGTGTCTTCCCCGGGAGCTGTACTGCCCTTTCGCAGGCCCGCCAAAGGGACGCTGGCCAGGGTGAAGCACGAGCTGGGGGTGCCCGGATACCCTGTCCGGGGCTCCTTCCTGCCATCCCTCCCGCACACACCCCACAGGTCCTCCCAGGTCTCTCCAGGCTGGGCCAAGGGGGAGGTAGGGCACCTCTGTCCCTAAGCCCCCACTCTCAGCACCTCCAGGCATCCCCACTTCCCTGTCAGATATTCTTGACCTTAAGGCCCACAGAATCAGAAAGGTGGCCATGTTCCCAAAGTCATCTGTCGGATGAGGGATTGCACTGGCCACAGAGTGGGGCCTCTGGGCTCCTCCTCCACAGAGAGAATGAATGCTGGGGACCTGGGGCCAGAGCAAGGACCCGCAAGGGACTCTGCCTCGAGGGGAGCATGCAGCGGCTGGGGGATGGCCGGGGAACAGCACCTGCCCCTTCTCCTGTGAGAGGGCAGCGGGGGTGGTGGTTTAGCTCCGAGGCTCTGCAGCCAGACACGCCTGGGCTGCAGTCCCAGCTGGGGTGCTTGGGGACTTCGGGGAAGTCTTATGTCCCTCAAGACCTATTTCCTCACCTGCAAAATGGGCGATATTAGAAGCACCTGGGCATAGGGCTGTGGTTAAGTGCTTGCTACCAAGCCTGACCATGAGCTGCTATTATTAAGGTGGGAGCATTTTTTATCTCCCTGGGCCACCAGCCTGCACTGGGGCCTGCTCTGTGCCAGGGCAGAGATGAACCTGGCCGGCCTCTGCCCTCCAGGAGTTCAAGGTTGGTGGCTTCCCAGGGGCTGTGGGAGCCTGGGGGTCTGGACATGAGGACTTTATAGAGGTGGCTCCAGGTTGGGGGCAGAGGGACCAGGGCTGCCTCCAGTCTCCTGACATTTGGTTAATTCGAAGTTTGTGAATCAGTCACAGACTCAGCGAGGGCTGCAGTCATGCCAGGAGGGTTCTAGCACTGGTCCCAGGGCACTTTCTGGGGCTCTCCAGTGCTGCGTGCTGTGGCCTCCTGCTTACTGCATAAGTAGGAGGCAGTCCCCGGCACAGTAAGCCACTGGGCCCAGGCACGCATGGGCAGCAGCAGGGCGGGGGAGAGGACGTCTCCCTGTGGGGCTGTGACTCGTCCTCTAGTCCCCAAAGCCCTGCGTGTGCACCACTGTGGAATTGGGTACACTCAGGAGGCACCAGGACCAGCCACATCATTTACAGGCCCCAGTGAAAAAATGAAAAGGCAAGGCCCACGTTCAAAATTCAGAATGTCATGATGGCAACAGCAGGACACTGAGCTCAGCTCTGGGCCTGGGGTGACCGCACAGGGCAAACCCATGAAGCTGGCCCTGGGTGGTTCACAAATGAACATTAGAAAAAAAGAAGCATTTAAAAAAATCTGCCTAGGAACAGAAGTTTGCCTAGCACACCAAAACCCACCCTTTCGTGGCTATTATTTCCTTGGAATAGTTTCCTCTTAGAATACATTTATTTTTATTTTAACCAGTTCGGTACCAGCATTGACTACAGTCGACAGCCACAGATGAACACGCACAGCCCAGCGTCGACTACAGTCGACAGCCACAGATGAATGCGCCACACAGCGACTTTAGCCGATAGCCGTGATATGACTTTTTAAATTTTTCATTTATCAAAATAAAATTGTGAACATTTAAAAATAACGTAATGAAAACATATATGTATATGTTACCTATTCTGATTTACATTACAAGTAAAGCTGCCTGTAAAGTAAAACAAGCTTTCAATGCTTTAAAGCTTTCCTCATCACACAAGAGCAAAACGGATTCGTCGTCAATGCACAGCACAAACTGTGAGTACCAGCTGTGGGCAAGGTTTCGCGGCTGGTGAGCGCGATACTGAAGTGGTTAAAAAGAGTCAATAGACGTGAAAAAGATTAAGCCGATCATAGCACTGTGGTTTGTGATTGCGGCAGCAGCCCGGCAGTGGTGTGGGAACAAGGCCAGCGAGGGGTCTGGGGCAGGAGGCAGTGGGGAACGCTGGTCCCAGGGCAAAGCCCCCAGCTCACAGGGCTCCCTGGGCTGCAACCTGCGCTCACCACGCACTCCGATGGTACACGGAGCGGCACACCAGCCTGTGGGCCTCAGCTGCCCAGGGATAGGGGTAGCTCCGGGGAGAGGACACGGACCCAGTTGGTTAGCTGCTCTGTGCACACCACGCTGAGCTATGTGCTGTAAGGGACTCTTCCACCTCGAGGCGGCCAGGGTCACACCCACGGTGACCAACCGTCCAGGTTTGCCCAGGACACAGGGCTTTCAGTGCTAAACCCAGTACAGTCCTGGGTAAACAGGGACGGTTGGTTGCCCTGCCTGTCAGAGCCGCCCCTTCCACGCTGCTCCTTCTCCCAGCCCTGCAGGGCCAGCTCCACACCAGCACCCGCCACTGCCCGCTCTTCCCCTCCGAGGCCTCCTGTTCTTTCCTCTCGTGACTCGTGTTTCTGCTGTTATTTAAGGGGTATTTGCTGACACCTCTCCTCCGCTGCAGACTGTAAGTTCCATGAAGGAAACAACCAAGTGTTTTGTGCCCCATGGGGTCCCCCTGGGGCCTGGCACAGGGCCCGGAGTGTGCAGGGAGGTCGAGAAATGTTTCTTGTGTCATGACTAATCTTATATCACCATAGCAACGGGTAAGTCAGAGGCCATGAGGATGGCCACCTGGGTCTCAACCTTTGCCACCCCCAGCCAGGGTGCCACCTCCTCCCAATCCAGGGCAGTAACCAGTGACACAGCTGTGACGGGCATCCAGTCACTCTATGTGGTTTTCAGGGACACCAAGTAGTGGCCATTCTCGAGGCCCCAGACGTAGAAATAAACAAACAACAAATCGTGGCTGGTAGCATTTCCTATAACATGGCGAGTGGCTCTCACACCTGGCTGCACGCTACAGTCACCTGGGGAGGCTTTAAAAACCCTGAGGCCCTGGTCTTATCCCAGACTCTCTGGGGACCGAATCCAAGGTTAGTATTTTTTTCACGTTCTCCAGGGATTCCGAATGGGCAGCCGGGGTTGAGAGCAAATGCTGTACTTTCCTCACCACCCGCTGAAGTTTATCTGTAGGTCGAGTTTGCAGCATTTGGTGACTTTTACTCTCTGTGTTCTCAGCGGCCCCTTCTTACCCCAGAAAGCATGCCCTGGTTACCCCTCAACACTGACAACATAACTGGCCGGGTGGGGACAGTGGTGAGTTACTCCTGACACCGTCTGCACCCAGTAGGGCCCTGGCTTCCCAGATCTGCTGCCCTCCTGCCTTGCCCCCAAGGCCCAGGGAATCCCCACCTACAGAGTGTCAAGGACTGTCCCCACCCTCCTCCGCACTGTGTTGTACAGTGAATGGTTAACACCTGGCTCTGGGGGAGGGGACGGGAAACTGCTTTACATTAACAGCCTTTGCCGATTGCCGTGGTGTAAATACCCCACTGCGTCTGCTGGAGGCTGCCGTCCTGAGCACAGAATTGGGAAGACCTGTGGATAACGGGCTGTGCATAAGGAACACGACGGCTTCAGCAGCCACTGCTCCCGTGGCCTGCACAGCTCCTGGCTCGGCCCCACCCCCCAGCCAGGGGTGGGTCTCTCAGTCTGCAGGAGCTTGGAAGGAGCAGAGGCAGCAAAGGCCTTCCTGCCCCACTCCCGATTCACACGGCACAGGCACCGGAACTGCAGCACGCGAGCCTGCCCTGCCCCTGCTGGGCCTGGCCCTCGCCCGAGCTTGAGCCTGTGCTTCACGGACCACGTAGGGGGCTTTCAGGGGTCATCTACTTTAGCTGGGCTCTTGCCTCACGCACTGACTTGGGGACCCCGTGGGGAAGATGCGGCACCATGGGTCCCTGCGATTTGGGCTGCTGGGGGAGGGGCCTCATCCTGTTCCTCTCGGTGCCCACTGCACCTGCTGTGCCCCACCTGAACCTAGCGTCACCTGCAGGTGCTCCGTGCGCGCTGGTTGAACTGAACCGAACGCGGCGGCCCTCAGTGCTCTCGAACACACTCTCCATTCAGTTCCCATTTCACTCTCAATCTCTGGGGCAGGTTAGGGGAGTGGGCGTCCCTGGCCTCACTGGACAGGTGAGGGAACCGAAGCTTAGAAGGGGTTTTTTGGGCCCCCAGGCCTGGGTGGGCGCCCAAGTCTCGGACAGCCAGAAGGGGGCTGCCTGGCTCACACCCCATCTGCACTGCCGGGCATGAGGTTCACCTGCAGCTCGGGCGGGGACTGGCCTGGGGGGAAGGGGCAGTGAGCACTCTTTGGTCCCCACAAAGACAGTGATGTGCCCCACACTCTGCATGAGGATGGCCCTGGGCCGCCAGGGGAGGGGGGCGGCTACTCACGTCTGGAACGAAGGGAGGGTCTAACATCCCGGCTTCTAAGCGCTTGAAGTTCATGTTCCTGAAGAAAGGGTGTCTCTTGACCTCAGCCGCCCCCTCCTCCTGGCAGCCCAGCCTCTGCTTTGCGTCTTTGGTGAGCAGCTGCAACAAGACAGAGTCCCGTGAGGCCACGCTGAGCCTTTCCTCCGGCCCGGAGGCCGAGGGCAGAGGAGCCTGAAAGATCTGAGTTCCTCATCCTTCACGTGCCCGTTCCTGCACCTCCCAGACGTCCCGCCTCCACAGTGTCTGCGCCACCCTCAGGCACCCAGCGGACCCTGCCCCTCCTTGCTGGGGTCTGGTTTCAGGGTTGCCTCCGCGCTGTTGTGTGCATTTGAGGTCACAGACCCACAGGGAGAGCAGGGATCCTGTCTGCTTCTCCCACGACTGCATGCCTTAGTGCCTGGGGCACGGCTGGCACCTGTTCATGTTTGCTGAGCTGAGAAGGGCGCAAGGAGTGTGTTGGGTGGGCTGGGCACAATGGTAGCCGGGGCCTGGAGCTTCTGCTTTTTTCAAGAAAAGCCAGAAAATCCAGCTTATTATTATTATTATTTTTTGGGACAGGGTCTTACTCTGTCACCTAGGCTGGAGTGCAGTGGTGTGATCATAGCTCACTGCAACCTCAAACTCCTGGGCTCAAGCCATCCTCCTGCCTTGGCCTCCCAGAGTGCCGGGATTACAGTGTGAGCCACAATGTCTGGCCCCTCCTCATTTTTAAATCTTTGTGTGGCTGAACAAGACACCCACCCACGTGCTGCCCGTCTGCAACCTGGCACCAGGTAAATGGCTTGTGACCACGTTGTGAGGTGAAGAGTTTGCAACTGTGATACCAGGTGCACATGCACCAGGAGAAGCGAGAGGGAGAAAAGGTGTGGGGTGGACAGGCACAACGGGCTTCCTGGAGGAGGAGGACTGATAGGCTGAAGGGACAGTGAGACCAAGACAGCTGAAGGGCCAGAGGGAGGGGCTGGAGCAGGGTGGGGAAGGCCCAGTGCTGGGCTCAGCAGGGGCCTGAGGAAGGTGGAGGCTGAGGTCTAGGCCTAGGGGCTGGACCCCGGGGACAGGGCAGAGAGATGTGTGTATTTCTAGACCCTGGGGGCAGGGGAGCAGTTCCATGGCTGTCAAGATGGAATTGGGGCTAGGCGCTGGGGGCCAGGGACGGGCTTCCTCATGGTGGGGCAGTGGCCCTCTCAGGCAGGTAGGGCTGAGCCACCAGAGCCTAGAAGTAGCTCCGAAGGTCTCCTTACAAGTTAGGCCCTGCAGCGTCCTAAGCCTGCGCCAGTTGGAGGGGACAGGGCAAGCCTGGTTGCCAGACCTGAAAGGCTGTGGTTAAGGGCGTGCAGGAGGCTCAAGACCAGAATCCCAAGACTCCAGGGTCATTCGTAAGAGAAGACGGAGCAAGGCTAGAGGTCTCAGGAGGACAGTGGTTTGGGGCCAGGACCGCACAGAGCAGCAGGCTCCGTGCCGCCCTTCCCGCAGTGGCCACCAGGGGGAAGCAGAAGGACAGCAGTGCCCCAGGTCTGGCGGCAGCAGATGCCCAGTTGCAAAGCCAGAGTGGGAGACTGGGGCACGGGGTGGGGGTGGGGTCCCCCGCCTCCTCGTCCTCTCAGCACGTCCCTTGTCCCTTGAAGTCTTCAAGACCCACTCTCTGAATTCCTGACCCTGACCTGGGACATGTGGTGATCCCTGGTCCAGTTTGGTCACACTGGATAGATACCTTGTGATGGCATGGCCACATATCATTGGCACCCGCGTCTCCATGCACCTGACCTTTGCCGCCTTGTTCCCCCAGCTGCCCCACCCCCACCCTGGCTGCAATGACCGTCTGGATTCCTTCCAGGCCCCAGCTGCACTGGCCGCAGGCCACGTGGTTTGGGGGTGTGTTGTGTGTGCACACATTGTCCCTCCCTCAGCATCTGTCACACGTGTAAATGACATATCTATGTGGTCAGATGGCAGATCCAGCCCTAACTTCTTCCTCCTATCCCGCTATGATGTGAGAATGACGCTGGTGAGAGGAAGAAGCCACGCACAGGGCAGCCGGCTGCAGGGGCAGGGCCTCCCGGGCCGCAGGCTTTCTGGAGGCAGAAGCTTTGCTACTTTTAATCAACTCCTCAGCCTGCTCCACCCTAAACTCCGGCCTGGGTTGTTCCTGCACTCGCTGATTCTGCCCCCAGGCCCCTTGGATCAGAGGTGAGTAGCAGAGCGGCCCCACCTGGGGCTCAGCCTGCCCATCTGCCCTTCATCTGCAGGGCTCGGGGAGAGGAAGTCTGTGGGCTCACAAGTGTGGAGCTGGGCGCTCTGGCCCCTGCCTGTGGCCCTACCTGTCCCCACGTAGCTGGCATCAGAGGGCAGCTGCCTGCAAAGGGGGTGTCAGCACACCTGTGCCCAGCACTGGGGAGGAGGCCCCCAAGGGGGCATGAGCCAGACTTGGGAGCCTGAGAGCCAGGCAGGAGCAGGACATGGCCATCTCCCCACAAGGCCACTGGCCCTGGTTCCCTAAGGAAGGACCCAGGGGGCCAGCCTGGGCTGGGGGATGGGCAGTGGTTGGGGGTGGACCCCACTCCCAGCTCCGACAATTTCAAAGGCTCCCGCCAGTCCTTCCTCTAACTGGTGTCCCCCACCCAGCCTGTCTAAATGTCACTCCTATGTGCGCCCTGCCCACAGATGGGGCCAATCTCACTATCCCTAGACGCTGTCATGCAGAACCCAAGCTGGTCTGACCAGCATTCCATTTAGTGGACGGACCTTCATTATAAGATGTTCAAAGACTGTGAAAATACCACCACCTGCCACCTGCAGCCCCTGGGCTGAAGCTGGGTCTTGAGATCCAGAGCCCAAGGAAGCCCCAGGTCCAAGGTCATGGGCAGGGCTTGCCCCAGGCCCTTTGTACCTTGGGCACCCGCTTGGACTGTCCCTTCTCTGTCCTGTGCTGAAGTCCCCACAGCCCCACAGAGCTGGATGTGGGGTACCTCACACTGTTCCCCATTGCCCCTTCCCCAGATTTCTCCTGGAAACCTTCGCTGACCGCCACAGTCCACAGCAAAGAGCACCCGCTCCTCTGGCTTGGCGGGCTGCATTGCCCCCGCCCTGGTGTGTGCAGACCCCGGTCCCTTCGGCCTGTTGCTGTCCTGGCGACAGGCTGGGGGCAGGGAGGGGAGCTGGAACTCACCATCTTGCAGATAGACTTGGCCTCCTCGGAGAACTTGTGGGAGTACACCTCCTCCGTCTCCAGGACCCGGCGGTCCACCTCCTCCCGCTTCACCTTCTCCTTGCGGCCGCGGAACGGCGACTGGCCCTCGATCATCTCGTAGATGAGGCAGCCCAGGCCCCAGTAGTCGGGGCTCAGGCCGTACCTCTGGTTGTTCAGGACCTCTGGAGCTGGGCACAGAGGAGGGGACGAAGAGGGGTGAGAGACGGCAGTGGCAGCACAGAGCTGGCACTGATTCATACCCCGGCTGGGCCTCAGGGTGTCCTGCACCCAAGACTGATGGTGCTGCTCACAGGCCTGGAGTGTCATGGCTGGGACACTCTTCCCTCCACTGCTCCATCCATAAACTGCTGTAAATACACCTCCTCTAGGGAGCCTTCCAGAAGGACACTCCTCTGTGCTCCCAAAGGACTCCGATCGTGGCTTTGTAACTCTGACCACAGTGGATGTTAATGTCCTGCTCCCGTGATGTCTCCCTGACTAGAACATGAGCTACCGCGTTCGCCGCTGTGCCCCAGTAACAGGTATGACACCTGGCCCAGAGCAGGTGCTGTACACATACTCGTTTCAGTGAATAAAGGTGTGCCCACCCAAATTAAAGATTATTAAAAGTGTATCTGGAATTCAAATAACCTCTATGTCTTCTCTACCGTTTTGATAAAATGACTTATAGATTCACTGCAGAAGTGCAAAAGAGACAGCTCTGCATCATCAGACCACACGCGTGTAGAGGCAATGCATCCACATGTGAGCTGGTACGCACACCACAGAGGCTGGCAGACAGGTGCATGCAACACAGTGTGTGCAGGGAGAGCCGTGCCAGTGCATGGGCAGATGTGTATGCAGGTGTGCAGAGAGATCTATCATCCACCCATGCATCCAACCATCTGCCAGCTATCTACCACCTGTGTCTCACCTATCAGCATTCGCACGGGCATACACACGCTCATGTACACACAGGCACACCCCACCATTGCCCAATGCCGTGCAGTCTGAAAAGGACTCTCTAGCACCAGAGACAGAGCACGGAACCCTGTGCATCTGCTGTTGGCACGGCCTGGCCAGAGGGCAACAGCATGCCTGCCCCAGGGCCTCCTGGGGCTCACCCACCTCCCAGGGCAAGGAATAGGCCCGGGAAGGGGGATTCTAGGGGACAAGACTTAGCTCCAGGCCTCTTCCTGGCAGCCCCCAGGTCGCTGGTCTCAGAGCAGGCTGAGGGGAGGCAGGGCAGGCAGCCCAAGGCGGGTCCCTGCTCAGAATCACACTTGGTGATGCAGTGGGCTGCGCTCCTTTCATGTCGGGGGCCCTTCCGAATGACCTCCCTCTTCTTGGGGTTCTTCCCAAAAGGGCTGTCTGCCAGCCCACCTAGACCCCTACTTCAGTGTGGCCTCCCCCTAGCAGCGCTGTGCATGCTCTGGCCACCCATGGTGGCTTGGCACAGGAGGTGTTGGGGCTGGGGCTGCAGAGAGCTCAGTTTGGTCAAGTCACCTGGGGCCCCAACACTCCAGCCCTTCCCCACCCCCCGGCTAAGGCCTCCCCCCAGCAGCGCTGTGGGGGACAGCAACTCTGACCAGTGACGCACAGAGAGGTGAGGGGCTCCAGGCGTGGGCTTGGGGACGTGGCATGTGGTGATCAGGGGCCGCCGGGCACTCACCCATGTAGCCGACAGTGCCCACCCGGCCGCGGATCAGCTCTCCTTCGGGGATCTTCACGGCCAGGCCCAGGTCTGAGATCCTGATGTGGCCTGAGGGGACAGCAGGGTCAGTAGGCCCCTGGAGCAGCTGTGGACACCTGGCCCACCCTGGCCAGGGCCCCAGACCTGTTGCATGCCCCTGGGCAAGGCATGCGAGCTCTCAAGGTTTCCAGCTGTCTGTTGAAAATGGGTACCCCAGTCTGCCTCTCAGGGTGACCACAAGGACCCTGGGGGCACGGGAGCTAAAGGATGGGGGTCGATGCCTACTTTTTAGGAGTGAAACATCGAGATGCAAAAGGGTGCCTGGGTCTGGCTGGACACCGGCCGACCCGCCTCATCGAATATTCGAACAGGCTTCTTGGAAGGCTGAGGTCACAAGTTGAAAACATCTTGGCCTGGTTCTGGGATTACTTCATGGGAAAAATGTGAGATTTCTCCTGACATTTTGCAACAATTTGCTTAAGGGGAAAAAATTATAAAGCAATTTAGGAAGCAACTCCCTGACCTGCCTTGTTGGTCTTTGGAGGTTGCTGATTTTTTCCCTTTGGAGAAACAAGGAGGGGAAAAGTCCGGCCTGGCCTGGCCGAGCCTGGAGATGGGATCGGAGCTCACAGGGCAGGACTGACCCCCAAGGCCGAGACGACACCATGTTGAGAGCTCTGCTTCGGCCTTTATCTTGTCTGCAGCCAGCCCAGGCAGGGTCACGGCCACATCTTACCCCACAGAAAGGAACATGTCCCCTCCCCTGCCCTGCCTGTGGACGCCAAGGCCCCACACCAGCCTGGACCTCAGCAAGGCTCAGCTCCAGAGACTCTGCCAGGCTGGAGCCGCGTGGAGTCCCAAGACAGGAAAGGGGAAGGCGTGTGGATGCCAGCCGGCAGCCACAGGGCATTATGTGGGCTCAGTTCTGAGACTGCAGGGGACACTGGGCTCATCCAGAGAGTGGTGGCAGGCCTGGGCCCTCTGCCTGCTCCCGCACACAGCAGCAGCCCACACAGACCTCACTCCAGGTCACCGGCGACCTGCCTCCCCTTTCTTCCTTCCCTTTACTGGGGGCTCCTGGGGCCTGGGGCCCGCTGGGAGGAGCCCCAGTTTCTGCTCTGAGCTCCTCACTAACACTGCAAGGTGACCTTGGCACATTGACTCCTATAAGCCTCAGTCTTGTCATCTGTAAAATAGGCACAGGGATGTTGCCCTGCCCCTCTCTGTGCAGATGGGAAGAGCTAGTCAGATAAAAGATGTGCAAGCTATTTTCCAGGTGCAAAACCCTCAACAGTTGCAAGGGGTCACTGTGGTTGCTCTTGTTACCCTGAGACTCACACCCCAGAGAACACAACCATGGTCCATGCTCAAATAATGATGCCCAACACACTTAGAGCTGCTGGAGTCACACACAATTTCCCCTCAAGCTGTCTTGTGGGAGTCTCCCCACCCCTCCTCCTAGTAGTGGGCAGGGCAGGACGTGTTTGCATTTCACAGAGGAGATAAGATGCAGAGAAGTTGCTGGAAGGTTAAGCATTTGCCCAGCATCTCTGGAATTCTGGACTCCTCATTCTCTTAACACTGCTTGTTCACCAAGCAGGAGATTCGCCCATGCCCACTGCCTTTCCTGGGTGCCCTGGGCCTGGGGTCAGCCTCGCCCGGTCCTTCTCTGGGAGGCTTGGGAGGCGCTTGGCTCTCTGTGGGCCGCAACACTCACGTTAGCTACAGAGCAGGAAAGGGCCTCCCTCCGACTTACCGTAATCGTCTAACAGGATATTTTCAGGTTTCAAATCTCTGAAAGGGAAAAACAACAAGCATCTGAGTGTGGGCAGCCCAGGCAGCGAGGACATGGTGGCATCCTGGTTGACCTCCCTGGGCCGGCCAGCCCTGCGCAGCTGCAGGGTGTTTCCTTCCCTCCTCCCGGCTCAGGCTGTCTGATCTCTCTCTGAGTCAAGATGATCTTGAGCTAATTTCTCTCCTTCCAGTAATTTAAAACAAATGCTGCTGCTTGCCATGAGCATCTTTCCAAGCCTGGGGAACGCTGGGACGGTTAGGAAAATGACAGTCCTGGCACTTGTCTACCCATCAACGGGCCCCCAGGGCTGGGAAGACCCCGAGGTCTTAGGAAGCCCTAAGGCAGAGCAGGGTCCAGGAAGGAGGGAAGAGAAGTTACTGAGAACAAGGCACCAGCTGTACAACTGAGAAGATGGAATTGTAGGAGAGAGGATGGGGCCCCCAGGAAAAGGACCCCCTTCAGGATGGGGCTCCCAGCAGAGTGGCACACCCCCCAACTCGAGCTACACTAGTCTTGGAGAAAGCATGGCCAGAAGCCACAGCTGTAGGTGTGACTGCCCCATCCTGTCCCTAATGCCTTTTCTCTTTGATGGCAGGATCTTGCACAAAAGAAAGGAAACCTCTGTACTCCCAGGGTGCAGGGGAGAGGCCACAGAAGGGTCTGGTTTTACTAGTAAAAAGTTTTCTCTATGGGCGACAGAACAGCCCAGAGGAGAGTGTGTGCGACTCAGTCAAGCCTTGAGGCAAACAGAACATGGGATCTGGAAGGAGGCTCCAGTTTTCAATTAACAGGCTTTGTTTATTTAACTTATGGCAGCTGTCCTCATGGGGCGTGGTTAATGTACCCAAATCCAGTGGGCTGGGCCTCGCAACGCGATAATTGGTGTTTGTGTATACTTATTTATTACAGAATACTTCTGTTGCTGTTGTTATTTAACTTGCATTCTTTTGATGTGTTAAAAATTCCAAATATGGGCAAAAGCCATCATCCCAATGAACCAGGGGTCACCGGGTTGGAGTGACAGCTCACTAGCGGGCACTGGCCAGAACCAAACCCACGGAGTGACCGCAGCAGGTGGTCAGGGCCAGGGAGGACGCACCATGCTTCTTTTTCTCCCTAGAAGAAGAGGAGCTGAAACTTGGAGGTTCTGTTTCTCTTTTTCTTTCTTTCTTTTTTTCAGTGAAAGGCAATCAAGTGGGCATATTTATTCAAAACTTAGGAAAAATTTCCTGACTCTCTTTTCATTTGAATGAAAACAAAATAAAAGCATAAATCGGAAGACAGTATGGGGGAAGGGCATGTCCTCAAGATCATTCTTTCTTGTTTTCAAAACTTTCTTGGAGGCCGGGCATGGTGGCTCACGCCTATAATCCTAGCACTCTGGGAGGCTGAGGTGGGAGGATCGTTCAAGGTCAGGAGTTTGAGACCAGCCTGAGCAAGAGTGAGACCCTGTCTCTACTAAAAATAGAAAGAAATTAATTGGCCAACTAAAAATATATAGAAAAAATTAGCCGGGCATGGTGGTGCATGCCTGTAGTCCCAGCTACTTGGGAGGCTGAGACAGGAGGATCGCCTGAGCCCAGGAGTTTGAGGTTGCTGTGAGCTAGGCCGATGCCATGGCACTCTAGCCCCGGCAACAGAGTGAGACTCTGTCTCAAAAAAAAACTTTCTTGGGCTCCCAAGATGAGTTCAACCAAAAAGGTCTTCAAACTGGGGTGCATGTGCCCTGGGGGGGTCGGCCGAGACTGTCCGGGGGTTCCCACCTGCCGGCAGTTTTAAGGGTATGGGTTTCTTGACATCATAATGTCCTGCCATCTCTTGGAATGCCCTTTCTCACTAACTCTTCTCCCAAGTTACAGGAGAAAAGCAGGTTCCTCCCTCCTGAGTGTTACCATAGCACCCTGCTCCAGGTGTGAAAACCCCCAGAGCCCCTAAGGAACCATCAGAAATGAGATCTATTATAACACTGATAATTATAATGGCGACTTGACAGAAGAAATTATTTTAACATTTAGAGCCTTTTGGTCAAAGGGAATTTCAGAAAAATTGTATATGTATCCATGTATTGTGTCATATATGCTGATCAATGACTTTTAGGCAAATATATATATCATTATAGGAACATCCTGTGGGGAGCGGGGAGTAGACAATCCCTCGCCATTAAAGAGCGTTTCATGCCTTTCTTTTTTTTTTTTTTTTTTTTGAGACAGAGTCTCACTCTGTTGCCTGGGCTAGAGTGAGTGCTGTGGCATCAGCCTCGCTCACAGCAACCTCAAACTCCTGGGCTTGAGCAATCCTCCTGCCTCAGCCTTCCGAGTAGCTGGGACTACAGGCATGTGCCACCATGCCCGGCTCATTTTTTCTATATATTTTTAGTTGGCCAATTAATTGCTTTCTATTTATAGTAGAGACGGGGTCTCGCTCTTGCTCAGGCTGGTTTCGAACTCCTGAGCTCGAGCGATCCGCCTGCCTTGGCCTCCCAGAGAGCTAGGATTACAGGGGTGAGCCACCGCGCCTGGCCCGTTTCATGCCTTTCTAAGATGAACGATGGTGGAAATCAATTTGCCACAACAATTGGATTCCACCAGATCCCTCAAAGAGTGTGATGTAACCATCTAATTTCGACATATCAATATTTGCCACGATTTAAACATATGATGGAATATGTCAAATGTCTACTTAAAGTGTAGGGGGGCACAGAGATTTTCAAAACTTTTCGAGGGGCACCATGAGCAGGATCCGGACACCTGGCCCTACAAGGTCTGGGCCCCGTGCAACTGGTGTAGGAGGGGACGGGGTGAAGCCCAGGGCAGGCTGAGGACAGTGTGGGGCGGCACCACGGCCACTCTGTGCCTGCTTGTGGGCGGTGGCCCTGCCCAAGTCTTCCTGGGGCTGATGCCAGATCACGGCCACCAGGCCCTGCTGGGCTCCCTGGGCGCTGTGTGGGACTTGGAGCAGCTGGCCGTTTGGGGAACATCCTTCGCACACTCGGTGCTCCTAAGCTTTGGGGGCTGGAGAGCAACCCACCTCATGGCCTCGGTTGCGGGGAGCCCTGGGGCTCCAGGGTGGGGGTCCGCCTGACTCCTGTCCCTGCCCTGGAGCTGACCAGGCCTGGTTCCCAGCGCAGCGACGACTGCCACCCCTGGGCAGCACCGCTCACCTGTAGACGGTGTTCTCGCGGTGGAGGTCTTCCAAGCCACAGAGGATCTCAGCCGCGTAGAACAAGGCCCGCTCCTCCTCGAAGCCGGGGTTACCCATGTTGTAGATGTGGAACTTCAGGTCGCCCCCGTTCATGATGGTCAGGACCAGGCACAGCGCGTCCTTGGTCTCGTAGGCGTAGGCCAGGTTGACCTGGGAGCGAGAGCAGCCTGGTGAGCTCACGTACTTCCGCTTTCCCTCCTCGGGATCCTCGGAGCTGGGGCTGGTGGGGGAGCATAGCGGCCTAGCCCACTCCCCTGCACCCCAGTGGCCTTGGGGACCTGCCCGCTGCCCCTCACAGCAGCTGCCCCATTCAGTGGCTGAAGGTGAGGAGGTGGCAGGTGGGGCAGCCCAGGGACCCTAACAGGACCCCAACAGGACGGCGTCTGCGTTCACTCCAGGGATGCACGTGTGTGCCGCAGTGGGTTACAACGGGGTGTTGCCTGGTGGCCAGTCAGAGGGCAGGGCTGGCTGCCCACGGGCTGCGGGGCTCATCCCTGCAGGAGCAGCAGGCAGGGGGGCCGCTGGAAGTGGAACAGAGCCTGCAACGACTTTCTTGCATGCAAGACACGCCTGGTCCACCTGTCAAGGGGCCCCGGCAGAGCTGGGCCCAGGCCTTTGCTGGCAGAGCCCAGGCACCCGAGGCGCCGAGGATTGAGGCCACAGGGTTGCGTGATTTGAGAAGCGAATTACACTGGGAGGTGATCCTTCTCCACTTGGGGGTGTGCACAGATGAAACCCGGCCGCCACGGACCAGGCTGTGGACAACCAGGGCCACAAAACTTGCAGGTAAACATCAGGACCACAGAAGTTATTTCTGAGGAAAGGAGACAGGACGGCAGCCGAGAGTGAGTGAGCTCGTGGGGTCGTGCTGTGGGGTCGCGCTTCAGTGCTGGCTGCTACAGCGGAAGAAGGGCTCCCAGAGGTGTCCCTGTGGGAACTCCCCACTGGGAAGTGGACAGAACACAGCCAAGGGGTGTCCAGCCATCAAAACTGACGGCCCTTGAAGACGTGCCACCCAGCTTAGCCAGGCACGCGATCCTTTCCCCCGAGCTGGCCTGCGGCACTACCCCTCGAGAGCCGGCACTGCCCCCTCTGGGCTCGACGGGCAGCCTCGAGGCAGCCACCAGCGGTCTCTGTTGAAAGGGGCTGGTGGTGGAGAGGAAGGTTCTGGACTCAAAGGGGCCTAGGGCCAAAGCTGGCTGGTGTTACCCTTGTCCACCGCCCCCTGCCCGGCACGACGGCACCGCCCACACCTTCACCCTGGACAGGGCGGGCAGCTGGGGGCAGCTGGGACGACAGCCAGAGACGCAAACTCCTGTCCTCTTTGAACGTCACTTTATGCCCCACTGCCACCCCCAGTAAGGACGGAAACACGAGGCATTCCACCTCCCCGGGGAGGGACAGCTGCCATGGCAGAAGACCACCCCTTCCCGAGGGAAGGAGTCCCGTCACCAGGAGGGAGCCGGCGCCAGCCACGCACACGCGCTCACCACAAACTGACTGTTGACCTTCTCCAGGATCTGCTTCTCGTTCAGCGCCATGGACTCCCCTTTCCGCTTCTTGATCCTTTTCTTCTCCAGGCGCTTGCAGGCGTACATTTTGCCCGTGGCCCGAACCTGGCAGGCGCAGACCTGAGTTGCAGGAAAGAAACCATGGTGACAAGAGCACTGTGGAGGTCTGTCCCAATCCCCCCAGGGCCACAGACAGGGCCAGGGCCAGCCGTGCCCGGCCTTGCAGGAGCTGCAGGCCCAGAGGACCCTGTGACGTCCAGCCTCGGACCCACAGCTGCCCTGGCCCCACCCCGTGGGCTGGCTTCATGCCACCTTGCTCTTCCCCTCCCCCTGGGGGACTCCTGGCCCTTGAAGGTGCAGAATCAGCCATTTGCTCTGATGTTTAGATGACCGGCCAGGGTCCCAAGTACTGTCCCGTTCTCAGGGCAATTCGATTTTCCCCAGCGGCTGGTATAGAGGTCCGGTTTGGCGGGCAGGGATGGGAGACCCTCGGGAACCCTGACTTTATAATTCAGAGAAGTGGGAACCAGGGCCCTTGGGCTCAAGTCTTAGTTCTGCTCCTTATTGGCTGGGTCACCTGACCATTCTGAACCTCGGCTTCCCTCTCTAAACTGGGAATACGGAGGCTTGCTGCATGCACTGGGAGGATCAGGTAACCCACGATAAAATCTCTAATTCTGCGTGACAGCATCATCCAGACACGTAAGTGGCCACAGTCCTTAGCTCCTCGTGGCTTCACTTCTCCCTCCCCAAACACAACCACGGGTGTCCACGTGTCCCCTCCGGGCTGGGTCCCTGCCTGCAGCTGCAGGGAAAACACCTCCATCTCACCTGCCCTGCTCCAAACAGCCTCCCACCTGCCCTGGACCCACGTGACACGCCCCAAGGCCCGGCCCCCACCCTCGCCCACCCTCACTGCTGCCACCGGCAGGGGCCCTGCCTAGAGCCCTTCAGGCCGACCCAGAAGGGACAGGACAGACAATTAGAGTTCGGGAACTTCCATTTGAAAACGGGGTGCTCACTCACCTCCCCGAAGCCCCCCTTTCCTAGCACTCGATACTGCCTGAAAGTGTTTTTGGTCACCGGTTGCCTGGAAAAAAGCAAGAATCCAAGGTTGGTTGCACGGTTCAGAATTCATAAGAAATTGACAAGAGCTCCACCGAAAGCAGCCAGGCGAGGTACGACGCCACGACCTCCGCCGCAGCCCTTGGGGATCCCCAGGAACCAAGGCTGCAGACAGGGCCTTCGAGGACTTGCTCTGGGGCTGGGTGTTCAAGTCCCAGGCCACCACCCTGGGCCCCTGCAGGCTGGGGGACGGGCAGTGCTCGCCTGCTCAGGAGGGCAGAGCGGGAGGGGAAGAGTGTAAGTTCCAAGTTGCCCGACCACACGTCCGCATGGCTCCCCTCTCTCTCCCAGATGCAATCACGCGGTGAAACTCAGAAGAAAGCCGTGTCTTCCGTGCACGGAGAGGGGAGGGGCCAGGAGCTACAGAGGATCATCCCACCGAGGACACGAAGGAGACCACACCCTCCCCTCCTGCACACTCAGCCTGTCCCGTCCCTCCCTGCTGGCGCTGCCCTGGGAAGACCCGGCCTCGGTAGGGGCAACGGCTGATGGTCTCCAAATCGTGTCTGGTGATCTTTGACCATGGGTTCCAACATTTCCACTGCCAAGGACCCTTTTGTTATATTTTCCCCATAGATCCAGAGCACTAGAAGATCCCGTCTGTCAAAACTGGTATTTATGAAGTAACAATCCTTGTCTCCTGATGCCCCAGTTTGTTTTTTTGAGACAGGGTCTCGCTCTGTTGCCCAGGCTAGAGTGCCGTGGTGTTGGCACAGCTCACTGCAACCCAAACTCCTGGGCTCAAGTGATCCTCTTGCTCATGCCACAATGACTAGCTAATTTTTCTATTTTTTATAGAGACAGGGTCTCACTCTTGCTCAAGTTGGTCTCGAACTCCTGACCTCAAGAGATCCTCCTGCCTCAGCCCCCCAGAGTGCTAGGATTACAGGCTTGAGCCACCACGCCCAGCCTGACTCCTCATGTTAATTAGCCAAAGCCATTTACAGCGTCCAATCAGACAGAACTCCAGAGCATGAGGCAAGGACGGTACTTCTTGGAGTAAACATGATGATCGTATCTAGTTGCAGCAAAGGACGTCATGGCGCACACAGCTTGCGTTTTCATCGCTGGCCTGTTTGGCCACAAATAATCACCTTAAAATATAAAAAATTGGCTCTTGGTTCTCCTGGACTATTTTTGAGCACCCCGTCCTCCCGCCTCCCTACCCCACGAGTCCTGATCAGGGCTGGGATTGGATGGAGACTGAATTGGGTCAAAGAACTGGGTCGGCTTGAGAATGGCTGGCGAGCCTTGGTCTCCCGGCAGGTCTTGAACGCACGAATCTTCCACGGACATCCTTCTCGCTGCTGGGACTTCACTGGAAGTCACGTCTTTGGCACCACAGCCACTCTTTTAGGACAACCCTGGGACTCAGGGCTCCCTCTGGCACCCCAGCCTCGAACCGCACAGGGCGACTCACTTCTCTGCTTGCTGGTGTGTCCCTCAGGAAGCACAGAGCTGCCCCTCTGCGGGGCTCCCGGCGCTGTGGGTCTTCCTAACGCACAGGCGCAGCCGGGTGGCCGCAGGGACAACCCGCCATGCGCTGGCATCCGCCACGGGCCTGGGAAGCCTCTCCTGCAGCTGCCTGCGAAACCACACGAAGGCGGCCGGGGCCTGCCAGTTTACCATACGTGGAGGACAAACAGTGGGTCGACATCACCGCAGAACTCCTCCTCTAGGGGGAAATGAGTGTAATGCAATTTCCCAGGAATTTCTTGGTTAACCTTGTGAGGGAAAAAATCCCTTTAATATTTCAACAGCACAGCACTCGCGAGCCACGATCTTGTTTGCAAGAAAAAAAAAATGGGGTGGCGGGGAGGCGGGGTGCTTTCGCGGTCATTCAGGGAATTCCTAGGCCACGGTTCTAACCCACTGGCTTCAAAAACTTAATGCCTTCAAAAGGGTGAACTCAAATTCTTTTAGTCAGTACACGGGTTAAAAATGCCCATTTCTCCATTTCATGTGCTTGATAGAGACAAATAAAATGAGAGCCAGTGGCCACAGCATCGAATTCTATTGGAACTGGAGCACTGGGTGGACTAAGGGTCAAGGACCTGAGTGAGGACACCAGGCTCAGGTCCCAGCCTTGCCAGGCCCTTGCTGTGTGGCCCAGGGCCAACCCATCAACCTCTCTGAGCCTTGCATCTTTGGTAAAATGGAGGTGATGAGAAGGCATAGACACCCACGGAGGGCTCTTCGTAAATTGTTGCTGTGCGTGTCAGATGTCATTATTAGAACTCCTAGGAATAAAGGACATGACCCCCTCTGGAGCCCACGTGCACCAGCCTCAGGAGGTGAGACTGTCGCTGTCCCCATTCTGCAGATGAGAACACTGAGGCTTCCAGAGGGGAAATGAGTTGCCTGAGGCCTTGGCTGGTAAGTGGTGGGGCTGGGACTGGGGTCCAGGCAGCCTGAGCACACTGCCACCCTGGGAAGGTGGGCACAGATCAGGGCTGGGGCTCCAGAGCAGGGCATGGGGCATGGTGAATGCAGCCCCACCGGACTGTCCTGTGAGTGGCAGAACCAGGACCGGGCCTCCAGCAGGGGCCGGCTGCTCCTCCGGCCTCAGACATGGCGAGGTGAGGATGACGACGGTGATGCTGATGACTGATCGCAGTGATGGCTGCAGCAGCAGCCAGCAGTTCCCCTCCTGCGGCCACATGGCTGAGCTCTGTTTATGCCTGCCATGTTCCTGCACGTGCTCCCCTTAGTTCGTCTTCACCCCCAGCCTCCCAGGCAGGCGCTATGATCCCCACTTTACAAATGAGCCAACTGCGGTGTGGAGAGGTGAGCGACCCTTCCAAGGCCCTTCCTCGGGAAGAGGCAGAGCCCGGACTCAGGCTGGGGGCTCCGGTGCCCGCAGCAGACGTCTGGGCTGATCCTTTATTTTGGGCCTCCAGGAGACGTGATGTGGCCAACAGAGCCAACAGAGAAGGCCACACTTGGTCACTCTTTCATCCTCACCGGTCAGGGTGGAGAGAAACGGCCTATCCAGTGGCCGCAGGGCAGGGTGTTTTCCTGCTGGGCTTCCCAAAGTGAGTAGGGAGGGCTGCGGATGGGCCTTTGGGGGGGCTCCTGTCCCACAGCTTCCTGAGCATCAGAGGGGACTCGGCCAGCCATGGTGCTGATATGCAGGCAGGAGCGGGGGGTCTCCTTGTTCTCTGGCCCCAGTGCCCCGAGATGGCCGTGAGTGCCAGGCCTCCAGGGACAGGGACCCCAGGCTCCCACCCTCGGCTACTGGATTAGCCTGGCATGGATTTAACACAGGCACTGCCCCGTTCTGCAGACCCTGGGCTGGGGTCCTGGGCCAGGCCCCCCAGCATCATGGTGGAATACTTTGAAGAGAACGAGGCAGCAAACAAAGCAGAAGATGCTCAGCAGCACCCATTATTAGAAGGACAAAAAATAAGCACCGCAGACACCCCGCTGCTCACTCACTGGTTCGCAAGCCAAGAACAATGTTGGCAAAGCCCAGAGGCAGCTCAGGCACCAGTGGGACCGGGGGCAGCTGTGTGGGAGACAGTTCAGCAGCCCCACAGTTTACAGTCAGGTGCCTTTTAAGCAGAAAGTCCTCTGCTAGGAATTTGTATGGCTGTACCTGCAAAAGTGCGTAAAGATTTATGTACAAAGCTATTCACTATTTAGGGAAGGTTGCACAGAAATGTAGAACAACCCCATTGTCCACCAACAAGGCACTGTGTCAAATAAAGGATGTGCACCTATTTCAAAGAATATTCAAAGGCTCTTTATTTGCTAGTGGAGAAAGAATTCTCAAAGATAGTGAACCAAAAAAGTAAGAACAATGTGCCGTGTGTACGTGTGCATGAATGAATGTGCATATGTGTGTGTTTTCATAAGCATAGAGCCTTTCTAGAATACGTAAAACTTAATTAACAGGAGGAACACAGTTCATGTTATTTTAGCCATGAGCCCATGGGAGGTAACTGATTTTTATATAAGTTCTCAGATGAACAATCTGAGAACCGCCTCTCTTGCCTCTCCCATCTTACGCACGCATGCACGGGGCTGGGGGACTCACCTCTCCAGCCACTTCCACTGCAGGAAGCGGTCGAAGTACATGCTGTCCAGGTATTTGTGGAATGGTTCTCCTCTCAGGTAGTCATGGACGGACCTAGCTCAGATGGAACAAAAGGAGAACATTTTATAATCTTGGTCTTGGAGCAGCCGAGCAGAGCTGTCTCCAGCAGGTTAACGCCTGGCCTCAGCCACTTCCAGGCTTTGCAGATGCAAACAAAGGTGACCTCGGAGCGGATGCAGATGCAGATGCCTGAGGCCCTGTCGTGTTATGAAGGTTGTCTGAGATTGGTTGATCTTGTAAACATTTACTGGGCACCTGCCCCGTGCTGGGCATCGTTCTAGGGCCTGGGATGCAGCTGTGAGCATGGGGCTGGCATTGTGTGGGGACACAAGCCGTAAATAACAAACATACACTCAGAGTTGTGTCATTGTGAATTTGAGTTAGGTGAGGCTGCTGGGGGTCAGGGAGGGTGCTCTGACGAGGGGGCCCTTGAGCTGAGAATGGATGAAGGCTTCACGAGGTGCAGGGGGTGCGGGCTGGGACCTGGAGGTGGTGGGGGAAGGCTCTGGATTTGGTCCAGGACCAGCAAAGTCACTGGGAGTTTTTCATGCATGCAGTAGAATTTGCTGGTCATTCGAGGTGGGCAGGTGCCAGGCTGGGCCCGGGGTGTTGGGGATCCTATGTATCTCAGGCCATCAGGGTAGGGCCTGGCAGGGGTCCAAGCCTGGCTACAGGCAGGGATGGGCTTCTTTGCTTCCACAAGGGGCCGCGCTGAGCAATCCAGCGCAGGCACTTGGGGCCTAGAGAAGGGAGGGGGCCTGGCAGCACCTCGAAGGCCGAATCCTTCCAAACCCAGAGATTGGCCAGTGTGGGGGCCCAGGGTGGCCATTCAGTCAGGGTCAAGGTCACTAGCCAGGCTGCCACCACTGTCAGATCTGACTCTCAGCCAGCTCCAAGAGAGCAGCAACCAGGCTGGCTTCTGCCCACCGGGGCCTTTCCCAGCACCTAACACGGGGCTGGGTTCCCCCCCCACCCACCGTGTGGGTTGCTGGTTTTCTTGTGCAAACTCCACAAAAGCCAGGATTGGGCTCCTGCTCACTTTGGTATCCCTCAGCACCTTGCACAGTGCCAGGTACACAGCAGGTACTCAAGGGAATGGTGCTGAGTAAGGTGCAAAAAAAGCCCCCAGGCTCATCCATCTATGTGGAGTAACCCGGCTCTAGACAGCTCTTGGCATGTACGTGTGTTTGCATGTGTTGGCATGGGCGTGTGTGTGCACCTGTGTGTGTGCAGGCCAGGGTGGGGGCTCAGCTGGTGTCGGCCGCAACACACCCACTGACATGCCTCACCCTCCCCGGGGTGGTGCCAGCCTGCAGACAAGGCAATGGTGAGGATGGGAAGGCCTCTCCCCCTGCACTGGCTCCACAGGCTCTGGCTGGTGGCAGTGGTGGGGGTTGGGGCTGGGAAGGATTCCAAACCACCAGGCAGGGTCAACATTTTTGCACATTCCTCTGTCTCAACAGCCTGGAGAGCCACTTGCTTTCAACACCCTTTGAAGCAGATGTTTTCTTTGGACTTGGCACCCTGGTATCTTTTCCCCTTCGTGGGAAATATACAAACAGTTGGGTAGCTTGGCTGGGGTCCTTGGGCACAGAAGACATGCCCCCGTGCCCCGAGTTGCTAGGTGGAGGGCTAGGGGCAGCCCCTCTCCAGGTGGCAGGGCCCGGCCAGGGCAGGGCAGGTGGGCTGGGCACTTACTGTGCACAGGCAGAAAAGAGTTCCTTGCTCGGCCTCTGCAGGAGCTTCTCCTCCGTCTGGGAGACCAGGTCTTGGCCGACTTGGGCAATGAAGACTGGGGACTGGAAGCAGGAAGGAAGGGGGTGGTCAGTGAGGAGGGAGGAGCATGCTGGCCGTCCCTCCCACCCACACCTGCCCTGGGCTAAGTGAACCCTGTTCAGTGGTGCCAGGAGGTGACTGGGCTGCAAGGTTAGGAGCAAGCCCAGACTTAGGGTGAGACTGGCTCTGCCACTTACAGGCTGTGTGACCTCCTGGAGGCCACTTGGCTCCTCTGAGCCTCACTCCTCAACTGCATAACATTGATGATGATGGTCCCCGAGGCCCGTGCTCAGAACTGACAAGGTGCGCCAGTGCCCACAACTGTGAGGAGTGGCGCAACGTGGCCCAGCTCATCTGCAAGTCCCCACCAAGCTTGGTGACGTCCCTTGGCCACTCTGGGCCTGTTTCCTCTGAGCGCAAATGTGAAGATGAACAGCCCATTTGGAAGGCGCAAAAGGGAACGGAAGGCTCCATAGGGGGCGGGGGGTTCAGGCGCTGTGTGCACACAGCTGTGGAGCTGGGTTCGAATCACAGATCTGCTACTTGCAGCTGCGGGACCTTGGTCTTACTGCTCAGCCTCACTCTTATCAGCGAGATGATCTGAAATAATTTCTCCCAGAACGATTCAGTGAAACCTTCAGGTAAAGCGTTTGGCCCGGATCCTGGCACAGAGCAGCAAGTGTGAAATAAAAGTCGCCATCATCATTCTCCTTCTAGGTTAGGCCTGAGTATTTCAAGTTTGAAAGGACAGTTCTAGCAGCTTCTCCGTCCCAGCCAGGAGCAGCAGCTACCTCCGGAAGGCTCAGGGACAGGCAGAAGGCAGCTCCACCCAGGGCATGCCTCGCCCACCCCTCCCCTTCCCCCCAATCACCCGTCACCAGCTGTCCCTAGGGGCTGACTCACCAGCTGGGCTTCGAGATGGGTTTTTAATAAATTACAGGGATAATTGAGAAAATTGCTGGGAGTGGGCTCAGAAAGACGGGCGTAGACACATCTTTCTCCCCAAAGGATGCTGAGATCTGAAAGGCTTGCTTTCTCTTCCCAGCTATTGAAATGTAACTATGGGGCTGATTACATTGCTAAGTCCGCTGGGTGGTTTTTGTGGGGGGTTCGATCCCGGGGTGGTGGAGGAGGAGCCCCGGGAGGCAGCAGCTGGCGTGTCCCTGGTGAATGAAATCAGTGGCTCATTTTCTATTCCCCAGGGTTCTGAATGCCCATATCCCTTCCTTCCTTCCTGATTTCTTTCCTGGACCCGGCCCTCTCTGTAGGCTCAGCCCTGCCCTCAGGGTCCCCCTCCTGAGCCTGGCCGAGAGGCTCCAGCTCCTTGCGGTGGGGGGGCCTCAGGTGCGGGTGCGACGTGATGGTAAATGCCACCCACCCAAGTGCAGGCAAAGCCACGAACCCCAATCCGCAGGCTCCAGCCCATCTCCACGATCGCCATCAGCTATCCTGGGTGGTGGCAGCTCCCGTCCACCAACCGTCCCACTCTGTTTTGGACCATCCCTCCCTCTCCACACTAAAAACTTGATGAACGAACAAGACACAGAAAAGCAACCTGTAGAGCACTGGCCCTAACTTGTGCCGAAAAGATGCTCAGTGTTGTGTTTCTCCTCTGGGTGAAACTCATCCATCAACCCAATATTTAAAACCTATAAAAATAATTTAATTGGAAATAATGGTTTACATATATTGAAGGCTAACTGTGGTCAGGTACAATGCCAAATGTCTTATGTATATCATGTCATTTAATCTTCATTATGGCTCTCTGAGGTGGGTATTACTATGATGCCCATTTTGCAGATGAGGAAACTAAGGTTCAGAAAGGTTAAGCAATTTCCCCAAGGTCACCCAGCCAATAAGTGACTGGGAGAGGATATGAATCCAGGTTAGGTGACTCCTGAGTAAGATCTGGCTGGAGGGGGTGGGCTGTCTGGGCCACCTGTGCCCCCTCTCATCCCCTTAGAAGGCCCCTGAGGTGTGATCTTAGCCCCTGGGGCCCCATAGAGCCCCGTGTGAGAACCAGGGCACTGTTGGGTCCTGCAGCAGAGGCAGGTGACGCAGCTCAGAGGAGGGAGGGATTGCTATGGGCCGGGCGTCTGGGAAAGGCTCTGTGGCAGATGGAGTCAGAGGCAAAGTGGAATTTGGCCCCAGGCCTCCTGCCCCTCATCTTCCACCCTCCACCCGCAGGCAGGATGGGAGGGGCTGCCCAGGGTCCAGAGTGACCCAGCTGTGTGCATGAAGTCACACTTCCTTGGCTTGGCTGGCAGCAGGGCTCTGCCCACAGGCAAAGCCCTAACAAGGGAGTTAATGAGCAGATAATAATGCATTTGGCTGCACTTGAAGAAGTTAAGTGATTCCAACCAAATCCCCTTTCAAGTGCCTCCAGGGAGCGACACCTTTGCCAATCAGAACAAGAAGCTGCTGGATAGTGCCAGTCTGGACCTGAAGCCCACGCCCGCCAGGAGGGTAAGGGGCGAGCTCCCCGTTTGCATCAGTGGATGGGAGCATGTCCGGTTCAGAGAAGACAATAGCAAAGATAGGCCCCGTGAGAAGGCCCCACAGCCTGCATGACAGATCTGAGGCGCCATGTAAGGAAAAGGGCCGCCAGGAGCTCAGAGGCTCTGGGGCTCTGAGCAGCCGTGGCTCAGCACCTGCGATCCATCCCCTGGGTCTCTGAAGTCCCTGCGGTTTCCCATCCCTTTGCAGGAGGTGAATCCCTTCTGGTCTCAGAAGGCCTGTGGGGCTTGCTGGGAAGGGGGTGCACCCTACAGGCCAGGGGGGCTCTGGGCAGAAATGTGCCCCTCACTCCACGTGTCAGGAGAGCTGTGGCTGGGCAGTGTGCGGCTCCTCCTAGCAGATTGTCCCTCTGGGATGAAGCTGAGGGTCAGGGTGGGGAGAAAGGACAAGGCCGTGCTCTTCCCATCAAAGATGTCCCTCCAAGCTCTAACCAAATAGGTACGCAGGGGAGAGGGCCTCCAGGCCTGTGGACATCTGCAGGGGTGAAGGCGGCCAGGAGAAGGGGTCTTGGTGGTGGTCTTCGGTAAAATTTCCCAGGGGCCTGGGACCACCTCAGGCCAGCAGTGCTTTACTTCTTTGGTCACCAGATGGTTTCCTCTAATGGCCCTAGCTGCAGACCTTGACTTTAACACAACAGTGTGGATTTAGGCACCAAGCTTCCTTTGAAAGGCACGAAATCAGCTTGTGGCGGTGGCACAGCTTCCAAGGCTGCAGGAAGGAGGGGGACAGGGTTTCTCTGCTCCAGGGACCCTGCTGTGAACGCCCACCCCTCGATGGTCTCGGGCAGCGGAAGTGAACCAGGTGGCCAACCTCAGCGTGATGAGCCTGCGTGGTCCTGCCAGAAAGTCCACTCTGATGACACCTCACTGCCCTTGAGGAGGGTCCGTGGCCATCTCTTCTGGGCAGCTTAGGAGACCAAGACAGGCCTTGGGGACGCTGCCGTGTATGCCCGGAGTGCTGGCCAGAGCGCTCTCTCCTTTGGCTGCCTCGAGGACCTGTGAGCTGCCTGGCATGCTGGGACCTCCACCTGGCCCCTTCTCTTCCCCACTGCAGCTGGGGATGCAGCGAGGTGGCATTACGCGTGGGGGCACTTTGCCTGCTCCCCGAGTCTGTGCCTCTGGATGCAGCTCCCTTCACTGGGAGGGGAAAGAACCTGCTCCACTGCCTCCCTGGCCCCGTGCACCCCCGGATGAGAAATTGGCCTGGAGTCCATGTCCTGCACCAGAGGAACCTGGGGCCCCTTTCAGATGGTGGCAGGGCCACCGCAGTTCCGGCGGGTGGGACAGATGCGGCACGAGGTGGGGGTCTGTCACTCTGCCTTGGAAGCCCTGACTACCTGCTCTTTCTCACCACCTCTTCCCTCCAGCCCAGCCCTGCTCTGCTGCTCCTGCTGCTTGCGCCACCAGCTCTAGAGACGCAGGCAGCTCGTGATGTGTGTGTTAACCAGAACGGGCCTTCCCAGGCAGCCAGAGATGAAGTTGCAGGGGTGTTTCCCGGCACTGCAGCGCCCTGAGAAAAGCCCTTCCCGCCACTTTGAACACAAGCAGGGCAGGCCCCGAAAACGCATGACAGGGCCCAGGGTGGCCTTCGTACCTCTCTAAGTCCCTCTCCTCCACTTGTCCTCATCTCACGTGTCCTCCCCTGCTGTGACCCTAAACTCCAGCAGGCCCCCTCAGTCAGACCTTTCTCATCGTCTGCTGCGTCAGAACAGAAGCCTCTGCACTACTCAGGCTTGGCATGGATGACGGACTGATGACCAGGAACCACTCAACACAGGGGAGGCCTGGGCATGTCTAAAGAGGGGACAGTCCGGCTGGTGGTCTGTCTGGATGGAAGAGGCAGGGGCTTGTCCTGAAGCTGCATTTGTGTTGTGGATTCACGGTGCTTTGGGGTGACTTGCCAGCTAACGGAGGTGACATACAGGAAGGCTAGCCCCTCCCAGTGTCCCTTGGTACGACAAATACTCAACCTCCCACCCCTCCCAGGTCGTAACCACAGTTTCTCAAGAGCCTCTGGGCTTTACCCGAAGCTGGAACGACCTGCAGTATCTCTGGCACAGAGGCAGGCTGGGGAGGGAGGGAGGGACGGTGGTGAGGAAGGCACGGAAGCCACCCTGACGGGTACCGTACTCAGCTCTCAATCCAGGAAGCAAGTGGGGATCATCCACCACACCCAAGGCCTCCCTCTGATGCGCACATGCCCGCCCGCAGGGACTTTACAGAGAGAGGGACTCTAGAGTCACCCAAGGGCAGGCTGACAGCCCAGCCCCAGCTCTGCCTCTGCCCCTTCTGCCCGCAGAGCAGTCACCCCACTAGGTGGCGCCATTGCACCCCTATGCGACTTCAGGGCACAGCCTGGCCGGGAGACACCCACGGGGAGACTCCCTGTCCCCAAAGGGCAGGGAGCCAGTCGCACACCTGAAATAACTGCCAGGTGACTAATCTCCGACCTGAGGGGCGCGGCCTTTGCAGTAACAGTTGAGGGGAAGGAGGAGCCATTTGGGACAGAGCCCGGAGGGGTAGGACAAGCCGCGGCTTGCGAAGGAAGGCAGGGCTCACATGGGCAGACAGAAACCGGCAGGTGAGGCCTGAGGCCAGAGCAAGCTCGGGGCAGAAGGAAGGTGCTGCACAGAGGCGGGAAGACTCTCTAGACCGTGGAAAGGCAGGGGATCGGCTGGCAGGGGCTGCTGCCATCTCTCGCTGCTGCCATCTCTCGGGAGCCCCTCCTCTGGGGCGGCCTCTGAATGCCAAGTTATCAGCCCTGAGGATGACATCGCCAAGGCCACTGCCATCGCCCCCAGCACTGTCTCCCTCTGTACCGAGAAAGCCTGGCGGGGGGAAGGGACACCATTCCCTGTGTCATCAGGGAGCTCCAGATGTCTGATGCTCGTGTTCCCGAAGCATCTCCCGGCACCAGAGTCTCACGTTTCAAGATGTCACAGTGGACATGGGATCGGCTGTGCACGGCTGGCATCCTTGGGGGCACCCAGGGCTGCAGCGTGACTGAGGGCCGTGATGGCCAATTCAGAGCCACCCCCCACACCTCCTGTGCCGCCAGTGTGGCTCTCGGAGCCTTCTGGAACACATGCCCTATACTTGCTCAGAGATTCAGGAGCTGAGGTGGGGCGGAGGAGGCAGAGATCACAGAGGGCTCTCCAGGGAAGACCCCTCATGGCTAAGCCCCTCAACCCACTCATGGCACAGATGGGGGGAAACTGAGAGAGGGGACCCTTCCAAGTCGCATGCTGGCCTGTGGTGCAGCTGGGATCAGCTCCTGAATGGGGGGAGTGGATCTGAGCCGCACAAGCCCTAAACCAGGTGTCCTGGGCCAGCTGTCCGGGAAGGACATAGCTTTGACCTCTTTAGCTGCACTCAAAACCAGCTTGTGCCCATTTCACAGATGGGGACACACACACACACACAGCGATCCCAGCCCTGGTGTCTCTCCCACCCACCATCTCCTCTCCACCGCCACCTCACTGCCCTGGTTTCCAGAAGTCTCTTCTCCCGTTTGCACTATCCAGCAGGCCTCTTGCAGGTCTCGGCTACCATTTGCTCTTGCATTTGACGATGGCTCCCAAGGGAGTTTTTCTGCATCACGCAGTACTGATGGCCCCACTGCCTAAAGGACCTGGCCCCAAACACCCTTTCTGACCTGCTTCTCCCGTCTGCCCTCTGGTCCTCGTGCTCTGGCCCCCCGCTGGCCATTTGCTGGGCAAGCTCCAGCTTTACCTGCTGGGCCTCTGCTTGTCCCCTGGGCAGGAGTCCTTCCCACCCCAGCATGGCATGTCCGTGTCCCACCCAGTCTTCAGGATCCACTTCCACTATGACCCTCTGAGCAGGCAGGACCTTCCACTCAATGCCTCCTCCCAGTGACAACTGGCACAATCACTGTCATCATCACTGCCATTTCTTAGCTCCTACTTGCTATGTGCCAGGTCCTAGGACCTGTACATGGGTTTAATGTTTAATCCTCTCAAGGTAGGTTTCATTATTACTCTCCCATTTTACAGGTGTAGAAATAGGCTCAGAAGAAAAGTAACTTCCTCAAGATTACGCAGCTGGCCTGGGAGCAAAGACAAGCAATCTAGCCAGAGTCTTAGCCCTCAGCACCAGCCCGTCCTCCAAGGATACCATGTGCCTTCCTAGTGCAGGAGGATGTGACTTTGGCTTTGAAGAGCAAGCCCTCCTTGGAGGCCCATGGGGGCTGGAGAAGGAGGTGCAGTGGGCTCTGCAGTGGGCTCTGCGTGTTTTGACAGATGCTGTTTGTGTATGCTGTCATTGTGTACCCCCCCAACACAGAGGCTGACGTCCGACATATGCTTCGCTTCAACACACAAAAACATCCCACCGACAGATCAGCCCTCATTAGCGTGGTTCAGTCAGTGGACAAAAGGTCAGCCCAGGAGACTGTCCGCTCTATCTACAGACGCAAGCACTTAGGGCTTAATGATGTGTATATTTTCGTATGTGGGCAGCTGACATTCCCCATGTAAACTATTTGCAATTTCCCAATGTGGACAGACTCAGCTTTCAGGAAAAGTTGAGCAGTAGAGAGGCAAGACTGTCTGGGAAGAAAGGGGCTCTGGGGGGTCCCCTTCCTTCCAAACAAGGGGCTGCCTTGTCCTTCCCATACCAGGGTGGAAGCAGCTGTTTCTTGGGGGGCCACCCCCATTTCTCCTCCAGGATGGGAATGGGGCGGGACACCCACAACCATACCCTGGCCGCCCCTTGACCCTCCACGAGGGGATCTGCGTCAGCGACGGGAAGCCTGGCTGTGGGCGGGGCGGGGGTGGGAGTCGGACCTCCGGCAGCAGCCAGGGCTGCAGGCAGTTGAGGGCGCCTGGGAGAGGGGCCGGCCCTGAGCAGAGCAAGGCATGTGCTGGGCCCTCAAGGTGGGCTTCCCCACAAATGCATACTCTTGTTGTTCTCCAGAACAATGCTGTGAGGTGGGGCTGATTGTTCCAGCGTCCAGATGTGGAAACCGAGCCTTAGAGAACTCTGCAAAGGGCAGGAATGTTGTTTCATTCCTGTCTCATCAGAATCGAGTGCAGCGTTTGGGGTGCTCTGAGCATTCTATAAATGCTTGTGGACAGGCTGTTAGCAAAGGGTGGACCCAAGATCCAAATCCACTCAAGCCTGCAATCTCTCCACTCCACTGTGCTGAAATAGCCGATGATGTCCCTGCACATAGCAGGTGCTCAGTATACCTGTTGAGTAAATATGTGTGTGTGCATGCACATTCCTGGTGGGGATAAGGGGTCTGCCCATCAAAGTACCTCCTTGGGTCATCTGCTCTAGCTGTTGCCTTGTGACAAGCCGAGCCGATCAGAGTTCTATAGAATTTTCTCAATTGGAACTGGATTCAAGGGCCGTGTTCGTCTCAGGCAGGGACTGTGGGCTGGAGGCACGGCAGCTGCTGGCTAGGGGACATCCTGGAGCTGCCCCTGAGAGAAGAGCCCTGGTTCCAGGGGTTCCTCAGCCCAGGTACTGCCACGTCACTCTCACGGTTTCATTTGATCATAGGAGAGAACTCCCTCCCTCCATCTTTCCAATAATTTCCCCCTTTGTTTGAGCAACGGGGAGGTAAGTATCTGCCACTTGCCACCAAGGGTCCAGATGAATTCGCCATCTGTAAAATCCGGGGCTTAGGCCAGCTGGCTAGGAGGGCCCTCTAGACACCCTGCACGGCCAGGAACTTCCCAGTTGCCTCCTCCCCCCACCCCAAGCTGGCCGGCTCCTCTCAGGCAGCTCAACTCGGGGGCGGGGGCGGGGGTGAAGACAGCAGGAGGCGGCGGGGCACACGGGCTCCTTCCAAGCCCGACTCCTGGCTTGCACTTAAGCACACGCACACAATCAGAACCAGAGAGAAAGGGAGAAAGTTCGCTGAGCAGCCGCTGTGGAGAGCGTTTCCTCACTTGAGGGTTGATTTAAGGTCTGGCTGACAGGAAGAAAAAGCACCATTCTTCCACCTTTTTAATCAAAACCTTCAGTGCCATGTGGAACCGCCACTGCCGTCCGCCCTCACGTCCGACTGGAGCGGTTCCTCCCTCGGGCCGTGGCCAGGCAGGAGACACAGTCCCCGAGCCCCAGACAAGGGCAGACCGGAGGAAGAAGGCAGCGTTTTGTTTTCTGGGTCACTGGGGAGACAATAAATCAGCCCAGCCACACGCTCGCAAGCAACGAGCTGTGGGCTGTCATTCCCTCCACTCTGGGTCAGATGCCAACGTCCCAGCGCCTGAGTGTCCTCGTGGGCAGCCCAGGTGACGGACGGCACATGCCAGGCACAGCACCGCTGGGCGGAGACACGGCTGCACGGGCAGCGGGTGGCTGGACACACGACAAGTCTCCGCCCTCGGGAAACTCACTGGGCCGCCTTCAAGCTCGCCGCTGCCCACCAAGGCAGGCACAGGCGCCGATCACGCAGGTTCGGCTTTAGGGCTTCCCTTGCGGAGTACGCTGCGGGGGACGGGTCTCAATGGGGAGAAGTTGCCACAGAAGCACTTCCAGAAATTGGGATCGCAGATGAAAAGGAATTTTCTTTTCTCAATCTCAACGTTCGCTTTTGTACCTAATGCTCTAATCTTTTTCTTAAAGGGGATGCTCCCCAAGTTATTTAAGCTTCAGTACCCCTTGCCAAAAAACCCTCGTACCCCATGCACAGCCCTCAGTGTCAGAGGGGCCTTCTCCAGGGCCTTCCGGAATCTTCCCCCGCCTCTGATGGCAACCAAGCCTCTGGGAAGATGGCGTCCAATCTGCCATCCTTATCCTTCCTCAATGAAGAGCCCAAAGACTCGGCCTGAGAGACTCACGGTGCTCTCTGGAGGGAGCTTCGTGGGGCTGGTGGAGGGAGAGGGGAGGAACCACACCGTGACACAGTGCCCAAAGTCACTACGCAAAGCCCATGACCCCACCACGGCTCGGACACACAGCACCACTCTGGCCACCTCCTTAACACTTTGGATGACGATTTCTTGTACCTCTTTGGTGCTGATCCTGGGGATAGCTGGTGATTCCATCAGGCCAGACTTCCAGGGCGGGGAGTGGTCTTTGCGAGCAGAGGTGGAGGTGGGGCGACTGCTGTGACCAGTCGGAAAGCTTCTCCAGCCAAGGTCTGAGTGAGTCAATCCATCGGCCACACAGGTTCCCTGAGCGTCCATTCTGTGCCCAGGTCATGAGCCCCAACCCAAGGACCTCACAGACCAACCCAGATGGCTGGCGGCAGGAGGTCAAGGCTGGCGTGGGCTGTGGGTTGCCGAATGCAGGGTGGCCTCTCAGCCCCCAGGAGGGAGCCCTCATGGAGGTGGCCTCATCAGACATGGGGCCACCAAAGGTTTGACCAAGGCCTGAAGGGAGAGGGGGGTTTTGGCCAGGCAGCGGGGAGGACCACCTGTCCTTTGACTCATGGCATTTGTGCAGTGGGAATTCTTCCAAGAAGAAGAATTTCGGGCTCTGAAAGAATTCACTTTTCTGGACAACTTTAAGCCTTGCTTCAGGGCTGGAGGTGGGTTCCAGCCTCTTCATGGTGCCCTGCTGAGCTGGCCACCTGGGTCCCAGGTTGGTACATTCCCTGGGCCAGCAAGATGGAGAAACATGCCCTTGAGAAGTAGCCACAGCCCTTCAAGAAGGGGAAGCCGACTGGGCTGGAGAGACCTTGATCCACATTTCCCTTGCTGCTCAAGTGGCTTCAGAGAAATCAGGATGAAGGACTCGTAGGGGTTGGAGAGTGAGAGAGGACATCTTTAGACACCAGGAGAATTTAACCAGTGGCCCTGAGAGCTGGGCAACTTTAACGAGAATGAAAGGAAAATACATAGTGACCCTGACCCAGACCTCGACCCTTTGCGTCAAAAGCAAAAGACGATAATTAACAAAATGCGATGTGCCCGGACGTGAACGAGGGGCCAGCTGAGCCCTGTCAATTTGATAATCCCTGGTCGTGACCCTCGGGCCCAAAGTGTGCAACAGGAGATGACGCGCTGTTTACACAGGCCGTGCATGCGGGGGCTCGCAGGACCGGGCGGCCGAGGGAACAGAAGTGGGATTGTTCCTGGCCAGCGGTTTGCGTGCAGCCAGCTCCCCCAGGGCCAGCGCGGCCACGTGCGAGTAACTCACTCGCGGAGCTCGGCCCCGCGGGGCTGGGGTGCAGAAGGCTCACCACAGGGACTGTCCCCCATTCTTTGTGCATGAGAGGCAAGGGCAGGGCCAGCCGACCTCTGTCTTCCAGAACACCCACTCCACCACTTCCAAACCAGCTTCCATCTGAAATCGTGTTGGGTTTTTCTCCAGTGAAGATTTCATTCCATGGGGCTGGGGAATGAAGGAGGGTCAGGACTCTCCTAAGATCCAGGTGGGGGAATTCAACCGAACTCCCCACCCCCTGCCACGTGATGTCACACCTCTGCCCAAGAACCACGATGGGGAGGGCCTGCAGGGCCACACAGTGGGTCGGCTGAGCACAGCCACGAGGGGCACCAGCGTCAATGCACCCAAGACAGAGCTGGGCGGTGGGAGTGCCCAGCTGATTTCCCTGTCTCCAGCCACTCCAAAGAGAGGAACTCTAGGCAGGAAATACTAGACGCGCACAGAACAGGGGTCAGAGGCAGAGCCGGCTCCGCCAGCATCAAAAGAACATCCCACTTTCTGACCTGCAAGGTCGCAAGAAAGGAAGAGGACCTGGATGGGCCCTTTCTGCCTGCTGTGAGGAGCCTCAGCTGGGCACAGCAGCCTCAAGGTTGTCGGGAGGGGCCGAAACAAAACCGGGCTGTGAGCTAAGACAAACTGTTTTCCAGGAAAGGCCGGCGGTGGGGCGGTGTCTGTCTGAAGGACGAGTACACAGTGAGTAAGCATGCCGCACGGGGAGCCTGTGACGTGAGAACTTGCTAACGACACAGTGCCAAGGGGAAGGCGAGGCCCAGGTTTGGGGCCAGGAGCTGGACAGGGCCCAGGAGGGGACCAGCCGGCAGGCACATCCTTCGGTCGTCATCGCTGTCTGGCCTCCTGGGCTCACTCACCCATCCGGTCTTGTCGCCTCTTGCCACACAGGGAAGCTGATTCGGGGAAATCTTTGTCTTTGGGTCACTTTTCAGCGGACAACGCAGAGGCAGCCTTGATATAGGCTCCAGCACTGGACAGACGGGGGTAGAGCCCAGCTTCATTCTTCCTTTCTTGTTCATTTTCTTTTATGGTGGTAAAATATATGTAACATAAAATTCACCATTTTCGCCATTTTTTTTTTTTATAGAGATGGGGTCTTGCTCTGTTGCCCACCACACCTGGCTAATTTTTTTTCTTTTGTGGACCAACTCGGATGGCCAGGCTGGTCTCAAACACCCAGCCTCAAGCGATCCTCCCACCTTGGCTTCCCAAAGTGCTGGGATTACAGGCGTGACCCACCACGCCCGGCCTCATTTTAACCATTTTTAAGTGTACAATTCAGTGGCTTTAATTGCATTCATCATATCAACCATTACTACTATCTTTTTCCATAAAATTTTGATCACCCCAAATGGACACTCTACCTATTAAGCAAGAACTCCCCATTCCCTCCCTCCCACCAGCCCCCTGGTAACCTCTAATTTACTTCATGTCTTCGTGCATTTGCCTTTTCCAGACACCTCCTAGAAATGGAATCATACAATATGTGGCCTTTGATGCCCGGCTTCTTTCACTTAGAATAATGTTTTCAGGGTTCATCCATGTTGAGGCATGTGTTATGGGAACTTCATTTCTTTGTGAGGCTGAACAATATTGCGCTGTATGGACAGACCACATTTTGCTGACCCATCATCTGTGGATGGACACGTGGTTGCTGCCATCTCTTGGCCGTCATGAATGAGGCTGCTGTGGACATCTGCACACAGGCATCCGCTTCGGTCCCTGACTTCAATTCTCTCAGTTGCACGATTACCAGCTTAAGAACTTTGCCCAGGGCAAAATCTGCACGATTGTGTCTACCACACAGGATCCTCGTGAAGATGGAAGGAGCTAAAGGTGTAAAGCATGTAGCATACAGTAGGTGCTAAATGAGGGCTACTTTCTCCCACCTCCCCTATTAAAACCCACCCTTGGTAAAGAGTGTTAAGAGTTAATGATTCAGCACTTACGTGGTGGGACATCTGGGCCCAGCCGCCTTCTCGGCTTTGCTCAGACTCTACAAACATCTCAGCATTTAGACACTTGGTGGCCCAAAGAAGAAGAGCCTGGGAGGAACCCAAACCCAGCTGCAAGCCAGCCACAGCGGGAAGAGGAAAACCAAGTTAGAGGCCTTCTCTGCATGTTTCCAGCACAGGGGTGTGGAAAGCCCAGTGACAGACACTCCTGTCCCAAGCTGTGTGCTGTGGAGGTCCAGTCCCTGTCTGGGCCTTGGTTTCTTAATCTAGGAGATGAGGAGTTTGGCTTAGCTCAGTGGTTTTCAAACTGGGTTCCATGGAACCCTAAATGATCTCCTCACAGTCAGAGCCTAAGGAAGGGGGAGGGAGGAGAGAGGGAGGTCCAGACCCCAGCAAACCACAGCAGATATTTCTCCCTATACACTGGGAATCTGTAGATGAAACTGCATGCAAGGCCCTGAACTGTGTAGCCCTGAGATTTCCCTGGGTGCTGCCACCCACCATTTCTTGTCATTTCAGATAGCTCTTACAAGGACTTAGTAAAGCATGGGGTGCAAAGTTCCAGGCATGCAATAGTTGCTTAATAAATGCCAATTTCCTTCTGTCTTAACCCAGGACAACTAGTAAGCACAAATGTGGCTTGATTTCTTGTGAATTCTTCTCTCTGCTGCTCCCAAAAGTGGAAGAGGAGGAGGCCCGGCCCCCACCCCTCACTGCTGCTGCCTAAGAAAACTCCAGGACGTCCCTTTCTCTAGTTTTCTTTTCAATCCCCTTCTGCCCTTGAGTCTCTTTGCAGGGTTGTGGCAGGAAGCTGGAAAAGCCAGGCCGCCCCTCCACCCCCACGGGCCGCCTAAGCCGCCTGGCCTGGCTCGGCTCAGAGCCTTAGGCAGGCAAGAGAGTGTTTAGCTTGCATTTAATACCAATTTCTCCAGTTATCTTTATGTATGACAAATCAACGCTGGTTTTGCAGTCATGTTCCTGATACAGGATTCCTTTTAAAACTCATTTAAGTGAAAAGATGCATTGTTTTAAGGACAAAGTTATGTAGATAACTATAAGGTAGTCTGCAAATACGGCAAAAACAATGAAGGGGCTATAAGGATGACTGAGGGCCACAAGCCCAGATGAGGCCACTGTACTCAGACGGGGAAACTAAGGCTCCAAGGATGCACAGCTGGAAAGTGGCAGGACTGGGGTTCCACGTGGTCCTGAGGACAAGGAGTGATGCCGACCGGCTGCCCCAGGGCCAAGGAGCTGAGAACCAGCCCTCCTGGGCTTCCCTGGACTCCGGGTGCTGGTGCTTGGGTGGGGATGGGAGGGCACAGGGAGGTGATGCAGTCAACTGGAGGCCAGAGAAGCAGGGAACTTGGAATAATTATAATTTCCTTTTATTTAAGCTCTTTATAAAAGGTGGATGCTCTCTGGAGAGCCGAACAAGCACTAGGAATAGATTTCTTTTGTGCAGAAACACAGGTGGATGGGTAACTTCCCCCTTGATGAGAATGCACTTCCCTGTCTTACCCTGTCATTGTCTATGGAGGGCCCTGAGAACAATATCCCACCTGCAGATCTTTGGCAAGAAACGTGCTCCAAGAGCTGCCTGCACTAGGGACTTCCCAGCATCCCATAGAGGAATGTAGTGCCAGTTAGTCAGAAGCCTGCCCCAACCCACCTGTTCACCCCATCGTCCAGGAAGAACAATGAGCAAGCCTTTCCAGCAGGACCACCTGTCAGGTTTGTGCTTCCTCTGGAACCTACTGATACTCGTAACAAAACCACATTACGCCTGGGTACCACCTGCCAGGCTTAGTCATTAGGATGGGGCAGTTCCACTGTAAAGATGGACACAGTTACCCAAGGACAGAGTTAAAATGAACCACAGCAGAATGTCCTACAAATGACGCTGCTGAAGCAGGTCATTCAGGGGTTCCACTTAAGCCCTAGCTCTAGCATTCCAGCCCAGCCTCTTCTCTTCCCAAAATTCAGTTACCTGATCTGTAAAATGGGTACACTAATACCCATTTTGGAGGTTTGCTAGGAAGATCCAAGATCAGGTCTGTAAAATACCAGTGCAGGGCTGGACACAGAAGGGCTCAAAGCCTAGAGCATGCTGTCAGGTCCCCAGGGGAGGCAAGGGCCAGAATGTTTGTAAAAGACCAGGCCTGGCTTTAAGCTTGTTGACAGGCAATGGGGCTCTGGTTCTCGAAAGGAAAACTGGGTCATGTGGCTAAATGTGCATTGTGATTTTTTTACTTTGTCCGTATACATGGTCCATTCCCTAAAGAACTGGGGCCTTCTTACAAAGACAGATATCACAAAGTAAAAACAAGTCATTTATAAAAAATTAAAAATGAAGTCAGAATTTCGTTAAAATTAAAAACCTTTATGCTTCAAAGGACACCATCAAGAAAGTGAAAAGACAACCCACAGAATGGGAGAACACATTTGCAAATCATAGATTCGATAAGGGACTTGCATAAAGAACCCTCACAACTCAATATTAAAAAGACAAACAACCCAATTTAAAAATTGGCAAAAGATTTGAATAGACATTTCCCAAAGAAGATGTACGAATGGCCAATAAGAACATGAAAAGATGTTCAACGTTATTAGTCATTATGGAATTGCAAATCAAAATCACCCCAAGATACCATTTCATACCCACAAGGATGGGTAAAATTAAAAAGATAAAAAATAACAAGTATTGATGAGAATGTGGAGAAATTGGAACCTTCAGACTCTGCTGGTGGGAATTTAAAATTGTGCAGTACTTGGAGAAACAGCCTGGCAGCTCCTCAAAAGTTTAAACACAGAGTTTAAACCATATGACCCAACGATTCCACTCCTGGGGTGCTAACATGCCCCCGAATCAGACGCTGGTGTTGGTTACATGACTTTGCATATTTTTAAAAAACCACTGACTTATACACTTTTAAAAGGTGAGTTCTATGGTATGACAATTAGATTGCAATAAAGCTGGAATTTTAAAAACTGAAGTCCGTAGTGATGGATGATATACACTACTGTTCCATTATTATTTATTATTATAATTAAGAATTTCCTGGTCCACTCCAGCTCACAGTGGCCCTCCCCTGAACACCTGTCACCTGTGCCACCTCTGGTCTGCAGGTAACTGGAAGGGGGATCTCTACAGAGCCCGGCACACTCGTCCCATGTGACTGTGGAGCCCTCTCAGCTCCTCGCAGCTGACACACCTGAGATACCCAGGGCCGTCCGACCAGCACTGGAGACTGGCCTGCGCACAGACGCGGTTCCTGCCTGGGGGTTGAGGGGTGAGCATGCAGGGAGGACACGGTACTAGGGTGCTCTCCCCCACCCCCAGTATTCCACAGGCTTCTCCACGTTCCCCGCCTTCGTCCTGGCCAACGCACTGCGAAAGGAAGCGTCACACGCCGCTTCCGGGTCAAGGCAGTTAAGGCTCATGTCCCTCCTTCATCCCTCCCTTCTGGTGGTGACCATGAGACGACATGTCAAGACGGTGGAGCTGCAAATGCGGCCAGGATCCCCGAGTCACCCGTGGAGAAGGACCCACAAGCACTGATGGCCCAACCAGATTATGACAGGAAAGAAAGAGACCTTTGTTGTGTGAAGGCCCCGAGATTTGGGGGCTTGTCTGTGGTGGCAGCTAGCATGAATCACCCTGACGGACACACTGCCTTTTCGTGAGCCCGGCCCCCTCGTCCTGCCCTCTGCAGCTGGCGGCCCCAGGCCCCCTCTTGGCCTCTCGCAGCTCCACGGCTGGGAAGTCCACGTCTGCACGACTTCCTTATTCCACAGCTGGACTGCGAAAGCAGAGAAGGGAGAGGAAGGGCAGGTGACGGCCACCGCTGACCGGGTGTCTAACGTGTACCAGCTACCGAGCTGCGTCCTTGCTGGCTTTACTGTGATCCTCGCCACCACCTCCCCCTGGGCAGGTGAGGAGCCTGAGGCACTGAGAGGTTAAGCGACTTTCCCAAGGCCGTGCAGCGAAAAGAAGCCACATCTGGCTTTGCCCCGCGTCTCCCTGATCCTAAAGCTCACTTCTCCTCGAAGCCCTCCGCTGCCTTTCCGTGAGCTCTCCGCAGCTCTCAACCCCTTCCGGAGCCCACCCTTGGCTGGCGTCCTGTGACACCCCCAAAGCAGAGCTGGCGTGTGTGGGCAGGAGATGCAGGATTGGGGGCAGCATGTCAAGTGTGGGATTTGTCTCCTGGGACGGAGGCTTCAGGCAAGGGTTTGAAGAGACTTCTCAGAGCCTTTAATGTGCTCACATGCCGGGTGACTCTTTAGCAGGGGAGACACGTCACGCAGTGTCACCCACACGTAATTGACCATGGAGGACTTTCTTACAGAGCCTCTCACTGACCGGTGTCCTATGGCCTGTCCTTTGCAAAACACTGTTCAGAGCTGAGACACAGAGCTGCACGCTGAGGAGGGGCCCAAGGCAAGGACGGTCTGGGTTTGGGGACAGTGGCTCTGGGGGTTGTTCAAAGGGCTGAGAGCCGATGCCAGGACCTCAGCTGCTAGCTCAGCTCCTCGCCGGGCACCCAGGGCACTTGCAGCGCCGAGACAGAAACCGGCTCCCGAGCGAGCTGCTAGGGGAGGACCGGGAGGCTGCGGAACTTACTGTAGGAAAACAGTTGACCTAGGCACAGACCGACCACCTCCCCCAGGGCCCTGGGCCGTAACACACGGTGTGGCTTAAAATTTAAAACTTGAGGAGTACTTAAGGAAAAATGTTGGCAAGCTCCAAGCACTTGTAAAACCGTGTGAGCCGAGGGGGACTCTGGGCCCCATCCCTCCAGGAGACGGAGGCAGCGCCGTGCAGAGGAGGGAGGCCCGGAGGCCCAGAGCAGGGTCTGCTGGCAGAGGCTTCCGGACGAGGCTGGCCATGGAGGTCAGAGAGGGAAGCTGCCCCCAGCGGCAGCCCAAAGAGCACACCCAGCCAGCGGGGTCGGGAGAATGGGCACCCTCACCGCAGGTTACAGCCAGGCTGGCAGTCGGTGGAGGGCAGGGAAGGGGTGAGGCAGGGAAGACAGACCCCAGGGGATATACCCCGGGCTTGAATCACCCAGACTGGGGTTCAAATCTGGGCTCCGCCACTTTCTAGCTCTGTGGCCTGAGATATGACAGCTCACAGTCGAGCCTCCCCTTCCTCATCTGTAGGACGGAGCCAGTGGAATCCGCATCCTGCGGTGACAACAGCGGAAGGTGTCCCTGACATGACGGGTCCTCAGTACACGCTAGTTGCCGTGGTTCAGAGGGACACACACGTCTGAGAGAGAGCAGCGCTAAAGGGGGCGCAGAAGGAGAGCGGGACCCGGCCGAGCTGAGCCACAGCGGGACAAAGCCCTCGCAGAGGGAGCTGAAGACCATGGGCTGAGCAGCCCTTGCAGGTGACTCACTCCTGTGGGCCTCGGCACCCTGGCCGTAAACAGCGTCTCTCCCGTGGATGCTGGAACCACGAGAGATAAGGTCTGGAGGTGCCGGGCCCACCGAGGGAGCTCAGCCAGGGAGCTGCTATCCTCCTGCCCTCTGGGCACTTACGGCCCTCTGCCCACTGTCCACACCCAAGCGTTTGTGGCAGGACAGGTGGAGGCCTGGCCAAGGTGGGCCACCGTTTTGAGTGGTGGCCAGAAATAAAAAAAATACACCCACCTACAGCCTCGTTGATATGCCACTGGCTGTGACCGTGGGTGCACAGAGACCGTGCTCAGACGTCACAGACACCAACAGGCCACATCTGGAAGCGCTGCCCCAGGCCCCCACAGATGGTGGGGACGGCTATGCCTGCCCAGCGCCACACCTTGCCCAAAGTGAGCGGGTCCTGGTCTGCGTCTGAAGGTGTTATGACCATTCATCCTGTCATTTCCGAAACGTGCAAAAGGACTGGGGGTGTTTGCAGTTCACATACAGGGAAGCGTGTGATCACGACGGAAGCAGAAGTGGAGAAGCGGCAAGGGAAGCAGCGAGGTGACGATAAGTGTCGTGTGTGCTTTGGTGGAGGCGTCCAGCAGGCCGTGTGGAGCAGGACATGACAAAGGGCAAAGCTTCTAGGTGTGAGGCTGGGCTTGAGGACAAGGGCTAAATGTGGCGCAGGAGGTGTGGGAGTGGTGGGACTGATGTCTGAGACCCCATCCCACAGGCTGTGGTGACCTCTGCCCGCCGGCAGCCTGGGACAGCCACCATGAGGAGTCCACAGTGTCCGGGGTCCTGAGCAGGATGAGGCCACCACTGGCCCCAGGGGTGCAGGACACACACAAAGCTGCTCACAGGAGGGTCTCATCTCAGACTTAATGCCTCCAAGAGGAGGGTCTGGCAGTGAGGCCACTTTTAAGAAAGGGAAACTGAGGTCCAGTGAGAGAACGTGGCTTGACCAAGTACATAGAATAGCTGGGACTAGAACACCAAATGGGTCGAGAACAGAGTTCTCTGCCAAGGTGAGTTAAGAGGAAATGGGTCTCGGAGACCCAAGGCTGCTGCAACCCCCGTTCTTTCAACTGTCAGGTGGGTGCCCCTGAGGTGGGGTCAGGGTGGCCCCTACCCTGCAGTGTACTCCAGAACAGACTTCAGAATTCCCCACATTCTTTGATGTGCTCCACAGACTGCCTCAGTCTCAGTGGTGTGCTCTGCCAGTGCAGCCGGGCCACCCTTTCCCTCCTCCTCACCCTTGACCTTCCCCTCCACGCCAGCCTCTCAGAACCGCCCTGCTGAGCCCTGTCTTCTGGGCACTTCCCATCCCTACCTTGGCCAGGCCTCCACCTGTCCTGCCACAAATGCTTGTGTGTGGACAGTGGGCAGTATGGGGACCCTCAGAGAAGTGCTGGGCCCTAAGAAGCATGCTTCCTGCCCTTGATCCCAGGCCTGGCCTGGACCATTCACTTCTTGGCCCTGCCAGGCGTAGGCACTCTCTGGGGGAAGATGAGAATTATGCCTCTCAGGAGACCACTGCAGCCACCAGCCTGGCACTGAGCTCCCTGCATGGCCTGGTGTGGACCCGGGGGTTCACACTCCTCGCTAAGCCCTCCTGTTCCTCCTGTTGTGGGGCTTGCGAGGCCTCTTACCTTTGGGGTGAAGAACTTGGTCATAATTTCCTTCCCCTTTTCTCTCAGTTTTTCATCTGGAGTAACTTCATATTCTGCCTAGAACAGGAGAAAAAAACAACAATAGATTTGCTCATGAGATCCTTATAGTTACAGAACCTGAGAGCCCCTGGACAGACTCCCCTAGAGACCACTTGACCAATCCTTTCCTTCTACAGGGCAGGAAACTGAGGCCCAGAAAGGGGAGAAGACCAGGCCGAGGAGCCCAGATGTCCAGCCCAAGCTACTCTGCACTCTCCCGTGGACGCTGGTTCTCGGGACAACGGCTCTGCACGCGGCTGCACGTCAGAATCACCCGGGAGCAACAAGCAAACGCTGATGCCCGGACCCTGCCCAGCGGGCCACGAGGACCAGCATCAGGGAAGCTGGGGTTGAGGACCACCGACGTAGATGAATCAAAAGAAACCACTGGAAAATAACAGGCCACCAAACTGGAAGGCCACTGAGAGGCTGCCTTAAGTCACTTAGACCTTGCAAGCTGCGTGACCTTAGGCAAGTTGCTTAACTTCTCTATAACACGCAGATGGGACCAGCACCTACGTATGGGGCGACTACAGACAGAAGCGATAAACTCCCAGGGGTGGGGGACCCGCAGCCTTAAGGCAAAACGTGACCTTCTAGGTCCTTACGTGCAGCCTTTTGACTGAATCTAAATTTTGCAGAACAAATCCTTTTATTAAAAGGGGTGCAGCAGAGAAAGATGAAGCTTTTCTTGCCTCCTTTGGTGCTTAAAAAAGAAGAATCTTGAAATCAGAAAGCCGCAGGTTCCCCACCCCTGCCAGGCAGTGCCCCATACGTTATAAACACTCAAAAATAAACAGCCGCCTAATCACCACCATTGCGATATGACACCTTGCGAGGGTAAACAACAACACAGATGCCTTTGGTTTTCAAGTGAACATACAAAGAGGTTTTAGATGTTCTCATCTGAACCTCAAAAGAACCAGGGTAGTGACGCAGGAGGACAGGGGCTGCCGTCCCACCCACAGTGGAAAGGGACTTGCCCAGGGTCGAGCAGCTGGAGGTGGCAGGGCTGGGACTCGAACCTCCAAGCCCAGAGCTCCTTCTCAACAATACCAAGGAACTTAGGCCTGCAGATAGCCAGCCAAGCCAGCGGGGCCTGAGCTCTTAAGAAGTGAGGCCTCCAACACCCAGACCCAAGAGGGGCTCCTTCACTCACGTCCGACACACTTGCCAAATGGATGAAAGGCCTTTCGTTAACAACAAGTCTGAGTAAGCTTGCCCTTCTCATTTAGACAAAGGAACTAATTGCAAATTGTTTATAACCATTTCAAAATCTACCACCAAGGATCTGTCAGCCTCAGCCCAAAAGTATAGTTCTTTCAAAAGAGACACAGGAAATGACACCAGCACAGATGGACCCAAACTCCTCCCCGGCATCCCGCTGTGCAGAGACACCCGGCCCCTTGCCCGGTCCCAGCAAATCCCACGGCTCAGTGTCCGGGGTCCGAGTCCTCCCCAGCCAGACAAAGGGGGGCACAGGTGGTGCCCACAACATCCAAAGAGGTGCCAGGCATGTTTCCATCCTAAGTGAGCGAGCTTCCTGGTCTTGCTGTCTCTCTTCTAATGGACAGCCAAGCTCCAACCATTTTCTCCAAGGGAGAAACATGAACTACAATCATTTGGATCCCAGGGCTACGGGATGGTGGTTCTGGAAGGAATCCAACCCCTCATTTTACGGGACTGAACACTGAGGCTCAGAGAAGCAAAGGACCTGCCCAAGTCACAGCTGTCGGCACCAGCGGGGCCAGGACTGGCGCATCAGCCTCCGACTCCCACAGGGCCACCCTGTCTGAGCCTCTCTCCCCAGGGACCAATTCCTCCCCACCATCAAGGGGGGCCTTGAGGGAGGACTGAGGGTCTCTCGACGACTTGATTTGACTGATGGGGTTTTTGAGATGCTTTGAGGAGAGAAAGTGGTTCTTTCTTCTTGACCTTTTCCTGTTATTTTCTCTGTGTTCCCCAACGATCCTCCAAAAATGACACACACATGCTGGTGCACATACACCTCCTATATGGAGTAGTGATTATTGGCTCGTCCTACATGATGAGTATTATTCTTCCCAATTCGCAGATGAAAAAACTGAGGCTCCGAGAGGCCAAATAACCGGGGGAAATACAGCACAGCTGGCAAGTGGAGTCTCTGCAGGGGCCGAGCGCTCCAGGGCCAAGTGCCTGCCCTTTTCCAGGGTGAGGAGAGAAGCGCCCAGTGTCCTGCTGCCCCTGGACACCCCGCCTCGTGGTCTGGCACCACGGGGATGCAGCCAGGCTGCTTCGCAGGGCCCAGGCGCTGGGCACATGGCCGACGGCCACTTGGGTAACTCAATCCCACGCAGAACACTGGATCTGCACTGTCCCAAAATACATCCCTGAAGGCGGCTCTATTTAACCTAATGGAGGTCTGGGGCCCACTAATCAGCCTCAATAACCAGGCTGAAAATATTCTTGTTCTCGGTACTAAAACCCACGTTAAAAAAATAACACCCCTTTCAGGTCAGCTGCCTCCCGGCAGAGGCCCGGCCGGCGGATGGGCGCGCAGGTCCACAGGGAGGCAGCTGGGAGCACGCGGGGACAGGCCTCCCCAGCCAGGATCAAAGGGCCTTTCTCTGAGGACTCCACGCCAGGCCACCGCTCGGAGAACATTTGTGTTGGGAGGCAGAAAACCGATGGAAGGCCTCCAGCCCGCCTTTCCGCGCTGATTAAGTCACCTGGAGTGACAGGCCCTGTCTCCACAGTGACCCCACGAGGGGCCGGGGCTGGTGGGGGACGAGTCCTGAGAAGCCACCTAGCGAGGGGCCCACGGCACTGGGCTGCTCGAGCAGCACGCGAGGCGGGTCACACTCCTCCAGGCTGGCGACCCAGACACTGCTGCTCTGCGAACACCCTTGCCCGGGTAGTGAGACAAAAACTTCAACCAGAAAACGTAAGCTGCCAATAAGAGTTCGTGCCGACAACCCAGAATCTGACAATTAGATTTGACTCGGGAGATGGCAGCCAGATAATGACTTCAATGAAGAGAGGTAAACTACACACGCGGACCGTCCCTGCGAACTCCACCTGCACGAGGTGACCAGAGAGGGCGTAGGCCTCTTCCCTGCCCCCCACAACAGAGGGGACTGACATGGTCCTCTCTGCTGCTCTGCCTGCTGGAACCCCTGTCCCTGCCCTGAGCTCAGCTCTAGCAGCCACAGAGCACCCGCGCCAGTCCACTCTTCCCAGACACGCTCCAGGTGCCACCAGGGCAGGCCCCAGTTAAGGAGCCTTCTCTTTGCATTGTGATTTATGCCACGCACTGGGATGGCCTTTGGGGAGAGATGCTGCTCAAACACAAAGAGCAAAATACTACGTGGAGCTTAAGAAACAAAGAATTATTCATGTATCTGTGCCTGCCAAAGAGTATAAACATCTATGTACATCTCGGTTTATAAACCTAATATTTCATTCTCTTGGCCTGCTCTCATTGCATCATTAATCTCAGAAAATGCCAGTGAAAATATGTCCTGGCTATTAAAACACATTTCCCTCAGATGATTTCTAGAACCTGCCACATTTTCAAAGAAACCGGCACTGGTTTAGAGAGCAGAGTCTGGGCTGAATTCCTCTTGGCCTTGGACTAACTTTAGCTGTCACCTCCTTCTCCCTGGAGACCTTCTCCTGCCCTGACAGGAAGATGAAGTCAGAGATGCCATGAGGTCTTGCCATCCTCAGCTTCTGTAATTATCGATGTGGTCAGCTTTTCCAGAGTCCTCGAGGCAGGGACAAGTGACGCGTCTGGTTGGCACACTGCTCGCCGCGGCCCTTGCTGGAGAAGAACCCAGATCTGCCCACACTGGCCCCGTGCTGCTTGCTGGGGCCACCCCACCTCGGCTCCTGCACCTTTCCTGCCCTGCTGTGGGGCAGGAGGGAGCTAGCGCGGGGGGGGGGGGGTTTCCTGCCGGGCTCCGTCCCTGCCTGGGCACTGCGGGCTCCCGCAGGCCGCCTTCTCCCACCCACTCCCATCCCTGTAGCTGGGGTTGAGATGCGGAGGCGCAGAGGCCTCCCAGAGGCTGCTGCTGATTTCCCTGCCCGCCCGCACTAGGTAAGCAGCCCTGCACTAAACTACTTCATCTTCACATTGGGCCGGCCGGCCATTTCCTGCCGTCCTTCAGATGGGCAGGCGCTGACCCTGCTCCCTCTCTGCCCCCGGCTGGCATGCAGCAGCACTGCACAACGGACGCGTCCCTAGGGGCCCCCGGGTCAGCTGGGCCTGGCCAACCCCAAGGCCTGTGCCCGCCTGGGTAGACCGGCTCTTCTCTGATCTTGGGCTCGCTCAAGCCTCCCTCGCTCAGGAGGGCTTCACTGGCCCAGCCTAGGGCAACACAGGGGAGGAATCTGAGAAGGGAGGAAAGAGTGGACCCGTCCACGTTGGGGGACAGAGTGATCCCACAGTGACCCCAGACCTTCCTGACAGCACCACAGTGGCCAGCTTGTGAATCATGTCCTGGCCACAGGCAAAGGCTGAATAGAAGGAAGGAAGAAAGGGGAGGCGCACCTCTCCCAGGTGGAGGGGATACACGCACTCTCTCAGGTAGCGATAAACTCGCCCTCTCTCAGGTAGAGGTGATACACTCGCGCTCTCTCAGGTGGAGGTGACACACCCTCTCTCGGGTGGAGGTGATACACTAGCTCTCTCTCAGGTAGTGATAAAGTCACCTCTCTCTCAGGTGGAGGTGACACCCTCGCTCTCTCTCAGGTAATAGTTCCCTGGCAGCTGGCGGCCCCGGTGCAGAGGCGCCGTCCTGCCTCCCGTCTGCCCCTGAGTGGCCCTCTACCCCACCCCCTGCCAGCTGCTTTTCCTCCTGCCCCCTCAGAACTGTTTCTCTGTCCCTGTGCCCAACTAAGGCTCATAAGGCCACCGTGCAAAGGTCTTTCACGTTCCCTGTTACTTTTTCCGTTCTAAGTGAGAAGAATCCCAGACTAACCTAGTCCAGGCAAAACTGCGATCTCGTGGCTCCTGCAATCCGAGGATGAGCTTAACAGCCGAGCTGCGGAGAAAGGAAACGCAGCTGGACCCAGAGCCCGAGAACCAGGGCCGTGAGTGGTTCCCAGGGTTTTCACTTTAAACCTTCCCCAGCAGAGAAGGGCTCCCCTCAAGTCTACCAATTCCAGAGAAGGATTCATCGGTCCGCCTTAGCTCACAGGTCCCCCTGCTCCACTCAACTGTAGTTTAGGGGTGACATCATGGGAGCTTCCAGAATAGCCATGTTATTTGGGAATATGGGGGAGACTAGGAGACTAGGAGACTAGGAGACTGGACATCCCACAGATGTCAGCTATATAAACCCATTTTACAAAAAGACACCTGCACCCGAATGTTTATCACAGCATAGCTCACAATTGCAAAGATATGGAACCAACCTGAGTGCTTATCAAGTGAAGAGTGGATAAAGAAAATGTGGTGTGTGTATATACACACATATATATATATCACACACATATACATACATACACACATACAGACACACACACACGGCCTTCAATAATCCTTGCCTCCAGCCATTCATGCTTTTAAGAAGTCTCTTTCCATAAAGGACGGGCTAACCTGTGTAACCAGTATGATATTAGGGAAACGATGGTGTAGATGATCTGAGACTAGGTCATAGGAGATGCTGCAGCTTCTACCGTGCTCTCTGGGGTTGCTCACTCTGGACAAAGCAAGCCACGTCATGAGGACGCTCAAACAGTTCCTCAGAGGCCTTCGCCAGGAGAACTGAGGCCTCCTGCCAACAGCCAGCACCAACTTGCCAGCAAGTGCGTGGGTTTGGAAGCAGATCCTCCAGCCACAGTCAAGCCGTCAGATGAGTGCAGCCAGCCAACATCCTGATATAACCTTGTGAGGGACCTTGAGCCAACAGCACCTAGCTAAGCCATTCCCAAATCCTTGACACACAAAAACTATAAGATAATAAATGCTGTGTTTTAAACCATGACATTTTGAGGTAATACCTAATATTTAACAAGTATCAGAACTCATAGCTGGTGTTGCTTACTTCATTTAAAAATTTTCCTTATTTATTTTTTAATCTTTCATTTAACCAGAAAGCAAGCTCCATGAGGGCAGATGCTTCCTTCTCCTGCTCACTGTGTGGTCCCCAACTGCTAAAGAGAGCCTGGCGTCTGGGAGACACCCAGCAAAGGTGTGCTGAGTGAATCTGGTTGAGTATCTGCCAAATCTCCCCCAATCCCAAGGAGAAGAGACCTGAAAACTTTAGTCTCCCCCAAGTGTGGGGACAAGAAGGTTTCAAATGAGTCAGCATGTGGTCAGGGATCCCAGAGAAGAGGTCAGAGAGAAAGAGGTCCATTGGTCTTGAAGACGCCCATGGCAAGACCCTCTTGGCCTGTTGGGGTTGACATTACCCTGAACCCCTTTCAAGGCCCTGATCAGCTGGGAAAACCCTCTTTGACCTCTAGAGACCAGACCTAGTCATAGCCTTGGCTTAGGTCACTGACTCTATTTCTCTCTGGGGAGGGGACAAAAGAGCCATCTTTCTCATGATCCTGAAGGCCCCTCAATGACCAACACCAACGGCTGAATTACCCCTGCAGTCTGGTGAATGACGCACAAACAGTTCTGCTGCCCAGAAAGTCACCTGGGCCTCGTTTAAAAACAGCCACAGTCTTCCACCTGACTTGAGAAACGCAGACGCTGAGACTGTGCGGGAGGAGAGCCTTTCCTGGGCACTGCGTCAGAGCCCAAGGAGAACAGGTTATTTTTAACAGACTCCCCTTGGTAGAAATTCAACACAGACAGGGGACGGCGTGGATGGCGTTGGCCGGGCCAGGAGGTGCCTTGGGCAGCAGTGCCACTCCAAGGACACTGCCGTCCCCTCCCTCCTCTCAGCTCCCGTCGGGATGGAAGAAAAACCAGACTTTAGAGAAGTCACGCCAGGCCCTGGAAAACTCAATAAAGTCTTCATGCGTAAAAGAGGCGTTCCGAAGGCTGGTCATCTGACGTCAAGACGGGCGCTGAAACGGCCTTGCTGATTCCCAGGGACGGGGGCGGCCTGTCGTGAGTGGCGGCTCCATGACGGCGTATGGAAAGAGCATTTGACACACTCATGCCCGGGGCCAGACTCACATTTCCTTTCCAAAAAACAGCTCTTGGTACGGGCCCAGAGAAAGGGAACGACTGTACGACCAGAATGAAAATGGGCATCCATTGGATTTTTTTTTCTTCCTTCTCAAATGGACTCTAAGTGTCTAATAAAACACATGGCTGGAAAATTCCACCGGCTCCTAGGCTTAGCCTCACCCTGCTCTGCCTCATCAACTCTCTAGACAGCTCCCAAAGCCGCTGCCGCCTCATCCTTTCCAAGCGGGAAGCAGCCCTCGGTCCTCATCACTTCTCCGTCGACATTCATCTCCTGGGTAACTCATCAGCTGCAGGTTTAAATACCAGCTCTAGGTAGACAACTCCCAGTTTTCTATTTCCAGCCCAGACCTTTCCCACAACCTCAAGCCTCAAATACCCACCTGCCCTGAACATCTCCCCTTGGCTGGCTGCAAGACACCCCTCCCTGTGCCTGCGCGGAGCCCCTGCTCCCCCAGAACACAATCCCCCTACGGCCTTCTCCTGACTTCATCTTTCCAGTTGCTCAGGTCAAAGTCTCCTTAACTCTTCTCTCTCACCTCCAATCCATCAGAAAATACTGGTAACTCTGCCTTCCAAACGTGTCCCAAATCCAACCACTTCTCACCACTGCCAGTGGCTTCCACGCTGCCTCGAGCCACCACTCGCTCTCACCTGGACTGCCTCAAAGGCCTCCTATCAAATCTCCCTGCCCGACGTGGAAGCCACCTGAGTCAGACTTCACCATTGCTGTGCTAAAATCCCTCCAGTGGCTCCTCCATGTCACACAAAGTAAAAGTCCCAGTTCTTTAACAGCACAGTCTTCCATGATCAGCTCCTCTTCTACCCTCCACCCTTGCTCCCATCTCCATCCACAGACACTAGTGCCTGCGGGTCTTTGCACTGGCTGTTCCTGCCCACGATGCTCTTCCATCACATGCTCACCTGGCCAAGTCCCCCAACTCCTCCTAGTCTTCAGTCCAGTGTCACTTTTCAAAGACAACTGCTGACCACCCCACTTAGGGATACAACCAGCCTCCCTACTTCACACTCCCAGCCCCCATTAACCTGCTCTAGTTTTTCTTTTTCTTCCCATTTACCACCCTCAAATGATACAGAATCATTGGCTTATTGTGCTTACTATGTATGGCCCATTTCTTCCTGGCTAGAAGACAAACAACAAGAGGGCAGAGATCTTTGTCTGTTTTATTGGCCTATTGATCCCAAGGGCCCAGAACCTGGCAGAGTACTTTCATTAAGTGAATGAAAGACTAAAAGAATGGTGCTGGGCCTTTGGTCCTGTCTCAAGTGAAGGCTTTGCCATGGTCCACTGAGTCCAGTGACCTCAGAGAAAGGAAACCAAGACCAAGTCCTGCTAAGGGCTCACTAGCTGTGGGAGCTTGTGAACACTCAAGGCAGCTGGGAGGAGGGCTGTGCTGGGGGCTTTGGATGCTTCTCGGCCAGCCCCCAAGTTTGATGACCACAAACAAAGACCCTGTAGAGATCAATGCCCTGAGATGTGTAATGGGTCCAAACCTGCCAGTTCACAAACAAGACAGGCAACCGAATGCTCTCCCAGATTCGCCACTGGAATAGGGCCTGGAATAGAATCATGAGGACTTGGCCTGTTGGACTTCTGGGTCTTGTTTTAAGAAAATCCAATCTGGGAAAAACACAGCATCGCTGGACAGGATTGTGGTAGGTCTGATGGTTCACTCTGCAAGAAGATTCACGGTAGGTCTCCATTAAACAAGGAGCCCACCCTGCCACAGACCTTAGGAAGCCTGACCCAGAATCCACCTGACCACAGGGCAGCATGATGCGGAGGAAGGTGTACTGGATTGGGAGCCAGGAGACCTGGGTCCTTGGCCTACCTCTGCCCCCCCCCCCACTCACTCTGTGACTCTGGGGAAGTTACCAGCACCCACTGAGCCTGAGTCTAAGCATTGACCATCTGTCAGGTGCAGCACTGCGGGCTGATTCAGAGACCATGGGTCATGTCTGTGCCACTCAGAGCCTTCCGGCCAGTGGAGGAGACAAGTACACAGATACCCCCTCGCCCATGACTACATTCATTGAGCCTCTGTGATGTTCCGGACACTGCTCTGAGCAGTAGGAACTCATGTCATCTCTATACCTCTGCCATCATCAGACACAGCTATACGCCCACCTACAGATGAAGACACGAGGCATAGTGGGGTTAAACATCTGCCCCAGGTCCTACCGAGAGCTGGTGGCAGAGCCAGCATGGCCCTGGCATCCTGTCCCTGGACCTGGCACTCTCTATCAGTTCACCATTCTGCCAGCAGGTGCAGCAATGTGGCTCAGGTGTGTGTCAGAGGCTGGCACCCACAGCGGAGGGGGAGGAAAAGGGACATCAGGAGGGCTTCTGAGAGCAGAGTACAGGACAAACAGGCATTTGCCAGGCAGATGGGACCACAGGGAGGCACTGCAGGCAGGGGCACTGAGCGAGCCAGGGCCATGGAACTTAAACTCGCCTGGTAAGTCAGAGCCACCACAAGCAGGTGTCCAGGCTAGACACAGGGCTCCAGAGACACTCTGGTGCAGGCTGAGTGTGAAGGGCAGGCAGGGGCCTGTCGATGGAAGATCTGGTAAGTCAGCCTCCGAACCTGGACTTCATCCTGAATGTCAATACTGCCCAACCCTGGATACACATTAAACTGCTGGGAGATTTGGAAAATCTCAGTATCTGCTAAAAACAATGGCCAATCTAGTGGCAATGAGCACCCTAGTGCTGAACTATGGCCTCTAAGCACCATTTCCCAGTAAAAGGAACCAGGGCTCCTTTGAAAAACAACGGACTCTAGTACAAGTTGATCCCAGGATGCTGTAACATCCTAGACATCAAGGAAACTACTGGTGACTACTGGGCCCTGTCAAGGACTCAGATGGCCCCATTGGCCAATGATGAGACCAGGAAGCATCAGTGAGGATAATGATACTATGCATCAAAATTCACCCAGCATGTTTAGAAGCACAAGTTTAACACTCTAATTAGGTGCTGCTATTGGAGGAAGCTAGTGAACCAATCTGGTATCTTGAAGACACAGATGCAGGGAAAGATTCAAGCTTTTCCTATATGAACTTTACCATAGGGTCACCAAGTAGTAATCGAAAAGAAATGTTCTGGTTGCCAAATGAAGAAGGAATGATAGAATTAGAAGGTTGCTATGTTGCAACCCTGCATTAACCAACAGATTTAGGTGTTGAATATCAATGGCTGCTACCATCTCAAAAGGAAAGACCACCAGACATGCCCCTAACAGAAGAACATAAAACCACTTATGAAGTCACCCCACCACCCCTTCACCCCACAAAAGAGAAAATGAATCTGTCAAGTTTCTAGATCCAACTAGCAGTTTACAAGAAATACAGAGGAACCTATTAAATGACACTTGGGGATAGGAGTGCAAAATTCGGACTGTGAGAAACTGTTCTGGAGAAACAACAAATACATTATAAGAGGAAATGGGTGGTTATGGGGTGTCTAAAGTCAAGAAAAACATCAACCAATCACAATGTGTGGACCTTACCTAGACCAATTCAAACAATCTCTTAAAACATGTAGTTATAAAATGTATGAGAAAATTGGGAATTTCAACACTAACATTTGATGATAGTAAAGAATTTCTCTTTTAGCTATGATAGTATTTTTTAAGAGGCCTTATCATTTAGAGATACATATCAAAGAGTTCACAGATGAAATAATATAATACCTAAAATTTATACAGGGTGCTACAGAGGGTAGGATGGGGGTGTGGATGAAAGAAGATTGGCCACAAGTTCACTGTCAAAGTGGGGTGAAGGGTGTATGAGAGTTCATTATACCATTCTGCCGACCTTTACTTTTTATAGTTTGAAATTTTCCATAATAAAAAGTTATAAAAATACTAGGCCCCACCCCTAGAGAATCAAATTAATTACTGTGGGCTTTAGCTCAGGCTCTGTATTTTTTAAGGCTCCCCAGGTGTTTCTAATGCTCGGTTAAGGCTGAAACTACTGTAATCACTCACACAAGACACCAAGAGCCCACACCGGGACCAAGGCAGAGCTCCAGGAGGCGGCGGCTGGCCTGGGAGGGGTCACAGGAGCAGGTGGGGGAGGATGAGGACAGGACAGGGTCACGGACAGTGCAAAGATTTCAGGCTCGGGTGACTGTGGGTGCTGGTCACTAGAATAGGGAATGTGTCAGGGCTGGTGGCTTTGGGGCCTGGGAGCAGGTGCTGAGTGGGTTTCGGACTTGCTGACTTTGAGGGGGCCCTTGTAACTGTGCTGGACGTGTCCAGTGGACAGTTTGGACATGAATCTAGAGAGGGGCACAGATCCTAGAGCACACATAGAAACTTGAGCCCCAAAATGCTGTCCCCAAAACTGAGATGGGTCGGGATGGCGGTGGCCAATGATGACACAAGGGCCTCTAGCAAACAACAGCATCTCGGCCCCTGCACCCGGGGGTGGGGGGCTGGATGACTTCGTCCTTTTCATGAGTGGTCTCCGTTCCTCGCCCCTCCACCCCTTGTCCGCCTTCCTCAGATAGCAGCACAGAGGGCAGCTGGCCAGGCCGAGTTGCCCTGTCTTCCTGGGCAGGCACTGCGCTCCGGGCCACCCTCGCCAGAGGCCAGTGCAGCCTTTGGCCACCAGACTGGCCTGAAACAGCCAGTGCTCATTCATTCACCAGTTACTGAGTGCCTGTCTGTGCCAGGCCCTGTGCTAGGCAGGCGTGAACAGGAAGCCCAGGGTCCTGCCCTCAGGGAGCTTGCATTCTAGGGGGACGCTGACAATAAACAATTACACAAACACACACACATTTTGGAATTTTATAAAATGGCTTCTCAGCTGGGGGAAGAGGCCACAGAATCCAAGAGCTTCCTTGGAGTGTTGGGAAAATGGCCCAACTTCACCAGGCAGTGCTGCCATAATAACCCAGGCCCCTTGAATCGAGAGCTGACAGGGTCGCGCTTTATGGCAGCAGCAACCAAGGTCCAGAGGGGGGATGGCACACCCTAGGCCACCCATCGAGTTTAATCTTAAGACAACTTTGCATTCTCAACATCTGCACTGAGAGTTTTGTAAGCAATGAGTTTACTCCTCACTCTTCTAAACCATGAGGTCTTTTTCTTGGAGCAAAAACAATCACTGATCAGAGAGGACCAAAGGGGCCCCCTCCCCAGGAGCAGGGACTTACCACGGAGTCCAGAAACTGAATGTAACACTCCAGCCCAGGCCTGGTTTCGCAGAACTGCCGGAAAAGCAGCCTCCCAATGGGCTGCTTGTCACATAAACTGCAATAATCTCTGTCTGGAGACAAGAAAAGAAGAATGTGGTGAGACCCAGGCAGGGCCCTTCTGTCAACCCCACACCTGGATGCAGAGCCCCGGACGGATGGAGCAAGGTGACTGGCAAACTCTCAGGACCCCCTATTTAAGTCAAAGTCTCTGCAGACTCACAGAGACGAGGTCAGTAAAAGAAGGCACCAGTTACGACCCAGCCTCTTCCCCTGCCCCCTCCCCCTTTCCAATGCCCTGACTTCTGTTTGGATGTGCCAGCAGTTCTGGGGACTGATTCCATCCCCTGGCAGGCCAATCAGCACATCACGTTCCCTGATTACAGTGACTGGATAGGGTGGCAGGCACACGACACAAGCCAGTCCAATCAGAGTGAACCCCAGACTGCCTGGTGCTGTCTTCCTCCAGAGGCTGCGGTGCGTGGGTGTGAGGCCAGGGTCTGCTGCAGTGTGTAACACTGCAAGGGAAGCCGCTTTGGGGATGAGGCCGACACACAGAGGAGGTGAGAGCGGGTAAAATGATAAGAAGTAGAGTTGGTGCCCTGGTGATGTCACGTATCTCTGGATCAAACCGTGCCTGCATCCCAAACGGCATCTGAAATGCTTATTTATTTGACAACATATTCCCCTTGTTTAGTGCAGTTCAGAAAATTTTAAATTGCTTATAGCTCAAAGCATCCTAAGTGGATACACTAAAAAGAAAAAATAAAATAAAAATCATTTTTGCCCCATTGGAGAAAAGCCCAGTCTTAGGATGCTTCAAATTATGAAAACTCTGCATTTTCCAGCAGAGGAGCTAGAGGCAAGGAGACAGGAAGTGACCCACCCTCAGCTGCTCAGTAGCCAGGAGGGTTCTGAAGAGGAAATAGCATAAGACTTTCAGTCGGGAGGCCCAGGGACCAAAGTGCTAGGCAACAACTTGCTGTGTTACTTCCAACAACTTATCTCCCCTCTCTGGGCTTAGTTTCTTCCTCTGAAAACGGAAATCGTGTGTTGGAGTTGGGATGGGGGTCCCTTTCCTTCTGGCTCTTCCTGCAATGATGCTAAAGCCTCCGTATGAAGTTGTCTCTGGCCAAAAATGCTCACAGAACTCCTGGAGGCACACTGCCTCGGACCCTCTCGCACTGGACTTCGGGCCTTCGATTTTGCAGCTCTGCATGGGACCCAGTCAGATGGTCTCGTGGGGAAACCGAGAAGGTCCCAGAGCTTGGGAAGGAGGGCGACGTGGCCGGAGGGGATGACTAAACCCCTGCTGGGTGTAGAGGAGGAGCCAGGCCAACATCTCCCTAGCAAGGGTTTATCTTAAGATACGGAAGGCAACAAGGAGGTGCGAATACAGCCATCGCGCCAGCACAACTTTGATTCTGGAGTCGCAGGGAGTTTATCCAGGAGGTCAAGCTATGACTGGCAGGGAGGGAGGATCTCCAGGTAGCTGTGGCATGGGCTCGGGAGCTGAACCCCAGAGCCCCTCCGCTCACTGCCTGTGTGACCTGGGGCAACTGACCTGACAATACTGTCCCTCCATTTTTTCACCTGTAAACCGGGGACCTAACGCCAAGGACTGTCGTGAGGATTGAACAAGACAATGCACAGAGAGTACTCAGACCAGAGGTTGGCACATGCTCACTAAACACCACCTGTTACCATCGTGGATGTGGGATTTTTGGTCTGACCCTTCTCCCTTTCTTTAGGGAACCTCCTCCCTCCCAGTCTGTACAAATACAACTCAAGCTTCCCATTCTTAAAGGGAGCCGATGCCTCCAACCTTAGGGATGGCCATGTGACTCAGTCCTAGCCAATCAGAGGCCTCTGTCTCGGGCCACAGTGATAAGTTCAGGGACGGCTGTGATCCAGTCCTGGCCAATCAGGTAAGGGCATGTGACCACGAAGCCCCAGTGTCCTCCCAGGGCTTCTGCCCAACGTCAGGAAGGGCCTCTGGGATGACTGGTCAGCCAGAGCCCCCGGAGAACGAAGCCCGCACAGGGTGGTCGCGTAAGCCAGTGAGCATTGGGCGTCTGTCTCTTGGAACTGAAAGAACAGTGACTGGGCACACAGGCCGGAGAGTTCTACGGCCCACTTCTTTCATGGGTAAACTGCCTGTGGGCTGGGCCTGTTTTTATAGGAATTCACCAGTTCTAAATATTGTAGGTAGACGAAGGTGCTCAAGAATGTGTCATTCTCTCCCGAGTAAGTGGGTGCTCTGAGCCACATGGATGTGCTACCAGCAAAGTCTTCCTCTTGGCCCTGTCCCCAAGTGGTTTGGTGGCTCAAACTAGCCTTGGACTATTGCCTTAACTCTTCCCTTCAGCCATGGGTGCAGTCTCCGCCTCCCCAAGCACAGATGGCTCACAAATAGCTGTTCCAACAAGCATTTAGCCTCAATATGTGCCAGGTGCTAAGGGGGAGGGGGGCGTAGGGATGCAGTCCTAGCCCTCGGGGAGCTTGGACTGGATTGGAAAGGGCAGCAGGAGTGTGTGTGGGTGAGCAGACAGAATCCCAAGTGACAGTAATAAATGTCAAGTTAGATGAGTGTGATCTTCAGCCACAGTAGGGAACCCGGTCTCAGAGGCCTGTGACAGGTCTGCAGCCTGCACCTGTTAGCACAATGCCCTGCAGACACAGCCTGCATTCTGGCCACCTCTCACTCAACCTGGTCCCCCGAGGGGAGGAAAACAAACCTTTGCATCCTTTCCCAATCAGCCGAGCTTTCCCGGCACAAATACAGAACCAGAGTAAATTACCTTGTGTCAAACTCGTTTTATTCAATTACGGCAGAGAAAGCATCATCACTCATAACTCCTATGTGATCTGAGCAAGGTGCCCCTCCATTTCCAAAAGCAGTTCTAAGCTTTTATGTACCGTATTGTGATTCCTTAAGGGTTCATCTGACAAGATTGTTTCCTCTGCATATGGCATTTGCTGTCAGTGTGGAAACAAGGCTGTCATAGACTCGCAGCACACAGTAAACACCATGTGATTCCGACACAAGCTGTCAGCACCTCAGTTCCGTGCCTCTCCCTGCTGCACGGAGGATCCCAGGCAAGAAAGCCACTGGTTGGAAGCCCAGGAAGAACTAAAAGGACCAGTAAGCATCTTTTTGTATTTTATTCTCAACTTCAAATCAAGATAAACGGGCCTCTCTTCTGAGGAAGCACCCAAAACAACAACAAAATCAAAGTGCAATGTTTATAGCTCCTTTAGAAATGGATAAGGAGGTCACAGAAAGAAAAATATGAATGTGGGAATGATCAAGGTAACAGAAGGAGGTACAAATCAAAGTTCTGGATGTGTAGAGAGCAAACCCGAGGTGCGTGCAGGTCCCTTCTGGAAAGTCAGGTGACACTGCAGTTGGAACATGAGCAGCTCTGCAATACATCCTTGGATTGGACCCTTTCCAGTCTGTGTCAACAGAAGCTGCTTGTGTTGGTGACGGCCAGGCTGGAAGAGGGCCTGCCACAACCCTTCTCGCAGGTGTGCTCTGCTGGGGTTGGTGAGGAGAAGCATCTGGGAGCAGGGCAGACGCCTTTTCTCTCTCTCCTCTGACTCTATCTTTCGGTCAGGGTAGAGTACACTAGGATGCTGTACACGCATTGTACACACACAGGCCCTTTTAGAACGTGAAGATCCTGCTTTGGGCCACATGCCTCGTTGGTCTTTTCCTCCAAGCCGGAAAGAGGCTGTCATCACATACAATGTGAGGGAGCATCAGGCTCCTCTGCCCCGAAATATCTGTGAATCAGCCAGCCATTCTAACTGTATTCTTTTGGGTCCTTCGTTCACTCAACAAGCTCTCTTCCAAGTCTCCTGCTTTTTGATACTAGAAGTTTCCTTCAATGTTAGGGATCTCTTCTGGAATTCAACACCTGGGGTATGCGAGTGGGTGGGAGGGGACACACCTTATACCCACTGGCAGGTTAATGATCTAGTAACGGGAGTTAACAGCTAGCCACCAGCTGTGACCAAGAATGGGGGCATCATCCTTGTGATGTGACTTCTGGAAGAGGAAAGTGCCCGGGAAAGGAGAAGGGTCTAGAAAGCCCATGATAAGCTCCAGGGCACTGAGTTGCACCCTTGACCGAAGGGCAGAGTGTCCTGGCAGGAGCGGGGTCTGCTCTGCACACAGCACAGTGGCGGGACACACACTGGGAAGGCAGGCTGGACTTGGACGGGAAAAGGCTGGGCTCCCAGGCCCCAGAGTCCGCAGTGGATTCACCGTCTCACTGGGGAATCAATGATTTGGGAGCGAAAATGATTCAATTACATTCCTCAGAAAGAGGGACGAAAAGGGGAGGCGGCGGGGTGGGCAGGGAGTCCAAGATATTTACAGAGGAAGTCACAGGTTTGGGAGCCACTGTGGCCTGTGGGTTCAGGCCCTGGCTTTTGGGCAGGGTAGGCACCAGCTCCTGCGGTTGGGACCCTGCTCTGGTGAGGAGCTGGACTAAATTGGCTTTGCAGCCACATGTGTTGTTTGTTTCTTCAAAGGATTGACACTCCCCACCTCCCGAGCATGCGCACAGTGGCCTGGGGAAGCAGGATTGCCACACCTCCCTGCAGCACACCGAATTCCAGCCAGGCCCTCCGACAGAACCATTTCTACCCAGCAGACAGTCCCCTTAGCGAGTTAACAGACCCGTGCTTAGTCTTTGTCCTTGGCAGTGCTTACGAGCCAGCAGGAGAGGGAGGCACGTTCACGGGTAGCACTGGGAAGAGAAGCCACGTGATGGTGTCCGTGGGACAAAACTGCCTACATCAGTTGGGAAGAGCCCAGGAGGCTGTCTCGGCAGAGGGGCACAGACATCCTCTTGTGACGCCCAGGCTGACACTAGAGTACGGGGACGGGGATGACAGTGAATGACGGCAATGCAGGCAGGAGAGAGGCTGAGTCCAGGTGAAACAGAAGGAAAAGGTCAAAGCCAGAGAAAAATGGGGCTTGAGGTTGCGGGGAGGGACAAGGAGGAGCCAGAGTGGGGAGGTGAATCTCCAGGTGAGTCACCAGGAGGACCTGGAGGGTGCAGTGAAGTGTGCGACAAGGTGAGTTAGAACAAGAATTCAGGGCGAGGTCTGGGACCACTGCAGGGTGCCACCGAGTGGACCTTCAAGAATGGCTTACAGAAAATGGATAGGAGGTGGTAGGTCACGTGGGGAGGAGGGTGAGGCACGAAGGGGCAGGAATCAGCCAGGAGTGTTAAGTGAGGGGTCAGCCAGGAGGCCTCCTTGGTAATGACTGTGACTGTCTGAAAATATACGTGCCAGGTGCACACGCACACATGTAGGCAACACGCGTGTTCTGGAGGTCTGGGCACAGCCGAGTCGCTTCCAACTCTACCTTTCCAGGTCAAGCCTGACACTTGCCAACCTGTCAACCAACAGAGACAGGGACCCCCTGTCCCCACCACCTTCACCTGGTGACATCAGAGTGCTTTGCCAAGACCTCCCTTGTCTCTCACTTATTCTCATAGTAAGCTACTGACCACACCACAGCCCCAGGCCCTTTGCCAAGGACGCCCAGTGGAAGAGTGCCTGGGCAGGGGCAGTCTCAGCCCTGTCATCGACTGTCTGTGCAGCCTTGGTCAAGGCACTTCCCATTGCTAGACCTCACTTTCTTCATCCATAAAACAGGAGAATTCGAGTAAATAACCTCTACGTCCCTTCTCAGCCTGGAGACCTTCTCGGGGCGCCAGCTTCACGAAGGCAGATGATTACAGAGACTTGGACCCAATTCCAAGCTAGGTTTTAACCAGGATTGCAAAGCTCCGTTTCTCCAGCCCCAGCGGGGATTCCCAGTCTGGCATGTGAACCCCTGGTTCTGAGGCAATAGTAGGAAAACGTCTCTGTAAAGGGCTAGCAGTGCATATTTTAGGCTTTGAGGGCCACGTGGTCTCTGCCACACCTATTCAACTCTGCCGCTGCAGTGGAAGCCTTGACAGGCGGTGTGCAGGCACCTCGTCTTACTGTGTGCCACACAATATTTGCAGATGTTGTGTTTTTTACGAATTGAAGGTTTGTGGCAACCCTGCGTCCAACAAGTCTTTCTGCACCATTTTCCCCACAGCATGTGCTCCGTGTCACATTTTGGTAATTCTCTCAATATTTCAGACTTTTTCATTCTTATTATACCTGTTATGGTGATCCGTGATCAGTGAGCTTTGATGTTACCACGGTAATTGTTTTGGGGCACTGCGAACCGCACGGTAGAAGGCGGCAAACTTTATCGATAAATGCTGTGTGTGTTCTGGCTGCTCCACCAACCAGCCATTCTCCCATCTCTCTCCCTCTCCTCGGGCCTCCCTGTTCCCTGAGACACAGCAATGTTGTAATTAGACCAATTAAAAACCACACAATGGCCTCTAAGTGTTCAAATGAATGGAAGAATCACACATCTCTGACTTTAAATCAAATGCTAGAGATGATTAAGCTGAGTGAGGCAGGCATGTTGAATCCTGAGGCCAAAAGCTAGGCCTCTTCCCCTAGCTAGTTAGGCAAGTCGTGAGTGCAAAGGAAACGTAACACATGAATAACAAGGAAGTGAAACGCCTTATTGCTGGTATGGAGAAAGTGCTCGCTGATAAGCCTTCAGCCTCTGGGGTCACAGAGCAAGCTGCCGCAGCACTACTAAACAATTCCTGTCCCCGGCCTCCGCCATGAAGCTGGGTCCCCATGGAGATTCTAGAAGGCACGTGCTTGTAGCTGACCAGGACACGCCTCAGAAACTCCAAGGCGCTACTCATGCTGCCTGGATCCCAGAGGCAGGCAGGGCTGCTGCGCTGGGACAAGGACGTCCCCGGAGCTAGCACGGGCTGGAGTCTAAACCCTACCCCTATCCTCTAGCTCGGCGGTTTTCAACTGGGGACAGTTTTGGCACTGTCTGTAGACATTTTTGGTTTGCACAACTTGGGGGTTACTACTGCTGAGTAGGGGCCAGGATGCGGCTAGACACCCCACACTGCACAGGACAGCCCGCTCCACACAGAATCACCCTGCTCCAAATGGCGAGAGTGCCACTCCTGGCGGAGTAGCCTTCAGCCCATGGCTGCTGAGGACGAGCAACAACATACAACAACACACGCGAGCACGCAGCCCAGTCTTGGCACACAGCAGGCCCCACACACACAGCAGCCACCTCGATCACATCTCCTCTCCTCAACTCAAGAACGGTGGCTTTGACTTCTCTGCAGATGCAGAAAGAAAATGGATGTAGCTGGTGAGAGGGGGCTTGCACGCCCAGCGGCACCAAAGCAGGCAAGAGCTGCTCCAGTGTCACCGAGCCGCTCAGCCCTGAGCTCCGGGGGGCAGGCAGGGCTCTGCTGTCCTGCGCTCCGTCCCTCTCGGGAAGAAGCCACATGTGTCCCAATAGCACATGCCCGAGGTTAAACTCTCACAACCCAGTCCATTCCTTCAAGACTCACAACCCCCAATGGACTTAGAAACAGGAATGATATTGATAGTGAAGATAAATAAATGCTGTCACTGTTTTCATTCTTTTCGAGTGACACGAAATGGGAACATACTTTCTTAATTAAGAGCTGTGGTATGCGGACTCTGGGAGGGCAACCAGAGTTTCCCAGCAGAAAGAAGGCCGGGGCGCAGGCAGTGAGGACGGCGCAGCCCCTCTCAGGTGGCCACAGAGCCCAGGTGCGGCGGGGGCGCCCACCCCTCGCGCAGGGGCTCCGGGAGAGCGGGGGGGGGGCATGGAGAGCGGGAGGCACCCCCAGGGATGGGGACGGAGAAGAAGCCACAGCTGGGGGCGTGGGGAGGGAGTCGGAGACTGAAGCCTGCGCAGGGCTGTTTCCCTCGCTGCCCCAGGCACTCCTGGACCTGGCGCCAAGGAAAACACACGTCCTGTTTCAGAAGTAAGAGCAAGAACGGGACGCGGCTTCCTGAGGAAATGGAAATGCTAACACCGGAGCCCTTGGAAATGAAACCACATGTTGATTGTGGGGGTGTGTGTGGGGGGCTCTAAAAGGGATGCCTGGAGCCATCTCTCCACCAACTGGAGGTTCATTTCATTTAACTTTGTTTTCCTACAATACCAGGGTATGGGGGTAGAAGGTCCTACCAGACCCCAAGGCAATTTAGGAACAGATGTGAGGAGACCGGATCAGGCAGAGGCCGCGAGCCCTCCACTCTGCTGTACTGCAGGTCTGAAACAATAAACAGAAAAGGGATTTGAAAACAGCTTTCTCTTAAAAATCCCTGCCAGAGCCGGAGAAAACAATCGGGCGTCTGCTCTGAGGAAAAAGCTCTCTGACGTCTGAAAGGCAAGATAGCATCACGGCAACGCCAGTCCTTCACACCCCGCCCCTTGGAAGGAGCAGGAGAGGAGGGACGCACTTGATATTTGGTTTGCGACAGCTGAGTGCGCTCCTGTTACTTCAAGAAAGATGTTTTTATGTGAATAAAAAATGACATGTGGCAATTACACAAACACACCCAAACCAAATCCCACCATCTTCCTGTGCCTTTTGTCCCCTTCATTCTGGTCTCAAGTTGTACTGAATGTCTTGTGCTTGTCACATGTCTCTGTAGGATCCAAAATATTAAGCCCAGGTCTTACAAAGCTTGGTGGCACCTGGATAGGCCACATGTAAAACCACTTAGTGGCAGGGTGTTTGGGCCCGGGCTGCCAGGCAGGGGTTGGGAGGAGGAAAGAAGGTTCTTGTCTGTGGGTGGATCTGTGGGAGGAAGAGGAGGATGGGCTGAAGGGTGCTTGTGGGGGCGGGGGCTGCCTCTCTGCTGAGGGTCAGGGCTGTGGCTTGAGCCCACTGGACGCAGTGAAGGAGGTGTCTGGCCAAGGGGCTGAGATGGACAGGACGTGGAGAACATGCCATCCCCACGGGGCCCCCAGAGTCAGGTAGTGACCTCTGTCTCATCCTCAAGGCCAAGAAAAGCTAAGAATTTGGCTGTTTCTTTGCAAAGGGAACAGGACAAAGCCCTGGGTGGGTGAATGGAGGGCGGCTGTAGCGCAGACCGAGGGAGTGGCCAGGGCCACGTGGCAGGCAGATCCGATGCTCTGCGCCGACAGCTGGAAAAGGCCTGGCCCATTGGAAAGAAGGTCTGACCCACTGAGCCCCAAGCCTTCTCCTCTGTCCCGAAGCCTGGCAGCCTGTGACCGTAAAGCTCCGCTTCTGCGATGACCTGGAGAGAACGCGACAACCGAGAGGCGTCAGTGGAAAAGGCACCTGGCACATCAGCAGCGCTGGTTCTTTAAAATCTGGGGCAAGAAGGAAACACACCAATGCGTGACCTGTAGTTGTCTCAACACTTTGAGTTGAGATTTTCGAGGTTTTACAGATGAGGGGAGAACAACTATCCCAAAAGCACAGCTGCCAAATTGCTGTGATTAGGAAGAGCCCGGAAGGCGGAGGACTGTGACTGCCAGGCGTCTCCCCCTTCCGTGCGGGGACTGGGTAATGTGCAGGTGCTCTGAAGGACGTCGTGTTTTACCCTGCATGGCCTGAGGTGGAACCTTCCAGTGTGCCGGGACCAGGCCTGCTGAGGTGCCAGGCATCGGGGCAGTCTAGTCGGCGGTGACTGCTGTCTGTGTCCTGGGGACTTAGGACCTTCACTCACTTGTGCTCTACCTGCCACCATCGGGGGCGCCAGCCCCTTAGGAGGACGTTCTTTCTACAACCTTTTCTCCCCTTGAAAAGAAATTTCCATGCAGATATAAGCAGTTTTAGAAAGTGAAACGCCAGGCCACACCCAGACGGATTGCATCAAATCTCTGGGGGTGGGGTATTTCCTTTTAAAGCTCCCTAGTTAGTGCCCCGCTGCCGCATGAACCATAAGGGCTAGTTCACCGGTTATCCCCTGCGCCTGGAACAGTGCCTGGCTCGAGCAGGAGTGCAAGTGTATGTGTGAAATGAATGAATGATTGGACAAATGAACGAACAAAGCAATGTGACAGGGAGGCCGCATGCTTCCAAATGGGGAGTGTGGATCTCAGGCCCCCATTCTCTTTACACGTGCCCCCCATGGCTCATCTGCCAGAAACGAAGGTCTCCCTGAAGCAACTAGGCGATGAAGAGCTGCGCCTAGCATGGCTTCCGCCCAAGGGAAACAAAAGGGCCGCTGCCTGCCATGCTTAGAGCTGCACCGTGGTGGGCCCAGAGCCCCAGGAGTGAGCGGCCTGAGCCCAGAGCCCCGCCTGGCTTGCTGCTTTCCAGATAGCACATGGGAGCATGGGGCTGGGGCCAGGGGACTGGACTTTGCCTCCAGCTCTACCTCTGACCCTGCATGACCTCAGACCCATCCTTCTCCTCTCTGGACCTTGGTTTCCCCTTTTATAAAATGAGGCTGATGAACAAGAGAAGCTTCAACGTCGCCGCCTCCCATTTGGAGAGCTCCGTGGGGAGGTCGTGAGCCTGGCAGAAAGGGAGACATCAGAGCCCCACGCAGAGCTCACCATCATCGGGGTCTTTAAACCCACCCAGCCTCCTTCCCTCCCACACCTGCATCGTGGCCATACAGCTGGGGCAACGCAGGCCTGGGAGTCGTCACCCCCACTCTGTGCCTCAGTCTCTCTCAAGTGCATTTCAGGTTGACCCTTGGATAACAATGCCCAACTGCCTCTCCCTACACACTGCCCTGGCCTGCTAGAAAAAGAACAGGGCGGGGTGGGGGCCCTGAAGCCAAGGAGGCTGGGCCCACCTTGCCTTCCAGGGCCCGGGCTTGGCTTCACCTGGAGCTATGAGCTCATCACGCAAAAGCCACAGGAGGGCAGGGCAGGGAAGTGGCTGGGCAAGCCAGGGGCCAAGGCAAATAGCAGCCTCCCTGCAGACCTGGCTCGTCCTGCCCCAGCCCTGACGAGGCTCCCAGCTCCTTCCTGGGCCATGGCCAGGGTCTAGCAGGGCTCACGGCTGTGCCGGCCAAAGCGGCTTGAGAAATGAATATCTGGGAAGGGGGAGGCAACTGATGGTCTCCTGAAAGTCCTGATATCTCAGAGTCTCAAAACCCCTAGGCACCCTCGATCCTGCAGACATGATCCCCATCAAAGGCTCAGCCAACCAGTATGTGCGCTTCCAGGGACAGGAACCACTCCACCCGCAGTGCCCAAGGTTCTTTCTCAACACCGTGCTGAGAGTACATGTTCATTTCGAGAGCACGCCTGTCTTTCTGTCATACTGCCCCTTGGTCCTCGCTCTTAGGATGCAGAGGACAAACGTCTGGCGGCAGTTATTCTGTGCTCCTGGAGTCTTTTCATAGGCTCCAATTCCTCCTCAGTCCACACAAACACCCTGACTTTGTTTCCCCAAGGAACAGCGCATGGTGGGTTCAGCCCGCTGGAACCCGAGCTGGGTCTTTGGTGATTCAATGTCAAGCTACATCAGCTCCTTCCATAAAGCCTCCTCCCTTCTTTGCTCAGCTGAGCCCCAGACTCGAGAGCGGCTGCGGCTGGCGTGAAGAGGGAGCGCCGGGCGCGCTCACAGGCACGCTGAGCTCACCCAGTGCCCACGTTCCGGGTGAGAAGTCGGGGACAGGCACGTTGCGTCAGCAGAATCGAACACAGGGAAAGCTGGAATCTAGATTCAGACCTCGCCGAGAGGAGTTATATAGCTCACGCTGTCAGGATTTCTGACGTGGATTTTTATAGTTTGGCAGAGCTAGTTTTCAGAAAGAGACGAGCTTTGGGTTGGACAGTGGCCTTCCCACTTTGCCACCTGATGTACAACAATAATAATAACAACTGAAACAACAGCAAACATGATCGGGGCGCTTCCTGTACACCCAGCACCGTGCTAGGCACTCTACATGCTTGTCTCATGCCATCCTCACGGCCACCCCATGAAACAGGTGCTGTCATCAGCCTGTATTTTAGATGCCTAAAAAAGAGGTGCTAAGATCAGGAGCAAGATGGCGGACTAGAAACACCGCCAGACAGAGCGTCTCTACA